>OX451739.1:1396452811-1397652811 GCA_948472305.1 Vicia faba
GTTTCATTTAAAATTATTGGGTTTGGACGTATAATGGTGAAGAACTGCCGAGTAACGTACCAGAGACTAGCAACACGCATGCTTCAAGTAGTCGACCGCCTATGGAATACGAGGAAAACTTTAATCTGATTGGTGAGATGGTTGAGGATGCTTTTGGTGTGAACGTGACATATGATCAACTTGAAGATTTTGATGGGGAAGAGTTGCCGAATGAGGAAGCGCATAGATTTTATCAGTTGTTGAATGAGATGAATACACCATTGTTCGAGAGGTCATCAGACTCAAAGTTATCAATATGTGCGAGATTATTGGCCGCCAAGTCAAATTGGAATGTTCCTGATCAGTGTTTGGAACATTTCGCAAAAATGATGTTGGATTCCACCGCAATAAAAGACAACTTGCCTACAAGTTTTAATGATGCAAAGAAGTGGGTGTCGAAGTTAGGTTTAAAAGTAAGAAATATTGATTGTTGCATTAGTGTTTGCATGTTATTTTATGACAACGAGTTTGGTACTCAAGATGGATTGTTGGAGGAATGCAAGTTTTGTAAGAGTCCAAGATATCAAGTTCACAGTAGAGCCATTAACAGCAAGCAATAGTGTGTTACAGTAAAGTCCATGTTTTATCTTCCGATAATACCAAGGTTAAAAAGAATGTTTTCTTTAATGCATAACACAAGTCAAATGACATGGAGTCATACAAACCAAACAAGTTCAGGCACTATGCGAAATCCATCTGATGGCGAGGCATGAAAGCACTTTGATCGGACACATCCTGATTTTTCCACAGAACCTAGAAATGTCAAACTTGAATTATTCTCTTATGGTTTTGCCCCATATGTGCAAGCGTCAGGAAGTGAATATTCTTGTTGGCCAGTTATTGTAACTCCTTATAACCTCCTTCCTGAGATGTGCATGACAAAACCATACATGTTTTTGACGTGTGTCATTCCAGGGCTGTCCAGTCCAAAAGAGGAATCAATTTGTACTTACAACCTTTAATTGATGATTTGAAGAGGTTGTGGATTGAAGAATAGACTTATGATATATCCCGTAAATAAAACTTTACTTTGCGAGCTGCCTTGATGTGGAAGTATAAGTACCATAGAGCATGTTCGACGCATGGTAAATATTACCACTTTTTTAAGTCATATTTTGATTCATATTTTATTAATTATTGTTAATTTAATTATTTAGACCAAGAATTTGGGGAGATCTTCATTGATGATTGAGTTGGTTAAAAAGACTCGGACAAAGAAAACCTGGGATTTTGTTGACGAACACACTCTAAAAGCTTCCGTAAGTTATTTAATTTACGTTAATCTTTATATATATTTTTTATTTAATGACAATTTTGTGTCGTAATTTTCACGTGGCAACTGAGAAACTGTGACGTTGTTTATATTTTTTATTATTTAATGACAATTTTGTATCGTGATTTTCATGTGGCAACTGAGAAACTGTGACGCGAAAATCATGTGGCAATTTAGAAGTCGTGGCGTGAAAATCACGTGACAACTTTTTAAATATAATTTAATTTAATTTAACTTATTAAATATTTAACTTAATTTTTTATTGAATGTATAGGAGGATTATCAGACATTGCTCACAAATTTTCTGATTCATAATCCTCAATATACTCCAGGAGAGGGAGAGCCGCTTCATCCAGATGTGGACTTTTATATTTGGGATCAATTCATTGGCCGAAAAGGCCCTAACGATTGTTTTTTTGGTGGTGGGAATTTGGCGGGCACCTTGAGAAGTGGGGATAAAACTTTATTTCAAAGAGTTGGAGATGGGGAAGGGGGATCACGTTTGTTGTACCCCAAAATTTGCCTTCTCAATTCTCAAGGCCTTTCTTACAAGGATTTTCAAGGTTCAAGCTTGAACAAGTGCATTTGGATTTTCCAATACCAAAATTAAAAGGAAACTGTCAAAAGGGAGAAAATAGATAAAAATAACATTTTGACAAATTTGAAGGAAAATAGGTCTCCTTCGATCCAACACCCTTCGACTGACTCTAAGCCTCCTTCGAATGCCAGTTTAGGTGCATCCTTCGTTTTGAGCAAGAGCCTCCTTCGAATGCAACTTGGATTACATCCTTCGTTTTGAGCAAGAACCTCCTTCGAATGCAACTTGGATCACATCCTTCGTTTTGAGCAAAAGCCTCCTTCGAGTGCAAGTTTAGAAACACCTTTCGATTCAGAAGCCAGGAACTTCCCTCACACTAAAAGGCAATGACTCCCTTTATGTTTGTTTCGACCCAAGCTTCGATTAGGCAATATGCTTCCTTCGAGCATGAGCTTTCGATTTGGCAATATGTTTTCTTCGATACAAGCTTCGACTGGGCATTAGTTTGTTTCGACCATAAGGCTTCGACAAAACATTGAGTACGTTTGTAGTAGCTTCGACTGGAAAACATTTAGTGTGTTGCATTTCCATCTCTGACAACTTCAGCACATGGTTGATGGCCCCTTCAAACGATGCACAAAGGTGATTCGTTCGAAGGACACTTGTTGGAAGAAAGTCAAACAATATGTTGGAAGAAGAATCTGGTTGAAGGAGGGTCAAAATGAAAGGATGAAATATTCAAAGATGCTTGCTGCCAAGTTCAGGCATGGTACACTGGCCAAAACTGCTGCACATCAGTCTTGAAACACTGCCCCATTCTTGCACCAAAACAGCATACAAGCACTGTCCCTCGGAGGCTACAAAGAGCAGTTTACTCAAATTGTTCAAATTATTTTGTTTTCCCTCCAAAAACTTCATCCAACTTTGCCTATAAATAAGAGGCTCCAACACATGTTTAAAGGAGGATCTTTGGACCAGAGGAACGAATCTCCCAAATTTTCTCAAACACAACAAAATTTCTCAAGTTCATCAACACTTGAGAAATCAAAACCCAGAATCCCAAACACTCACCTCTTTCGATTCTGAAGAACACCCCACACATAGAAGTTTGTTCAAACTCAAAGACAACCTTCTGTGACAACTCTTCGAACCAAAAGAAAACCCCCTGTGACTACTCTTCGAATTCCAGAAACGTCCAGGTAGCAGTTCAAGTTCGAATCCCACATCCATTCAAGGCCTGAAGCAAGGTAAGTCACTCTTACCCTTGAACCTTTCGTTTCATGGCATAGTATGTGAATAATCTTCCCTTTCATTTCAAAACATGTACATAACACTTTGGTTCTTTTCGTTTCCACCTACTTAATATGTTTTTAGAGCTAAACCCTTTCGTTTTTGCTTTCTGTTTACCTGAACTTGCTTTAACTATTAAACTGTTTACAAGACAAATACTAGCATGGCCTCAGGCCATGTTGCCATTTAATGCTTGAAATGAAAGAAACAGGAAACAGGAAATAGGAAACGAAGCTTCTGGCTTCTATTCTCTTTCTCCAGGTCGAACGAAAGAGACAACCAGGAGGAAAACCATACACTGACTTCCAGGCTCAGTCGAAAGGCATTCCCTCACTGCTTTTGACCTCCAGTCGAAGAAGACAACAAGGCAGAACCAGAAGGCTTCGCCATACACTGACTTCTAGGCCAATCGAAGGCCAGGACCTCACTGGTGCTAGTCCCAATCGAAGGAGGCCATCAGAATACAAATCGAAGGGTGCTCCTGCCTGAATCGAAGGATCTCTTTTGTACTTCTTTTTATCTTGTTTTTGCCTTTACATTTTCTATGCACTTCAATATGGTTGTAATAGTGTAGGATTTATTTTTCGCACTTTTTATTACTTTTGTACAAATGCTAGTAACTAGGTGTGTATGGCAAGATAAAATCAACAAATAGGCCACCCTAATCAAAGACTAAATGCATGCAATAAAACACATTTGCACACAAACACCCCTTAGGGTATCTCCACTTGGTTGCCTAAACAAATGGACCATGTTATGCATGTCAAGTACTTTGGCAAAACAAGAACAATCAAAATGATCATAGTCCCTCGATGACGCTATCGGAGTTGCCTAAACAAAATGATCAAGTCCCTTAAGGAAAAATTGCCAAAGATACTTGGAGTTATTGCTATCATGGTCTATACAATGACCCGCGCCTGTCCCGTTTAACATCCTAACACAAGGTTGTTCACCAAACACAATGGTTAAACAACATTGTTAAAAGGGTTAAAAACATAAGAAAGATCTTTGAGTAAAATAGAGTAGACAACTCTTAGTTACTTGATCAAAAGCTTGCAAAACATCCTTGCTACTTTCAAACACACATCTCAACACAATTTCAAAACAAACTTTCAAAAACATTGAAACATCTTTTCAAAAAGACAAAAACCTTTGTAAAACATTCAAACAAGAATTGTTACAAAGGTTGCCTAGACAAGGCATCTTTTTCAAAACATTTTCAAAACCACACACAAAACACCATTTCAAACAATTGAAAAGCAAAGGCAAGTGATCTAAAACAAGTAACTAAGAGCCCATGGATAACCACGGATGAAAAGGGTGCTAGCACCTTCCCTTTTCATAATCTACCCCCCGAACCCACGAAAACATCTCAAAGGTCTTTCCTGTGCTTTTTGACCTTTCCTTAGGATAAAATAAAAAGTCGGTGGAGACTCTTGCTAAACCGAAACATTTGCGAACACAAACGCAAAACATCAAGTCAGTTCTCCCACTGTTTCACAATGTCAACCAAATTTGACACCAGAATAACTTGAAACGGTAAGACAATTGGTGTTAAATGAGGCGAGACGCGAGTCAACGCAACGTGAGGCGACAATGAAAGTCCAAATAGAGGCAATGAGGCAATAGCAACAACGACAAATGGAGGTCATGGCGAAGAGGCAATCTGATATGGAGCAACAAATGAGACAATTTATGCAAGGGTCACTATGGCAAAACAACTCTTAGGCAACGCAGTTTAGACAACGCTTGTAAATCAAAGCGTTGCTATATGTCACGATAAAATTTTAAATTATAAATTATATATATTAGACATCACTTTTGAAAAAAGCACTGCCTAAAGTTAAGAAAAAACGCTGCCTAAGCTTACCTTTAGGCAGCGCTTTATGGAAGCGCTGCTAAATATCAAGATAAAATTTTAAATTTTAAATTTTAAATTTTAAATATTAGACATCGCTTTGAAATAAAGCACTGCCTAAAGTTAAGAAAAAGTGCTGCCTAATCCTCACTTTAGTCAACGCTTTATAAAAAGTGTTGTCTAAAGTCAATTAAAATTGAAATAAAATAAATAAATTCTAGAAGCACTGCCTAAACTCAAAGCACTGCTATAGGCCCAACAGTAGGAAGCGCTATTATAGGCCCAAAGTGCTGCTAAAGGCTTATTTTAGAAAGTGTTGCTATAACCTAATAAGAATTTTGAGACAAAGCACTGCTAAAAGGCCTACTTTAGAAAGCGCTTTTAAGAAGCGCTGCTTAAGGCCATAAGCGCTGCTATAGGACATACATCAGAAAGCGCTTTTATTTAAAAAGCGCTGCTAAAGGTAATACATCAGATAGAACTTTATAAAAAGCGCTGCCTAAGGTCATTAATATCTTTTTTCTAAATTAAAAAACCTAAAACTCTAAAACACAGTTTTTATTCTCATGACAGGAAGAATCTCCAACGATGCTCTGCAACTTATTTTGAACAGGTTTTTCAACGCGATTCTCCAACTATTATCCAACAACGATTCTCCAATGATTCTCTGTTTTGTTTTCAACGCGATTCTATTTTCTTTTCTCCGTGATTTTGTTTTGTTTTGCTCGATTTTGTAAGTTCTTCAACGCCATTCTGTTTTCTTCTTTGCAATTCTAATTTATCATGCATGTTTTTGGACTGTGCTGTTGATAAAAAAATTGTGCTGAATGTTTTGTGTAAGTATATCGTTGTTGTTGATTGTGATACTGAGATTTTGAGGTAATAAAGTTTTAGTTGTTGCTTCTCATATATAATGCATTGATAATGAATAGAATTCTAGAATGGGGCATAAGAGGTTTTTCATGAAAATGCTCATATATAATGCATTGTGTTAGAGGCTATTTTACTACTGTAATGCTCATATATAAGGCATAAGAGGTTTTTCATATAATGCTCATATATAAGGCATATGAGGCTATTTTACTACTGTATTGTTATTTTCTTGTCTTAGTTTTTGAACAAGTTAGATCTCTTTCTCTCAACTTTATTCTTTGCGGTTTAATATTTATTTGTCTTAATTATTATGGACAAGAATGATGAGTGAGGAATTCATAGTATAATTTTCTAGTCTCACACTGCTAACGAGAGAAATTAGATGACTTTGAAGTTATATATAAAAGGAAGTTTATTCTGTGCTAATGTTCTTCAACGCGATTTTGTTTTTCTTTTGTTATTAGGCCAGAGATAAAGTTGTGAGTTATGATATTCAATAACTTGGCTTTCTAAAAGATCAACATCACAGGTAAGGATTTTACAAAGTTAGGTTCATTAATATATTACAAGATACACTTAAAACCCGTTTTGTTTTAAACATGTTTGAAATTGAAGTAGTGAACCTAATTGTTTATGTGTAGTTGCTGCCCGATTTCATAGCCGTTTTCACAATCTTACGTTGTCTAGTTCAAGAAGTTGTTGACTTCTCTACAGGTAATTAGTTGTTCTTTTGTTATAGGTACGTGATTAATTATAGTGGTTTTGTTTAGGCTACTTAGTAGTAAAACCATGGATAAAAAATGGATGTCTTCCAATCGATTGTCAAAAGAGTACGAGAATGGGGTATTAGAATTCGTTAAGTTTGCTGTTGAACATGCCGAAAACCCCAGTCGAATGAAAAGTCCTTGCTTGGGTTGTTCTTATAGGGGTCGGGTTAACGCAGTTGGATTGGAATCGCATTTACTGAGGAATGGAATTGATCAAAGTTATACATGTTGGGTATTTCATGGTGAGAAAAGTAACGAGAATGTTGAACCGGGGGATAGTACGACATATACTTCAGACAATAATGGCAGAGATACATACGATTGTGATCATGTTAAAGAGATTGCAGAAGCACTTGAAGAAGATCTTCAGGATTTTCCAAAAATGTTTGAGAGGTTGGTAAGCGATACAGAGAAACCGTTGTATAAAGGTTGCACTAAATTCACAAGACTGTCTGCAGTATTAAAGTTGTACAACTTAAAGGCGGGCAACGGATGGTCGAATAAAAGTTTCACAAAGTTATTAGTCCTTATGAAAGATATGCTCCCGGAGGATAATGTTCTTCCTGATCGAATATATGCGGCCAAAAAAATGTTGTCCTCTATTGGCATGAGCTATGATAAGATACATGCTTGTCCAAATGATTGCATTTTGTTTCGAAACGAATATGCATCATTAAATGAGTGTCCTAAATGCGGTTTATCTCGATATAAGAAAAAATTGTCTCCAGCAAAAGTCTTATGGTATTTTCCTATAATTCTGAGATTTAGATGCACGTTTCGTAGTGAAACTGATACAAGACACTTGACTTGGATGCAGATGAAAGAATTATTGATGAAAAGTTTTGACATCCGGGTGATTCAACACAGTGGTTGAAAATTGATAATGATTATCTTGATTTTGGAGGAGAAGCAAGAAACCTTTTTGGCATTATCTACAGATGGAATGAACCTGTATGGTCTTCAAAGTATCTCACATTCCACATGGCCTGTGGTTATGATGATTTATAACCTACCTCCATAGCTATTGAAAATTCTGGCAGCAGATACTCAATGTCACAGTGAATGTTATGACACCGTATCTGAATTTCTATAAGACAGTAAATAAAAACAGTAAGGAACACAGTCAATTGTTTACCCAGTTCAGTGTGAAACAACACCTACTCTGGGGGCTACTAAGCCAGGGAGGAAATCCACTATAAGAGATATTAATTCAGGAATAAACCAACCAGTTTATCTCCTTCACTTAAGACCTACCCAATGCAACTTCAATCTAAGTTCTACTTAAACCTGAGTTCCTACTCACTCCCCCTCAATCACAGCAGTGATACTTAAAACAATTGACTAATGAATTAATGAAGACACTCTTCAAAACATACACTTGATTATGCTTCACAGCTTTTTAATCAAGTAACACAAACACTCTTGCTTCACAGCTTTGAGTGATACATAAACCTAACTTGACTTTGCTTCAAAGCTTTAGTCAAGAGACACAAAACACTCTTGCTTCAAAGCTTTGAGTGGTACAAAAACCCTTACAAACAAAACCTATTCCAAGTCACTTATCACAATGATAATTGCTTGGATTACAGCAGTTAAAACTATACAGTTTCTGATTGATCTTCAGTCCAAAAAGGGATATTTTCCAAACAACAATCCTGTTGAATATATAGCAGCTGTTTCTTCAGTTAGGGTTTCCATAAAAAGCTAGGGTTAATTAGGTTTAACCATAAGACTTGGTCACAAGACTTTATCAACCAGTTTAGGGTTGAGCTAGGTTAACCCAAAGACAACGGGAGATTCTGTTCTGGAAGGAATGAGCCAACTTCCTGAAAAAACTCAGAATTAACCAAACTGCACTACTGTTAGATCAGTACAGGATGTCTTAACATTTGTTATGACATCAAAATTCCTGTTTACTGATTTTGGTAGAAGGCAATAAATGTGATCTTTTGCAAAATGCTCAGATACACACTCATACACAGTAGATACTGTATGCCATAATTTTTCTGCATAAAGTACCTAATAAACCAGAATGTTATGACATTAGTCATGACATTCACACACCTGGTTTTACCAAAAATACATGCCAATAACTAAACACTTACAAACTTCCCCTTTGGCAGATTTTTGGCTAAAGCCCCTAAGCAATCAGAGAATATAGAGCAGCCGAATGAATATGACTGCAGAAAAATTATGTGGTCTACCAAGTGATTAACACAGAAATTATCTCCCCATCTTTAGCCATAAATGGGCCAAAGAAACATGTACTTAAATGTTATACAGTTATCCAAAATAGGTAATAAAAACAACAAATAAAATTTGAAGACACTTGCAACAACAGCATCAGCATCAGGCTTGACAATTCCACCAGACTTAAAGCACTATCACCTTCAGAGGAGCTACTTTCTTCAGCATTGAGCTGATCTTCAGCAGCAACCTCTTCCCTTCTGATTCGATCAGTCTCCTCCTGTTCCAACTAGAGAGAGAACTTTGATTAAGAGAATGGGATTTGTTGCAGAGATGAGAGAGGAAGGAGGCAAATGAGTGTCTATTCTTAATAATTATGAAAGAAATGGGAAAGCATATGATTATCCCAATCAAAATAGACTTAACAAAAATAACTCCTTCTACCCTTGTTTCAAGCAAAGTTAATTGCTACAATTCCTCCTGTTGGCAAATACCCAACTTGCCCCTCAAGTTTTCAAATTGATTTGCATCAAGTGCCTTGGTAAAGATGTCAGCCAGCTGTAGCTCAGTGGCAACATGTTCTAGTTTAATCGTCTTCTCTTCTACAAGGTCTCTGATAAAGTGATGTCTTATGTCTATATGTTTGGTCCTGCTATGCTGAATAGGATTCTTGGAAATGTTGATTGTGCTCAGATTGTCGCAGTACACTGTCATAACATCTTGTGTGACATTATACTCAGTAAGCATCTGTTTCATCCAGATCATTTGAGAACAACTACTACCAGCTGCAATGTATTCAGCTTCAGCAGTAGAGAGACACACACAATTCTGTTTCTTGCTGAACCAGGAGACCAGATTATTTCCTAAGAAGAAACATCCTCCAGAGGTGCTTTTTCTATCATCAGCACTTCCAGCCCAATCAGCATCACAATAACCAGTCAGAGTTGGTTCACAACCATGAGAGTACAACAAGCCATAGTGGTAAGTTCCACTTACATACTTCAAAATTCTCTTTACTTGGTTGATATGACTGACTTTAGGATCAGCTTGGTATCTTGCACAAACTCCAACTGCAAAAGCAATGTCAGGTCTGCTGGCTGTTAAGTACAGCAAACTTCCTATCATGCTTCTGTATAGACTTTGGTCCACTTTAACCCCATTTGAATCTTTGGATAGCTTTAAATGAGTAGGTGCAGGGATCCTTTTGTGACTGGCATTCTCCATACCAAACTTCTTGACAATGTTCTTTGCATACTTGCTTTGAGATAGAAAGATAGAGTCCTCCATCTGCGAGACTTGCAGTCCAAGAAAATAAGTCAGTTCTCCCATGAGACTCATTTCGAATTCAGCCTTCATCTGGTCAGCAAAATGTTTAACCATTTGTTCTGACATTCCCCAAACACTATGTCATCAACATATATTTGAGCTACCATTAACTTCCCTCCTTCATTTTTGACAAAGAGGGTTTTATCCAAGCCTCCTTTTCTGTATCCTTTGTCTGAGGGAAATTTTGTTAACCTGTCATACCATGCTCTAGGAGCTTGTTTCAGGCCATACAGAGCTTTCCTCAATTTGTAGACATGATCAGGGTGGTTTGGATCCACAAAACCTTTAGGCTGTTCCACATAAAGTTCTTCACTTAAGTACCCATTTAGGAAGGCACTTTTTACATCCATCTGAAACAGCTTGAACTTCAGGAGACAAGCAATTCCCAACAGGAGTCTGTTGTACCCCAAAATTTGCCCTCCCATATTCTCCAAGAAATTGCCAAGTCAAGCTGCAAAATTCCCCAAGGGTTGCACAATGCAAAGGGTTCCTATACAGTCAAGATTAGGGTTTATGTTCTGATCAAGAAATTGAAGTTTTCAAAGGCCCAAGCAAGTCTCATATTCCTACAAATATGGTCAAGTATCCTCATATCAAGTTTCAAGGCATTCAGCTCAAAATTGCACAGTCAAAAACCCTAATTGCACTACAGTCAACTGTAGGGGCAAAATGGTCATTTGGCAGTCAAAAGTTCAAATTTTTGGTCAATATATCTTTTTGAAGCCACAAACATCATTTGATCAATGCTTGATCATGATTCTCAAAATTTGGCTCAGAAATCATCAAGATGCAAAAGTTTCCTTATTTGGACAGCTGAAAAAAGTCAACTGAAATTGACCAGGGCATAACTTTCACATGGATTATCAGAAAAATTCCATCCAAAGCTCATTTTGAAGAGAAAGACATTTCCTACAACTCATCTTCATACTTCAAGTCCAAGAAATGCTCTCACAAAAAGTTATCAATTTCAACATTATAGGTCATTTTCAAAAGTCAACAAAAAGGGACTTTAAGTCAAAGGCCATAATTTGAGATTGGTAAATCAAAATGACATGGGACCAAAGGCATTGGTTAGAGGACTCAAAGAACTTTCCAAAATGTCCAAGAACATGAGAAAATCTTAAAAATTGAGCAAGTTATGCCTTGTGGAAGTTGGGAAATTTTTGGATATTTTGAAAAGTCAACATTACTTCAAATGACCTAAAATTGCTAATGGGCCCATTTTTCTTCCATGATTCATCATTCTAAGCATATGCACGACCACTTGCCCCAAAGGGAAGTATTTTCTCATTTTTATTTATTTATTTGAATTTTTATTTATATTAATTCATTTAAATCATTTAAATATATGAAAATATTTAATTCACCCTAACCAATCTTTTTATACATGTTTTATGCTCAATATTTCGTGCCTAGCCAAATAAGGAAAGAATTGGAGCAATTGGATATGATTTGAATCAAATGCACATGGAAAAGATATGAAAAGATCCTTAAGAAAATCAAATTTCCAAAACAATGATTACAAGAGATTTGATTGAGTTTTTGTGACCTAATAGACTCCATACAAATACCTGATCATAACCCTAATCACAATAGACAAAAAGCTGCGCAAGAGAGCTCTCCAAAAACTTGAAATTTTTCTCCATAAACTCAATTCTGAAAACAAGGTTAGAGGGCGATTAAAGACCTAATTTTCATTCCAATAGCTTCCTCAAGGATTACTGATCACATTCCAATCAAAGACATCCATCAAAACGCCAAGAATTGGTAAAACGGACATGAACTGTGCAGAGAAAAATTGACAATCGTGCATCATGATTCGCGCATCTTTTGCATTTTTTATTCATTGATTCATGACCATTATGATATTCTGATGCTAACCAACATATCCAATTGCGTTTTTGTGCTGTGTATATGATTTCACCATGCTTGAATTCTAGGGTTTACAGGACTTTAATTTGGGGCTTTTGAAACGAGGCAAGATTAGCCCTTGAGACCACCACCATCCAACTCAGCAAGCTTGGACGAAGAAGAATCCACACTCGCGATCAATTTATGAACACTATAGTGCTATTCGCTATTTTCTCTAAAGCCACCTAATAGAACGCGTCTAAAACCGTTGCAATATGTTCTTGTTTCAGAAAAAAGAAAACACGCGAGGAAGATGATGTGTTGGCAAATGTTGGTTGGCTCTTTTAAATCAGCGCGCGTTTTTATGTTTTTTGTGGCCACTAACCAATTTTTATTTTTGTTATTTATTCGTTATGGTATATACAAAGTGCGCGTTTGGATCAGATGGCAAGCGTGAGGTTTGGCAAAGCATATGACCTGGGTTCGAGCCCCAGGTCTTACATATTTCCATATTATTTTGCAATAACAGTTCCCATGCAGCTTCAGCGTAAAAGTACACCATACGTCCTCCAGATCCAAGTGTACACGCGTCCAAGGGATTCAGATCAAGGGCTCAGAATTGAAGAACACAATATACATGAGTCAACGTGCCAGCATGTGAGCAAAAAAGTCCACAAAGTCAGAAATTCCAATGGGCCAGAGTTTCTTGGACCATACCTCCATATTGGGGACTACCACCCCCCCTGGTTTGCAATTTTCTCAATTTCTTTTTATTATTTTCTTTTAATTATTCTTTTAATCAATTTAATATTTTTCATAAATTATAAAATACATAAAAAACTCAGAAAAAGAAAAAAAAAACATAATGAATATTTTATTTTAATATTTGCATGTAAATAAATTTAACTTTAAATTAGGGTTTTAATATTAATTCTTTTCATAATAAAATCTAAAAAATATAGAATTAGGTTTAATTAATTTTTATTCCTTTTTAATTTTTTTTCTTTTTTTCATAATAATACTATTTATCTTATTTATTTTCATAATTAAAATTGTAAATTAATTAGGGTTTCATTTAGGTTAAAAAACTTCAATATTTTCTTAATAACTTAAAAATAATTAGAATTAGTTTTAGCATTTTATTTTAATTTTAATTAACTCCTTTTTTTATTAAATCCTAAAATACATCAAAAATACCAAAAAACAAAAACAAATTCTTGCTTTCTTTTAATTTTAATTTTAATTCCTCATTAATTTAATTTTTTTTGCAAAAGGGTCCAACACCCACGTTCTTAATTGTTTAATTTCGCGTATTTATTTTATTTTGTTTAAATAATTATGTACCTCTCCCGAAGCCTTGTAAATTAATATGCCGCATTTTAAATTCTTTTACTTTATTTATTTTTCTGTCAAATCGAGTCCGGTTTAATTTTGGCGATATGGACCCGCGCCATTTGTAATAGCTTTAGATTTACTTTTCTTCGCAACTTTTAACTGTTAACAAAAAGCATGAAAGAATGTATGGACTTAAATAAAATCAAGCGTAGAACACCAATAACATGAACAAGACAAATACAAATGAAAACGACACACGAATCGCACACACCACCCCTAGGGTACGCCTCACTGTTGCCTTGCCTTCGAAAGGTGATCGTCGAGTAGAGGATGTCTTAGTAAGTCCTCATGATCCGGGAACCTGGCATGAGGGTAGCTTCTAGGGTGTCTTCCCATTGCTCTGGTGATCACCATGTCCCGAACCCTCGAATTGACCCGAACACCTCCAACGGTGGTGCTACCTACCTCTCAATGGTGGGATGGCACTACTTTAAGGACATTTACATAGACGAATTCCTTAGGGTAGGTAGACGACTCGTAGATACTTGCTATAATTCAAAAACTTCTTTTCACACCGACACTTTGCAAAAGGCTTTCAAAAAACAACTTTTCAAACACTCTTGAGGACTGATACAAGAGTCGAACTGAAATTTTAAACGAAACTTTTTTCAAACCCACTCACCTTGAAAAGCAAACAAACATTTTGAAAACATAAATGAGCAAGTATCTAAGAGCCCATGGATAACCATGGATAGAAAGGGTGCTAACACCTTCCCTTTCTATAACCTACCTCCCGAACCGAGAGCAATCTCTTTAAGGAATTTTTCTGTGCTTTTGTCCTTTCCATTTGGAGAAAATAAAAGACGGTGGCAACTCTTGCTTCCGCGACATTTCGCGAACCAGCGTTAAACAGTCAGTTCCAGATCCACCGATCACAGAACTGGCGACTCTGCTGGGGACATAACTATAAAGTGAGGTGTACCTTAGGGCTAGTTCATAACTATGTTTTCACTTGTATTGACTTGTTTGCTTTACTATTGTGGGTTGCATCGGAGATACATAGATCCTAACCCGGATCTGGGGATACCCTGTTTAGGTAGCATAAGCTGTGAGGGACCTGTCCGGCGTAGACCGACACGGGTGAAGCAGTGGCTACGTTGGTGTGACACCTTGGTCTGTACCGATATCCCTTGTGTCGCAACGAGGAGAATATGGGTCTTCTAAGGAGTCATTAAGCACCAACAACCTTAGAACCTTAATTGACATAACTTGGCCTTTAGAATTGTAGCAGTATGCTATGCCCATTGAGGCTAAACTCTCGTGATGGTTCTGGCCGCAAGAAAAGATTGCGATGCTGGAGTTATGACCGATTGAGGGTAGTCAATGATATTGGGATCCTCTAAGAACCCGGTTACTTTTGATTAGGACAGGTATGAACCAACAAATTGAAAGAGGGTAGTACCTAGACCTCATGCTGGCCTAAACTTTAGGGGCTTGCCTTGTGTGACTTGTGTGCCTTACCATGTTTGCCTTTGTATCTATATGTGGTGTGCTTTATCATAACATCATAGCATCATGAGCATTGCATGCATCCTGCATAAGGACTGACCATTTCAAAGACAAGAGGGTTTCATCTTTGCTCTGTTTTGTAGGACATTATGATGCCTGTGCGAAGGAATACTATTCGGTTCAACTTTGTTCGTTCACCTGAGTTGCTTGATGAGTTGGTTAGCAGAATTCCAAACACCACTTCCTTCATTCAGAGACATGGTTCCCTTCTCAGTTTAGTCACTGCAAAGCGGGATCAACAGTTGATGAGTGTTCTGACCCAGTTCTATGACCCTCTGTACCAGTGCTTCACCTTTCAAGACTTTCAGCTGGTCCCTACCCTGGAAGAATTCTCTGATTTGCTTGGTATCCCTATCTTGGATCAGACTCCCTTTACTGGTTGGGAAAAGACCCTCAGGCTTGAGGATGTTGCTGCAGCTCTTCCTTTGACCCATCAAGAGGTAACAGACAACTGGGTAACTAGAAGCGGAGTTAAGGGTTTCTTGGCCAAGTTTCTGATTGGTAAAGCTAACAATTTCTGGAATGATCTGGACTTTAGGGCATATGAAGACATCTTGGCTCTCTTAATCTATGGGTTAGTCCTGTTTCCTAATCCTGACAACTTCATCAATGTCACTGCCATAAGGATCTTTATGTCTCAGAACCCTGTGCCCACTCTCTTGGGTGACATCTTGCAACAGCTTCATGCTCGTACTACCCGAAGACGAGGAACCCTATGGTGTTGTATCCCTTTGTTGGTGAGGTGGTTTATTTCGCACCTCCCTAAGTTCGTACTGAAGAATCAAGAAGGAAGAGGTTGGGCTCATAGGTTAATGTCTCTCATCGATAAAGACATCATTTGGACTTGCAGAGGTTTGGATGAGATAGCTATTATTGATCGATGCGGGGAATACCCTAATGTTCCTCTGATTGGTACTCAAGGAGGGATCTCTTACAATCCATGTCTAGCACTCCGTCAGTTTGGAAGAGCAAGAAGAGCAGGTCCCCATGATATGTTAGTGCCTCACATCAGTTTTGAATTTCAGGTGGATAGTGACGAGCTGCGTCGTAGGTTCATCAAGGCTTGGGATAAGGTTCATAAAGCTGACCCACAAGAGTTAGGGCCAAAGACTTCTTTACCTATGGAAGCCTACTACAAATGGGTTCGCATCCGCGCTCAGAAGTTAGGTATGCCGTATGAAGCTGTCAGACCCGTCATTCTTGAGTGTCCTGATAAAGATGGTGTTCCTCCAACTGTCCTTCCTCCTCAGATACCTACTGATTATGAGACATTGAAGAGATCTTGGTCGCAACTGTGAGAAGAGCGGGATTCTTACCGGGAAAAGTTCAACGAGCAGGAATCAAAGATCCAGAAGCTGACCAAGCAGTTGGAGAACGAGAGAGCTTTGAATGCTTACATCCGTACTGAGAAGAGGAGACCATGGGATCAATAAGGAGCTCCAGATGTGCTTTTACAGTTTTATTTCCTTTCCAGTATTTCCTTTCATGTAACGCCTAAGGGCAACTTGTTGAATAATTTCAGTTGCAAAGTTGAATCTAATGAAGTGTGTTCCTTTTTGTTCACAAAGTTGATTCCTGATTGTCTTTGAAAACATAATTCATACGCATTTCATACATCATGTTCATAGCAGGTTTTTCCCCTTTTCAGGTTGCTTACAGTTCTTCGCTGTTTATTTCAGCATCATGAATCACGAATCTTCATCAACTGAGACTTCCATCAAGGCTCTTCAGGTGCAGAATGCACAATTCCAGGAATTAATCAAGGGTCTGGCTCAAGGCCAAGAAGAACTGAAGGCTATGCTCCTGAAGAAGGAGAAGAAGAAGAAGAGAAGAACTGTTCTGTTCAACTCAGGCCGAAGGTTTAACAATACTCTGCAACAGGAAGAGGCTGGTTCTTCTGTTGACAAGAATTCTCCTCAGGCAGAAGCAAGGGTTCCTAGTCCGGTAGTCTCCGACAACGAGACAGATTTTGATGAAGAGCAGTACCCTCCTGCAGAAGACAGATATAAGCAACTGGAGGACAGATTGAAGGCTATGGAGGTTCAACAGGTACCTGGGCTGGATTTCGGAGATCTGGGTTTGTCAACTGGTGTGATCATCCCCCACAAGTTCAAAGCACCCTCCTTCTCTAAGTATGACGGGGCGTCTTGTCCCAAGCTGCATCTGAGGTCCTATGTTCGGAAAATTCAGCCGTACTCTGCGGATAAGAATTTATGGATCCACTTCTTCCAGGAGAGTCTTTCAGGGACTCATCTCGAATGGTTCTATCAGCTGGATGGGACCAAGGTTCGTAACTGGGAGGAGTTGGCTACTGCTTTCTACAAGCAGTATCAATATAATGCCGACCTTTCCCCCACACGTACCCAACTCCAGGGTATGTCGTTAGGTGCAAGCGAAGGTTTTAAGGAGTACGCTCAGAAGTGGAGAGACCTGGCTGGCAGGGTGCAGCCACCATTGACTGACCGGGAGTTGGTAGACATGTTCTTGGGGACCCTATCTGGGCCTTTTTTCAACCATCTCATCGGGAATTCGTCTGCAGGGCTCACTGATCTAATCTTGACTGGAGAGAGGATTGAAGCTGGGTTAAAGTCTGGAAAAATTCCGAAGGGTGCATCATCTCGTTCTGAGAAGAAACCCTTCAAGAAGGAGTCTAGTGCCGTATATGGTTCCAGGACATCAGAGAGACATGAGCACCGCCAATCTGTCAGTGCGGTAATGATTGCTAAGCCTGCTGCCGCTCCCCGGCCAAACAATCCTCAGAAGGTGGAAAGACCCCGGAGAGAATTCACCCGCTTAAACATGACTTTATCACAGATACTGCCACAGTTGCTATCCACTAATTTAGTGACTGTCAGGGAGGCGCCGAAGTTTCCAAATACTGCATCTCCCAAGTACAACCCGAATGCTCGTTGTGCCTACCATTCAGATAGCCCGGGGCACTCTACTGATAACTGTTGGGCGTTAAAAAATAAGGTGCAAGACCTTATCGACGCAAAGGAGATACAGTTCGAAGAGCCTGCGAAGCCGAATGTAGTTACTGCCCCTATGCCTCAACATGGGGTAAATGCTGTTGATGAAGACGTTTATGCTGTTTCCGTGGATGATCTAGCCACTCCTCTAAAGATTGTCAAGAAGAACCTACTGCAGGCCGGTTTATTTCCGGGTTGTAGTGAGGGTTGCCTGTTCTGTGCTGTGTCCCCATCTGGTTGTCCCTTGCTAAAGTTAGGCATCCAAAGCTTAATGGATAGCAAGGAAATTCTATTCAAGAAGTCTGCTGTTCGGTTGGTTCCAGTGGAAGAAGTTTCTGTGGTGACTATCTTCAATAATCCGACCCCGGCTCTCCCGAAGAAGCCCGTTCAAATCATGACCGTTGCGCCTGTTATTATCACTGTTCCAGGGCCCCTGCCCTATGTATCTGACAAAGCTGTCCCCTGGCATTATGGGGCAGATATTATGTAAACGGGATTAAACAAGAGTTCAACGCTGCCGCCAGCGTTTGTGACATTACTGGCCCAGCCAAGGTTACCCGCAGTGGCAGGCTCTTCTCGCCTGACATTGCACCACCTGCTGCCCGAAGACCGCTTCTCATAACCCCCGCAAGTGTACCTGTTCCTGCTGCTGATCCAATTGTTTCTCCTGCTGCCGAGTCATCCAATGCTCGGGGCAAAGGAGTTGAAGTTGAGCCTTCCCAAGTGGAGGCACCTGTACCGATAACTGCTGAGGCCTCCCAACAAGAGATGGAGGAGATTCTGAAGATTATAAAGAAGAGCGATTTTAATGTTGTGGAACAGCTGGGGCACACGCCCTCCAAGATCTCCATGCTCTCTTTATTGCTGTGCTCCGAGGCCCATGCTAAGGCCCTAATCTCGTTCCTCAAGACGGCCCATGTGCCACATGAAACCTCTGCAGTCCAGTTCACTGATTGCGTAGCAAATTTGACGGCAGACAATGGCTTGGGTTTCTCAGATGCTGACTTGACCGCAAAGGGAAAAGACCATAATGATGCTCTGCATGTCTCTATTGAATGCAGGGGCACTACCTTGGCACACGTGCTGGTGGACACGGGTTCTTCTTTGAATGTGCTACCCAAGAAGGCTTTGGACCGTTTAGATTGTGAAGGTCTGGAATTGAAACCCAGCAACATCATCGTCAGGGCCTTTGATGGTTCAAAGAGGATGGTCCATGGAGAGGTTGACATTCCGATTCGTGTGGGCTCTCAGGTGTTCGAATCCACTTTTTATGTGATGGACATCCGTCCATCTTACTCTTGTCTACTGGGTCGACCCTGGATACATAAGGCTGGGGCAGTGACCTCTACCTTGCATCAGAAGCTGAAATACCCCGTCAGAGGGAAGATCGTCACTGTGCAGGGAGAGGAGGAATATATGGTGAGCCACCTAAACTCCTTCAGATACATTGAGATGGATGGGGAGTTTATTGAAACCCCCTTTCAGCATTTCGAGGAGGTGCTTCCAATTACAGCAGCGTCAGAAACAACAGAAGAAGTTGGTCCTTTGAAGATGGCCTCCCTAAAGGATGCCCGGGCTGTGGTTCAGAAGAGTGAAAATGCCAACTGGGGCAGACTTCCAGACTTTACTCAGAAGACTGATAAATTTGGGCTGGGTTTCACCACAGAAGGTCAGAAAGCTATGAGGAAAGCGAAGATCGGAAGACCTCCTGTATTCATTACAAGTTCAGGAGTGAATGCAGTTGGGGAAGACAACGAAGTGGATGAAGCGGAATTTAATAGCTGGATCTATCCAACGGCTGAAGGCGGATTGAACAACTGGATTGCTAAGGATCATACTCCTGTTACCTTTGTGACGCAGTAATAAATTTCTTTGTTTCGTTATTTTGTAATAAACAATGATAAACTCTATGGCCCGGTGTCTTACCCGAGGCACCGTGGTTCTATTTGTGAGGGCATATCAATTGTCATTTCATATATCATGAATGAAAATCTTGGACGTATTTTTCGCATTGCAAATATTGTGCTCCTTTTCTGTCTTTCTTTTCCTTTACATAATTTTCAAAACAGCTGTATTTACACACACACTCACTCATACAGGTTTCAATCCACTCTGGATCTTACTGATAACAACCCTGCTACTGCCAATTATGACTTCGAAAATCCGATCAACTTAGCCTAAGACGAAGGTGAAGATGATTGCGAAGTGCCTGGCGAGCTTGCAAGACTGCTGCTTCAGGAAGAGAGGGCAATTCAACCCCATGAAGAGCCAGTGGAAACAATAAACTTGGGTACTGAGGCAGACAGGAAAGAGGTAAAGATTGGTGCCAACCTAGAGCTCAGCGTGAAGCAACGGTTAATCAAGATGTTACATGATTATATGGAGATCTTTGCCTGGTCCTACGAAGACATGCCAGGGTTGGATACCGACATCGTGGTCCATCACTTGCCAACTAAGGAAGACTTCCCTCCAGTTAAGCAAAAGGTCCGTCGGATGCGTTCAGAGATGTCTGAGAAGATTAAGGCCGAGGTTATGAAACAGTTTGATGCTGGGTTCCTTGCAGTAACTTCTTACCCTCAGTGGGTTGCTAATGTGGTGCCGGTACCTAAGAAGGACGGTAAGGTCAGAATGTGTGTCGATTACAGGGATCTGAACAAGGCCAGCCCCAAGGATGACTTCCCTCTACCCCACATTGATGTCCTTGTTGATAACACAGCTCAGCACAAGGTATTCTCTTTCATGGATGGCTTTTCAGGTTACAATCAGATCAAGATGGCACCTGAAGACATGGAAAAGACTACATTTGTCACTCAGTGGGGCACCTTCTGTTACAAGGTCATGCCATTCGGGTTGAAGAACGCTGGGGCAACCTACCAACGCGCCATGGTCGCCTTATTTCATGACATGATCCATCATGAGATAGAGGTGTATGTTGACGACATGATCGCAAGGTCCCAAACTGAGGAAGAGCATTTAGATCATCTGCAGAAATTGTTTGACCGGTTGAAACTGTACAAGCTGAGATTGAACCCGAACAAGTGCACCTTCGGGGTAAGATCTGGGAAGTTGCTAGGCTTCGTGGTCAGTGATAAGGGAATTCAAGTGGACCCTGCCAAGGTCAAAGCTATTCAAGAGATGCCAGTTCCTAAGACAGAAAAGGAGGTCAGAGGCTTTTTAGGACGCCTGAATTACATCGCTCGATTCATCTCACATCTGACTGCTACTTGTGAGCCAATCTTCAAGCTGCTGAAGAAAGATCAGGTAGTACGTTGGAATGATGAATGTCAGGCTGCTTTCGACAGAATCAAAGAGTATCTCCAAGAACCACCTATCCTTATGCCACCGGTTGAAGGGAGACCTCTGATACTATACCTGACAGTGCTTGACAACTCAATGGGGTGTGTGCTGGGGCAGCATGACGAGTCTGGCCGAAAAGAGCATGCCATTTATTACCTTAGCAAAAAGTTTACCGACTGCGAGACCCGATACTCACTGCTTGAGAAAACTTGTTGCGCTTTGGTATGGGCTGCTCGCCGGCTGAGACAGTATATGCTGACTCACACTACCTTGTTGATCTCAAAGATGGACCCTATAAAGTACATATTCGAAAAGCCTGCTCTGTCTGGGAGAATTGTAAGATGGCAAATGATCTTGACGGAATACGACATTCAGTACACAACCCAGAAAGCCATCAAGGGAAGTGTATTGGCAGACCACCTGGCACATCAAGCTGTAGATGACTATCAATCAATGAACTTCGAGTTTCCGGATGAAAGCATCATGATAGTGACAGATTGTGAAGTACCTGGACCGGATGAAGGACCTGAACCAGGATCCCGATGGTCTATGAACTTTGACGGAGCCTCCAATGCTTTGGGCAATGGTATCGGCGCCATAATCATATCTCCACAAGGTACTCATACTCCACTCACTGCCCGGCTGTGTTTCAACTATACCAACAACATGGCGGAGTATGAGGCGTGCATCATGGGTCTTCAAGCTGCGATTGACCTAAGAATCAAGTTTCTGAGTGTTTTCGGAGATTCCGCTCTTGTGATCAATCAGATCAAAGGAGAGTGGGATACGAAACATCCAAACCTGATTCCTTACAGAGAATGTGTGTTGACCCTGATCCCCCACTTCACAGAGATAACCTTTGAACACTTTCCAAGAGAAGAGAATCAGTTAGCGGACGCGTTAGCTACAATGTCTTCTATGTTCAAGGTCAAATGGGATAATGAGGCTCCCCGGATCATCATCTGGAAATTGGAAGAACCGGCATACTGTTGTGATCTCGAAACTGAATTGGTGACTGAGAAGCCTTGGTACCATGAAGTGAAGAGATATCTGGAAACTCAGGAATACCCTGAAGGTGCCTCTATCAATGATAAGAAATTCCTGAGGAGGTTCGCAGCCAAGTTCTTCCTTAGCAACGGCATCTTGTACAAGAGAAACCATGATTCAACCTTATTGCGCTGTGTGGATAAGATTGAAGCAGAAAGGATCATGGAAGAGCTACATGAAAGGACCTTTGGTACACATTCCAGTGGACACACCATGGCTAAGAAAATCCTACGGGCAGGATATTACTGGTCCACAATGGAAGCTGACTGCTACCAACATTCCAGGACATGCCACAAGTGCCAGATTTATGCAGACAAGGTGCATGTTCCTCCGGTTCCCCTGAATGTTCTGACTGCGCCTTGGCCATTTGCAATGTGGGGCATATACATGATTGGCGAGATAAAACCTACGGCATCTAATGGACATCGCTTCATCCTAGTGGCGATTGATTATTTTACGAAGTGGGTTGAGGCAGCATCCTATGCTACGGTAACCAAGACTGTCGTGGCACGGTTCATTCGGCACAACCTGATCTGTCGGTATGGCGTCCCTGAGCGGATTATTACAGACAACGGTACCAATCTGAACAATAAGATGATCGTTGAGCTTTGCGAACAGTTCAAGATACAGCACCACAATTCTTCTCCTTACAGATCGAAGATGAATGGGGCTGTAGAAGCAGCAAATAAGAACATCAAGAAAATCGTGCAGAAAATGACAGTGACCTATAAAGATTGGCACGAGATGTTACCGTTCGCTCTACATGGGTACCGTACCTCAGCCAGGACGTCAACCGGGGCAACTCCTTTCTCTCTGGTTTATGGTATGGAGGCAGTCTTGCCGATTGAAGTACAAATACCCTCTCTCCGGATAATGAAGGATGCAAATCTGAACGAAGATGATTGGATCCAGACACGACTTGATCAGCTCAACCTCATTGATGAAAAGAGACTTGCTGCTATCTGCCATGGTCAGACGTATCAGAAACGGATGATCAGGGCATTTAACAAAAAGGTCAGACCACAGGAATATCGAGTTGGGGATCTGGTAATCAAGAGAATCATCCTTCCTCAGAGTGATCCAAGGGGCAAATGGACCCCTACGTACGAAGGGCCATTTGTGGTTAAACATGTGTTCTCAGGAGGAGCAATGATATTAACCAATATGGATGGTGACGACCTTCCTCACCCCGCCAATGCAGACATAGTAAAAAAATACTACGCATGAAAAAAGACCCGCTAGGCTGACATGCCTAGGCAAAAATTAGGGCTTCCCGTCGAACCAAAAGGGTTCGGGCAAAATGAAGGGATGAAAATGGAAAAAATATGTACACCCGGCAAGTCGAAAACCTGAAAAGGCGGCTTGGGCAAAAATGGGTATCCCGGTGGACCGAAAACCCGAAAGGGCGGTCCAGGCAAAAATTAGGGATAAAAGCGTAATACTATGTCTCATTGGATCACTTTGCATCCAGAATCCGGTACCTACATCAAGTTCAGACGGCATCGACCAGTCAGCTTCACCTTCAACCAAGGTCATCAAGTGATGAGACGCTCGGAGTTATAAAGGCAATAGCAGAGTTGAAACCCAGTGGGATCATTCACTTCACACAGCTGTTTTATTTTCTTTTGTACAAAATTTGTATAAACTCTCTTGTTCAGCGGCGTTCCTCTTACTAGGACGTCAACCTCTTGTATACAAAACGCCTATTTTCAGGCCATTCAAAATCAATACAAAATATATTTTCAGTTAAAAGTGCCAATTGTTTTTCTTTTTCTGTTTTGTTTTGCGAAGAACGTCCAAGGTTCAAATTGTGATATATGCATTGACAATAATTTGCTAACTCATAAATATTTGCATACGAAACAAAAGGATTAATTACAGGTGACACTAGAAACAGGGGCAATAAAAGAGTTGTCTGAGCAATCCAATTGTTCTATCCTCCAAGGTACCAAGGTAGGTTCGGCTAAAGAATACGACCAAGTACATATTAAATCCCCAGAGAGTGGTTCAGCAAGTCAGTGCACTCTTCTCCAAGCAGAATCATCAAATCTTAAGGAAGTTGGGTATCCTCCAGCAGATATCAATATTCCCCAGCAGCATATATTCTTAACAAGCATCCCCGGCAGTCTCGGCCTAAAGATTGTTCCCCGGCGGTATACCAACATTCAAAGGAATCACTCCCCCGCAGTTTCAAAACATCCCCAGAAGAGTCCAATCTAGTTTCCCCAGGAAAGATGGAATTCATATCCCCAAACAGTAAGCTTATCCCCAGTAAATTCTGGAGGCTTATCCCCTCGCAGAGCACGAACGCGTCGTCCGGCTTGATTTAAAGAGTTATTTCCTCAACAGGATATAACTGGGTTATCCTCAGCCAAAAGCCACGGAAAGAGTGTCCCCGACAAAGCCTTCCGATCCCCAGCAAACTATTATCAACACTCAGCAAGGCATCCCTCTTCCCACAGAGTATTGCTTCCCAGCATGGTCGCTAGAGTATCTTTTCTCCCCGCAGAATCTCCCATTCGCCAAGCTTATTCCGCAACGGAGTCATTTTCTCCTACCGGTATTCTTGCAGTTATCATCCCCAGCGGAAGCAAAATCTATTCTTCAACATCAGCCCAGGATACGACTTCCCGGCACCCGTCAAGGATTCACTTTCCTAGACAAAAACATACATAAAACATCACATACATCATTATAACATGCATAGACACATCATATCATACAAGTCTCATTTATATTTAGAACATCATTGCTTGATCCATATCATGCATTGCATATGACTGACCTTTACCTTTCAGGAAAGATCCAGTTAAATTCTCAGTTATATTTCAAGACCTAGACCGGTTCAGTTAAATCGACCCTAAGATTTTCCTGATGCTTATCCAGTCAAAGGCCTTCTCTGGTTCAGTCAGATCGACCCTAAGATCTCCCTGATGCCTATCCAGTTGAAGATATTCCAAGACCTTGTCCGGTTCAGTTAAATCGATCCTAAGATTTTCCTGATGCTTATCCAGTCAAAGGCCTTCTCTGGTTTAGTCAGATCGACCCCAAGATCTCCTTGATGCTTATCCAGTTGAAGATATTCCAAGACCTTGTCTGGTTCAGTTAAATCGACCCTAAGATTTTCCTGATGCTTATCCAGTCAAAGGCCTTCTCTGGTTCAGTCAGATCGACCCTAAGATCTCCTTGATGCTTATCCAGTTGAAGATATTCCAAGACCTTGTCCGGTTCAGTTAAATCGACCCTAAGATTTTCCTGATGCTTATCCAGTCAAAGGCCTTCTCTGGTTCAGTCAGATCGACCCTAAGATCTCCCTGATGCCTATCCAGTTGAAGATATTCCAAGACCTTGTCCGGTTCAGTTAAATCGACCCTAAGATTTTCCTGATGCTTATCCAGTCAAAGGCCTTCTCTGGTTCAGTCAGATCGACCCTAAGATCTCCCTGATGCTTATCCAGTTGAAGATATTTCAAGACCTTGTCTGGTTCAGTTAAATCGACCCTAAGATTTTCCTGATTCTTATCCAGTCAAAGGCCTCCTCTGGTTCAGTCAGATCAACCCTAAGATCTCCCTGATTATTATCCCAGTAGAAGACACCCAAGATTGTCTCAACGAGCGTTGTTGAAGTTAAGGTCATCCAAGATTCTCTTACCATTCATGCTAAGGCAGTAACCATCCCTGGTTCATTCATCGCCGTTTGAAGCTCCAGACTCAGCTCCTGTAGCCAGTCAGGACGCATATATACCAAGCATCTAAAATCAGCTCCTGCAACGTGTCAGGTACTCATTTTTTCTTTTGCAGGTATGCAGGTTCTCGCTAAGGAATCTCTTACGCGATCAACATCCAGATGGCATCTATAAGCCCATTCCACCACACTGCCACTATGTGAGTGCAAATTTCTGGGCACTCTAGTGTTCAATCATCTTCTACCCTCGGATTACGAAAGGCACGTCCGCCAATCTGCATCCACAGGTCTAAGAAGATTGAACAGGGGCAACTGTTGTACCCCAAAATTTGCCCTCCCATATTCTCCAAGAAATTGCCAAGTCAAGCTGCAAAATTCCCCAAGGGTTGCACAATGCAAAGGGTTCCTATACAGTCAAGATTAGGGTTTGTGTTCTGATCAAGAAATTGAAGTTTTCAAAGGCCCAAGCAAGTCTCATATGCCTACAAATATGGTCAAGTATCCTCATATCAAGTTTCAAGGCATTCAGCTCAAAATTGCACAGTCAAAAACCCTAATTGCACTACAGTCAACTGTAGGGGCAAAATGGTCATTTGGCAGTCAAAAGTTCAAATTTTTGGTCAATATATCTTTTTGAAGCCACAAACATCATTTGATCAATGCTTGATCATGATTCTCAAAATTTGGCTCAGAAATCATCAAGATGCAAAAGTTTCCTTATTTGGACAGCTGAAAAAAGTCAACTGAAATTGACCAGGGCATAACTTTCACATGGATTATCAGAAAAATTCCATCCAAAGCTCATTTTGAAGAGAAAGACATTTCCTACAACTCATCTTCATACTTCAAGTCCAAGAAATGCTCTCACAAAAAGTTATCAATTTCAACATTATAGGTCATTTTCAAAAGTCAACAAAAAGGGACTTTAAGTCAAAGGCCATAATTTGAGATTGGTAAATCAAAATGACATGGGACCAAAGGCATTAGTTAGAGGACTCAAAGACCTTTCCAAAATGTCCAAGAACATGAGAAAAGCTTAAAAATTGAGCAAGTTATGCCTTGTGGAAGTTGGGAAATTTTTGGATATTTTGAAAAGTCAACATTACTTCAAATGACCTAAAATTGCTAATGGGCCCATTTTTCTTCCATGATTCATCATTCTAAGCATATGCACGACCACTTGGCCCAAAGGGAAGTATTTTCTCATTTTTTATTTATTTATTTGAATTTTTATTTATATTAATTCATTTAAATCATTTAAATATATGAAAATATTTAATTCACCCTAACCAATCTTTTTATACATGTTTTATGCTCAATATTTCGTGCCTAGCCAAATAAGGAAAGAATTGGAGCAATTGGATATGATTTGAATCAAATGCACATGGAAAAGATATGAAAAGATCCTTAAGAAAATCAAATTTCCAAAACAATGATTACAAGAGATTTGATTGAGTTTTTGTGACCTAATAGACTCCATACAAATACCTGATCATAACCCTAATCACAATAGACAAAAAGCTGCGCAAGAGAGCTCTCCAAAAACTTGAAATTTTTCTCCATAAACTCAATTCTGAAAACAAGGTTAGAGGGCGATTAAAGACCTAATTTTCATTCCAATAGCTTCCTCAAGGATTACTGATCACATTCCAATCAAAGACATCCATCAAAACGCCAAGAATTGGTAAAACGGACATGAACTGTGCAGAGAAAAATTGACAATCGTGCATCATGATTCGCGCATCTTTTGCATTTTTTATTCATTGATTCATGACCATTATGATATTCTGATGCTAACCAACATATCCAATTGCGTTTTTGTGCTGTGTATATGATTTCACCATGCTTGAATTCTAGGGTTTACAGGACTTTAATTTGGGGCTTTTGAAACGAGGCAAGATTAGCCCTTGAGACCACCACCATCCAACTCAGCAAGCTTGGACGAAGAAGAATCCACACTCGCGATCAATTTATGAACACTATAGTGCTATTCGCTATTTTCTCTAAAGCCACCTAATAGAACGCGTCTAAAACCGTTGCAATATGTTCTTGTTTCAGAAAAAAGAAAACACGCGAGGAAGATGATGTGTTGGCAAACGTTGGTTGGCTCTTTTAAATCAGCGCGCGTTTTTATGTTTTTTGTGGCCACTAACCAATTTTTATTTTTGTTATTTATTCGTTATGGTATATACAAAGTGCGCGTTTGGATCAGATGGCAAGCGTGAGGTTTGGCAAAGCATATGACCTGGGTTCGAGCCCCAGGTCTTACATATTTCCATATTATTTTGCAATAACAGTTCCCATGCAGCTTCAGCGTAAAAGTACACCATGTGTCCTCCAGATCCAAGTGTACACGCGTCCAAGGGATTCAGATCAAGGGCTCAGAATTGAAGAACACAATATACATGAGTCAACGTGCCAGCATGTGAGCAAAAAAGTCCACAAAGTCAGAAATTCCAATGGGCCAGAGTTTCTTGGACCATACCTCCATATTGGGGACTACCACCCCCCCTGGTTTGCAATTTTCTCAATTTCTTTTTATTATTTTCTTTTAATTATTCTTTTAATCAATTTAATATTTTTCATAAATTATAAAATACATAAAAAACTCAGAAAAAGATAAAAAAAAACATAATGAATATTTTATTTTAATATTTGCATGTAAATAAATTTAACTTTAAATTAGGGTTTTAATATTAATTCTTTTCATAATAAAATCTAAAAAATATAGAATTAGGTTTAATTAATTTTTATTCCTTTTTAATTTTTTTTCTTTTTTTCATAATAATACTATTTATCTTATTTATTTTCATAATTAAAATTGTAAATTAATTAGGGTTTCATTTAGGTTAAAAAACTTCAATATTTTCTTAATAACTTAAAAATAATTAGAATTAGTTTTAGCATTTTATTTTAATTTTAATTAACTCCTTTTTTTATTAAATCCTAAAATACATCAAAAATACCAAAAAACAAAAACAAATTCTTGCTTTCTTTTAATTTTAATTTTAATTCCTCATTAATTTAATTTTTTTTGCAAAAGGGTCCAACGCCCACGTTCTTAATTGTTTAATTTCGCGTATTTATTTTATTTTTCTTAAATAATTATGTACCTCTCCCGAAGCCTTGTAAATTAATATGCCGCACTTTAAATTCTTTTACTTTATTTATTTTTCTGTCAAATCGGGTCCGGTTTAATTTTGGCGATGTGGACCCGCGCCATTTGTAATAGCTTTAGATTTACTTTTCTTCGCAACTTTTAACTGTTAACAAAAAGCATGAAAGAATGTATGGACTTAAATAAAATCAAGCGTAGAACACCAATAACATGAACAAGACAAATACAAATGAAAACGACACACGAATCGCACACACCACCCCTAGGGTACGCCTCACTGTTGCCTTGCCTTCGAAAGGTGATCGTCGAGTAGAGGATGTCTTAGTAAGTCCTCATGATCCGGGAACCTGGCATGAGGGTAGCTTCTAGGGTGTCTTCCCATTGCTCTGGTGATCACCATGTCCCGAACCCTCGAATTGACCCGAACACCTCCAACGGTGGTGCTACCTACCTCTCAATGGTGGGATGGCACTACTTTAAGGACATTTACACAGACGAATTCCTTAGGGTAGGTAGACGACTCGTAGATACTTGCTATAATTCAAAAACTTCTTTTCACACCGACACTTTGCAAAAGGCTTTCAAAAAACAACTTTTCAAACACTCTTGAGGACTGATACAAGAGTCGAACTGAAATTTTAAACGAAACTTTTTTCAAACCCACTCACCTTGAAAAGCAAACAAACATTTTGAAAACACAAATGAGCAAGTATCTAAGAGCCCATGGATAACCATGGATAGAAAGGGTGCTAACACCTTCCCTTTCTATAACCTACCTCCCGAACCGAGAGCAATCTCTTTAAGGAATTTTTCTGTGCTTTTGTCCTTTCCATTTGGAGAAAATAAAAGACGGTGGCGACTCTTGCTTCCGCGACATTTCGCGAACCAGCGTTAAACAGTCAGTTCCAGATCCACCGATCACAGAGTCTGATAGATTCCAGTCTGGCTACAGGGGCAAAGGTCTCATCAAAATCAACCCCTTCAACTTGAGTGTATCCTTGGGCAACAAGTCTTGCCTTTTTCCTAGTGACAACTCCTACAACATCTGATTTGTTTTTGTAAATCCATTTTGTGCCAATGATGTTTGTTCCTTCAGGTCTAGGAACTAACTCCCAAACTTCATGTTGCTTAAACTGGTTCAATTCATCTTGCATTACACCAATCCAGTATTCATCAGTTAAGGCCTCCTTAACATTTCTTGGTTCAATTTTAGACACAAAACAAGAGTTTGAGATGATTTCTCTAGATCTTGTAATGACTCCACTATTTGGATCCCCTATAATGAGTTCTTTAGGATGATCTTTCTGAATTCTGATGGAAGGGATTTTGCTAGCTTCCTTGGATTCAGAGGTAGCTATAGTGGTGTCAGGAAGGTCATTCTGTTGAGTTAGAGTCTCAAAGAATGTCTCAACATTACAAGGGACATTTGTTTCTTCATGATAACCATCAATTATGACATTTATTGATTCCATCATGACTTTGGTCCTGGAATTGAATACCCTGTAAGCTCTGCTGTTGGAGGAGTATCCTAGAAATATACCTTCATCACTTTTAGGGTCCAGCTTTCTCCTTTGTTCACGATCTGCCAGAATATAGCATTTGCTGCCAAAAACATGGAAGTACTTCACAGTTGGCTTTCTTCCTTTCCAGAGTTCATAAATGGTGGATGAGGTTCCCTTTCTCAAAGTGACTCTGTTATGGACATAACAGGCTGTATTCATAGCTTCAGCCCAAAAATGAATAGGAAGTCTTTTGGCATGTATCATAGCTCTGGCAGATTCCTGTATGGTCCTATTTTTCCTTTCTACAACTCTATTTTGTTGGGGAGTTATAGGAGAAGATAATTCATGACTAATTCCTTCTGAGGAACAGAACTCATTAAACTTACTGTTTTCAAATTCCTTGCCATGATCACTTCTGATTCTGACAATACACCCTTCCTTTTCTCTTTGAATTCTTCTACACAGTTCTTTAAAGACTTCAAACACATCAGATTTTTCTTTAATGAAGTTAATCCAGGTGAACCTGGAATAGTCATCCACAGCAACATAGGCATATCTCTTTCCACCAAGACTTTCCATCTGCATTGGTCCCATCAGATCCATATGTAGAAGTTCCAGAACCTTAGAGGTGGTCAGATGTCTTGACTTTGGATGTGACATCCTTGTCTGCTTACCAACCTGGCATTCACCACAAACTCTCCCTTCATCAATTTGCAGTCTTGGAATCCCTCTGACTGCTTCCATGGAGATAATTCTTTTCATTCCTCTTAGATGAAGATGGCCAAGTTTTTGGTGCCACAGTTTCACCTCTTTTTCTTCTTTGGCAATAGAACACACAGTGGAGTTATTAGTGTTCTCAGGCTCCCACAAGTAACAGTTATCTTTAGATCTGACTCCTTTCATACTTCTTGTTTTTCATTTATTACAAGACATTCAGATTTTGAGAAGTTGACCTTGAATCCTAGATCACACAATTGACTGATACTAATGAGATTAGCAGTCAGGCCTTTTACCAATAGTACTTCATTCAGATTTGGAACTCCAGGGCAGTCCAAATTACCAACTCCTTTGATTTCACCTTTAGCACCATCTCCAAAGGTCACATAACTAGTGGTGTGAGGTTTAACATGATTGAGAATGTTCTTGATTCCAGTCATGTGTTTAGAACACCCACTATCAAAGTACCAGTCTTCCTTTGCAGAGAATCTCAGGGAAGTGTGGGCTATCAGGGCAGTAGCCTTTTTCTTCCATTGAGGAGTATGTGGTACCCTGTTAGCCTTAGGTTTGACACCTGGGTTCTGATTAGGGTATCCATACAATCTGAAACAGAAAGGCTTTATGTGACCAAACCTCCCACAGTGGTGACATCTCCATCTTTGGTACTTTTTCTTCATATTTCTCTGTTCCCGATGTTGAGTGTTATGTTGTGACATCTGCTTTGACATTTGTTTATCAGACCTGATCTTCTTGTCTACACCAGATTTCTTTGCTTCCACAAATCCTAGTCCAGACTTGTTTCCCACATTTTGTCCAACCTGAAGGATTTCTTCCAATTTGTCAGTTCCATTTGTCAGCATCTTGACAGATTTGGTCATTTAGTTCAGTTGTGAGTTCAGCAATTGAACTTCCCCTTCTAGATGACTTATAGTTTCAAGGTCTGCCCTTTTTTCAGCCTCCAACTTTATGATGAGCTTTGTTTGTCTCTCATTTTGCACACAGACTTCAGCACTTCTGATACACAATTTCTTGTAAGTATCAGCCAGTTCTTCAAATGTAACTTCCTCATCACTGGTGTCACTTTCAGAGGTGCAAACACCAGTTAGAGCAGTAACTAGTTTGGCAGATTCTTCTTCAGAATTACTTTCTGAATCACAGTCAGACCAGGTAACAATCATTCCTTTCTTTTGTTTCTTAAGAAAGGTAGGGCATTCAGCTAGAATATGCCCATATCCTTCACAACCATGGCATTGAATTCCTCTACCTTGATTTCCCTTCTCTTCAGACCTTGGTCTTCTGCTGGAGTCATAAGATCTGTTAATGTCAGAGGGAATGTTATCAACATTTGACCTTGACTTTGGATCCATTCTCTTGATGAGTTTGTTGAATTATCTTCCAAGCATGGCAATAGCTTCTGAAATATTTTCTTCTTTATCCTCCTTGTTTTCATCTTCAGTGTTGGATACAAGTGCTATGCTCTTGTTTTTCTTGTCAACATTGTCACTGATCCCCATCTCAAAAGTCTGAAGAGACCCAATGAGTTCATCCACTTTTAAGTTGCTGATGTCCTGGGCTTCCTCTATAGCAGTTACCTTCATTGCAAATCTTTTAGGCAGGGATCTGAGAATCTTTCTCACCAGTTTTTCTTCAGACATCTTTTCACCCAATGCTCCTGAGGTGTTGGCAATCTCCAGGATGTTCATGTGAAACTCATGAATGGTTTCCTCTTCCTTCATCCTTAGGTTCTCAAACTTTGTAGTCAGCATCTGAAGCCTTGACATTTTTACTTTGGATGTGCCTTCATGGGTAGTTTTGAGAGTGTCCCACACTTCCTTGGCCAGTTCACATTGATGTACTAGTCTGAAAATGTTTCTATCAATTCCATTGAACAAGGCATTTAAGGCTTTGGAATTTCCCAGGGCTAACTCATCTTCTTCTTTGCTCCATTCTTCCTCAGGCTTCAGACTGATTGTCCCATCTTTCTCAGTTATGGTGGGATGGTTCCATCCTTTGTCAGCAGCTCTCCAAGCCTTTTTGTCTAGAGATTTTAAGAAGGCAATCATACGAGGTTTCCAGTAGTCATAATTTGTTCCATCCAGAATGGGTGGTCTATTTCCAAAAACTCCTTCTTTGTCCATAGTGCCAGAAAGTGATATCCCTAGATCTCACCCAATAATACAGGCAGGGTGCCTTCTCTGATGCCAATTGAAAATTCTGGCAGCAGATACTCAATGTCACAGTGAATGTTATGACACCGTATCTGACTTTCTATAAGACAGTAAATAAAAACAGTAAAGAACACAGTCAATTGTTTACCCAGTTCAGTGTGAAACAACACCTACTCTGGGGGCTACCAAGCCAGGGAGGAAATCCACTATAAGAGATATTAATTCAGGAATAAACCAACCAGTTTATCTCCTTCACTTAAGACCTACCCAATGCAACTTCAATCTAAGTTCTACTTAAACCTGAGTTCCTACTCACTCCCCCTCAATCACAGCAGTGATACTTAAAACAATTGACTAATGAATTAATGAAGACACTCTTCAAAACATACACTTGATTATGCTTCACAGCTTTTTAATCAAGTAACACAAACACTCTTGCTTCACAGCTTTGAGTGATACATAAACCTAACTTGACTTTGCTTCAAAGCTTTAGTCAAGAGACACAAAACACTCTTGCTTCAAAGCTTTGAGTGGTACAAAAACCCTTACAAACAAAACCTATTCCAAGTCACTTATCACAATGATAATTGCTTGGATTACAGCAGTTAAAACTATACAGTTTCTGATTGATCTTCAGTCCAAAAAGGGATATTTTCCAAACAGCAATCCTGTTGAATATATAGCAGCTGTTTCTTCAGTTAGGGTTTCCACAAAAAGCTAGGGTTAATTAGGTTTAACCATAAGACTTGGTCACAAGACTTTATCAACCAGTTTAGGGTTGAGCTAGGTTAACCCAAAGACAACGGGAGATTCTGTTCTGGAAGGAATGAGCCAACTTCCTGAAAAAACTCAGAATTAACCAAACTGCACTACTGTTAGATCAGTACAGGATGTCTTAACATTTGTTATGACATCAAAATTCCTGTTTACTGATTTTGGTAGAAGGCAATAAATGTGATCTTTTGCAAAATGCTCAGATACACACTCATACACAGTAGATACTGTATGCCATAATTTTTCTGCATAAAGTACCTAATAAACCAGAATGTTATGACATTAGTCATGACATTCACACACCTGGTTTTACCAAAAATACATGCCAATAACTAAACACTTACAGCTATGTATGAAGCGCAAGTACATGATGTTATCTATGTTAATTTCTGGACCTAAACAACCATGGAATGACATAGATGTATACTTGACACCGTTAATCAAAGATTTAAAGATTTTGTGGGAGAACAGTGTGGAGGTTTATAATGGATATAGGAAAGAAAGTTTCAATTTAAGGGCGATGTTGTTTGGCACAATTAATGATTTTCCAGCATACGGAAATCTATCAGGGTATAACATTAAAGGTCAAAAAGTGTGTCCTATTTGTGAAGAATACACAAATTGGAAGCGACTGAAATTTTGTCAAAAGAATGTATTTCTCGGTCATTGTATATTCTTAAATTCTAATCATCACTACCATGGGTGGAGAAAGGCATTCAATGTAAATCCAGAACATGATAGAGCTCCACCTATGTTGATAGGTGACCAAGTTTTTGATAAGGTGAAAGATATGAGTTCTCAGTTTGGTAAGCCTTTTGCAAATACGATTGTCAAAGGTGGGTGGAAGAAGAGGTCAATTTTTTTTTAATTGCCATATTGGAAGTCGTTGTATGTAAGACATTTTCTTGATGTTATGCATATTGAAAAAAAATGTATTTGAAAGTGTTATTGGTACGTTACTCAATATACAAGGAAATTCTAAGGATGGCCTTAAAGCAAGAAAGAACTTGATAGAGATGGTAATAAGAACTGGATTAGGACCCATGAAGAAAGGAACACGAACATATATGTCGCCTGCTGCTTATACTTTATCTAGAAAGGAGAAAAATATTATGTAAGTTTCTAAGTGAAGTTAAAGTTCCAGAAGGTTACTCTTCAGATATTAGAAGACTTGTGTCTATGAAAGACCTCAAGTAAGAGTTTAAATACATATGATTTCCATGTTATAATGGAGAATTTTCTACCAGGTATATGTTCTATTTTTCCAGAAAAAGTAAGAAGCGCCATAACTAAATTTTGTTTTTTCTTCTAGTCAATTTGTAGTAAGGTGATCAATCCTGAGATCTTACCAATATTGCAAAAAGAAATAGTTATTACTTTGTGTGAGCTTGAAATATATTTTCCTCCCACACTTTTTGACATTATGGTACATCTTGTTGTTCATCTTGTGAAAGAGACACAATTGTGTGGACCAGCTTATATGAGATGGATGTACCCTGTTGAGCATTATATGAAATATTAAACGTGTACGTGAAAAATCAAAGTCGGCCAGAAGGTTGTATGGTTGAACGATACATTGTTGAAGAAGCGATTGAGTTTTGTACTGAACATTTGACTAATGTTCAATCCACTGGACTACCCAAATCTCATATTTTAGAGAGGAAGGAAGGAATAAATTTAATCAGAAATAAAATTCTAACAGTATCAAGGGCTGAACGGGATCAAGTGCATTTATATATTCTTCACAATGACAATGAGGTTGAGCCGTATGTTGAAATGAACAAGGATGTACTCCGGGGTCACTATGCCAAAAATGGATTTTAACAACGCATATTAGACAGCGCTTTTATACAAAAGCGCTTCTATAAGTGAATTTAAAAAGAAACATATAAACAATATACAATAATAAGTAAAAGCGCTGCTAAAAATGTGACCTTAGACAACGCTTTTAAAAAGCGCTGCTAAAAGTGTTGCTTTAGAAAACGCTGGTAAAGGACCAATTTAGATAGCGCTTTTAAAAAGTGCTGTCTAAAGTCATATAAAATTTATAAAAAAAAAATCTGAAAAGCACTGCTAAAGGACCCTATTAGCCAGCGCTTTTCAAAAGCGCTGCTAAAGGCCCATATTAGCCAGCGCTTCTAAAAAGTGTTGTCTAAGGCCATATAAATGAAAATTAAAAAATAGAATCAGTGTACTGTTTCTCTTTTCACAAACTCATGAACATGAAAACCCTTTCCCTCTCATTCTCACGAACAAAAACCCTTTCCCTCTCACAAATCGTCGCTGTCCAACCATCCCTTTCCCTCCGTCCTCCACTGTCTCTCTCGGTTGTCCTCCACCCACACCAACCGATTCTCAAGGTAGGTTCTTTCTTGGAAATGTCTTTATCTCTATTAATGTCCAAACTGAGTTATCCTCCTATTGATAATGTACTATGCTAACATCTAAGACATTATCCTCCTATTGATGTCCAAACTGAGTTATAGATATGCATAACTGAGTTATAGGTATGCATTTTGATTTTTTGGTTCTTGGTAGGGCTTGGTAACAACAACACTTTTAGCATTATTGCATTTTCTGTATTTTTAACATTATTACACTTCTAATATATTATTGTTTTTGAAGTTTGGATTCAGTTTCTGTATGTTTCATTATTTCATTTTGTATTATTGTCATGCATTATTGCATTTTGTATCAACTTTGTTGGTTTGTGATCAAATGTGATGAGAAGTCAGAAGAGGAAGCAATGTTATATATTATAATTTATCTATCACTCTCTTTATGTATGTGTATATGATTATTAAATAAGAACTTTCTAAATGTTTTTCTTTTGGTTCTTTGTTTTGGAACAAAAAAGATGATGATGGGTTTTTTTGTTATTTTAATTGGTTTCTGAATTGTCTATCATGTTTATATTCTACATGAACTAGTAGTTTTTTACTTGCTGGTTGCTTAGTTTCTTTACTTTTAATACTATTTTACTGATCTAAATTTCAGAATTGTTTAAGAATTATTACTCCTAAATACTGTGTTTCTGTTGGAAAGAAATATAATATGATAGAAAAGATTCATAAGTGATTTGTTTCTCATACAATTTTTCACAAAAAACATGTCTAAGAACAAATTCTTAAGGTTTGTGGATTTAAGCTATTATAGTCCTATATATATACAACTTGTTTTTGATGATCCCTTTGTATTGGTGTAGTTAGTCGAAGACCATCACCGATTCGAAGAACATCAAAGCCGCATCATCCGCCGTCGACACCAATAACCCCTTTTATTTCTTTGGTAAGTCAAGTTCAAATTCCATCTGTATCGATCAATTAAAAAACACAATTATTTTTATATAGATACATTTATTTTTAGTCCATGTTAATAACTCTAGAAATAAATTTCTAGAAATAATTCGTTTAATTCAAGCAAAAAGGGAATAATCCATTTATAGTGTTTTTGTTTACTTGAATTAGAAGAAAAAAATGGATAAAAAATGGATGTCTGCCGATCGATTGTCACAAGAGTACGAGAATGGGGTATTGGAATTCGTTAAGTTTGCTGTTGAACATGCCAAAGACCCCAGTCGAATGAAGTGTCCTTGCTTGGGTTGTTGTTATGTGGTTCGGGTAAATACAGATGGATTGAATGACATTTACTAATGCATGGAATTGATAGAAGTTATACGTGTTGGATATTTCACGGTGAAAATATTAAAGACAATGTTGAACCGGGGGAGAAAAGTAGTACGGCCTATGCTTCAAATGACAAGGACACGGATATATACGATTTTGATCGAGTCGAAGAGATTGCAGATGCACTTGAAGAAGATCTTCAGGATTGTCCCAAAATGTTTGAGAGATTGGTAAGCAATGCAGATAAATTGTTGTATAAAGGTTGCACTAAATTCACAAGACTGTCTGCGGTATTAAAGTTGTACAACTTAAAGGCGGGTAATGGATGGTCAGATAAAAGTTTCACAGAGTTATTAGACCTTATGAGAGATATGCTTCTGGAGGATAATGTTCTTCCTAATCGAACCTATGAGGCCAAAAAAATGTTGTGCTCTATTGGCATGAGCTATGATAAGATACATGCTTGTCCAAATGATTGCGTTTTGTTTCGAAACGAATATGCATCGTTAAATGAGTGCCCTAAATGCGGTTTGTCTCGATATAAGAAAAAATTGTCTCCAGCAAAAGTCTTATGGTATTTTCCTATAATTCTGAGATTTAGGCGCATGTTTCATAGTGAAACCGATGCAAGACACCTGACTTGTCATGCAAATGAAAGAATTATTGACGGAAAGTATCGAGATCCGGCAGATTCATCACAGTGGTCGAAAATTGGTAATGATTATCCTGATTTTGGAGAAGAAGCAAGAAACCTTCGCTTGGCTTTATCTACTGATGGAATGAACCCGCATGGTCTTCAAATCTCACATACCACATGGCCTGCGATTATTATGATTTATAACCTACCTCCATGGCTATGTATGAAGCATAAGTACATGATGCTATCTATGTTAAATTCTTGGCCTAAACAACCAGGGAATGATATAGACGTATACTTGACACCTTTGATCGAAGATTTAAAGATTTTGTGGGAGAACGGGGTGGAGGTTTATGATGGATATAGGAAACAAAGTTTCAATTTGAGGGCAATGTTGTTTGGAACAATTAATGATTTTCCAGCATACGGGAATCTATCTGGGTATAGCATTTAAGGTTAACATGCGTGTCCTATTTGTGAAGATGGAACCAATACGACGTGTTTAGAACTTTGTCAGAAGAATGTGTTTCTCGTTCATCGTAGATTTTTACATTCTAAACATCACTACCGTGCATGGAGAAAAGCATTCTATGGAAACACTGAACAACGTAAAGCTCCACCTGCATTGTCAGGTGACCAAAATTTTGAAAAGGTGAAAGATGTGTGTACTCATTTTGGCAAGGCTTTTGCGCATACGCTTGTCAAAGGTGGGTGGAAGAAGACATCGGTTTTTTTTAATTGCCATATTGAAAGTCTCTGTATGTGAGACATTTTCTCAATGTTATGCATATTTAAAAAATGTATTTGAAAGTGTTATTGGTACGTTACTCAATATTAAAGGAAAGTCTAATGATGGACTTAAAGCAAGGGATGACATGTTAAAGATGGGAATATGAACTTAACTAGGACCCGTGAAGAAAGGAAGCTGAATATATCTACCACCTGCTGCTTTTACTCTATCTAGAAAGGAGAAAAAGATATTGTGTAAGTTTCTAAGTGAAGTTAAAGTTCCAGAAGGATACTCTTCAGATATTAGAAGACTTGTGTCTATGAAAGACCTCAAGTTAAAGAGTTTAAAGACACATGATTGCCATGTTATAATGGAGCATTTTCTATCAATAGGTATACATTCTATTTTTCCATATAAAGTAAGGAGCGCGATAACTAAGTTGTGTTTTTTCTTTAGGTCAATTTGTACTAAGGTGATTGGTCCTGAGATCTTACCAACATTGCAAAAAGAAATTGTTATTACTTTGTGTAAGCTTGAAATGTATTTTCCTCCCTCATTTTTTGACATAATGGTACATCTAGTTGTTCATCTTGTGAAAGAGACACATTTTTGCGGACCAACTTATCTGAGATGGATGTACCCTGCTGAACATTATATGAAAGTATTAAAATGGTACGTGAAAAACCAAAGTCGTCCAGAGGGTTGTATTGTTGAGCGATACATTGTTGAAGAAGCGGTTGAGTTTTGTACTGAATATTTGTCCAAAGTTCAATCCATTGGACTTCCCAAAAGTCATATTTTTGAAAAAAAGGAAGGTAAAAGATTAATTGGAAATAAAATTATGACAATATCAAAAGATGAACGGGATCAAGTGCATCTGTATGTTCTGCACAATGACAGTGAGGTTGAGCCATATGTTGAAATGCACAAGGATGTACTCCGAGGGTTAAATCAGAATAGAAATGAAAATTGGAATGGGAGCACAATAAAAGTTTTATACCATGGTTTAAGGATCATATTTTTTCAAAGCTTCATTCAGATCCCGCTTCAATAACAGGAAGGTTGAGATGTTTGGCATATGGTCCAATTTTGCACGTGTTTTCTTATAACGCATACGCAATTAATGGATACACATTTTATACCAAAGAACAAGATGATAAAAGTACTATGCAAAATAGTGGTGTCACCGTGCTTGCTGAAGAAATGCACATTTCAAGTATGAAGGACCTAAACCCCAAATATGCAAATCAGTGATATTTTGGGGTTATCGAGCATATTTGGGTGTTTGATTACGAGAAGTTTCAGATTCCTATCTTTGGTTGCAAGTGGGTAACTAGTAGTGGCATACGAATGGATAAGTCAAGATTTTTTCAAGCGGATCTTAATAGGGAGGGGTACAAAGATGAGCCTTTTATTCTAGCCTCTCAAGCTAAACAAGTGTTCTATGTCACTGACTCGACGAGTACAAAATGGTCTATAGTGCTTTTATCTAACAAAGTGGTTGATGATAACGGTGTAGACCAAGGTGATATTGATGATGAGAATGAGTCATGTATTAGACGGAATGAGTCGTATATTATAAATGATCAAGATGACAATATTATAGCGGATGAATCATATATCAGAAATGATCATAATGAGGGAATTTGGATAAATCCATCCGTCCGCACTGTTAAGAAACAAGTAATTCATGTTCCAACCAAGAAAAGAAAGAGATGTTAGTGAAAGAGGTAGCATATTAAAATGATTATGTTTATGTTTGTGTTTACGTTTAAGTTTATGTTTATGTTAACTTTTGGCATTGTCATTTTATATATATTTAAATGACTATGGAATTTTATATTGGGTTTATTTTTATGTTTATTACAGGTTAGCTGGCTACTAACGAGGATCACCACATGATGATTCTGGGCATGATGGAGATAAGGTCGTTAATAAAACGGAAATGGAATATAGACGAGGAATAACAATAATGAAGAGAACCATTCGAGATAGAGATCAAGGCATAAATTATGATGTGCATTGGAGTCAAGAAGGCCAACTAATTGAGCCTAACGGTTCAACATTGACGAGTTATCTCGGTTTGGTGGTAAGGAGAGAAATTCCAATAACATGTGAAGATTGGAGAGCAAGAGTGTTGGACGATGCTAAAGATAAAATATGGAGTGAGATACAGGTACCATATATGATGTTATTTGTTTTTAATGATGATTATGTCTTTAAATTACTTATACTAATGCACTTTGTGTATGATTTTTGTAGATGTCGTTCAACATTGAGGATACCGGGAGAGATTATATTCTCAAATTGGCCGGAAAATTACATAGAGGGTTTAGAGCTTTTTTATCAAACAAGTTTCTTAGGGATGCGGATAAATTTTTTATTGAGGTAGAGCTTTCAAAGAAATATGCAGATTTGATTACACCTGAAGAATGGGAAACTTTTAAATCTAAAAGAAATACCCAGAAATTTGAGAGTGTAAGTGTCGTAAATCGACAATGAGCATCAAGTCCAGCATATCCATACAGAAAAGGGCGTATGGGATATGCACGCTTACAACAATCTATTGTAAGTATCTATAAATTGCAAAGTATCTATAATATATGCACGCTTATATTTGATCATGTTATTTGGCTTAATGTGTAGTTAACAAAGGAGAATAGTTCTGAAACATCTCTTCCGGAACACATTTTATGGAAGGAAGCCCGTGTGTGTAAGGATGAAGCTGTTGAAGAAAAAGTTCAATAAATTTTCGAGAGATGTGTAAGTATAACATTATTTATTTAATTACATCATACTTTTATTTATTCAATTACATCATTCTTTTATTAACATATCATTCTTTAATTACAATATTTATATGAATTTCAGGAGACTCTTTCTCAGTCTATACCTCCAGATGAAGATAATGATTGCAGGAGAATATTCTCACGAACATTAGATATTCGTGAGTATTCTGGTCGGGTGATGGGTAAGGTATTTGGGATCACTCCAACATCCTTGAAGAAAAAATCAAAGACAAAATCTCTTAGAAATAAAGAACTTCAGGAAAAGTTACAACAAGAAGTTTATGAGCTGAGAAAGGAAAAAGAAATAGATCAAGCTACAGGTTTTAAAGATACTAGTGACAAAGGTAGAATCAATGGTAACTTTGGACAAAATATTTGAGGTAATTATATACCATATTTATAAATTATATAACCATATTTATTAATTATATAACCATATTTATTAATGGTTATAGGGCATTTCCCGGTGTCAACTCTATTTGTCGTCACCGACTTATCGGATGGTTGGCAAGGGAAAAGTGTATAATAATTCGGGAGAAATGCTTCACCATAAACCGCTCCCAAATGGATTTTTGAAAGTATCGATTGATGTTATTTTAGAGGGGGGTGCGTTGTTACCACTACCTGACGATGTGGCGGATTCAACATTGGTGGCAGATGCAATAGATCGTTTGTTGCATGGCCGTTAAGCCTCGTTTGCGTAGATAATGAGGTATGCTTAAAATCATTTACTATTCAAATTTTTTAAGGAAATTACTTACATTTTGTTTACATGTTAATGTTAGACTCCAACAAAATCCATTCCAAAAGATAAGGGGATTAGGCGGGAAACCGAGTCAATTGCATCAATTGAGGTACAACACAATTATATGACATTTATGCTATGAGAAATGCTAATTTGTGATTTTATACTTCCCCTAACTAATTATATGATAACTATATTCATGCTAAAGAGATTGCACAAGTCAGTAGGGCTAAGGCGCCTGAAATTAACAATATTTCCACACAAAAAAAAGAATGTTGCTAAGAAGACCGTGGCTAGCAAAAAAACTACTGCTCAGTTTTTGGCCATTATTTAATCTTTGTTTAATCTTATAGTGGACACTGGTTATTGGTTGCGATTAATCCTATGGGAGAAACTGTGTATTATCTAGATTCGTTATACAATGATTGGTCAACATATCCAGATTTAAAGCAGATGATTGACACGAAAGTTTTTTGCTCCCAAAGAGATATTCAAGTTTATATTTATGTTTATGGTCAACATATCTGGATTTGTGTTTATGTTTATGTTTCTATGTGAGATTGTTCTAAACAGTCGTTTATATTTTATTATAGCGTTCTACTAGCTTTTCGCTCCCAAAGAGATATTCAAGTGCCAAAAAGTAGAGCCAACAACGTTACATGGATCAGAGTGGAGGTATATTTTCACAAAGAGATATTCAGTTTTGATTACATTAGTGATGATACTTGATAAAACAATTTAAGGGGTATATCCTGATATATATTCGTATTTTCTTTCCATGTGTAGTGTCCTCTCCAGCGTAACAATATAGATTGCAGCTATTTCATGTTGAGGTTTATGAAAGAAACTATTCTTTTGGATCGATTAGAGATTCCGTCCACGATATGGATTTCTAACTTAGGAATTACATACTATATTCATAATTTGTGTTTCTCATAAAATGACATATTGTTTTAACTAAATCACATACTATGTTATATTATTATATATGTAGTACTTTGAGGAATTCAATTGTGCATATTACTCAAAAGATCAATTGGATGAACTTATGAAGGAATGGTGTCAATTCATTATCGGGTTGAAAATTTTATAAGCTAAGGTACATTGTCTTATTTCCTTTGATGAGAACTTTCGAGTTTTGAGTATAAATTAAATTCAAATAAAGTGCAACGTTAATATTATCATGTTATGAATTTCGATCATTTGGTTCTTTTTTTTCCAGGTTTATAGGTGCATGTGTAGAAGATAGAGCTAAGATATTCATGTTGTTATTGTTTCATGAGAATTGTAGAAGATAGTAAGATGTAGATGTAACATCAATTTTGAATTTTAGGATTTTTAACTTGTAGAATTTTAAGTTGTATCATAAATTTTGTAGTTGTTGTATATATCATCAATTTATATATATATGTGTAAAATTTATATATACATATTTTATTGGAATGAAGCTACCAAATATGGTGCATAATATGGTGAAAACCTGGTTCAAATATGGTTAAAATTCTGATTAAAATGCATTATATATTGGACAGCGCTTTTGTAAGTCAAAATAAGTATTTTATTAAAAAAAATCGTGACCAATAGACATCGCTTTAAGAGAAAAGCGCTGTAAAAACTAAAAAAAACGCTGCCTAAAGTGGGAAAGCGCTGTCTAAAGTGGGGGAATAGACAACGCTTTTAATGGAAAGCATTGTCTAAAGCCTAACTTAAAAAATAACAAAGTGCTGTCTAAAGCAAAAGCGCTGCTAAAGGGGTATATAAAAAAGTGCTGTCTATTTTAAAAGCGATGTCTAAAGTGGGCATAAGAAAGCGCTTTTACATTCTTCATGTCTCGTAACCCGGTGCCTACTTTGCTAGGAGACATCCTACATTCTTTTCACACCCGCACTATGAGGAAAAGAGGTATCCTTATGTGTTGTACTCCTATTTTGGCAAGATGGTTTATTTCGCATCTTCCCTAGTCTGTATTGAAGAACGAGCAAGGTTCAAGGTGGTCACATAGGTTGATGACGCTCAAACATTCATACATTCATTAGTGTTCCCGATCTATAGAGAATGTTACTATCATCGACCGCTGTGGAGAATTCCCTAATGTCCCCTTACTTGGCATTAGAGGAGGTATCACCTATAACCCCTGCTTAGCCTTAAGACAATTTGGTTACGCTCGAAGGGATGGCCCACATGAGATGCTCATTCAAGGTTTGGTATTTGACTACGAGAATGACGATCAAGGTCACCGCCAGAGATTTATCCAAGCTTGGAGGATGTTGAACAAGGTAGATAGCAAGACATTGAGGCATAAGAATTCCATCCCTCTTGAGCCTTATCTCAAATGGGTACGAGTTCATGCTCAAAGTATTATAATGCCTTACCCCTCCATTCTCCCGGTTATCATTGAGCCTGTTGTGGAAGGACATGTTCCATACACTATCCTACGTCCTGACATGCCCACCTCTCTTGAAGAATTACAAAGGGATTGGATACAGCTTAAGGGGGAGTGAGACACTTTCGAGGCCCAATTCTACGCCAACGAGAAGAAGTTTTTGGAACTCACTAAGCAACTTCATGATGAATGGAGCCTGAACACCTACATCGCACCAAAGAAGATGCGTACAACTTTTTTATCTTAGAGTTTTTGTATTTCTTTGCAAGCCCAAAAGAGGCATGATGTACTCAAGCTTTTATTTATTAATATAACGTGTGTTCTTTTTTGGTCTAAAGCAAATTTAAATTTCTAATTTCCTTGAAATCATTGCATATGCATCTACCATTCATCATAACATAAGCAAGTTTCTTACAACAAGTCTCCTCATCTTTCTACTGTTTATTTCAGTAAGATGGATCTCGAGCAGATAGTAAAAGACCTCCAGGCGCAGAATGCTCAGTTTCAACAGATGTTCTTGACTCTAGCCAAGGGACAAGAGGATTTGAAAACTTTGCTGATTGAAGAAAAGAAGAAGAAAGCAACGAAAGCAATCAGTGTTCTTAACCTAGGAAGAAGGTTCCCAGGGGAAGCCAGAAAGATCTTAGACTTCGCAACGTCATCTGGTGAAAAAGATAATCAAGAGGGGAAAGGCAAGGAAGCAACTTCCCAACCAGAATCTGAAGAGGAAGAAGAAGAAGAGTACTCTGAAGAACAATATCCCCCAGCCGACGACAAATACAAACATCTGGAAGAGAGTCTAAGTGCAATGGAAATTCAGAAAGTGCCCGCGCTGGACTTTGAAGAGCTGGGTTTGGTGTATGGGATTGTTATTCCACCAAAGTTCAAAGCACCAGTATTTTCTAAGTACGGCGAGGTTTCATGTCCCAAGATGCATCTCCGATCTTATGTGAGGAAGATACAACCTCACACTGCTGACAGAGATTTTTGGGTACACTTCTTTCAAGACAGTCTATCAGGGACTCAACTTGATTGGTTCTATCAACTAGAAAGAGCCAATATTCATAATTGGGAAGACCTTATTGTTTCTTTCTATAAACAGTATCAATATAACGTAGACCTTGCTCCCACCCGTAATCAACTCCAGAGTATGGCTATGGTTTCAAGTGAAGGTTTCAAAGACTATGCTCAGAAATGGAGGGACTTAGCAGGAAGAGTCCAACCTCCCCTGTCCGAAAGAGAGTTAATAGACATGTTTCTGGGTACCCTGTCTGGTCCTTTCTTTAATTAATTAATTGGAAGCTCTTCAGCAGGCTTCATTGAATTAATCTTGACCGGAGAAAGAGTGGAAGCTGAGATTAAGAGTGGGAAGATTCAAAAGGACGCATCCTCCAGTGCCGTGAGAAAACCATTTATCAGGAAGAAAGAAGTTGGTGTTGTGTATCCTCAATCAAGAAAGAACTGAACGCTGTCCAATGGTAGGGGTTGTCATGATCCCTAAGCATGCACCTACTCAACAAAGGAGCAATCAACCTAGAACAAAAAGACCAGTAAGACAATTTACCCGGATTAATATGACACTATCTCAAGTCCTGCCACATTTGTTGAGATCTAATCTGGTAACTTTGAAGGAAGCTCCAAAGAATCCTAACACAATCTCTCCTCATTACCATCCTAATGCTCGCTGTGCTTACCATTCAGAAAGCCCAGGCCATGATACCAACAACTGTTGGGCTTTGAAAAACAAGGTGCAAGACCTTCTTGAAGCAAAAGAAATTGAATTTGGTGCTCCTGAAATACCAAATGTTATCACCGCTCCTATGCCCAAGCATGGCCGTGATGTTAACGCCGTTGAAGATGATATGTTTGTTACTGCTGTTGATGAACTTGTTACTCCTCTCCTGACTGTCAAAAGAAACCTATTGAATGCCGGTTTATTTCTGGGCTGTGACGAAAGCTGCCACCTCTGTTTATCCCTACCAACTGGTTGTCATTTACTGAAAGCAGGTGTTCAGCGCCTGATAAACGACAAAGAGATTTTATTTGAAAAACTCCCGTTCCAACCATTTCTTACAATGATGTTTCAATAGTAACCATTTCCGCCAATCCTTCCATGGTCTCCATCAAAAGACCCGTTAGGATTACATCAGTTCCTAAAGTAGCTCCACTAATAATTACTATGCCTGGACCAATCCCGTACTCATCAGATAAAATTGTCCCATGGAATTATGGGGGAGACGTCTACTATCACGATGTCAAACAGGATTGGCTGGTTGATGAAGACTCAATTTTTGAGAAGGCTGACCCCAACATCAGCAACATTGCGAAAACCAGCAAGATAACCCGAAGTGGCAGAGTATTCTCTCCCGAGATTGCTCCTCCGAAGACTGTTACCGGTCCTGTAATCATCCTTGCTTCTGTTCCTATTGACACTACTACTACAATTCTTATGGTTACCCCTACTGACACTCCTACCACCGAGTCGACCGAGACTCGGGGAAAAGGCATTCTGGTTGAGCCTGTCCGGATGAAGGCGTAATCAATATCTATCCCAAAGGCCTCTCAAAAGGAGATGGAAGAAATTCTAAAAATTATAAAGAGAAGCAACTACAACATAGTCGAACAACTAGGGCAGACTCCGTCAAATATTTCCATGTTCGCTTTATTGTTGTGCTCCGAGGCTCATGCGAAAGCCTTGGTGAAATTTCTTAAAACTGCCCATGTACCACAATAAACCTCTGCTGATCAGTTCCAAGACTGTGTGGCCAGTTTAACCGCTAATAACGGTTTAGGCTTTTCTGATGCTGACTTGACACCTAGAGGGAGGAAGCACAACGAGGCATTACATGTCTCTGTCGAATGCATTGCATTGCTATTTTCAAAAACAATCACCAACACTTTCAAAAAACATCTTTCAAACTTGAAAATATTTTCAAAAGATCAAACACTTTGTATACATTCTTATGAATGAGAATCATTACAAAGTTTGTCCAAACGATGACACCTTTTCAAAATACTTTCAAAAACCAGACAAAGCACATTTTCAAACAAAAGCAAGTGATCTAGCAAGTAACTAAGAGCCCATGAAAAACCATGGATGAAAAGGGTGCTAATACCTTCCCTTTTCATAATCTACCTCTCGAACTCAAGAAAACATCTCAAAGGTCTTTCCTGTGCTTTTTCACCTTTCATTTTGGATAAAAGAAAAGTCGGTGGCGACTCTTGCTAACCGCAACATTTGCAATTAAACGCAAAACAATCAAGTCAGTTCTCCCACCGTATCACACCCAGACTTGAAGAAGATGATTGATAGGTAACTGAGATTGTTCTAAATATTCGTGTGTATATTTATTTATCTATGTGAGATTGTTCTAAATAGTCGTTTATATTTTATTAAAGAGTTCTACAAGCTTTTCAATCACAAAGAGGTATTCAAGTACCAAAGAGTAGAGCCAACAATATTACGTGGATCAGAGTGCAGATATATTTTCACAATTTTGATTATATTAGTGATGATACTTGATAAAACAAGTTAAAGGGTATATCCTGATATATATCTATATTTTCCTTCCATGTGTAGTGTCCTTGTCAACGTAATGGTATAGATTGCGGTTATTTCATATTGAGGCTTATGAAAGAAACGCTTCTTTTGGACCGAATAGAGATTCCATCTACGGTATGAATTTCTAACTTAGGAATTATTTTAATATTTCTCATAAAATAGCATAGTGTTTTAACTAAATCACATACTATGTTATATTACTATGTAGTACTTTGACGAATTCAATTGTGTTCATTACTCAAAAGATTAATTGGATGAACTTATGGAGGAATGGTGTCAATTCATTATGGAGTTGAGAATTTTATAAGGTATATTGCCTTTCTTTCATTGATGAGAATTTTGAGTAAAACTTTTGAGTTGTGAGTATAAATTGGAATAATGTTTTATTTTATCATGGTATAAATTTTGATCTTTTGATTTTGTTTCAGGTTATACGTGCAGATGTAGAAGATAAAGCTAACAAGTTCTTTGTTGTTGTTTTTTAGAAATTCTCGAAGATAGTAATATGTAGATTAAACATCAATTTATAATTTTTAGAATTTTCAAGTTGTATCAGCAATTTTCAAGTTGTTGTTGTATGTATCATCATTTATATATATATATATATATATATATATATATATATATATATATATATATATATATATATATATATATATATATATATATATATATATATATATATATATATATATATATATATATATATATATATATATATATATATATATATATATATATGCAAATTTGATGCATATATATCGGATTGAAGCTACCAAATATGGTGAAAACCTGGTGCAAAGTATGGTGAAAACCTGGTGCAAAAAATGGAGAAAATCTAGTCAAAATTTATTGTAGATATTAGACAGCGCTTCTATAAGTGAAAATATGTCTAATATTTAAAAAAAATTATTAACATTAGACATCGCTTAATGAGAAAAGCGTTGTCTAAAGTAGGAAGAAAGTGCTGCCTAAGCTGGGGAACAAACAACGCTTTTAAAGAAAAACATTGTCTAAAGTAGAGAGAAAGCGCTACCTAAAATGGGAAAGCGCTGGCTAAGGTGGGGAATAGACAGTGCTTTTAAATAAAAGCGTTGTCTAAAGTGATGCAAAAAGTGCTGTCTAAAGAGCTGTCTAAAATGAGAAAGCGCTGCTAAAGGTGTACTTACCAAAGCGCTCTCTAAAGTGAAAGCGCTGCTAAAGGAGTGCATAAGAAAGCACTCTTAAAGTAAAAGCGCTGCTAAAGAGGACATATAGCAGCGCTTTTACATTATTCTGAAGCGCTGCCTTTACTTATAGAAGTGCTGGTTTAGGCAGCGCTGTCTATGGCCAAATAAAGTGTTGTCTATGCGCTTGTTTGGCATAGTGGGTTTGGTGGAAATTCAAACTTTCGTGGTCAAGAGTCGGAGGATGACGAAAACGAAGATAATTTTGACATTGACAATTATACCAACTAAGATGACCCGTAAACTTAAATTTGTTTATTTTACTTTCAAATTTGAATTTGTATACCATACTAATTAATTAAATCTACTAATTAATTCTTAAATTTATAATTTTAGTTTATTAACTTTATTATATTAAATTTAATATATTGAATTTATTATATGTTAAATTTATTTTTATTGAATTTATTATTTTAATTTATTATATTAAATTTATTAAATTCAATTACATAAAAGAAAAACAAATTCAGTTATTAAATTAAAAAAAAAAATTAGTGACGTGATTTTCACGTCATAAGTTGTGACGTGAAAATCACGTTGCAACTTCATTTTCATATAAAAAAATAAAATAAAAGTTGAATGCGTCAGAGACGTTAACTGTAATTATTTAGTGACGTGTTTTTTATGTCACAAATTTGTGACATGAAAAACACGTCACAACTAAAATTACTTTAACCCTGATACATCTGCTTTTCCTGCAGTGTTGTATTTCCTATAATAATTTGTTGCGCCGTGATTTTCACGTCATAACTTTGTGACATGAAAATCACATCGCAAAGTATTTGTCACCCCCTCTCTAGTCACGTGAACATACACGTCGTAAATAATTTGTAATGACATGATTTTTCATGATTTGACGTGAAATTCACGTCGCAAATGAGAATATTTTTGAGAGTATTTTTTGTAGTGTATATATATATATATATATATATATATATATATATATATATATATATATATATATATATATATATATATATATATATATATATATATATATATATATAGAGAGAGAGAGAGAGAGAGAGAGAGAGAAAGAGAGAGAAGGTCGGTCTATATATATCTATATAGGTCGATCTATATATACATACATAGATCGATCTATAAGATTTCTTAAGTAATATGAATTTATTGAAAACCTTAATAAGAAATAGGTTTTCAAATCAGACCACACTTTTAAAAAAAAATCAAATCAAACCAAAAAAATAAATTTTTAATATATCATAGATCAAACTCAAATTTTATAAATTTATTATAAATCAGACTGAAATTTTATAAACCTAGTCCAATCTATCTCCATTTCTCATGGTTAACGTGTTCCATCACTCTATATTGAAATGATAATATACCCCCAAAATCAAAATTGCCAAAAATATGAGTAAACAACCACAACAATAACTCCAAAAGTTAATTTCTTGAAAAAAGCACACAAACAAATGCATTTATCATCTTCACAATCCAAGTCCAAAGGCCAAGTCAAATTATCCCATTAATTTTGATTTGATAATCTAAATTCCTGACTATACAAAAGAGAAAGCCTCAACCACAACACATGGTGTGGATCCACAAATAGACCATAGACCTTCAATTACGCATTTATTTTATCCATATTAATTCCTTTTTAATCCTATTACCATTCTTTTTCTCTTTATACTTTAAGCATATATAATACATATGATCTTAATAATTTTTTTAAAGCAAAATGGCACAAGAACATTCTAGCTGTAAACGCGTTTTTGTTTTAATTGCATCAGAACTTATCTAAGCAAGTCACTTTTGTGGCTTTATTGCTTTTGTTTGGGACCCTTTATTTATCTTATTATTTTTAATTAATTAATTAATTAATTAATTAATTAATTAATTAATTAATTAGTTAACTAATTTACTCTTATGAGATTAAGCTTCAAATTTTGGATGTTGATGTTTCTCTGATATATCAAATCATAAATTGAATGAGTTAATGCATGTTACTCAAGTCAAAATTAGCTAGCTAAGCTAGCTAGGTTTAGTTAACATAATCTTTTATTAATTCTCAACTCTATAAATAGTATTGCAATTTGGCATAAAATTTTTATTGTCGGTTATTTAACTTTACAAATAGTTGCAAACCAAATTTTTTCCTTTATAAGTGTAATGTTGATGACTTTAAAAACTAGGGTAGAATTTAAATGTTTGCAAATTAAAATGGTTTCTCTATACTCCACCTTTTAGGAAAAAATAATCTCGTGATTTGGACTTGGTTGAAAATTAAATAAAATTATTAAAAAGTATTTTAGTCAAGATTTGAAAATGAAAGTTACTTTAATAATGTGGCAAACATTTTCTTTTATATTTTTCCTTCCTAGACGGCAGGTTTTTTCCAAGACTATGACATGTTATGGCCTTTACAAAACATGGCCATGCAGGATTTTGTACTCATGCAATGCAACTTTTTCTTTAACTTTTTACAAAATCAACTATTGGCAACTTCTTTATAATTGCTTTTTTAAGAGCTTAACTTTATAAATTTAGCAAAGTTCTTTTCATATTCTTCTCCTCCTATAACTACTATCCTAATATTAATACGTGGAAAAGAGATAATATATACTGCTGCTTAAATATAAGTTCATAATGGTAGTTAGTGGTGATGGTTAGATTTAAAATTATAGGTGAATAAAATGGTGATCGGAAATAATTATAATGATGATTGGTGATTGTTGAAATTGTTATTAACGATGATTAGTGTGTGAGGGAAAGAACACAATTGTATGCTCTCTCATAAGACACAAAGTTCTTCTATAGTTTGCAATAATAACATGATCTTTGATAGAGTTTAATTTATAAAAAAATGTGCACGGCTCTGCCATTTTATTAAATAAATGAGTTTATATAGAAATTGAAGGTAAACGGACAACAAACGGTGTTGTTATTTTTTTTGGATGATAAAGTTAATCTTCTTAAAAATTATATTTATAGATATAAGAGATACAACATTGCTATTCATAAATTTTTGAATTTTCTGTAAAAGATCAACTGCTTCTAGTGTTAGAAAACTAAAAGTGTCAAAAGCAAATGGTATAAATGTGTGTTGATTGCCGAAAGACACTTTCTCATTGGCGCCTCTTTCTTTACAGATACTCTGGTCCATTGAAATATATCAAACAAGACATCTCTAATAAGACCATGTCAGTATTTTAAGCCTGAAAGCTCCTACAATAGATCACGTGTTCCCAAATATATCCAAAACACGTCCTGCGACAAATAGGGCAAACCTCATCAATAGGAAATAAAGGAATCATAATGAGATATCTTAAGATAACACAATACTCCATTGATGATATATGTTGGCCTAACCCATCAATAGAAATAGCAATGTGTAAAATTTTAAGCATGTGCAACTTGTAAACAACCAAAAACTGCTTTATGTCTACTTGTCATGGCGAACTTTACATTCATGTTCTTAACAACTATACTAAAAATTTCACTCGCCAAAACATGTTGTGCTTTATGAGAGACGGTGTCCTTGCTAGTAAAACTACTAAGGTCGAAATCTAGAATCGCAATCCTAAGACCATCCAAAGCTCGGTTGAAATCTTTGTTCATACCATATACCATACTGTCTCTCAATATGTGATCTTGTAATACCTAAGATTGGACCCTAGAAGTCACAAAAGCGTATGAGATAGTCTCTACTGACGAGTATAAACCTAATCCCCAAACTCTAATGGGTAAAGAAGTCACCCTCCATTGAAGGTCCCCGAAGAAAGGACCTCCACCAACCACGGTGTCTTCAACAACTTTTCGCAACTCTTTATCAAACCAAATAGCTGCTTCCTCCATATGATTTGGTTGACATGTTCTTAGGCCAAAACAAATTTGACAATACCTATGCTAGATCAAAGTAGAACAAGCTCACTCTTAGGATTCCTTAGTGTTGTACCCCAAAATTTATCCTCTCATTTTCTCAAAGAATCACCCTGGATCCTCAAGTTTGCTTCTAAGCTTTGAACTGCAATTTTCCAAGAAAATCACTCACAAGGGCAAAATGGTCATTTTCCCACTAAGAAGTCTAACTTTGACTTTTGGATCAAAATCACATCTCAAAAATCGTATTTCATCAAGACATGTTGGAATATGAAGTTTGTTTCGTCAAGAAATTCAAAAGTCAAATTTACTTTGGAAAAGTCAAATTCTAAATACTGAGAATTTTTCTAAGTATGACACTTCAGAACTTCTGAGTCAGCCTCCATGCAAGTGCAGTCAGAAGCTGCAAACATGGTTCAGAATATAGCCTTCAGTCAGAACATGGTTCTTCAGCCTCTACGCAAGCTCAGTCAGAGTTTTCCAGGGTAATTCAAAGAAGGTTAAGAAGCGTGCTACAAGCTTTCTAGGAAGTCTGAAAGCTCCTTCAGAACATGCTGGATCCAGAAGATAAGAAGATCAGAAGATTGGATGCTACGCTGAAGCAGAACTTCTAATCCAGAGTTTTCAAAGGTAAATCAAAGAAGGTTACTGGGAAGTCTAGGTTACGCTGAAATGAAACTCCTGATCCAGAATTAAGCAATGATGCAAAATCTCACATTACAGGATTTCTGATTTTGACAAATCTCATCATTATTTAATGCTCACAACCACTTTTGAGTCTTTATCCAAAGGATCTCTCCACGTGTGGCATAGAAATACCTTTGTTATCCTTAAAAGCAACTTTTATACAAAAATATGTGAGGATCCATGCGTTACCTTTTTGCTTGTGGGTTTACTTTTCCTTAATCCCTGCTTGCTAATCCAGTCTAGGCTAAAAGAATGTCGACTATCACACCTTTTTTGAACTTGCTTCAAGAACAAGTCAGCATCTAGCGTATGATGTTGGCGCTACTTGACCTCTCCAAAACTACAAAATCTTTGCCTATAAATAGTGCACCTTTGGCCACTGAAAAGAGGTCGAAAATTTGAGAAAGAAAAGCCTTGAACCCCTGCCAAAACTCCAAGAGTTCCAAGAACTGTAAACAGAACTACAAAACATGTAAACTTTTGATTCCTTGCATTTAAACTCCATTTGTTCTCAAGTATTTCTTGACCAAAAAACCATCCACACAGTTTCTGATTCACATATTAGAAACTGCCTTAACTGCTGTATTCAGACTACCATCCACTCTCCATCCATCTACTCAAAGAAATAAGAACATCACCTATTTGTTGTCTCAGAAGTTGAAAACTTCCAGCCTACTGAGTACGTGAAGAAGCTGCTCAGAACATCATCAGAGTTGAGGTTAAGTCTGATTCACATAACCTCTTCCAGCTGCAAGGTAAGCTTTTGGTGACTCTCACCACATTACTTAAGCATTACCAAATTTGCATGCTAAAGAATACAATGTAGATATCATGTTTCTGATGTTGTATATATTCTGAGATTCCATGCATCTGCCTGCCTAAATAGGGAATAAATCAATTTAGAACTTCCTGAAGAAATTAGAATTCAGAATTAGAATTTGCAAATTCATACTTGCCTCTGATTTATAGTTCTGATATTTCTTATTTTTGATACACTATGACACCTGCTATGACTGTTCTATGCATGTCTTCTGTTTTGTGGAAAAATGACCAAGTTACAGATGTTCTGACTAGCATAGAGAAAGAGACTAAGTTCTGCCAGTGGTATTAGAACTTCTGGAGTATGTTTTGTTTCCAGTGATATCAGAACTTCTGGAGTCTATTTTGTTGTCAGTGGTATCAGAACTTCTGAAAACTACTGTATTCCCAATGGGCTCAGAACTTCTGACTTTACATGTTCTCACTAACAGGATTTCTGTTTTGCAGTACGCCAGAGTCAGATCTTCTGACCTCCTTTAGTCAGCAATACGTTGATTCTATTTTCCTTTTTTCTCATTATTTTTGCTATCACTTTCTATTCCATTAATCATCAAACATAAAAAACATTTCTTTCACACTTTATTTTTATTTCTTAAAAACAAAAGATCAAAAATATTTTCTTAAAACAAAACAAGTTCATTTCACATTTTCTTGTACATTCTTATACATTCCAATATGGTTGTAATAGTAACTTAGGATTTATTTTTACTTGCAATCCCCATTTGTAAACTTGTACCCCCATCCCCTAAATATTGTAATAGCGTAGGACTTTACATTTCTGCACTTTTATTGTTTTCGTATATTATTAGTAACTAGGGTGTGTGTATGGCAAGATAAAACCAACAAATAGACTACCAAAAATCAAAGACAAATGCATGCAATCAAACACACTTGCACACATGCACCCTTAGGTTAATTTCACTTGTTGCCTTACAAAAATGGCCATGTTATGCATGTGGGATATCTTAGCACAAACATCACAAAATACAAGATCATAGGCCCTCGATGACGCTATCAAAGTTGCCTTACGAAATGATCCTAGTCCCTAAAGAAAAATGCCAAGTCATCTCACAACATTGCTATCATGGTCATACGATGACCCAACGCCCGTCCCTTCACATCCAACGATGGGGCTCCTTACCAAATCAATGGTAAGATAGCAACATCTAAAGGATGAAAAGCACACCTAAGACCTTTTGAGTAAGTAGATTACTTTTAGTTACTTGCTCACTCTCAAAACAAACATCCTTGCTATTTTCAAAACAATCACATACACTTTCAAAACACTTTCCAAACATGAAATATTTTCAAAAGCTCAACACCTTTGTATACATTCTTACAAACAAGAATCATTACAAAAGTTTGCCTAAACGATGGCACCTTTTCAAAATACTTTCAAAAACCACACAAAGCACATTTTCAAACAAAAGCAAGTGATATAGCAAGTAACTAAGAGCCCATGGAAAACCATGGATGAAAATCATACTAATACCTTCCCTTTTCATAATCTACCCCCTGAACTCAAGAAACAATCTCAAAGGTCTTTCCTGTGCTTTTTCACCTTTCCTTATTGGATAAAAGAAAAGTCGGTGGCGACTCTTGCTAAACCGCAACATTTGCAAACACAAACGCAAAACCTCAAGTCTGTTCTCCCATCGTATCACACTTAGTTATGGTGGAAGATACTTTAGCTCAATAGTCCTCGTTAAATGTTCTACCAAAGGGCACCCTTGAAAGACTTGATTGTGAAGGGGTTATACTGAAACTAGTGATATTATAGTCCGAGCCTTTGACGGATCGAAGAGGATGGTACACAGAGAAGTGGATCTTTCGATCAAGGTAGGATCAGAGGTATTTGAATCTACCTTCTATGTAATGGATATCCGAACAACTTATTCTTGCTTACTGGGATGCCCCTGGACCTATGGGGCAGGCGTTGTTACCTCAACCTTACACTAGAAGCTAACATATCCCGTGAACGGAAAGATTGTTAATGTCTGCGGTGAAGAAGAGTATATGGTTAGCCACTTGAACTCTTTCCGGTATGTAGAGATGGACGGAGAATTCATCGAGACTCCCTATCAGAATTTTTAAGTCATCCCTCCTGCCTTAACTGAAGACGTCTCTGCCACTCCCAAAGTTACCAGGGTTCTGCCCAAAATGGCTTCACTGAAAGATGCTAAAGTTGTTGTTGAAGAAGGTGGTTGTACTACTTGGGGTCAGCTTCCTGACATTCCATATAAATCTGACAAATTTGGCTTGGGTTTAACTATAGAGGATCAGAGGGTTGTTCGTCGTGCTCGTGCTAGAAGACCACTATTCCGTGTCAACAACAACAGATTCAACATAATAGAAGATGCTGATAGTGATTATGACCTTAACAGCTGGATGTTTCCTACCATCGGCAACGAACCCAACATCTATGAGACTCGAGATGTTATCTCTATCTCCTTTAATCAGGAGTAATAACTACATTTATATTTTATTGCTTTCAATGTTTGGTTATGTAATCTTTTAAAACAATGACTTTAAGTTTTGTGCCTTACCCAGGGCACAACGGTTCGTTTGTTAAGGGTTGTCATTTCATAACATATCTTCATTTAATAAAACATTGGATATTTTTGATTCAAATTTTGTGCTCTTTGTCTTTCTTTTTACTTTTATCACTTTCAAATAGCTATGTGTTCTTACACACACCCACACAATACATTGCAGATCCACATCCACTCTGGATCCCATTGATAACGACTCTGTTATTTCCACTTATGACTTTGAAAATCCGATCTACCAATCCAAGGACGAAGGTGATGAAGATTGTGAAATACATGGGGAACTTACCAGACTGTTAGTGCAAGAGAAGAAGTCTATTTAACCACATGAAGAGCCAGTTGAAATTGTACACTTGGGTACTGAAGCAGACAGAAAAGAAGTAAAGATAGGGACCAACTTGGAGGACAATTTCAAGAATAGGTTAAGACAGATGTTGCATTAATATGTTGAGATCTTTGCTTGGTCATACGAAGACATGCCAGGGCTCGATACTGATATTGTGGTTTACTGTCTGCCGATGAAAAAGGGTTGTTCTCCAATAAAGCAAAAGGTTTGTCGCATGCGTCCCGAGATGTCAGAGAAGATCAAGGCCAAGGTTATGAAACAATTTAACACATGTTTCTTGGCTGTTACATCGTATCCTCAGTGGGCTACAAATGTTGTTCCAGTACTAAAGAAAGACAACAAGGTACGTATGTGTGTAGACTACAGGGATCTGAATAGGGCGAGCCCCGAAGATGACTTCCCACTTCCACATATTGATGTTTTGGTTGACAACACCGCCCAACACAAGGTATTCTCCTTCATGGACGGTTTCTCGGGTTATAATCAGATCAAAATGGCACCTGAAGACATGGAGAAAACTACCTTTGTCACACAGTGGGGCACTCTCTGCTACAAAGTTATGCCTTTTGGGTTAAAGAACATCGGCGCACCATATCAGTGTGCCATGGTAGCTTTATACCATGACATGATCCGTCACGAGATAGAGGTCTATGTCAACGGTATGATAGCCATATATCAAATTGAAGATGATCATCTTGACCATCTACACAAGTTGTTTGAGAGACTGAATAAGTACAAGGTGAGGTTGAATCCGAACAAGTTCACCTTTGGGGTGAGATCCAGTAAGCTCCTAGGTGTTGTTGTTAGTGGTAAAGGAATTGAGGTTGATCCCGCCAAAGTCAAATCTATTCAAGAAATGCCTCCTCCCCATACTGAGAAGGAAGTCAGAGGGTTTCTTGGGACAAAGGAATTACATTGCTTGATTCATTTCTTATTTGACTGCTACTTCTGAGCCAATCTTCAAGCTGCTGAAGAAATATCAGGTAGTAAAGTGGAACGACGACTGTCAAACAGCCTTTGACAAGATCAAGGAGTACCTACAAGAACCTCCAATTCTGATGCCACTAGTTGAAGGAAGACCTCTAATTATGTACCTAACAGTGTTAGAAAACTCAATAAGGTGTGTACTGGGACAACATGACGAGTCTGGTCGAAAAACCTAGACCGTATGAAGGACCTGAGCTGGGATGCCGATGGACTATGGTTTTTGATGGAGATTTTAACGCACTTGGCAACGGAATCGGTGTTGTAATTATCTCTCCCTAGGGTTGCCATACACCCTTTACTGCCAGACTTTGCTTTGATTGTACCAACAACATGGCCGAATACAAAGCGTGTATCATGTTCATCAAAGCTACTATTGACTTGAGGATTAAGTTCTTGAATGTATATAGGTACTCATCCCTAGTAATCAGTCAAATCAAGGGAGAATGGGATATTAAGCACCCGAATCTCATTCCTTATAGAGAACATGTGCTTACCTTAATCTTGTACTTCGAGGAAATCACTTTTGCACACAGCCCACGAGAAGAGAATCAGTTGGCAGACGCATTAGCAACCATGTCGTCTATGTTTAAAGTCAGATGGGATAATGAGGCTCCCAGAATTACCATTGACAGATTAGACGAACCAGCACATTGCTACGAAGTTGACATTGACAGAGTAGAAGAGAAGCCTTGGTTTCATGAAGTGAAAAGATACCTTGAGGCTCAAGAGTGCCCTGAGGGGGCATCTATCAACGACATTAAATTCCTACGGAGGTTCTCATCCAAGTTCTTTCTGAGTAACGGGGTTCTTTACAAACACAATCATGATTCAACTCTGCTTCGTTGTGTAAATAAGAAGGAAGCAGAGAAAACTATGGAAGATATGCACAAAGGTATCTTTGGTACTCACTCCAGTGTACATACTATGGCTAAGAAGATTTTGAGAGTGGGATTCTATTGGTCAATGGAAATTGACTTCCATCACCACTCAAGAACTTGTCACAAGTGCCAGATCTATGCTGACAATGTACAGGTGCCTCCAGTACCTCTGAATGTCTTGACTGCTCCTTGGTCATTTGCAATGTGGGGTGTTGTACCCAAAAATTTTCCACCCCATTTTAAAATAAAATAATTTCAAGATGTCTCCTCATCTTCCTAGGGTTCTCAATTGCTCCAGATTACTCAAGGAATTGATCAGACAAGTCTTCTCCTAAGCAATTAGCCTACAACTTGGGTTTTGCTTTTCTCTAAGGAAATTGGACTTCTAATGACTCAAATGGTTTTCATGACTCCTAATATGATTAAAAGAATCCTCATTCCATATTTCAAGCCTTGCATCACAAGTTTGCCTAATCAATTGCTCAGACGATGGAAAATCAACTGTATAGGGTAAAAAGTCAACTATGGCCAACATACAGTCAAACTTCAAGATTTTTGGTGAACATTAAGATTTTAAAGTCACATTAATAATTTGATAAATTATTGATCATGATTCCTCAAGAAAAACCTTCACATCATCAAAAGTCAAAACTTGCCAAATTAGGGTTTCCTTAGGAAAAAGTCAATTGAACTTTGACCAAGCATAACTTTCACATGCTTCATCTGTTTTTACCCAACCAAAGCTCATTTTGAAGGAAATTAAATTCTATACATAATTGTCTCTCTAAGCTCAAGTCCAAAAGTGCTTCATTTAAGAGATATGGGCAAAGACATTATAGGTCATTTCAAAAGTCAACAAAGAGACACTTTTTGTTAAGGAAACTTACATCAAGATAAATCTTGAAATGCAAAAATGATCAACATAGAGATTGTAAAGGACATATTTAGCTTTCCAAAAAGATAAAGATTACCTTCAAATAATGAAATTTGAGAGAGTTATGATTGGTGCAAGTTAGGCAAATTTTGAGAAAATGCATAAAACTTCATTTGAGAAATCTTGAACTTTTGGACTAATGGGTCTAACTTTGGAGGTTTAAACATGCTTATAACATGTTATAGGACCTCTAAGTCCGTTTATACATTACTTTATTTTTTGTTTTATTTATTTTGATTTTATTCAAATTAAGTCAAAATAAATCAAATAAATTATGAGTTGATGGACCAAAGGGCTTGTGGGCTTCATTTGGATATCTTCTAGAAGGCCCAATACCTTATAAGAGCTTGCCAAAACCATGAAAACATGTTGAGAACAAGAATCTTCAAGTTTGAAATGTTTTTAAAACAATTTTGGAAAGATTTCAATGTGTTTTCTTTGCAAGGAATTGTGAAATAATGGTACAAGATCCTTGCCTTGTTTTGATCCATTTTTATTCCTCCATAGAAGCAAGGTTTAAAAATCACAAATTTTCAAAGAAAGGTGCAAACTCGTATCAAAATTTCCAACCAATCCCAATCAAAACCAAGCCTCATATCGTGTTCCTGAAGCTCCCATGAATCTCACCAAGTCCAGAAACAAATTTATTCACGTCTGGAATAGCTTACACAAGCCCATCGGTTTGGGTAATTTTCTTGAATTCGAATCTTTTAATCTATGCATATTTAAATAATTTCATGTGCACAGATGAGTTCATCATGGTGTTTTGAACAAGTTTGAATAAGAAAATGCAAGCTTTAACGCGGGGATGATGAGTTACCATTTCTAGGACACGATCAAATTCTCTCTTTGAAACTCCATTACCACTAATTTATTTCTTTTTTTACAATTAAAATCAAAACATATAAAAATCAGAATATAACATAAAATAAAATAAAATAGTATTTTAGATTTTCTTAATTAACTTTTCATATGATTAGATTTAGGTTTTAATTAATTAATTTAATTCTTGACCAAAAAAAATTGTTTTAATTAAATTAATTTTTTTTATTTTACAAATAATTTTTAAATTAATTAGAATATAGGTTTAGTTATTATTATCACTTTAATTATTTTCCATAAATAAAAACATAAAAAATATTTTCCTAACACTTAGATTTTTTTTTAGGTTTAAAATATCTTTTTCTAATTTCTTTTTTCTTTTCTAATTAAATTATAGAAAACAAATGTATAGGTCACACAGTTTGATTTTGTAATAGCTTAGTTTATTTTCTCGCATTTTTTCCTTTATGCAATTGCTCATGGGATGTAATAGCCTAAGTTTATTTTCATGCACTTTACTTTCCGCACTTATGTATGCCTGTATGTATATATAATTGTATAAGAACTAGGCATGTATGGCAAGATCTAAAACCATTCGTTAGATAACCCTAATAAAGACAAATATAACTGAATTGAATCACTCTTGCACACACACACACACACCTCTAAGATAGCCTCTCTCCGTTGCCTTCGGAATAACAATGGTCCTACGCTTGTCCCTTCACATCCAATGGATGAGGCTACCTACCAAATAATGGTATGGATAGCACCATCCCTAATGTATAAGGAAAGGGATAACGAAAGACATTTGAGTGAGTAAGATACCCTTAATTGGTTGCTCACAAACTAAAACAATTTTCACACCTCACTCTTTCAAAGCAACTACTTTCAAACGCTTTATAAACACTCCTGAGGACTGATACAAGGGTTATTATAAAGCAGACTGCCTTACATTGGCATTTTTGAAACCTTTTCAAAGCACACACATAGAAAATTAAAGTGAGCTAAGCAATTAAGAGCCTGTATATACGGATGCAAAGGGTGCTAACACCTTCCCTTTTCATAACTTACCCCCCGAACTCAAAATCTTAAAAGGTCTTTCCTGTTATTTTCACCTTTCCTTATTGGATAAAAGAAAAGTCGGTAGAGACTCTTGATAACTGCAACATTTGTGATAAAACGCAAAACCAAAAGTCAGTTCTCCCATCGTGTTACAGGACTGGCGACTCTGTCGGGGAGTTAAAAAGAGGGGTTACCTTAGAGCTTAGGATCACTTTAAATGCTTTCCCTATTTTCTTTGTATGCTTTACATTTGGGGTTGCTTGGGTTTAATTTCTTGCAAAGATCCTATACTCGGATCTAGGGACATTTTAGGTAAGTAGCGATAAATCATGGAAATTGTATGGCATAGACCGATATGGTTGAAGTGATGGCTACATTAGTGTGACACATTAGTTTGTACTGGTGTTCCTTGAGTCAGTAGAGGATAACACTAGGCTGTGTTGGCTCCTAAATTCGACACCCATGTTTATTATCATATAGACCATTAATTATGAGTCAAAAGAGTTTCCTACATGAGAAGGCTTCGACCAACTGATCATGTCGAAGGCTCATCAAAGAATGACAAGATACTTAGAGAAATTCCTTTAAGTTGGAATCTTGTTGTCTTCGACGTTGAAGGAACCTCTCGACAAAGGTCCCTGATGCCCAAGGTCGAACAGTTTGAGATTTGAATTGTTGGAGGGAAAACGGTTCCCAGCAGTTACCAAGTGCAACGTGCCGAGAACATAGGCGTCGAAGGCTGTGATCGTGCCATGTGGCGTCATCTCGAAGCGGTGTAACTGCCCAGCGGTTACTTAGGATTTGTTTTAGTATAAATACTAAGTGTTCACGTAGTTTTCGCGTGTGTTCATCATTTTATACAAGTCACTCATTTAGATTCAAGTACCCAGCGTGAGAGAAAGAATCGTTGAGAATGTATGTGTGAAACACCATTTAAATTAATCAAAGTCTTTTACATTCAAGCAATTTATCGCTTTTCATTTACTTATCTCCGTTGAAGCCTTTTATTTAACAATTCCTTAACGCTTTTATTTATTCTACCAAGCTTTTCTCCATGCAATTTACTTAAATTGTCTTTACTTTACTGGCATTAATCACCATTACGGTTAGTCAAACTACAAACATCAACCATGTCTTAGGATCAATCTGATCGATCCTGCGAGTCACCAAATAAGTAACCTTTTGGAAGATCAGCGGTTGTTTACCATTTTTCAGAGTAAACAAATTGGCACACCTGGTGGGACCTTGTGCTGATGTTACGATTAATCGTTTTATATAAAATATCCTCCTTTTTCGAGAGTATTGCATGTTATTGAGAAGTGGTAGAATATACACCAACGAAACCAATACTAGGAGAAGAAGTGAAGAGATGGCGAATCTGCCAAACAATGGAGAAATCCCACAAACAAACGTGGGAGCAACGGTTATCCCAACCGTAAGTGAAGCGGTAACCGCTGGTTCAACACCAGCAGTAACAGTTACACAAACGGGGCCATTACCTCCATTCACAGGCCCTAGAATGCCTTTGGGAACTCCCCCACCAAGGGGAAACCAAGGAACTAGGCCATTTGTTCCCCCAGGTTTTTTGACAGTCAGTTTTAATCGAGAACCACTCTATGGCATGCCAACTTCTGAATTGGCTAGCCTGACGAATGCTACGTCCACTTTTTCAGACCCTTTAGTGAGCGCCTCTTCGCCACTCCAAGGCTCTGGGGTTGGTATGGCGAACAGGGGTTGGACCCAACTCTTAGGAGGAACGTCCCAAGTAATGCATGGCCTTACGAATGCCTCGATAGCAGTCTTGAGGCAGCAAATGGACAAAAGAAACCACGACATGGTTCAAATGTTGGCGCAAACTTTAAGCACAGTGCTAAATCCTCTAATACAGAATACCACCTAGTCGAATCAGCAAATGACAGCGCAAATGTCGCGTCTGGCTGACTTTTTTGGGGTACCCCAACCTATTCGACAGCCTCAAAGGGCACAAATAAGGGGGGACCAAGGCATACTTCTAGAGGAAGAAACCACTATTAACCAAGTCCAGCAGCCTGTCGAATCGAACCTTAGGGTACAAATGGAACAACCCGGGGTCGAAGAGCCTAGAGTCATAGCCCCGGAAGTAAGGATGGTTAATAGAAACCAAAACGCTGACGAAGTAGTTCAGCAGATCCAATACCAGAATGTTGGTTTGGAGAATAACCTGACAGCCATGATTAAAAGAATCATGATGCAAAATGGGATGAATACGGGCTTCCGTAGGCCCAAATTCACATCCCCGCTATCGGAATACGTGATACAAACGGACTTTCCTCCTAAATGCAAAGTCCCTAAGTTTACTAAGTTTTCAGGGGACACGACAGAATTCACTGTCGAACATGTGGCGAGATATTTAATCGAAGCAGGAGAAATTTCAAACAACGAGAACCTGAGGATTAATTATTTCCCAAGTTCCCTAACAAAGAATGCGTTTACTTGGTTCACAACTCTCCCCCCCAATTCGATCCACCATTGGACCCAGTTGGAGAGATTATTCCATGAGCAATTCTACATGGGACAAACCAAGATAAGCCTAAAAGAGTTGGCCAGTGTAAAGAGGAGATTCACTGAGCCTATAGACGAATACCTAAATAGGTTTAGATTGCTCAAGGCAAGATGCTTTACGCAAGTGCCAAAACATGAGCTAGTCGAAATAGCCGCGGGAGGTCTAGATTACTCCATTAGGAAGAAATTAGACACTCAATACCTGAGAGACATGGCCCAATTGGCCGATAGGGTTCGACAGGTAGAACGCCTTAAAGCTGAAAAAGCCAGGGCGACGAAAACTCATAAAAAAGAGAGGATAGCGTATGTCGAAATGGACGATGAAGATCCAGAAATGTTCGATGAACCTATAACCATCGAAGAAAGTGAGGTCGATTTAGCTGAGTTAAAATAAGGGCCACCATACTCTTGCAAACTACTAGTCCCCTCAAGTGGAAAAAACTCCACTGGTTCTGAAAAGGCCAATGATAGGTTCCCTAAAAAGACTTACAGTTTTGATATTACAAAATATGATGAAATTTTTGATTTACTTGTAAAAGATGGCCAAATGATAATACCCCCAGGGGTAAAAGTGCCTCCTCTTGATCAAAGAAAGAAAAGAGGCTATTGTAAATATCATAACTTTCTGGGCCATAAAACATCTCAATGTTTTCTTTTCAGGGATCTCGTGTAGAATGCTATCGAAGAAGGGAGGTTGAAGTTCGCTGATAAGACCCCCATGACTGTGGATTCGAACCCTTTGCAGGCGGAAGCCCACTATGCTGAACCTTCAAAGGTGAATGTGATCGAGGCTTCCAGGAGTCAGGTGAAAAGGCCAGGGATAACTATGGTCGAAGTCACCAAAGATCATATTAATATGCCAATCTTTGGCAGTTTTTCTGGGAATCTTTCTAGAAAGACAATCGAAGCAGTTCAAAAAGCTGCTGAAGGCCCAAAACTGGAGACAGGTGGAGCCTCAAAATCTGGAGCTAAACCCATTTCCTACTTGGCTGCAGCGCAAGGCCAAACAGAAGACCTGGAGGCCCAAATAAAGCAGATGACTCTTGCTACTAAAGACAACATGAATGTCAACATGGTCGAAATCTATGAATCAAAAGTTTCAGAGGAGGCCATTAGGCAAGAGCAAGCAAACAGAACGGCTTTCCCTCGGGAAAACGAAAATCTGGCAGAATTCTTGCAACGATGCCAGAAGAAAAAATCAGAAGTAATGCTGTGTCCTCGATGCAGCTCTATTTTCGACAAGAAAGCTACTGAACACATCGAAGGTGTGAGAGCAGTAAACAAAAGAAGGGAAGGCTCTGATGTGCGACATGATCCCAGAAGAACCTACCAAAAGGGTTCAAATCAGGAAAAGAGGCCACTAACTTTTAGGCCTCCAACCAATGTGCCAGCTGATACATGGCTCAAAACACCGGGTCGAAAGAGACCCAACGAAGAAATGTGGCATTCCTTTGAAGTGCCAAGAGGTTCATCTTTGACACTCAAGAAAGAACATCAGATAGGTGCCACCAAAATGGCCCAAGTATCAAGTAACTACAAGGGAAAGAACCCAATGTCTCGATCCCAGTGGAGAAGATACCAAAGGCGGCGCAAGGCTGAGAGGGAAGCTGTCAACGAACCGAAGCCAGAGTCAAGTTCAAATGTCCCCCAACGAAAGCAAAGAAAGCCTTTGGAGAGGGAACCAGTGACCAATAGACTGGTATGGCCTAACCAAGGCAAAGTTGGTGACGAAGATGGCTCTGAGTCTGATGAAACCCTAGACATCATGGTGAATATAGTCTCAGTCTTTCCAAGAGAATTCAACCGCCAAATGGAGGTCGAATCGAACGACTGGGAAGTCAAACAAGAAATAGCCAAGGATAGGCCAGTATGCTACTTCGTCATGGATAATGGCTGCACTGAAGAGCAAAATGGTTTCTTCGAACCACCTACTGAGGCGATGAAAAGTCACCTGAAGCCTTTATTCACAAGGGCAAAGCTCGAAGAAGCCACTGTAAACAAAATCTTGGTGGACTGTGGGGCAACCATCAACATAATCCCCCACTTTATGCTAAGAAAAATAGGCAAGAGTGATGAAAACATCAAGCCTCACAATATGGTCCTATCTAACTACGAAGGCGGAATAGGGACCACCATAGGTGTGATCCAACTGGACCTCAAAGTAGGATCCATCCTTCGACCAACTATGTTTATGGTCATATCGGCTAAACCAAATTACAATCTATTGTTGGGCCGAGAATGGATACATGGTGTTGGAGCAGTACCATCATCAATGCACCAAAGGTTAATATTATGGCGTCCTGATGGAATTGTCGAAAATATAGAAGCGGATCAGAGCTACTACTTGGGCGAAGTAAATCACCTAGGGAGAGATGAGTTCGACAAAAATTTGGCTCACATTGGGCCATGCCCAGCACCTGACTTCGACATGGCGCCAGCGCCAAATGCTTTTTGTTCCTTGTACCTGCATCCTGATCATGGGTTTCAATGGGACAAAGAAGACTTGTCCCACATTGATTTCAGTGGGCTAACTGACATCCAGCCAACTGGTTGGGGAAGTGAATTCAGTGATAATGACTGAGTCACAAGCATTACAACGAATTTCGGCTTATGTAGCCGAAACAAGGATGATAGCGGCTCTCGAAGCCGAAGTAAAATATATGGCCACCAAGGCCAATGACCAAGAGCTACCTTCTGCAGGTCCTCGAAAAGATTTCGACCCAGAACCACCAGATAAAGGTCCTAGAAAAGATTTCGACCCAGAACCTCCTGATATCGTGACAGAAGGAATGCAGGATTAAAGGCTCGACGCCATCTACGACGATGAGCCTTTGGGATTCGAAAAGGACCCCCTGGCGAACAACATCAAAATTTCAGCACATGATCCTTTAGAAGAAATCAACTTGGGCGAAGGGTTAGATAGAAGGCCAACTTACATCAGCGCCAAAATAGACCCAGAGCTCAGGGTTGAAGTGATCCAGTTATTAAAGGAGTTCAAGGACTTCTTTGCATGGGATTACGACGAGATGCCTGGTCTCGACAGAGGATTGGTAGAACTTCAGTTGCCAATCAAACCTGGAAAAAAGCCACTCAAGCAATGTCCAAGACGCTTCGCTCCAGAAATACTGTCGAAGATCAAAACGGAAGTCGAAAGACTGCTGAAGTGCAAATTCATACGAGCTACGAGGTATGTCGAATGGATTGCAAACATTGTGCCAGTAATTAAGATAAATGGTACGTTGAGGGTGTGCATAGATTTCAGAGATTTGAATGTTGCAACACCCAAAGATGAATATCCTATGCCTGTGGCGGAAATGCTAGTCGATTCTACCGCTGGCCATGAGTACCTGAGCATGCTCGACAGTTACTCAGGATACAATCAAATTTTCATTACTGAAGAAGATGTGTCGAAAACAGCTTTTCGATTCCCCGGGGCTTTAGGCACTTACGAATGGGTAGTGATGCCTTTTGGCCTAAAAAACGCTGGGGCAACATATCAGCGAGCGATGAACTCTATCTTCCATGATTTTATTAACACTTTTATGTAAGTATATATTGATGATATTGTTGTAAAATCTGTTTCCAGGAAGAACCATATAGACCACCTTCGACAATCATTTGAAAGAATGAGAAAGCATGGTCTGAAAATGAACCCTTTGAAGTGTGCGTTCTTTGTGAAAGCTGGAGATTTCTTGGGCTTCTTAGTCCACAAGAAAGGAATCGAAATCAACCAGAACAAGACAAAGGCAATCTTGGAAGCGAAAGCGCCAACAAACAAGAAGGAACTGCAATCTCTGCTGGGCAAGATAAATTTCTTAAGGAGATTTATATCTAACCTAAGTGGAAAAGCGCAAGCCTTCTCACCCTTACTTCGATTGAATAAGGAAGGATTCGAGTGGGGGCAAGAGCAACAGGAAGCCTTCGACAAGATCAAAGGGTATCTCACCAAGCCACCTATTTTGGTGCCTCCTTGTAGCAATAGGAGTATGAGATTGTACATAGCTGCATCCGACAAAACTTTGGGAAGCATGTTAGCCCAAGAAGATGAAAATGGAGTCGAAAGACCCATTTACTACCTTAGCAGAGTTTTGAACGATGCAGAAACTAGATATAGCGAAGTTGAAAAATTATGTCTATGTCTTTATTTCTCTTGTACAAAGCTCAAACAATATATAAAACCAGTTGATGTGTATGTTTCGTCTCATTTTGGTGTTTTCAAATACATGTTGTCGAAACCCATCTTGCACAGTCGAATTGGCAAGTGGGCGCTAGCATTAACTGAGTATTCATTGACCTTTATGCCTCTTAAGGCAGTAAAAGGACAAGTGGTAGCAGACTTTATAGTCGACCACTCAATTCAGGTTGAAAATATAAATTACGTGGAGATAGAACCCTGGAAATTCTACTTCGATGGTTCCAACCATAAAGATGGAACAGGAGTAGGGGTCTTAATTATTTCTCCAGAAAAAATTCCAACAACATTCAAGTACAAGATAGAAGGTACTTGTTCGAACAATGAGGCTGAATACGAAGCTCTAATTACTGGCCTTGAAATATTGTTGGAATTGGGGGCAACTCGAGTCGAAATAATGGGAGACTCAGAGTTAGTCATTAAGCAAGTCACAAAAGAGTACAAATGTATAAGAGAAAATCTCATTATGTACTTTGTGATAGCAAATCGTTTATTGAAAAAATTCGAAGTGGTTAATATTCGACACATACCTAGATTGGAAAACCAAGTAGCCAATGATTTGGCACAAATTGCATTTGGGTACAAAATTTCAAAAACGAGATTACAAAGAGCAATCGAAGTTCGAGAAAAAATAAAAGCAACGAGCTTGTCTCCAACAGATTTGGAATCAACAAGACTAGGGTATGCTGATCAAAGGAACTTTGAAATTTCGTTCATAGACAATTTATCAGAGCAGGATTGGAGGAAACCCATTGTAGAGTATCTACAAAACCCAACAGCTTTGACAGAACGAAAAATAAAATATAGGGAGTTGAGTTACGTACTCATGGGTAATGAGTTGTTCAAAAAGACGCCTGAAGGGGTATTATTAAAATGCTTAAGCGAAATTGAAGCATACATAGCCCTTTCGACTACGCATGCTGGAGCATGTGGGGCTCACCAAGTAGGTCATAAGATGAAATGGTTGTTGTTTCGACAAGGACTATATTGGCCCACTATCTTGAAATATTGTGTTGAGTTCGCGAAGGGTTGCCAGGAATGCCAAGTCCATACTGGTATCCAACATGTACCATCAAGCGAACTTCACTCAATAGTGAAACCTTGTCCCTTTAGAGGATGGGCGTTGGATCTTATTAGAGAGATTCGACCAGCATCATCAAAGAGCCAAAAGTATATATTGGTAGGCATTGATTATTTCACTAAATGGATCGAAGCTATCCCTTTAGTCAACGCAGACCAAGAAAATGTCATTGAATTTATTCAAAAGAACATTATCTACAGATTTGGAATCCCTGAGACTATAACAACTGATCAAGGGTCAGTGTTTACTGGTTGAAAGATGCAAGAATTCGCTCAAGAAACAGGCTTTAGACTCCTAACATCAACGCCTTATTATGCACAGGCAAATGGTCAAGTCGAAGCAGCGAATAAAATAGTGATTGGCCTGATAAAAAAGCATGTAGGAAAGAAGCCAAAAAATTGGCATAAAACGTTAGACCAGATTTTGTGGGCCTGTCGAACGTCCCCAAAAGAAGCCACAGGTACAACACCATATCGGCTAACTTTCGGTCATGACGCAGTATTGCCAGCAGAAATTTGTCTTCAATCAGCAAGGGTTCAGAGACATCAAGATATTCCCTCTGAGGTTTATTGGGATATGATGTTAGACGAACTAGTAGATTTAGACGAAGAAAGACTACGAGCTCTCGACCTGCTGAGAATTCAGAAGAAAAGAGTGGAAGACTCTTACAATAAGAAAGTAAAGCCTAAGGCATTCTCGCCTGGTGTTGGCTCCTAAATTCGACACCTTTGTTTCAATTGATGACAGCCATTAAAAGCTGAAAGATGCTTTCGACTGGCTAAGCTTGTCGAAGTGACCGTCGAAAGATGGCCAAATACTTAGAAGATTTCTTCCAAGGAAGGAGGCTGATTGCCTTCGACGTCGAAGGAGTTTTCGTCGAAGACGTCTCTTGACGAACGTGTTCGATGGTCCAGAGTGGAGCAGTTTGAAATTCAAAGCTTTGGAGGGAAAACGGTTTCCAGCAGTTACTACGTGCGAACGTGCAAGGATCTGGAGCGTCGAGCATGGAGAACGTGACAAGTGGCTTGATCTCGAAGCAGTGTAACTGCCCGACGGTTACTTGGAATGTTTTTGTATAAATAGGAGTAGACGTGTAGTTTCTCGCGTGTGTTCACAATAGATACATAGTCACTCATTTAGATTCAAGTACCCAGTGTGAGCGAACGAATTGTTGAGAAATGTATGTGTGAAACACCAATTTAATCAATTCAAGTCATTTACTTTTTCAGTATTTTACATGCTTTTCCCTTTAAGATTCCTGTCGAACCTTTACATTCCAGCCTTGTTTATTTTACCAAGCCTTTTCCTTTATGCAATTTACTTTAACCAATTTACTTAAAGCCTTATCCACATTAATTAAACTTCAAAATCAACCTATGTCCATAGGATCAATCTGATCGATCCTGCGAGTAACCAAATAAGTAACCATTTGGAGGATCAGCGGTTGTTTACCAAATCCACAGGTAAACAAATTGGCACACCTGATGGGACTGTGTGTTGATTGTTGAAAAAATCTCATCTTTTCGAGTTGTATGTTATTGAGGAGTGGTAGAATATACACCAACGATAATAATACTGCCAGAAGAAGGGAAGAAATGGCGAATCCGCCAAACAACAATGAAATCCCACAAACGAGTGTGGGAGCAACGGTTAATATGACCGTTAGTGAAGCGACGAATGTTGGTTCGATGCCAGCAGTGTCAGTCACAACCACAGGGCCAATAACTTCGTTAACAGGCCCCAGAATGACTTTGGGAACCCCCCCTCCAAGGGGAAATACTGGCCCAAGGCCAGTGGTTCCCCCAGGATTTATTCCATTCTATGGTATGCCAACTTCTGAATTGGCAAGCCTGACGAATGCTGCGTCCACTTATTCAGACCCTTTCGTGAGTGCCACTTCGCCACTCCAAGGCTCTGGAGTAGGCATGGCGAATAGAAATAGGACCCAACTCTTAGGAGGAACGGCCCAAGTAGCCCATGGCCTTACAAATGCCTCGACAGCAGTCTTGAGGCAACAGATGGACGAAAGCAACCATGATATGGTGCAGATGTTGGCACAAACTTTGAGTACAGTGCTAAATCCTCTAATACAAAATACTACTCAGTCGAATCAGCAAGTTACAGCGCAAATGACGCGTTTGGCTGACTTCTTTGGAGTACCCCCACCTATTCGACAGCCCCAAAGGGCGCAAATAAGAGGAAATCAGGGGATATTTGTAGAGGAAGAAACCACCATCAATCAGGCTCAACAGCCTGTAGAACAACCTGTCGAAGAACCTAGGGTAATAGCCCCAGAGGTTAGGTTAGTTAACAGAAACCAAAATGCTGACGAAGTGGTTCAGCATGTCCAATACCAAAACATGGGGTTGGAAAACAATCTGGCAACCATGATCGAAAGGATCATGACTCAGAATGGAATGAACATGGGCTTTCGAAGGCCCAACTTTACATCTCCATTGTCAGAATATGTGTTACAAACTGACTTACCCCCTAGAACCAAAGTCCCCAAATTTACTAAGTTCTCTGGGGACACGACAGAATCTACTGTCGAACATGTGGCTAGGTATTTGATCGAAGCAGGAGACATTTCAAATAATGAAAACCTAAGAATCAAATACTTCCCAAGTTCCTTAACCAAGAACGCTTTTACTTGGTTCACAACTCTCCCCCCCAATTCGATCCACCATTGGACCCAATTGGAAAGATTGTTCCATGAACAATTCTATATGGGGAAAACCAAGATAAGCCTGAAAGAACTGGCGAGTGTTAAGAGACGTTTCACTGAACCTATAGACGAATATCTAAATAGGTTTAGGTTGCTTAAGGCGAGATGTTTCACACAAGTGCCAGAACATGAGCTGGTCGAAATGGCCGCAGGCGGTTTAGACTATTCCATTAGGAAGAAGCTAGATACCCAGTACCTAAGAGACATGGCCCAACTGGCCGATAGAGTTCGACAAGTCGAACGCCTTAAAGCTGAAAAAGCTAAGGCAACAAAAACTCACAAGAGAGAGAGAATAGCTTACGTTGAGATGGATGACGAAGAGCTAGAATCCTTCGACGATACTTTAGCTGTCGAGGAAGGAGAGGTCGATTTAGCAGAACTGAAACAAGGGCCTCCATACTCTTGTAAACAGTTAGTCCCCTCAAATGGGAAAAATCCCATTGGTCCAGACAAGACCAATGATAGGTTCCCAAAAAAGACTTATAGTTTTGACATCACAAAATGTGACGAAATATTCGACTTGCTAGTTAAAGATGGCCAAATGATAGTACCCCCTGGGGTAAAAGTGCCTCCTCTTGATCAAAGAAAGAAGAGAGGTTTTTGCAAATATCATAATTTTCTGGGCCATAAAACTTCTCAATGTTTTCTTTTCAGGAATCTTGTACAAGACGCTATTGAGGAAGGGAGATTAAAGTTTGCTGACAAATCCCCCATGGCTGTCGACTCCAATCCAATGAAGGCTGAAGCCCACTATGCAGAACCCTCTGAGGTGAACATGATAGAGGCTACCAAGATCCAGTCGAAGAAGCCAGGCATTAACATGGTCGAAGTCTCTAAGGACCACATCAACATGCCAATTTTTGGCAGTTTTTCTGGAAACTTATCCAGGAAGACAATTGAGGCTGTCCAGAAAGCGGTCGAAGATCCAAAGACGAAGACTGCTGAAGTACAAACAACTGGACCAAGGCCCAGTTCCCACTTGGCCACTGTTCAAGGCCAGACGGAGAAACTGGAGACACAAATGAAGCAACTAACTCTTGCTACTAAAGATACCATGAACATCAACATGGTTGAACTTTCTGACCCTAAAGCTTCAGAAGAAGCCATAAGGCAAGAGCAGGCAAATAAAACGGCTTTCCCTAAGGAAAACGAAAACTTGGCAGATTTTTTACAAAGATGCCAGAAGAAAAAATCAGAGGTTATGCTATGTCCAAGATGTAGTTCCATCTTTGATAAAAAAGCGGCTGAGCACATACAAGGAGTGAGAGCAGCGAACAAGAGAAGGGAGAATTCTAACCTTCGACATGATCCCAGAAGGGGTTCTAATCAAGACAAGAGGCCTTCGACTTTTAGGCCTCCAACAAATGTACCAGTAGACACTTGGTACAAAACATCTGGCCGGAAAAGGCCAAGTGAAGACAAATGGCATTCTTTCGAAGTGCCAAGAGGTTCCTCTTTAATCCAGAAGAAAGATCCTCAAGTTGCTGCACCCAAAGTTGCTCAAGTGTCCAGCAACTACAAGGGAAAAAATCCTATGTCGAGATCCCAATGGAGGAGGTATCAAAGAAGGCGAAAAGCTGAAAGAGAGGCCGCCAACGAACCTAAGGCTGAAACTAGTTCGAATGTGCCTCAAAGGAAACAAAGAAAGCCTCTTGAGAGAGAACCAGTTACCAACAGGCTAGTTTGGCCTAACCAGAGCGAAGTCGAAGACGAAGATGATGCTGAGTCCGACGATACCCTGGACATAATGGTGAACGTTGTTTCAATGCTGCCTAGGGAATTCAATCGACAAGTAGAAGTCGAAACCAGTGACTGGGAGATGGAACAAGAAATGGCCAGACACAGGCCAGTGTGCTATTTTGTCATGGACAATGGCACTACAGAAGAACAAAATGGCTTCTTCGAGCCACCCACAGAGGCGATGAAGAATCACCTCAAACCTTTGTTCATAAGGGCTAAGCTCGAAGAGACCACTGTGAACAAGATATTGGTCGACTGTGGGGCCACTATCAATATTATCCCTCATTCTGTGCTAATAAAGATTGGCAAAAGGGATGAAGAAATAAAACCTCACAATATGGTCCTGTCCAACTATGAGGGAGGCATTGGGACCACCATGGGAGTGATCCAGCTCGACATAAAAGTTGGGTCGATCCTTCGACCAACAATGTTCATGGTCATTTCAGCCAAACCTAACTACAACCTTTTGTTAGGTCGTGAGTGGATACATGGTGTAGGTGCTGTGCCTTCATCGATGCATCAAAGACTGCTTCTATGGCGCCCAGATGGGTTGGTCGAAAACATAGAGGCTGATCAGAGTTACTACCTTGGCGAAGTAAACCACTTGGGTGTAACAGATTTCGACAAAAACTTGGCTCACATAGGGCCATGTCCAGCTCCTGATTTCGACATGGCGCCAGCGCCAAACACCTTTTGTTCCCTATACCTGCATCCTGAGCATGGTTTCCAATGGGACAGAGAGGATGTGTCCCACATAGAATTCAGTGGGCTAACTGGTATCCAACCAACTAGTTGGGGAAGTGAATTCAGTGATAATGACTGAGTCACAATCTCTGAAGCGAATTTCGGCCTATGTGGCTGAAACCAAGATGATAACGGCTCTCGAAGCCGAAGTAAAATACATGGCCACCAAGGCCAATGACCAAGCACTACCTTCTATAGGTCCTGGAAAAGATTTCGACCCAGAGCCACCAGATATAGGTCCTGGAAAAGATTTTGACCCAGAACCTCCTGACATCTCGACAGAAGGAATGCAGAAACAGAGGCTCGACGCGATCTATGACGATGAGCCTCTGGGCTTCGAAAAGGATCCCTTGGCGAACAACATTAAGATGTTAGCACAAGACCCTTTAGAAGAAATCAACTTAGGCGAAGGATCAGAGAATAGGCCAACCTACATCAGCGCCAGAATTGATCCAGAACTTAGGTTGGAAGTAATCCAATTGCTGAAAGAGTTTAAAGACTGTTTTGCATGGGATTACGACGAAATGCCCGGTCTCGACAGAGGATTGGTAGAACTTCAGTTGCCAATCAAACCTGGAAAGAAGCCAATCAAGCAAAATCCAAGACGCTTCGCTCCAGAAATTTTGTCGAAGATCAAAACGGAGGTCGAAAGACTTCTGAAATGCAAATTCATCCGTGTTACAAGGTATGTCGAATGGATTGCAAATATTGTGCCAGTCATTAAGAAAAATGGCACATTAAGGGTATGCATAGATTTCAGAGATCTGAATGCTGCTACCCCCAAAGATGAATATCCAATGCCTGTGGCGGAAATGCTAGTCGATTCTGCCGCTGGCTACGAATACCTGAGTATGCTCGATGGTTATTCAGGATATAATCAAATTTTCATTGCTGAAGAGGATGTGTCGAAAACAGCTTTTCGATGTCCTGGGGCCTTAGGCACTTACGAATGGGTAGTGATGCCTTTTGGCCTAAAGAACGCTGGGGCAACGTACCAGCGAGCAATGAATACTATCTTCCATGATTTTATTAACACGTTTATGCAAGTTTATATTGATGATATTGTTATAAAATCTGTTTCCAGGAAGAGTCACATTGACCACCTTCGACAATCATTCGAAAGAATGAGAGAACATGGTCTGAAGATGAACCCTTTGAAGTGTGCGTTCTGTGTAAAAGCTGGAGATTTCTTGGGCTTCGTTGTCCACAAGAAAGGGATCGAAATCAATCAGAACAAGACGAAGGCAATTTTGGAAGCGAAAGCGCCATCGAATAAGAAGGAATTGCAATCTCTCTTAGGCAAGATAAATTTCTTGAGAAGGTTTATATCTAACCTAAGTGGGAAAGCTCAGGCCTTTTCACCCTTGCTTCGACTGAATAAGGAGGGGTTCGAATGGGGGCAAGAGCAACAAGAAGCCTTCGACAAAATCAAAGGGTACCTCACTAAGCCACCTATTTTGGTGCATCCTTGTAGCAATAGGAGTATGAGATTGTACATAGCTGCATCTGATAAAACTCTGGGAAGTATGTTAGCCCAAGAGGATGAGAATGGAGTCGAAAGACCCATTTATTATCTCAGTCGAGTTTTGAATGATGCAGAAACTAGATATAGCGAAGTTGAAAAATTGTGTCTATGTCTGTATTTTTCTTGTACAAAGCTCAAACAATATATAAAACCAGTTGATGTTTATGTTTCGTCTCATTTTGATGTTTTCAAATATATGTTGTCGAAACCTATCTTGCATAGTCGAATTGTCAAGTGGGCATTAGCATTGACTGAATACTCCTTGACCTTTATGCCTCTTAAGGCAGTAAAAGGACAAGTGGTTGCAGACTTCATAGTCGACCACTCTATTCAAGTCGAGGATATTAACTATGTGGAGATAGAGCCTTGGAAATTCTACTTCGATGGTTCCAGCCATAAAAATGGAACAGGAGTAGGAGTCCTGCTTATTTCTCCAGACAAAATTCCAACAACATTCAAGTACCAAATCGAAGGTTCTTGTTCGAACAACGAGGCTGAGTATGAAGTTCTAATTACTGGCCTTGAAATATTGTTGGAATTGGGGGCAACTCGAGTCGAAATAATGGGAGATTCAGAGTTAGTCATCAAGCAAGTCACAAAGGAGTATAAATGCATAAGAGAGAATCTCATTATGTACTTTGTGATTGCAAATCGTTTATTGAAACAATTTGAAAGTGTCAATATTCGACACATACCCAGAGTCGAAAATCAAATAGCCAATGACTTGGCACAGATTGCATCTGGGTATAAAATTTCAAAAACGAGATTACAAAGAGCAATCGAAGTTCGAGAGAAGATAAGAGCAACTTGTCTATCACCAACAGACTTAGAATCAACAAGGTTAGGATACGCTGATCACTCAAACTTCGAGATTTCGTTCATTGACAATTTGTCAGACCAGGATTGGAGGAAACCCATTGTGGACTATCTTCAAAATCCAGGAGCTCCGACAGAACGAAAAACAAAATACAGGGCGTTGAGTTTTGTACTCATGGGTAATGAGTTATTCAAGAAGACGCCTGAAGGGGTGTTGCTGAAATGTTTAAGTGAAACTGAAGCATACATAGCCCTTTCGACTACGCATGCTGGGGCATGTGGGGCTCACCAAGCAGGCCATAAGATGAAATGGTTGTTGTTTCGACAAGGACTATATTGGCCCACTATGCTGAAAGATTGTGTTGAGTTCGCCAAAGGTTGCCAAGAGTGTCAAGTTCATACAGGCATCCAGCATGTACCAGCAAGCGAACTTCACTCGATAGTGAAGCCTTGGCCCTTTCGAGGATGGGCGTTGGATCTTATTGGAGAGATTCGACCAGCATCATCAAAGAGTCAAAAATACATATTGGTAGGCATTGATTATTTTACTAAGTGGATCGAAGCTGTCCCTTTAGTCAATGTAGACCAAGAAAATGTCATTGAATTTATTCAAAAGAACATTATATTTAGGTATGGAATCCCTGAGACAATAACAACTGATCAAGGTTCAGTTTTCACTGGTCGAAAGATGCAGGAATTTGCTCAGGAAACAGGTTTCAAACTCCTAACATCCACGCCTTACTATGCACAGGCGAATGGTCAAGTCGAAGCAGCTAACAAAGTGGTAATTGGCTTGATAAAGAAGCATGTTGGGAAGAAACCAAAGAATTGGCATAAGACGTTAGACCAGATTTTATGGGCTTGTCGAACGTCCCCAAAAGAAGCCACTGGTACAACACCATATAGGCTAACTTTTGGCCATGATGCAGTACTGCCAGCAGAAATTTGTCTTCAATCTACAAGAGTTCAGAGGCATTATGATATTCCTTCTGAGGTTTATTGGAACATGATGTTAGATGAATTGGTGGATTTAGACGAAGAGAGATTACACGCTCTCGACTTACTCAGGCTTCAGAAGAAAAGAGTCGAAGACTCTTATAATAGAAAGGTAAAACCTAAGGTGTTTTTGCCTGAAGATTTAGTTTGGAAGGTAATTCTTCCCATGGATCGACGGGATCGAAGCATGGGGAAATGGTCACCCAAATGGGAAGGACCCTTCAGAGTTATCCAAACTTTTTCTGGTGGAGCCTATGAAGTCGAAGAGATAAGTGGTGATAAAAGACTCTTGAGAGTAAATGGTAAATATTTGAAAAAATACAAGCCTATACTTCAAGAGATAAAAATAAAATAATAAACTAAATTAACCATAGAAATGCCAAAATGGAAATTTTTATTAATTTCTGCCAAAATGGCAATTGTTGTCGAAAGCGATTACAATAGATGGTTACAAAAGAGAATCAAAAAGAAAGAGAATTCTTCAGTCGAAGATACTTAGCATGCTGCAAATCCAACCTCTTCTTGCACCAAGATTTTTCTTGCTCCAGTTTGGCAATTTGAACATCGAGGCTTTGCGCCCTCTCAGCGAACTCCAGGCCTTGCTTGACCTCAGTCTGGCTCTCAGCGTCTGGGATGGTCGAAAGAATTTCCCCTTGGAGCACAGTGTTGGCGTTTATCTTCGCCTCTATCTCTGCAATTTGTGCTCGGAAGGAGACATTCTCTCGCTCAATAGCATCGAACCTTTCCTGTGCAGACGCTTTCTGTTTCGACAACTCGGCAATTCGAGAAGTCGAACTTGTGACGGCAGTCCATGCAGATAAGCTCCTGCCATGCAACGTTTCGAGCTGACTGTTGAAATTTCGTTGGCGCCGGTAATCCGCTGAGACTTGGTCAATCATAGAATGTAATTCCATGATCAAGTCTGAGATTTCTGGAGATACAGCATCGAAATCAACAGCATTCAAAACCTCCTTTAAGCAAGATGGAGCAGTGGGGTCCCCCTCTAAAGCCTTCATTAAATCTCTCTTGAAGAACTGGGCCTTGACTTTCGCCAATGCATCATCAAGAGGAGAAGTCTCAGTAGATTTCCCCGACAAAGTAGGAATTTCCTGACTGGTGTCGGAAGAACTCTTACTCTCAACGATTGCATTGAGGTAGCTGATAGGGTCAGTTCGCTTCAAGATTTCCAGGTCTTCTTTCGACCTATGCTTTGAGGAGGTGACCCTTGCCATAGCATTATCTTGGACTGGAGGCTGTTGAATGCTGAGTGCCTCGTTTGGTTGTTCTTCGACTTGAACTGAGGCGGTACTAGCGTCGACTCGTGGTTCTTCGTTAACTTCACCTTGGGGTCTTTCGCCAGCGTCATTCTGTGGTTCTTCGCTGGCGTCATCCTGGTGTTCTTCGCCAGTACCACCTTCATGTGCTTCGACAACAGCATCTTGATTCTCTTCGCCATTGCCTTGGTCTCTTCCTTCAGGATTCTCTTCTGACGACAAGACCACCACAGGAACCTTTTCTGGCTGTGTTTCCTCCGCCATAGGTTCTTCAGTTGTCTTCTCCACTGTTTCAGCATTGGCCTCATGCTCAGTGTGGGCTTCGTCATTGCCCAAATCTTGCACCTGAGGCCTGCTAAGGTCAGCAGATTCCAGAGTTTCTGAAGTCCTTGGTGGGGAACTTCCAGTAGTTTCCTAAAAAAGAGGAAGAAGACAAATCTTCAGATGTCGAAAGAGATATAATCAAATACTGGTATCTATGCCTAAGTTATAAGAAGGGTCTAATAGATTACCTGTGGATTGGCTTCAGCCCCAGGGCTGGAATTATCACTTTCGACAGGCTGGGTAACTAGAGCGTTCAGTTCCTCCTCAGTTGGTTCTTCGATGACCACTGTAGGTGGCCTAGGCTTTCTTACACCAACTTTTATTCTGACGGTTCGACCTTCAGGAGCTGGAGTAGGAACAGAAGCGTCCTTTGTTAACTTTCGCCTCTTTAAGGGGGAAGGAGGAGAATCACTTTCCTCATCACTCCCCGATTCGATCACAAAGGCTGCCCTTTTCTTGGGCGAAGGGGCCTATAAAACCAATAGGAAATTCGATGGAATAATTACGTCGAAAATAAAAAAATCGAAAATCAGAATGAAGATAGAAAGTCTGGTTACCGATGCAGGAGGCCTTCTCGAAGAGCCTTCCCCCTGTTGGTTGCCCGTTGTCTTCGCCGGCGCTATAGTCTTCGCCGGCGGTGGAGGTTTGGTCGAAGGGACTCCTCCTTGTGGGCCTCCTGTAGCCTTCTTGACCAAGGGTTTTCGAACAACTGGAAGCGAAAAGGAAAGTTAACAGGCTAACAGTCGAAGAGAAAGATAAAAAGTAATGTGAGAGTATGAACTTACATTTCTTTACTTTGTCAAATACGAGGACAAAAGACTTCTGCAACTCTGCTGTGAAGTCCTTCTCGTCGAAGAAGTACTCAGCGTAATAGCTTCTCCACCATTCTTCAAAAGATGGCGAACAAAGGAAGTTAAGCTGGTAGTTGAACAGCGAGAGGATGGTTCGACCAGCATATCTCCCAATATGCTTGGTAGCAGCTTCTTCTGTATAATCGTTGCAGAAGTACAACATTGACTTCTCTCTTGGAAAAATGGGAGAAGGCAAGGTTTGGATGATACCAAACTGGCGAGATACCAGGTTTGGTTGATAGGCCAGCAGACTCAGATGAGTCTTAGAACTTTTAAATCGAAGAGGCATAATCCTTGGAGTAAGGAATGCCTCCCACAGTATGGTGTGCTCATCAACATTGGGACCACTCGACTCCTTGGGATGTGGCCTGGTGAACCAAGCTGGCCCCACCTTTCGCTGAGCGAATGGAGCCATAGTCGAAACAAATTCCTTCCTTCGAGCGAACATCAGCACGAAGTTAGTGAAGGTTTGTTGGAACTCTAGCCCATCTTCCACAGGTGTCAGTAGAGCCAGCCTAATCCCTTCGATACGTCTGTTAGCTATCGCTGAGGCTTGTTCATTTATCGGAGTCTTCTTGGGTAAGAAAGACTCGAAAGTGGCGTTAAGCCACAGTTGAAGTAACCAGAAAGGCCCAGCGAGTAGCAGACTGTTCCTATCTTCGATATGCTTCAGAAGAGTAACCCCATTGCTGATGGAGTCATAAAGACTGGCCAGAATTAGTTCTGCCAGACAGATGTTCTGACGGTGATGCAGTTGGGTGGCCAGGGTGACCATCTTTTTGGTCACTTGCAGGGACTTCGAACAGAACACGAAGCGAGTTAGCCATAAGGCTAGAAACGCTATGTGTTCAACGTCGGACACTGTGTCTGTCGACTTGTCATGGAAGTGGTTGATAAAGGTGGTGAATGTTGGCTTCGTCTCAGAAAAGCCAATTTGGTCCTCCGACATCTCTTCCGGGTCGAAGTAATCTCCGGTTGGTCGAAGTCCAGTGATGGCTGCTACGTCGAAGAGTGTGGGAGTTAACATCCCACATGGAAGGTGAAAGGTGAAGTGAGAGTTATCCCAGAACAGCATCGAAGCTATAAGCATCTCTGGGGAGTAGTTTAAACCTGTCTTCGACAGCATTATTAGGTCAAAGATGCCCATCTCCTTCCAGACTGGAGTTTGATGTTTTTCCAGCTTTGTTAGCCAAGCAACATAGTCCTGGGTGAGATTAGGGCAAGACCTAAAAACTCTGACACTTCTGTTGAAGAAACGAAGGTCGATCTTCTCGTGTGTGGGGTCTTCGTTGTCTTCTGGATCCTTCTTAGCACAAGCTACTGGTTTGAGCTTCTCGACAATGGGAAAGTAGCTCTTGATCTTCAGAGCTTCAGAGATGCTGGGGTTCATGGGTCCAGCCATTGCGAAGATTTGGTTGGAGTATCCAACCGGAATCATCAAGTGACGCGAGTAAGCGTCGCGGACGGAGATATCAGATGGTTCAGGGACCCTTCGTTTCCCTGTAGCGTTCACTACCGGAGCGGTTACAAAAACCTTGGGTTTAGCAAGTTGTTCAGTTGGTGCGTTAGTCTTGGGGGCAGTTGAAGCAGAAGCCATTGTTGAAGATGAAGATGAAGTTGGAAAGGGAAGAGTTTTTCTGCAAAGAGAAACAAGTTTGCAAGAAAGCAAGGGAGTTTGAGAGATTGTTTGCGTGAAAAGTCCCACAATGGGATATTCACTACTATTTATAGTAGTGGGAGAAATTCCCAATAACGAGGGCATTAAATGTCATTTAATGCTGCAGAGAGTAGTGGGACGCGTGGCAGCATCCTGTTGTTTTGGCCGTTTCTGCAGAAACAGAGAGACGCAGCGTGCGTCCTCGTTTTTTGAATTTGTCATAATGACAAATTATGAAGTGATGTTTTGGTTCTGCACGCCGTACTGACAGTGACGTCCTAGGATCAAATCAATGATGGTTTCTTGGGATTGCCAATAGTTGGTAAAAAGCAACAAAAAGTGCACAAGTTAACTTGTGACTCAGCGTGGACAAACAGGTGTCGAATGGCGTTTTCAAAGAATGCCTTTTTCTTTTCAAGAGTCGAAATAAGGCATTCTTGGGGGGCAATTTGTTGGCTCCTAAATTCGACACCTTTGTTTCAATTGATGACAGCCATTAAAAGCTGAAAGATGCTTTCGACTGGCTAAGCTTGTCGAAGTGACCGTCGAAAGATGGCCAAATACTTAGAAGATTTCTTCCAAGGAAGGAGGCTGATTGCCTTCGACGTCGAAGGAGTTTTCGTCGAAGACGTCTCTTGACGAACGTGTTCGATGGTCCAGAGTGGAGCAGTTTGAAATTCAAAGCTTTGGAGGGAAAACGGTTTCCAGCAGTTACTACGTGCGAACGTGCAAGGATCTGGAGCGTCGAGCATGGAGAACGTGACAAGTGGCTTGATCTCGAAGCAGTGTAACTGCCCGACGGTTACTTGGAATGTTTTTGTATAAATAGGAGTAGACGTGTAGTTTCTCGCGTGTGTTCACAATAGATACATAGTCACTCATTTAGATTCAAGTACCCAGTGTGAGCGAACGAATTGTTGAGAAATGTATGTGTGAAACACCAATTTAATCAATTCAAGTCATTTACTTTTTCAGTATTTTACATGCTTTTCCCTTTAAGATTCCTGTCGAACCTTTACATTCCAGCCTTGTTTATTTTACCAAGCCTTTTCCTTTATGCAATTTACTTTAACCAATTTACTTAAAGCCTTATCCACATTAATTAAACTTCAAAATCAACCTATGTCCATAGGATCAATCTGATCGATCCTGCGAGTAACCAAATAAGTAACCATTTGGAGGATCAGCGGTTGTTTACCAAATCCACAGGTAAACACCTGGAGAATTAGTTTGGAAGGAAATTCTCCCCATGGATCGAAGAGATTGAAGCATGGGAAAATGGTCACCCAAGTGGGAAGGACCGTTCAGAATTATTCAAACTTTTTCTGGTGGAGCGTATGAGGTCGAAGAGTTAAGCGAAGATAAAAGACTCTTGAGGGTAAACGACAAATATTTGAAAAAATATAAACCTATGCTCCAAGAGGTCAAAATAAATAATAGTTAATGACTAAGTTAACCATAAAGCCAAAATGGAAAGTGATATTGATTAACCAAAATGGCTACATTGTATTACAAAAATTACAGTACATGGTCAATGAGGTGCTGAGCAAATTAAAAAGGGATAGAAGCTTTAAGTCGAATATATTTGGCTCACTGTAACTCCAGTCGTTTGTTACACAAGGCATTCGCTTGAGAGATCTTGGCAATCTGGTCATCTAGAGCCTGGGCCCTTTCAGCAAACTCTAAGCCTCGAGAAACTTCATCTTGACTCTCTGCGTCTGAAACAATCGAAATAAGTTCTTATTTACGCTTAGTATTAGCGTTTATCTTGGCTTCCAACTCCTCGATCTGTGCCCGTATAGAGGCATTATCCCGATCGATGGCTTCAATTTCCTGTTGCTTAGACATCCTCTATTTCGAAAACTCTGCAATTCGAGAAGTCGATTCAGATACTGAAGTCCAAGCAGAGGAACTCTTGCCATGCAGCGTTTCGAGTTGGATATTGAACCCCCTTCGACGATTGTAGTCCGCAGAGACGTGGTCAATAATGGAGTATAACTCCAAGATGAAGCTGGAAGTTTCTGGAGGAACAGCAAGCAAATCAACTGCACCCAAGACAGCTCCCAAACAAGAAGGGGCAGTAGGATCCCCATCCAAAGCCTTCATTAGATCCCTCTTGAAGAATTGAGCCTTGACTTTCTTCAAAACCTCATCGAGAGGAGAAGTCGAAGTAGACTTCCCTGATGCAGTAGAGGCATCATGGCTAGGGTCAGATGAATTTTCCCTGCTCTCAATGATGGCATTCAGGTAGCCAATTGGATCATTTTGCTTCAAGAGGGCCAAGTCTTCTTTAGATCTGGGCTTTGTCGAGGTGACCGTTTCTGCAGCAAAGGTGGCTTGGGGCTGAGTATTTTCAGCAGCGTCAGCATCAATATGACCCTCTTCATCATGTTGCTCTGTCTCATTGACCACTTGGGCTTCCTCCTGGTGATGCTCCTCTGTTTCAGAAAGAACCTCATCACCCACCAGTTCTTCCTCTCGTTGTCTGCTATGGTTAGCAGAATCTTGTGGCTCCGAAGTTTGATTTACTTCGTTAGCAGAACTGACGAAAGAAGAATGATAGTGAGTGGGTTCCCCTGCGCTGCTTACAAAGGTATCAGAACCTTCGACAGGATGCCCAGTTGGCGCTGAAGTTCCAGCTGTTTCCTGCAAATAGAAAAGAAAAATATTCTGATTAGAGAGATGCACAATCGAAGGTGATCATCGACACTTAAGTTAAAAGTGGTCGAAGGCACTACATGTAATGGAACCTCAACCCCAGGGCTAGAGTTGTCACTCTCAACTGGTTTGCTGAGCAAGACGTTTAGCTCCTCCTCCGTGGGCTCTTCAATGATCACAGGAGGTGGCCTGGGTTTATTCCCTGCGACCTTAGTTCTAATCACAGGTCGAGGCTCAGGAGCAGGGGCAGCCTTCTTCAGCTTTCTCCGTTTGAGAGGAACAGGAGGAGAATCCTCTTCGCCACTCGAAGTTTCGACCGTTAATACGGGCCGCTTCTTTGGAGCAGGTTCCTGAAAATCCCAAATGGGGTCGATTTAAAACACAGCATCGAAAACCAGGATGTTTAAAACCAAAGGGGGAAACAAAGAAAGTTTGTTACCTGTACTGGAGGTTTTGTAGAGGGACCTCCACCCTGATTACCATCTGTGGCCTTCTTAGCCACAGGTTTTCGAACAACTGAAAGAAAAACGTTCACAAGTTATAATTGACAGATATAGGTCGAAATGGAAAGACAAATATAATTTGAAGAGGGAACGTACATTTCTTTATTTTGTCGAGAACCAAGACGAAGGACTTCTGGAGTTCGTCTGCAAAATCCTTTTCGTCGAAGAACTCTTCGACATAATATCTCTTCCACCAGTCTTCGAAAGATGGTGAACAGAGGAAGTTGAGTTGGTAGTCGAACAATGATAGTACGGTCCGACCAACGTACCTACTAATATGCCTAGTAGCGGCATCCTCAGAGTAGTCATTACAAAAATACAACAATGATTTCTCCCTAGGATAAATGGGAGAAGGAAGCGATTGGATAATGCCAAACTGTCGAGAGACAAGATTCGGCTGGTAAGCAATCAGGCTTAGCTGATTTTTTGAAGTCTTGAAACGCAACAGACAAGAGTGGGGCACGTGGCGCTCATTTGGTGATGTAGCCGTTCTGAAGAACGGAAACGTTGCAGCGTGTGTCCTCGATTTCGGGAAATAGTCATGATGACAACATTTGAAAGGACATCGGGCGTGCAAAATGCCTTACTGAAGTGACGTCTTGGGAACAGGTGAGATGATGACTTTTTGAGATTGTCAGTTGGTTGGTAGGAGACGAAAAGCACACAAACTAATTTGTGGCTGAGAATGAAGGACATGTGTCGAATGGAATATCAAAGAATGCCTTTTTTCTTTTAGTGTCGAAACAAGACATTCTTGGGGGGCAATTTGTTGGCTCCTAAATTCGACACCCATGTTTATTATCATATAGACCATTAATTATGAGTCAAAAGAGTTTCCTACATGAGAAGGCTTCGACCAACTGATCATGTCGAAGGCTCATCAAAGAATGACAAGATACTTAGAGAAATTCCTTTAAGTTGGAATCTTGTTGTCTTCGACGTCGAAGGAACCTCTCGACAAAGGTCCCTGATGCCCAAGGTCGAACGGTTTGAGATTTGAATTGTTGGAGGAAAAACGGTTCCCAGCAGTTACCAAGTGCAACGTGCCAAGAACATAGGCGTCGAAGGCTGTGATCGTGCCATGTGGCGTCATCTCGAAGCGGTGTAACTGCCCAGCGGTTACTTAGGATTTGTTTTAGTATAAATACTAAGTGTTCACGTAGTTTTCGTGTGTGTTCATCATTTTATACAAGTCACTCATTTAGATTCAAGTACCCAGCGTGAGAGAAAGAATCGTTGAGAATGTATGTGTGAAACACCATTTAAATTAATCAAAGTCTTTTACATTCAAGCAATTTATCACTTTTCATTTACTTATCTCCGCCGAAGCCTTTTATTTAACAATTCCTTAACTCTTTTATTTATTCTACCAAGCTTTTCTCCATGCAATTTACTTAAATTGTCTTTAATTTACTGGTTGTTGTACCCCAAAATTTGCCCTCCCATATTCTTCAAAATTTGCCAAGATCAAGGTTCAAAGTCTCCCCAAGGGTTGCACAGTCCAATGGCCTCCTAACAATCAAAAATTAGGGTTTTGGTTCTGGCAAAGAAGTTGAGATTTCCAAGGGTCCAAACAAGTCCCAAATTCCTACAAACATTTTCAAGCATCCTCATGCCAAGTTTCAAGACTAACAGCACCAAGTTGCACTGTCAAAAACCCTAATTGCACCACAGTCAACTGCAGGGGAAAAATGGTCATTTGACATTCAAAAATCCAAAATTTTGGTCAACATCTTATTTTGAGGCCACAAACATCATTTGATCAATTCTTGATCATGATTCTCAAAGCATGGCTCAAAAAGTCTCAAGATGCAAAAGTTTCTATTTTTGGACAGTTGAAAAAGTCAACTGCAAATTGACCAAGGCATAACTTCCACATGGTTTATCAGAAAAATCCCATCCAAAGCTCATTTTGAAGAGAATGACATTTCCTACAACTCATCTTCACACTTCAAGTCCAAGAAATTCTCTCACAAAAAGTTATCAATTTCAACATTATAGGTCATTTTCAAGAGTAAACAAAAAGGGACTTTAAGTCAAAGACCATAACTTGAGATTGGTAAATCAAAATGACATGGGATAAAAGGCATTGGTTAGAGGACTTCAAGACCTTTCCAAAATGTCCAAGAACATGATCAAAGCTTAAACATTGAGCAAGATATGCCTTGTGGAAGTTGGGAAATTTTTGGGAATTTTGAAAAGTCAACTTTGCTTCAAATGCCTCAAAATTGCTAATGGGCCACAATTTCTTCCAAGAATCATCACCCAAAAGCTATGCACGACCCATTGACCCAAAGGGGAGTTATTTTCTTATTTTTAATTAATTAATTGAGTTTATTATCCTATTAATTCATTTAATTAAAATTAAATATAAGAAAAATACTAAAATATGTTTTCCAAATCTTTTTATGCAGCATATTCACTCAATATTTCGTGCACTATTCAATAAGGAAAGATTCAAGGTGATTGGCAATGATTGGCATCAAAAAGACATGAAAAAGATTGAAAAAGATTACATGGAAAATCAAATATGCAAAGTCATCAATGCAAGGTTTTGGGCTTGGATTTCTGACCTAAAATCATTCCTCATACATATACAAAGAAACCCTAATGCTCAAGAACAAGCAAGCTGCACCCAAACTCAAAGAACAAAACCTGTATTTTTTCATAAAAATCTCAAATCCGTTTTCATAGTTTCAGTGTGTTGCAAGGCCTAAAAAGTATCCCATAAGTTTGCCAAGACTATCAGGAAGCTTTCCCAATCAAAATCACATCCCCTAACCTCAAGAACTGGTAGAACACAGTCGCCCTGTTCAGGAGATTTTTCTTAATCGTATTTGAGTTTACATGCCATATCAATGCATTTTCATTATTGTTTTACACTAACATGATCATACTGAAGCTTTTGGTGTCTTTTAATTGAACTAATCTTGCCTGTGCGAGAAGTTGCCATGGAAATTTTCTAGGGTTTCAGGAGCTTGAAATTAGGGACTTCTTCATGAGGAAAAATTAGGCAACGAGACCAGGACCATTGAACTCAGGGCATCTGGACGATTCAATTCCACACATCGCGCTCAATTTATATTACGTTATGGCCTAATCGTTATTTTTGCAGGTTTGAGTTAGTGGGGGTTTAAAACCCCCGCTATCCATTCTATATTTTTTCAGGCAAAAGCAAAGAAGCAAGGAAGAAGATGGACGTGGCTTTACCTGAGTGGGAGGTTTAAACGTTGGCGCGTTTTTTTTTGGCATTTCAGTATAGTGGACTTTTTTTTATATATTATTTGTCGTTCATTATATTAACGAATAAGTTAAATGGCTCAGTTGGTGAGAGAAGGATAATTGCAAGCTTTGGGACCTGGGTTCGATTCCCAGGTCCCCCACTCCTTTCATAATATTTTTGTCCATATGTTTCCATGCAGCGTGCTATCCAGGTTCTACAATACACCTTCACATCAGTGCCTGCCACGCGCCCAGAAGCCTCAATCTGAGGGCCACCATGTGAGGTCCATCACGCACATTAGTTGACCATGCCATACGCAAGCGCTGAAAGTCAACGTGGCCAGCATTATGATGGGCAAAAATTCCTCTAATCACACCTCCAAAAGGGCCTGAATACCCCCCTTGTTTGTATTTCTTTTCTCCCATTTTTCTCTTTTCATTTATTTTAATTATTTCAATTATTTTCTTTTAATTCACCAAATTAATTCTCATAACACAAAAATACAAAAAATCAGAAAAGTCAAAAATAAAAATATGTTTTAATATTTAATTCACTAACATTTTATTTTGTAAATAAAGTTAATAATCTATTTAGGTTAATTTAGGCTTTTTTTAACTTTAACATTTTTTTTCTTAAATAACTAAAAAATATAAAAAAAATTAAGTTTTATCATTGTTATTCTTCTTTCTTAAATAAATAATTTATTTCCTTATCATCATTATTATTAATAATTAATTATTTTTGTAAATAAATATGGCATTTAATTAATTAGGTTAAATTAGGTTAAACTTAAACAATTTTTTTTAATAATTAAAAACAAACTTAGAACTAGGCTTTTATTTAACTTTTAATTTCAATTAATTTTCTTCATTTCATAAAATACCAAAAAACTCCAAAAATAACTTCTTTTTCTCATTAAATCATTAATTAACCTTTAATTTTAATTTAATTTCCTTAAAGGGTCCAACGCCCTCGCACTCGATTCTAATCTCTTTTCGCACGTTTGCTTTTATTTTTCTTTTTTATGTAATTACCCCAAGGCCTTGTAATAGATAATTAGGACCTTTACTTTCCGCACTTTTATTCAAATCGGGTCTTGGTTTAATTTGGCGATGTAGACTCGCGCCTTGTAATAGCGTAGGACCTTTATTTTTCCGCACTTTAAGTTCCGCACTTTTAAATTGTTAATCACATGAAAGAATGTATGCCCAAATAAAATCAAAGCGTAGACCACCAATGCATGACAAGACAAATAATAAAATGACACACAATTCACACACCACTCTTAGGGTACGCCTCCTTGTTGCCTTGCCCCTCGTAACGTGGTCGTCGAGTACAGGACGTTTTACTAAGTTCTTATGTCCATGAACATGGCATAAGGGTAGATTCTAAGGTGTCCTACTGTTGCTCTGGTGATCACACTGTTGCCTTGCCCCTCGAAACGTGGTCGTCGAGTATAGGACGTCTTAGTGAGTCCTTATATCCCATTGATCTAGTTGCCTCGAAATGGTTGCCTCAAAACAAGTTGCCTCGGAATAAAAAGATCAATGGCATAAGGGTAGCTTCTAAGGTGTCCTACTGTTGCTCGGTGACCACACTGTCCCTACAAACGAATTGACCCGAACACCTCCAACGGTGGTGCTACCTACCTCTCAATGGTGGGATGGCAATACCTCAAGGACTTCTACACAGCCTAATTCCTTAGGGTAGGTAGACAACTCATAGGTACTTGCTCTAATTCAAAACAAATCAAAACTTCTTTTCACATCGACACTTTCAAAAAGCTTTCAAAAACAACTTTTCAAACACTCTTGAGGACTGATACAAGAGTCGAACTGAAATTTTAAACGAAACTTTTTCAAACCCACTCACTCTGAAAAGCAAACCTTTTGAAAACACAAATGAGCAAGTACCTAAGAGCCCATGGATAACCATGGATAGAAAGGGTGCTAACACCTTCCCTTTCTATAAATCTACCTCCCGAACCGAGAGCTAATCTCATAAGGAATTTTTCTGTGCTTTTGTCCTTTCCATGTTGGAGAAAATAAAAGACGGTGGCGACTCTTGCTTCCGCGACATTTCGCGAAACCAACTTTAAACAGTCAGTTCCAGATCCACCAATCACAGAACTGGCGACTCTGCTGGGGAAATTTTAAAGTGAGGTGTACCTTAGGACTAAGAACACTTGTGTTTTCAATTGCCTGTTTTGATTGCTTTATTATTGTGGGTACTGTCTTGGGAGTTCTATAGATCCTAACCCGGATCTGGGGGATACCTTCTTAGAAAGTAGCAACAAGGCTGTGAGGGAACTGTGCGGGGTATACCGACACGGTTGAAGCAGTCTGCTACATTGATGTGGCACTTTGGTGTGTACAGGTAACCCTTGAGTCAGTCAAGGAGAGTACGGGGCCTCCGCATGGTGTCATGAAGCATCAACTGACCTTAGGAACCTTAATTGAACTATCTTGGCCTCTTTAGGGTAGTGAGATAACTGACTTTGGTGCAGTCTGAGGTTGGTTGATACTCGATACTACACTCGATTGAGGGTTGTTTTCCTGGAATATTTCGGTCACCAGTTCAGTGGCTAAATCGAAACGATGAACAATGAAAACAATCCAGTGATTTTGGGACCCTTAGAACCCGGTTACTTCTGATAGGACAGGTTGAGCCCACCAACTTCAAGAGGGTAGTACCCCAGACCCCATGCTGGCCTAAACTCTAAGGGTTGTCTCTGTGTGACTTGTGTGCCTTAAAACTTGACTACTTGCATGCTTGTTGTCTGACACTTGAGTTTCTTGCAGGTTTTGTTTATAGTCCTTAACTGGGACTCATAACAGGGTTTACTGAGTTTCTTGCAGGTTTTGTTTATAGTCCTTAATCTGGACTCATAACAGGGTTTACCTACATTATTCCACACATAGCATAACATCATGCCATCATACCATTGCATACATCCTGCATAAGGACTAACCCATTTCAAGGTTCTCGAGGGCTTGTGATGCAGGTCATGATGAACCAAACGTCTAGCAAGCGGCAAAGAGGATTTATTTTCCTCTAGCCAAAGTTGTCCGGGGCTATGACCCACTTGATATGGTGAGCCTTGACTCTTGAAGAAGGACTCAACAATAGGAAATTCCTTCAATCAAGCTACCGGATCCCAACTCTAACAATTTTCTTGTTTACCCCGCGAGATCCTTGAAAACATTGCATATATATACATACATATCATTGCATTACAGGTACCCTTTTGACAGGTCACTTACCTTCTTCGCTGTTTATTTCAGCAATGGCCTCCCAACAAGATAACCAGGGTCTTCATGCTCAAGAGACTCAGTTCAAGGAGATCTTTCTAAGCCTATCCAAGGGGCAGGAAGAGTTAAGGACACTCCTCATGGGGAATTTGGCTAAGAAAAGTCCCGAGGATGACAAGGACGAACGGCTGAAATGCCTACAAGCTGAGGTAGACACATTGAAAACCCAAATGTTGGGGCAAAGGGCTCTCATCCAAGGTTTAGCTCAGGAGCAAGCAGAGTTGAGGACCATGATCAGTCAACTCCACCAAGGCAAATCCAACATGAAGCAACCAGTCTGAGTCAGGGACCAAGTCTTTGATCAGCTACCAAGAAGACAAAAGTATGGTATGGTGAAGAATGGACCTCTCCAAATTGCTACTACTTCACAAGCCCAGCATCAACAGGGTAATCGGCGTAAGCGATATACACCTGGAAGACATTTCTCTGAGACTGGTATACCATCATCTCTAATGCTGAAACGCTTATTGGAGGTCAATCTGATTACTTTAAAGGGTCCTCCCCAGAATCCCGACACCTCTGCTCCAACTTATAACCCTGATAAAAGATGTGCCTACCATTCTGACAGTCCTGGACATGACACCGACGACTGTTGGAGCTTGAAGAACAAGATCCAGGACTTGATCGAAGGAAGGGTGCTGGAGTTCATGCCGGGTGGCCAAATGAAAATCTTCTGCTGAGAATCTTCCATCTGAGATGACTGTTTCAAACTAGAGGATTTTTGTTCATTAGAATTTTTTTCAAGTTGTGATTTCCTTTTGATTGTTCAAACATTTATTCATGTTAAACTTGGTTATTTCATTAATGCATTACACATGCCTATTTTGAATCAATATATTCGCATTCGCTATATTCAAACTGTTTTCATATTCTGTGATGATCAACTCTCGATTGATAATTCTAAGCCTCTTGAGGGAGGATGACGAAAACGATACCACAATCTACAATATGCTTTTGAACAGACCCTGCTGATGAGGTACAGGCATTGTTTCAATCCCTAAACACTGGAGTTATAAGGATGATAATCCCTCGTCAACCCCTCTGAGCCAAAGAAGTAGGAGTTTTCTTTTCGGAATTAAAACCCTTAATCATAACCTGGGGCAGGGTAGTTCTCTCAGCCGATTCAAGTGCATAACGGACGACGTCAAAAGAAGTCCTTCCAAAGCAAAAGATAGTGATGGATCCGAATAATCCTAAAGACAGGCAGTCATTACATTTCGAAATAAAAACCCAATAAGTCAAAACCTATGAATGAGACTTACAAAACTGGGGCATCCCGCTGACTGTAAATTCAAAAAAAGAAACAGTTCAGGCAAAAAATAGGGATAACGAAATCAAAAAAAAGAAAGAGGTCCTACAAACCCTCAACGACAAAAGGAAATGGATGCCTATTCAAAATAAATTGTCAACATCCGAACCATCACCGGAATATCAAAGCAAAGACTCAAACAAGGTCTAACGCACGATCAGCTGAGTTTAGGTTTGAAGAACATCACGAAGAGCGGGTGGGTACAAATAATTTGAGCCTTTATCCTTTGTTTCTTAAACCATGAACCAGGCCACGTTATAACCCTCAAAAGTCCTAGCTGAAGCATGGGTTAGTTCGAAAGCATACTGTTACGAAAGGTATCCTGACTCCTGAAGGTCTGTTATAAATCTTGAATTGACATCACAGTCCAAAAAAAGTTGCTTGTTTACAAAAAAATGCATTTTCAAAAAAATTTTAAGACAGACATAAGCTTTTGCATTCTTAAAATAACCTTGTTTGCATATGACTATTTGTTTGAACAGCAGAGAAATTCGCATGACGAATATCTTATGAACAAAGGTCTTCTCAACAAAAGAGTCACCACCAATGGAAGAAACACTTCCAATCAAGGGGCATGGCATGATCAGTGACCATCATCTGGGGCAGTCCAGTCAAGATCCGGAGAATCACTCAAGATGTCCAACAGCAGGGGCAAATCTCCATCTTGATCGCTTGGGGCATTGGACGATCAAACGAAGATCTTCTGGTGGCAACATAACACTATCAATAACAGGGGCAACTCCCTCCTCTCTGAGAATGTGGACATAGTCGAAAAAAATACTACGCACCCTCAAAAACCCGCTAGGTTGACACACCTAGGCAGAAATAAGGGCTTCCTGGCGAACCAAAACAGTTCGGGAAAAAATAAGGGATGAAATGAAAAAATCTGTACACCCGGCAAGCCGAAAACCTGAAAAGGCGGCTTGGGCAAAAATGGGTATCCCGGTGGACTGAAAACCCGAAAGGGTGGTCCAGGCAAAAATTAAGGATTTAAGCGTACGACTATTGTAGCGATAAAAAATGTAGCGGGGTAAATCGGAGATCGAATTATTGATTAATTCGTCTCACAAAAGCAAGAGTCGCCACCGCGCTTTATTGTTTCCAAAGGAAAAGGGAAAAGAGCGAAATAAAACCCTAAATATGCAATGTAAAATGATAAAAATACAAAGCGTTTTTGAAAAGAGATCTTATGGTTCGGGGGTTGGTTATACAATGGGAAGGTATTAGCACCCAATGCATCTATAGTACTCTATAGGAACCTTTTGAAATATCTGTTTTATTTAAAATTGATTGCTTGATTGAAAATAAATTGTTTTGGCCGAAACGGGATACAGACGGGTTTTTTGAATGCGATGACCTAACGTCGAAGTTTTTGCTTAAAGGGGCATAAATTTTTGAAAAGGGTTGAATATTTGAGGAAAAATTATCCTAAGTTTTAATGAAATGCGAAAGTTCGCGCAGTTAGACTTGAGGACATGAAGTCAAGCAAATTTACTGTTTTTTCCTTTGGATTCAAACATAAACAGAATACACAAATAAATATGGAATAAATACACAGGCAAAATATGCGAATAATGATTAAATAACGATAATCTAAATGATAGAATAAATGATGCGAATAATGTGTTTTTATGATTTTTTTGTTTAATGTTAACGGGAAGAAAGTATTTTAATTTTTAAGCATTTTTGATAGGGGTAAAAAGCAAGAGAATTATTTAACGAGGACATAATGTTTTTTAGTTTTAAGTCATTATTTTATATATTTTTATATTAATATTAATAAGGCAAGAAAATGAATTAATAAAATATTTTTAAGTTTTTTCTATTTTATATGTTTTAGAATTTTGTTTAATAACGATGTAAGAGGAGAATTAATTAGAACAAATAAAATGTCTACATTCTTAAATTCTATATTTTTTATGTATAAAAATACTTATTTAAAAGATTAAGGGGTTCTAAATTAGATTAAAAGTTAATAATTTACCTTAATGAAATAAAATTAAAATTCTTAAATTAAATCCAAAATTAAACTAAGAGGTCAAACTAATTAATAAAAAAACCTAGTTAGACATATCTTTTTTTTTTTATTATACTTATCAATTAATTAACATAAATAATAATTCTACAAAAAAGATTAGAGAGAATAACAAGAAAGTAAAAAAGTGTGTCAAAATAAAAACAAGCAAGAAAGGTATATGGGCTAGATGGTTTGAAGGCCCATGCAGAATCCAAAGTGGGGGGGTGCAGGAACCAACACGCGTGGGCTTAAGCTGGAGAAATGGGGTGAGGCCCATATGTTTTACAAAATGTATTAGGGTTAATTGTTTTATCAATTGGGATTAGGGTTCTTCTAGGCAGAACGGCGCGTCTCTCTTCTCTTTGTCATCTTCTTCGCGTCTTCTTCTCCACACTTGCCTCTGAGTTTCGCTATCTCTTCTTGCCATGGCCACCCACTCCAAACTCCTCTTCCATCCAGCTGAACGAAAAGAAGGACGGCTACGGGTTCGGTAAAAAAAAAGCTTCTGATTCGTTAATGCTTAGTTCGTTTTTGCATGTTGATTCCGATTACATGATTCTTATTCTGTTTGATTCTTATTGTTGATTGAGGTACCATAGAAGTAAAAGGGAGAGGGAATCGTTACCTAGGCGGAGACGGAGGAGGAGGTCGGGAGAGAAGGAGGCCAGGCGGCGAGGAGAGGAGAAGCGCGAGCCCGCTTCGGTGACCGGTATTTACGTGATTTTCTTCTTCTTCTCGTTGATACTGTACTGCGATCCTTCTCTTCCTCGTTTGCCTTGGTACTGTATTTTTGGTGTTGGCCTATGATAATATTTTTTTTTTGAGGCTTTACTGTAGCTTGGGTTTGGAAGTTGGTTTAGGTCCTATACAGGTTTTACTGGTTTTTTGCCTCTTGGTTGCACGCCGGTTGTTATGGTGTTTATGCTATGCTATTGGCTTGGACAGTAGGCATTTTTGTGGTATTGGCTTAATAGCTCAATCAAGTTAATGGCTTAGAAACTATTGGTTTTTTTTAGGCCATGGTGAATGATGGTTTGAAAGTTGGTTTAGCAGGTTATGCTGTGGTTACTGGTTTTTGTTGGTTGGACAGTAGAAAGAGTGGTGATGTTGGCTTGAGGGTTTAAGACAGTTTTTGCAAGGTTTAGGCCATAGATGTTTTATGGTTTTGACAGTAGGGGAGTGATCATGCAGGCTCTGTGAGCTTTTGTGTGTTTTTTTTATAACTCTTTTTTCTCTAAGTTTTTGAAGGCTTGGATATATGATTCTGATGTGTGATTTCTTTGGTTATGTTATAACAGTTTTTCCTTTTCCCCTTTGTTTACGTTACAGGCTGGAGGTTTTGAAATACTTTCCCTCTTTCTTGGGCATTCTGCACTAGACTGCCATCTCCAATTTGTTTCTATTCTTCTTTTATGTTTTTATTTCTACTGGCTATATTTTACAGTTTGTCTTGTATCTCTTTTCTTGCCTATGCCAAGCCTGCAAAACCCACACTTCTCCCTCTCTTTTTTTCTCTCAGTACAGCTTTGACAAAAATATGATATGTTGTACTTTTCTGAAATTGCAAATGGCCAGAAAATGATGAAAAAGGAATGTCAACATTGCTTGCATATGTTGTTAAACTGCATGTTTTTGACTTCTAATGCAAAAGTAGCTTGTTTTGTTTTTTACTATGTGGGCATAGGTTTACGTTGGCATTTGCTTGCATATGTTGAGATCATGCAGGGACTTTGTATGCTGTATGTTTTTTTGAAATATGCATTTGGATTTTTGAAAAATGCAGTTAATTTAAAACATGCAATTTTTGGACAAAAATAAACTTGTGCATTCATTTAAAAATTCCTTTCTTTTTTGTGAACCGGGAGAAATCCCGTGATTTGCAAAAAAGAGTAACTGATTCCGGCCATTGCTTTTAATGATGAACCTTAAACAATTTCGCTTTTAATTATTTGTTTGAATTCTAATTTCTTTTAATTTTTGCAGGTAACATCAAGTGAGCAGACAAAAAACGCATTGGATCAGAAGACTTAGAATTAGGAATATTAGATTAGTTTTTTATTTCATTTTAGCTTTGTAAATTTATTATTGTAATTTTGTTGTAATAGATACAATATTTACATAATAATTGTACAATTAGAAAAAATGAATAAAAAATCCAATATTCGCCAATTAATTTCTTCTTTCTCTCTAATTATTTATTTTATTGTTTACAATTCTTTAATCGTATAATAATTGAAAACGAATTTCAACTACCTACATTCAGAATAATAAACAGATAAATAAATAATTATCATTGATCAATTAATAGCCTCAATTTTTTAATTCATCATCCATAACTTTCTAAATTATAATAATTAAAATAGAATTTCAATTATTTAACTTAGAATGACAAATGATTAAATAATCGTTATTGACCAATAAACTTTTTCGAATATTTATTATACTATTCATAAACCTTTAAATTATGTAATAACTGAGAATGAATTCCAGTTATTTAAATTTAAGATAGTGAGTAATAAATAAATACTGTCTGCACAATTAATGCGCCTCTCCTCTAATGTTTATTTTATTATCTATACATCTTTAAACTACATAATAATCGAAAACGAATTTCAATTATTTATATTTAAGATAATAAATAATTAATAAACATTATTTTAGCACGAATCGATTAAATGATTTAGTGTTCAACATAAATAGCTCTCGGCCTAAAAAAGTCATGAATTTTAAAATCGATGGATCAAAACACTTGTAATGTAATGATGCAGGTAGGAGACGATATCTTAGGTCAAAATTTGGGGTACAACAGCTGCCCCTATTTAAGTTTCTTCTATCCGGAGATATGAAGATTGAAATCTTCGTTTCGACGAGATTGAAGGTACTTAAATACATAACTACGCAAATTTTGTCCTAAGATGCCGTCGTCATGTTTGATATGAATGCAGCGATCGAACTCACAGAGAAAGATATTGTGTGAAACAAGACAATGTTGGGGGAATCGAACACCAACAAAACACAGCGGCATGGATTATACATTACTGGGAAACAAGCTACCGACTTCAAACGACAGACTCCTGACAGCGAATAAAATCGAGGGAATACAACCTCTAACCCTAACAAAGAGAGCATCTTGCATAGGCCATAACAGATCATTGATCCAAAACAGTGAGTTCGCAACTCAAGGTCGATGGTAGACAGAGAGTATCAAATTGCTGATAACTGATTACCGACTTCTAGAGGTATAGACTCGTAACAGACTTCTCTGCTAGATTTTCAGAGATATACTCATTAATGCTGAAGTAATAAGATTGTAGATATGAAAGTTGTTCAAATAAAGAAAACTGCCCCTTGTTGTCGTCCAAAGAAAATACCGATAACATACAAGCCGCTCAAATAAAGAGGTTGTCGCTTGCCGTTTTCCAAAGAAAAAATACCAATAACATACAAGCTGCTCAAATAAAGAAGCTGCCGCTTGTTGTTGTCCAAAGAAAATACCAACAACATACAAGCTGCTCAAATAAAGAGGTTGTCGCTTGCCGTTGTCCAAAGAAAAATACCAATAACATACCAGCTGCTCAAATAAAGAGGCTGCCGCTTGTTGTATTCCAGAAAAGTAGTAACGTACTGGTAACTCATGAAGAGTTTGCTGCTTGTCGCTTTCAGAAAAATAAAAATGACGCACTAGTAGCTCGTGAAGAACTGCTGCTCGGCGCTTTCAAAAAGTAAATGACGCACTAGTAGCTCATGAAGAACTGCTGCTCGGCGCTTTCAAAAAGTAAATGACGCACTAGTAGCTCATGAAGAACTGCTGCTCGGCGCTTTCAAAAAGTAAATGACGCACTAGTAGCTCATGAAGAACTGCTGCTCGGCGCTTTCAAAAAGTAAATGACGCACTAGTAGCTCATGAAGAACTGCTGCTCGGCGCTTTCAAAAAGTAACGTACAAGTTGCTCATGAAGAGCTGCCGCTTGTCGTTTTCCAACGGTGTCTATAACGTACAAGTTGCTCATGAAGAGCTGCCGCTTGTCGTTTTCCAAAAACAAACAGAAGGAAATTGCGATGATATTGGCAGAGAATAAAATCCTCGTCAAAGAGAACCCTGAATCAATCCTTCCCGAGGAGATCATATACTTTAACGTGCAAAATAAATGCACCAACTGTCTGGGTCGCGATTTCGCTGGGGAGAATCAAAGAAATAGCCTATGCAAGAGGCAGCAACTTCATCTAGGAATAAACCAGAGAGAAAACAGTCAAACAAGACTCCACCCGATGAGAAAGTAACTCAATTGGGGAATTCATCTTATTCAGAAATGGGCAAGGTAGGCTAAACCAAAAATCATCCATGAGGATTAGCTCAGTTGGGGAATTTAGAAAAGAAACACATTTTCTGCCTAAGCTAACTTTCTACCTGGAAAGAACATATGTACGTTATTTGAATAAATAAAGTACGACCCAAAATCAACGGCAAATGTGGATGTGCATGCTGATATAAGTGTAAATGAATAAATGAATGTTATGCTGACAAAACAGACAGACGGAATAAGATGGAGATAACAAGACGTCACAGCAAAATAGATACTCGGCCAATCTTGAAAAGACGGAAGATAAACGGAACTGGAAACACAAAGCAACGTCGGAGGGTATCACGCTACAAGGCTCAAGTCTTCTGTAGAGAAAAGCATCCAAATCCAATATTCTAACACCAATAGACCACGGTATGAGACAAAGCGTACAAAACTTCAGAAATCGCCCAAATAGAGATAGCCAAAACAAAGCTTAACTGGGACAGCTGGGGAGTCACCAAACTTTGTACCACGAGAAACGCAAGTTTACACAACCAACACCTCATGACGATTTCGAAATGAAACATGCTCATCATGCAAGGATAAACTACTGTACTGCTTTGCATTTCATGGCTTGACCATCCTTGGAACAAACTGTTAATATTCCTTTCGTTATCCACGACACATTTTTTTTTTAAAATAAGAACATTTTAAGTAAATTTGCTTCAAGTATTTCCATAAAATTAAAGTTTTGCCCACAAAAGGTAAAGGCTCAAATTCCATTAATAAGATGGTAGTTTGCTAACAATGCGACTCCAACGGTTTACAAAAGCTTGGGGAAATAGTATGAGAAATAAAAGGTCATACAAAAACAATGATCACTATTCTCCCTAACAACTTTGAATTCCAGAATGTGCTCAGATACCAAGACTGATTTGACCGGAAATTTGCCTAAGCGAAATACTTCTTGACTGCATCGGCGTTCATGGGACGCGGAAGATCTTCACCGTCCATATTGGTGAGAATCATGGCACCACCAGAGAAAACTTTCTTAACAACATACGGTCCTTCATAATTTGGAGCCCACTTGCCCCTAGAATCAGGTTGGAAAGATAATATTTTCTTGAGTACAAGGTCACCTTCTCTGAACTCGCACGGTCGAACCTTCTTATCAAAAGCCTTCTTCATCCTCTGCTGATACAATTGACCGTGACACAAATCTGTTAATCTCTTCTCTTTGATTAAATTCAACTGATCATATCTACTCTGACACCATTCGGCCTCAGAAAGTTTAGCTTCCATCAACACTCTCAGAGACGGGATCTCAACTTCCACGGGGAGTACAACTTCCATACCATAAACTAGGGAAAATGGAGTTGCACCTGTTGACGTTCGAACTGAAGTACGGTACCCGTGTAAAGCAAACGGAAGCATTTCATGCCAATCTTTATAAGTTACCACCATCTTCTGGACAATCTTCTTGATATTCTTGTTAGCAGCTTCAACAGCCCCATTCATCTTCGGTCTGTAAGGAGAAGAATTATGATGTTCGATTTTGAACTCTTCATAAAGATCTCTCATCATCTTGTTATTCAAATTCGAACCATTATCAGTGATGATCTTGCTCGGGATACCGTATCGACAAATGATCTGATTCTTGATAAATCTGACTACCACCTGTCTGGTTACATTAGCATAAGATGCTGCTTCCACCCATTTAGTAAAATAATCAATCGCTACCAAGATGAAACGATGACCATTTGAAGCTTTGGGTTCAATCATCCCAATCATATCAATGCCCCACATAGAGAAAGGCCAAGGTGAAGATATAACATTGAGGAGAGTCGGCGGCACGTGCATCTTGTCCGCATAAATCTGGCATTTATGACACTTCTTCACATACTTGCAGCAATCAGATTCCATTGTCATCCAATAGTAACCAGCTCTCAACATCTTTCTAGCCATTGCATGTCCATTGGCATGAGTGCCAAAGGACCCTTCATGTACTTCTTGCATCAGCATGTCTGCTTCACGTCTGTCTACACATCTGAGCAAGACCATGTCGTAATTCCTCTTATACAAAACCTCTTCATTGAGAAAGAAACTGCTTGCTAATCTTCTCAACGTCTTCCTATCTTTGTTGGATGCCCCAGGCGGGTACTCTTGAGTTTGAAGAACACGTTTGATGTCATAGAACCACGGTTTGTCGTTGGTGACCTCTTCTACTGAGAACACATGAGCAGGTCTGTCGAGGCGCATAACTCGGATTGTAGGCACGTCGTTCCACTCATTCACTTGAAACATTGAGGACAAAGTAGCCAAAGCATCAGCCATTTGGTTCTCATCTCTAGGGATATGATGTAGTTCCACCTTGTTAAAGAAAGTTAACAACCTTCTAGCATAGTCTCTGTAAGGGATCAAACCCGGATGGCGAGTTTCCCATTCTCCTTTGATTTGATTAATTACCAATGCCGAATCTCCGTAAATATCAAGAATCTTAATCCTTAGATCCACTGCTTCTTCGAGACCCATAATACATGCCTCATACTCAGCCATGTTGTTCGTGCAGTCAAACTTCAATCTCACCGTGAATGGGATATGAGTGCCTCGGGGAGTGACGATGATTGCCCCAATTCCATTTCCATAAGAGTTCACAGCTCCGTCAAATATCAAACCCCAACGGGATTCAGGATCAGGTCCTTCTTCAGGTAACGGCTCTTCACAATCTTTAGCTTTCAAGTACATAACATCTTCATCCGAGAAATCAAACTTGATGGATTGATAATCTTCAATTGGTTGGTGAGCCAAATGATCGGCTAAAATACTCCCTTTGATCGCTTTCTGAGTGTGATACTCAATGTCATATTCAGATAACAACATCTGCCAACGGGCTATTCTTCCAGATAAGGCGGGCTTCTCAAAGATATACTTGATCGAATCCATTTTGGAGATCAACCAAGTGGTGTGGTTAATCATATACTGGCGTAGACGGCGAGCAGCCCAAGCTAAAGCACAACAGGTTTTCTCAAGAAGTGAGTATCGAGACTCACAATCTGTGAATTTCTTACTCAAATAGTATACAGCATGTTCCTTTCTTCCAGTCTCGTCTTGTTGACCAAGCACACATCCCATGGAGTCTTCCAATATGGTCAGGTACATAATCAAAGGTCTTCCTTCCACTGGAGGAATCAAAATGGGAGGTTCAAGCAAATATTCTTTGATGCTATCAAAAGCTCTCTGACAATCCTCTGTCCACACACATCCTTGGTTCTTCCGGAGAAGCTTGAAAATCGGCCCACAGGTAGCAGTCATATGAGATATAAATCTAGAAATGTAGTTCAGTCTCCCAAGGAATCCTCTTACTTGTTTTTCTGTCTTGGGTGCGGGCATTTCCCGAATAGCTTTGACTTTATCAGGATCTACCTCAATACCTTTCTGACTGACAATGAATCCTAGAAGTCTTCCAGAACGAACACCAAAAGTGCACTTGTTGGGATTCAGACGGAGTTTGTACTTTCTCAAACGCTGGAATAACTTCAACAAATGCTCCAAATGATCTTCCTCAGTCTGCGATTTGGCAATCATATCATCCACATACACTTCGATCTCCTTATGCATCATGTCATGGAACAAAGCAGTCATGGCCCTTTGGTATGTGGCGCCAGCATTCCTCAAACCAAACGGCATAACCCGATAACAAAATGTTCCCCATGGTGTAATGAAAGCTGTCTTCTCCATATCTTCTGGTGCCATCTTGATTTGATTGTAACCAGAGAAACCATCCATGAAAGAAAAGACTTTGAACTTGGCGGTACTGTCGACCAATACGTCGATATGAGGTAATGGGAAGTCATCCTTCGGACTAGCTCTATTCAGATCTCTGTAGTCTACACACATCCGAACTTTACCATCTTTCTTTACAACAGGCACTATATTGGCTAACCATTGAGGATAGACCGATGTAACAAGGAAACCTGCATTGATATGTTTTTGAACCTCCTCCTTAATCTTGTCAGCCATGTCAGGACGAGTCCTTCTCAACTTCTGCTTGATCGGCGGACATTCAGGTCTCAACGGTAAACGATGCTCTACAATGTCATTGTCCAAACCTGGCATATCTTGGTAGGACCAAGCAAACACATCAACATACTCTTTGAGAAGCTCCAACATTTTCTCCTTAACTTCCGGGATAAGCAATGCTCCGACTTTGACTTCCTTTCTATCTTCTTCATCACCCAAGTTGACCAACTCTACAGGTTCTTCAAATGGTTGAATAACCTTCTCATCATGCTCAAGCAAACGGGAAATCTCAACAGGAACCTCTTCATCATCCTCTTCTTCGGCTCTGAACACAGGGAATTCAAAGTTGGGAGAGGGCATAGGATCATTGTTTTCGATGGTTAAGTCATGGACTAATCTGCACATATGATTATGCTTTATTTTAGAAATCGATTTGTGCAAATAAAACAAAAGGTTATTAATTAATTTTCATTGTTATTTCCCAGAAAAAGTGAAAAATAAAACAGCAGTGGACAAAATAACATTTTTATTCATTAAAGGGAAATACTTGAAACAAAAAGCCCAGACATTTCTCTTTTGCCTTGGGCAGAGCAAAAGGAGTTATTTTCATAGCCCGACACAAAATACGTTTCGCCTTGGGCAGAGCGAATTTTTTCAAAGGAACATAAACAAAACATTACTCGGAAATGTGCATAACCACAGGAACATCAACAGCTATCCAGTTTTGGCAAGCCAATCCAGGCGTCACAAACACGGGCAAATCCTCCTCGGAATCATCATCTATGATAGAATCAACCTCAGGATGTACAAACCCTGCACTTCGGAAAACCTCCTGAATCGGACGAACAACCGCCTCCTTCTCGACCCTTGCAGATAATGGATGAAAACCCAGACCTTCCCCAGACTTGTTCTCGGGTAATGTCAACACCTGGCCCCATCCTTCGGCCGAACCACTTTCCACCACTCGCCGCGCATCCTCAAAAGAAGAGATGGATGCCCCTTGCTTCTTCACTGTATTCTTAGCAACAGATAAGCCCTGGAACTGGGTCCCAACATCCTCGTCAGCATCAATAAAAGAAAACGATGATAAATGGCTTACCACCATAGCCTGCTCTCCCCCAATCATCACTAGCTTCCCATGTCTTACAAACTTTAGTCTTTGATGGAGCATAGAGGTGACTGCCCCGACATCATGGATCCAGGGACGACCCAATAAACAACTGTAGGCAGCACGGATGTCCATCACTTGGAAAGTGATTTGAAAAGTATGGGGACCAATCACTATGGGAAGATCCACTTCACCAATAACTGTCTTCCTGGAACCATCAAATGCTTTAACAATTACTCCACTAGGCCTCATAGGAGCACCTGGATATGAAAGCCGAGACAACGTAGTCTTGGGCATCACATTCAACGACGAGCCTGTATCCACCAACACACTCGATAAGGTATCGTTTCCACAACTTACTGAAATGTGCAACTCCATATTATGGTTTCTCCCCTCCTCCGGGAGTTCTTCATCACTGAAACCAAGATTGTTACACGAAGTTATATTTCCCACAATCCCATCAAACTGATCAACCGTCACATCATGGTCCACGAACGCCTGGTCCAAGACCTTCATCAAGGCTTCTCTATGTGCACCAGAATCTCTCAATAAGGCAAGCAAGGAAATCTTGGAAGGTGTTTGCAAAAGCTGGTCCACAATCTTATACTCACTCCTTTTGATAAGCTTTAGGATCTCATCCTCTTCAGGGTGAGGGATAGGTTCACTGGATCGACCTATCTCAACCCTTGGTTTAACATTTCTTACTGGAATCTCCGCCGGTATGGGCCTCCTAACTTGAACTTCTGGTCTCCTCGACGGTACTGCTGCAAAAACACGCCCACTTCTTGTAACTCTACTCACATCGGCAATGTTAACAAAAGACGGTCTGGTTGGTATGGGGACTTCTACCCCATTCTCAATCATTGTGGCGTTATACTTGTACGGCACAGCTTGGTCTGAGCTGTAAGGCACAGGACCAGGTGGGTAAATAATCAAAGGATCAACAGGCGCAACTTGACTGTTGTAAGCAATCTCTACTGATTCTGGCAAATTAAATTGTGGTGTGATAACATTCACTTCATCTTCCGGATTTCGGTCATAGGTAATAGTGATAATTCTCTGATCTAGCAACTTCTGAATATCCTCCTTCACAATAGGACAATCATCCTCTCTTGAACAAAACTCACAAACGTCATAATCATGCTGGTGCCTAACAAAGGCAAGTCTTCTCAAACTCTGATGTAACCTGATCAATGATTCTCTTATGTGTTCGACTTGAAAAACTCGGAACTTCCCCGGACAACCTTCCACCATATTCACTGAAGCTGCCCCATGTCGAGGCAAAGGATTATCTCTAACATTTGGATTAACATCCTTAAAAGATAAGATGCCATTCTTAATTAATCTCTGTACATCCGCCTTCAGAGCAAAGTAATTCTCAAGGTTGTGCCCCGGCGACCCTTGATGATATTCACAAAATTGATCCGCCTTGTACCACGGAGAAGCACTGTTCGGTGCGACAGGAGGAGGCTTTGTCGTGATGAGATTCTTTCTGATGAGAGCAGGGAACAATTCAGTATACGTCATAGGAATGGCATCGAACTGCGGTTTTCTGGGTGAACGGTTCTGATTGTTGAACGGATAAGCCTGTTGTCGAGGCTGCTGCTGAAATGGCCGTGGTTGAGTTGGTGGAATTTGATGAGCTGGGGTCATCAAAGTTGGGCGGACAGCCGGAGTGACTGCCGCAACGTGAGAGTAACCTCTCCTAGGCCTACCTGGAAACAAAGCACTGACATCCTGCTCTTTTCTTTTCGGGAAAACACTTCCAAACTTCTTCGCGCTGCTAGACGGACTCCCTTCTTTAACCAAACGCCCTTCGCGAATCCCTTCCTCTAATCGCATGCCCATGCTTACCATTTCGGTGAAGTCGTTGGGTGCGCTGGCTATCATTCTTTCATAGTAAAAGGACCCTAAAGTCTTCAAAAATATCTTAGTCATCTCTTTCTCCTCAAGAGGTGGATAGATTTGAGCAGCAATTTCACGCCACCTCTGGGCGTATTCCTTAAAAGATTCTCGGTCTCTTTGCGACATCGCCCGAAGTTGATCCCTGTCCGGCGCCATGTCAACGTTGTACTTGTACTGATGGACAAAGGCTTCACTAAGATCGTTAAAGTTGCAGATTCGAATGCTGTCTAAACCCATATGCCACTTTAGAGCAGCACCCGTCAAACTGTCTTGAAAATAATGAATCAACAAATCATGATCATCGGAGTACGTAGACATCTTCCTCACGTACATTGTCAAATGACTTCTAGGACACGAATCACCCTTATATCTCTCAAAGTCTGGCACTTTGAATTTCGCTGGAATCTTGACATTTGGAACTAAACAAAGGTCATGTGTACTCTTCCCAAACAAATCCTTCCCTTTCAATGCCCTAAGCTCCTTCTGCATTTCCTGGAACTGATCCTGAAATTCTTCCATTCTATCAAAAAGACCCAAACTTTCAGCGGGCTCGGCAGGATAAATTGGTTCATTCAAGTATGGCACAGAGTGGACCACAGGAGCAACGGTTGTCATAATTGGTTGCGGAAAAGGTGTTACAGACGGAATTACTGGCGGCATGGCAGTTGTCTCTGGTTGAGGAAGAGACAATGCAGGTTGAAATAGAGGTTGTACGGCAGGATGATACCCTTCTGGCACAAAGTTGTAAGGCATTCCCCACGGAAAACCTTTCAGCATCTGATGTTGAAGCGGAGAGTTGTTTTGAGTTACGGAGGCAGGAACTGTGACAATCTCGGAAACCACTGGAGTTGAAGTCTGAATCTCGGCAGCTGTAGTCGATGGCTGATTCTGAACAGCCACCAAACTTTCCACTAACGCAGTTAACTTTTCCATCTCAACACGAAGTGTAGCAACTTCCCCACGAAGCTCATGATTTTCCTGTTCCAAATCTTCTATTTTCCTCTGACGATTGGCCCGAGTGTCGTATCGGTGAGACAGCTTGACAACCTTCGGTGGAAAAAGAACAAGGATGAGACTCTAGAAAACATGTGAGGTGGAATGTGAAATGATGCATGATAGTGATGCAAATGATGACTCATTTTGAAAGTCTTTCAAGGAACTTTAATAATTTTGCATACATCAATGGTAAAGGAATTTGGAACAACAAAAACTCAATCCATTAATCGAAAGCGATAAATTACAACTTACAATTTGGAACAGTAAATTACAACCTTGGGATAACAAATCCAATAATGAAAGCAATAAATTACAACTTCGAAACATGAAAACCATAATAAAGTGATAAATTACAATTTTAAAACATGAAAGCAGTAAATTACAACTTTGGAGCATGAAGCCCAAAATAAAACAATAAATTACAACTTCGGAGCATGAAGCCCTTTTACATAGTTTTACAAAATGACATCAATAAAATAAACTAAAAGCTAAAGCTCACTCGGAATCCTCAGATGACGGACCAAACACCAGCTGTAATCGGAGCTTCTTGATCTTTTCTTCGTAAAAGTCTTCCATCTCCTTCTTCTCAGCTATCAGTCGACCGATGATTACTTCCTGCGGATTAGGAACGAGAGCCACGCTTACCGAACCCTCCCTCTTTCTTTTCCTTTCACTCGTATACTTCTTCAGCAAGGCATCTTTCTGACGAAGTTTCTCATCGTGGTCAACGAACCGGCCGTCTTGAATAAGCAGCAACTCCTTCTTTTCTTTTAGCTGTCGAGTCAGGACTCGATTCTAATATTCAGACATATGGTACTTTTCCTTCCAAGCATCCCTCTCGGACTTCATCCTAGCCAGATTTCCTTGATATTCTCCTACATCCGCGATAGGGATAACAACAGATGATGGTGCGATGGCAGGGAATAAAGGTTTCTCAAGTTTATAAGGCATCTTGAGAGCACAAGCCCTAGCACAGACCCACTGCAGGTAAGGTTCCAAAGAAACGGCACCTCTATGTCCCAGCATATCTCTCCCTTTCTTGTGGATATGGCGCCAAGCTCCTTCAATCTCCCTCTTAGCAGCCTGATGATCTTGTCCTTCCTGAAGAAAGAAACCACTCACATGGATACTGTTCGGCTTATCTCTCATCGGGTACCCGAACTGACGGCGCGCTAGAACAGGGTTGTAGTTGATTCCACCCCTCGTACCAAGAAGAGGTACGTTAGGAAAAGCACCACAACTATCAATGATATCCACGTCATGGTAAACTCGATTGTACCAGTCAATGTCGAAATGAGTGAGAGCCATAATCTTTGGCGCCCAACGCGGTTCCTTCTCGAGATCCCAGAAAGCATCGGACCCAGGTAAATGCGAGACGTACCACTGATACAGTAACGGCACACAACAAATAATCATCCCTCCTAGATAAGAGTTTCGAAGATGGATGGAGTAGTACGTGTCCCCTAGCAGCGTAGGGACCGGATTTCCAATCAGGAAAATTCTGATGGCGTTGACATCCACGAATTTATCAACGTTAGGGAATAAAAAGAGGCCATATGCGAGTAAAGCAAACACGTCCTCGAAGGCAACAGTATCCTTTGTATCAGCAAAGTAACGAGCTTTCTTCAACAGAAACTGCGCAGGCAAACCCCGGATTCCCCCTTTCGTAGTCATATTCTCCTCTATCTCTGACTTTTCCAGGTGGGTGATGGTTGCTATCTCGTGGGATTTGGGCTCCTCTTCTAATCCAGAAAAAGGAACACGGTCGGCGATCGGCAAACCAAGAATATAGGAGTACTCCTCTAAAGTAGGCATCAACTGATAATCCGGGAAGGTGAAACATCGGTACAGGGGATCATAGAACTGAACCAACGTGTTGAGGATGCCTTTCTTCATCTTGCGCTTCATGAGCGGTACGATGGACCCATACTTCTTCTGAAAATCTGTCGGACTCTCTATCTTCGGAATCAAACTCTTCAGTTCCTCAATCTCGGGCTCCTTGAAGCTAAAGCTTCGAGTATTTCTCCTTCCAAGTTCCATAATACCCTGAGACGTTTGCAAAAATCATTCCAAAGTTCCTTGAAAAACAAACTTTTTACAAAGATGTTGATGAATGCATGAATGAATGATAATGCAACAGTCACACACAAGTTTGCAAACATGGGGTTCAAAGGTTCAACGTTCATCATGGAGTCGAGGGTAAAGCCCACCCAAAGGTATGTACTAACGTTTCGATCACACCTGTAAGACAAGGTTCTAAGAGTTCCCAGAGTCTACATTCCTCCTTCAGATATTACCAACGTCTTGATTACTCAATAATTAGCAATATTCTCAAGAGAAACTCGTCCGAGCGTAGCATCGCGTAACAATTACTTCCGGATTACTCCGTTATAATCTCCGCGCTACACCTAAAAAGGCCAAGATGGGTTGGGGTTCTACGGTCCTCAACTTCTCGGGCTCCTAGGTCGAAAATAATAATGTCTTCCCGATTACTCGGTAAACAAATATTAAGTTCAAGAGGGCCTTCCATTGAGTGGGGGATCTCATGCCTCCTTCTTCGGGATTACTCCCTCAAAGTTAACATGACTATACCGCCCGTCCTATTCCTTAAGTGTTACTTAATCCGGGTATAGGATTCGTCCTTTGCAAAGAAAACCCAAACACCCCAATTTAAACATATAATCAAGCAAATCAAATAATAGGAAACAGATAAAACAAATTAGGCTTAACCCACTTAGTGATGGACCAGCAAGAGGTCAATCTTTCCCCAGCAGAGTCGCCAATTCTGTAGCGATAAAAAATGTAGCGGGGTAAATCGGAGATCGAATTATTGATTAATTCGTCTCACAAAAGCAAGAGTCTCCACCGCGCTTTATTGTTTCCAAAGGAAAAGGGAAAAGAGCAAAATAAAACCCTAAATATGCAATGTAAAATGATAAAAATACAAAGCGTTTTTGAAAAGAGATCTTATGGTTCGGGGGTTGGTTATACAATGGGAAGGTATTAGCACCCAATGCATCTATAGTACTCTATAGGAACCTTTTGAAATATCTGTTTTATTTAAAATTGATTGCTTGATTGAAAATAAATTGTTTTGGCCGAAACGGGATACGGACGGGTTTTTTGAATGCGACGACCTAACGTCGAAGTTTTTGCTTAAAGGGGCATAAATTTTTGAAAAGGGTTGAATATTTGAGGAAAAATTATCCTAAGTTTTAATGAAATGCGAAAGTTCGCGCAGTTAGACTTGAGGACATGAAGTCAAGCAAATTTACTGTTTTTTCCTTTGGATTCAAACATAAACAGAATACACAAATAAATATGGAATAAATACACAGGCAAAATATGCGAATAATGATTAAATAACGATAATCTAAATGATAGAATAAATGATGCGAATAATGTGTTTTTATGATTTTTTGTTTAATGTTAACGGGAAGAAAGTATTTTAATTTTTACGCATTTTTGATAGGGGTAAAAAGCAAGAGAATTATTTAACGAGGACATAATGTTTTTTAGTTTTAAGTCATTATTTTATATATTTTGATATTAATATTAATAAGGCAAGAAAATGAATTAATAAAATATTTTTAAGTTTTTTCTATTTTATATGTTTTAGAATTTTGTTTAATAACGATGTAAGAGGAGAATTAATTAGAACAAATAAAATGTCTACATTCTTAAATTCTATATTTTTTATGTATAAAAATACTTATTTAAAAGATTAAGGGGTTCTAAATTAGATTAAAAGTTAATAATTTACCTTAATGAAATAAAATTAAAATTCTTAAATTAAATCCAAAATTAAACTAAGAGGTCAAACTAATTAATAAAAAAACCTAGTTAGACATATCTTTTTTTTTTTATTATACTTATCAATTAATTAACATAAATAATAATTCTACAAAAAAGATTAGAGAGAATAACAAGAAAGTAAAAAAGTGTGTCAAAATAAAAACAAGCAAGAAAGGTATATGGGTTAGATGGTTTGAAGGCCCATGCAGAATCCAAAGTGGGGGGTGCAGGAACCAACACGCGTGGGCTTAAGCTGGAGAAATGGGGTGAGGCCCATATGTTTTACAAAATGTATTAGGGTTAATTGTTTTATCAATTGGGATTAGGGTTCTTCTAGGCAGAACGGCGCATCTCTCTTCTCTTTGTCATCTTCTTCGCGTCTTCTTCTCCACACTTGCCTCTGAGTTTTGCTATCTCTTCTTGCCATGGCCACCCACTCCAAACTCCTCTTCCCTCCAGCTGAACGAAAAGAAGGACGGCTACGGATTCGGTAAAAAAAAAGCTTCTGATTCGTTAACGCTTAGTTCGTTTTTGCATGTTGATTCCGATTACATGATTCTTATTCTGTTTGATTCTTATTGTTGATTGAGGTACCATAGAAGTAAAAGGGAGAGGGAATCGTTACCTAGGCGGAGACGGAGGAGGAGGTCGGGAGCGAAGGAGACCAGGCGGCGAGGAGAGGAGAAGCGCGAGCCCGCTTCGGTGACCGATATTTACGTGATTTTCTTCTTCTTCTCGTTGATACTGTACTGCGATCCTTCTCTTCCTCGTTTGCCTTGGTACTGTATTTTTGATGTTGGCCTATGATAATATTTTTTTTTTGAGGCTTTACTGTAGCTTGGGTTTGGAAGTTGGTTTAGGTCCTATACAGGTTTTACTGGTTTTTTGCCTCTTGGTTGCACGCCGGTTGTTATGGTGTTTATGCTATGCTATTGGCTTGGACAGTAGGCATTTTTGTGGTATTGGCTTAATAGCTCAATCAAGTTAATGGCTTAGAAACTATTGGTTTTTTTTTAGGCCATGGTGAATGATGGTTTGAAAGTTGGTTTAGCAGGTTATGCTGTGGTTACTGGTTTTTGTTGGTTGGACAGTAGAAAGAGTGGTGATGTTGGCTTGAGGGTTTAAGACAGTTTTTGCAAGGTTTAGGCCATAGATGTTTTATGGTTTTGACAGTAGGGGAGTGATCATGCAGGCTTTGTGAGCTTTTGTGTGTTTTTTTTTATAACTCTTTTTTCTCTAAGTTTTTGAAGGCTTGGATATATGATTCTGATGTGTGATTTCTTTGGTTATGTTATAACAGTTTTTCCTTTTCCCCTTTGTTTACGTTACAGGCTGGAGGTTTTGAAATACTTTCCCTCTTTCTTGGGCATTCAGCACTAGACTGCCATCTCCAATTTGTTTCTATTCTTCTTTTATGTTTTTATTTCTACTGGCTATATTTTACAGTTTGTCTTGTATCTCTTTTCTTGCCTATGCCAAGCCTGCAAAACCCACACTTCTCCCTCTCTTTTTTTCTCTCAGTACAACTTTGACAAAAATATGATATGTTGTACTTTTCTGAAATTGCAAATGGCCAGAAAATGATGAAAAAGGAATGTCAACATTGCTTGCATATGTTGTTAAACTGCATGTTTTTGACTTCTAATGCAAAAGTAGCTTGTTTTGTTTTTTACTATGTGGGCATAGGTTTACGTTGGCATTTGCTTGCATATGTTGAGATCATGCAGGGACTTTGTATGCTGTATGTTTTTTTGAAATATGCATTTGGATTTTTGAAAAATGCAGTTAATTTAAAACATGCAATTTTTGGACAAAAATAAACTTGTGCATTCATTTAAAAATTCCTTTCTTTTTTGTGAACCGGGAGAAATCCCGTGATTTGCAAAAAAGAGTAACTGATTCCGGCCATTGCTTTTAATGATGAACCTTAAACAATTTCGCTTTTAATTATTTGTTCGAATTCTAATTTCTTTTAATTTTTGCAGGTAACATCAAGTGAGCAGACAAAAAACGCATTGGATCAGAAGACTTAGAATTAGGAATATTAGATTAGTTTTTTATTTCATTTTAGCTTTGTAAATTTATTATTGTAATTTTGTTGTAATAGATACAATATTTACATAATAATTGTACAATTAGAAAAAATGAATAAAAAATCCAATATTCGCCAATTAATTTCTTCTTTCTCTCTAATTATTTATTTTATTGTTTACAATTCTTTAATCGTATAATAATTGAAAACGGATTTCAACTACCTACATTCAGAATAATAAACAGATAAATAAATAATTATCATTGATCAATTAATAGCCTCAATTTTTTAATTCATCATCCATAACTTTCTAAATTATAATAATTAAAATAGAATTTCAATTATTTAACTTAGAATGACAAATGATTAAATAATCGTTATTGACCAATAAACTTTTTCGAATATTTATTATACTATTCATAAACCTTTAAATTATGTAATAACTGAGAATGAATTCCAGTTATTTAAATTTAAGATAGTGAGTAATAAATAAATACTGTCTGCACAATTAATGCGCTTCTCCTCTAATATTTATTTTATTATCTATACATCTTTAAACTACATAATAATCGAAAACGAATTTCAATTATTTATATTTAAGATAATAAATAATTAATAAACATTATTTTAGCACGAATCGATTAAATGATTTAGTGTTCAACATAAATAGCTCTCGGCCTAAAAAAGTCATGAATTTTAAAATCGATGGATCAAAACACTTGTAATGTAATGATGCAGGTAGGAGACGATATCTTAGGTCAAAATTTGGGGTACAACAACTATGTCCCGGCATCTCGTCATCTGTCTACCAGAAGATTTGTCAATGACCTCCACAGATATCTTCTTCCCCCACCTCAGAAACAGGGGCAATAATGAGTTGTCCAGCTAACCAAAGTACCAAGGGAGGATCAATATAAAGATGATTACCATCTACCTTTACAAATTCCAGATCAACATTGGTAACAAGCCAAAGAAAATCAGTGGACGACTGATCGTGGGTCATTATCCGAAACCAAACAGGACAATCATCCACTTGACCATCATCAGGCAACCCTACACCGGTTCCTTCTCAACTTCCAGACAAAGTCTTACACGGACTCATCCTCAAGCAACCCTACACCGGTTCCTTTTCTTTCAGATGAAGTTTTATACGGGCTCATCATCAGGCAACCCTACACCGGTTCCTTCTCCTTCTCAAATGAAGTCTTACACGGACCCATCCCAGGAAACCCTACACCGGTTCCTTCTAAATTTTCAGACGAAGTCTTACACGGACCTACCATCTCAAGTAACCCTACACCGGTTCCTTTTCTTTCAGAAGAAGTCTTACACGGACCTATCATCCAGGTAATCTCACCCCGGTTCCTCCTAAAGTCTCACACGGATTTATCCCAAGATGACCTTACCCCGGTTCATCCAGAAGTCTCACACGGACTTATTTCATGGTAACCCTACACCGGTTCCTCCCAAAGTTTTACACGAACTTATCCTGCAGTAACCTCACCCCGGTTCCTCCAGAAGTCTTACACGGACTTATCTCAAGATAACCTTACCCCGGTTCATCAAGAAGTTTTACACGAACTTATCCTCCAGGTAACCTTACACTGGTTCCTCCAGAAGTCTTACACGGACTTACCTCAAGATAACCTTACCCCGGTTCATCAAGAAGTTTTACACGAACTCGCCCTGCAGTAACCTTACCCCGGTTCATCAAGAAGTCTTACACGGACTTATCCGGAAGTAACCTTACACAGGTTCTCTCTCCCCAGACGTAGTTTTACACAGACTCGTCATCAGAAACCCTACCCAGGTTTTACCTTTTCCAGGATGCAGTTTTATACGGACTCGTCATCAGTAAACCCCACACAGGTTTCCTTCAAATCCAAATACAGCTTCACACGAGCTCGACCTCAAAGTAACCCTACACAGGTTCCCTCTTTCGACACCAATACAGTTCAAAAATCTCCCCAGGAGAATCCAGTCCAGAAATTCCCCAGGAAAGTGGAAAACATCTCCCCAGCAGGAAGCTTATCCCCAGTAGATTCTGGAAGCTCACCCCTGTAGAGCAAACGCGTCCCCCGGCTTTATTCAAAGGTTATTTCCCTACCGAGATATAACTGGGTTATCCTCAGCCGAAAGCCACGGAAAGACCATTCTCGGCAAAGTCCTCTTATCCCCGACGGAGTCTATTAACACTTCCAACATAACAATGGTATCCAGCGAAGTTACCATCAACAGCCCAGCGAAGTTACCATCAACATCTCAGCGAAGTATCTCTCTTCCAACAGAGCCTTCTCCCCAGCAAGGTCGCTAGAGTAATTTTCTCCCCGCAGAGTAATCTATTCGCCAAGTTTATTCCCCAATGAAGTTATCTTCTCCTACCGGTATTCTTGCAACCATCACTCCCCAGTGGAAACAAAAGCTCTACATCAGCCCAGGATTTAACTTCTCGGCACCCGTCAAGGATTTATTTTCCTAAGACAAAATACATTTCATAAACATCACATCTTCATACATTATAGCATGCATATACGCATCATATAGCACAATCTCATTTATATTGAGAACATCATTGCTTGATCCATATCATGCACTGCATATGACTAACCTTTACCTCTCAGGAAAGATCCAGTTAAGTTCTCATCTATGCCCAAGACTTTAGCCTGGTTCAGTTAAATCGATTCCTAAAGATTTTCCTGATTCTTATCCAGTCAAAGGCCTTCTCTGGTTCAGTCAGATCGACCCTAAGATCTCCCTGATTCTTATCCAGTTGAAGATTCCAAGACCTTGCCTGGTTCAGTTAAATCGACCCTAAGATTTTCCTGATTCTTATCCAGTCAAAGGCCTTCTCTGGTTCAGTCAGATCGACCCTAAGATCTCCCTGATTCTTATCCAGTTGAAGATTCCAAGACCTTGCCTGGTTCAGTTAAATCGACCCTAAGATTTTCCTGATTCTTATCCAGTCAAAGGCCTTCTCTGGTTCAGTCAGATCGACCCTAAGATCTCCCTGATTCTTATCCAGTTGAAGATTCCAAGACCTTGCCTGGTTCAGTTAAATCGATTCCTAAAGATTTTACTGATTCTTATCCAGTCAAAGGCCTTCTCTGGTTCAGTCAGATCGACCCTAAGATCTCCCTGATTCTTATCCAGTTGAAGATTCCAAGACCTTGCCTGGTTCAGTTAAATCGATTCCTAAAGATTTTCCTGATTCTTCTCCAGTCAAAAGCCTTCTCTGGTTCAGTCAGATCGACCCTAAGATCTCCCTGATTCTTATCCAGTTGAAGATTCCAAGACCTTGCCTGGTTCAGTTAAATCGACTCCTAAAGATTTTCCTGATTCTTATCCAGTCAAAGGACTTCTCTGGTTCAGTCAGATCGACCCTAAGATCTCCCTGATTCTTATCCAGTTGAAGATTCCAAGACCTTGCCTGGTTTAGTTAAATCGACCCTAAGAGTTTTCTGTTTCTTATCCAGTCAAAGGCCTTCTCTGGTTCAGTCAGATCGACCCTAAGATCTCCCTGATTCTTATCCAGTTGAAGATTCCAAGACCTTGCCTGGTTCAGTTAAATCGACCCTAATATTTTCCTGATTCTTATCCAGTCAAAGGCCTTCTCTGGTTCAGTCAAATCGATCCTAAGATCTCCCTGATTCTTATCCAGTTGAAGATTCCAAGACCTTGCCTGGTTCAGTTAAATCGATTCCTAAAGATTTTCCTGATTCTTATCCAGTCAAAGGCCTTCTCTGGTTCAGTCAGATCGACCCTAAGATCTCCCTGATTCTTATCTAGTTGAAGATTCCAAGACCTTGCCTGGTTCAGTTAAATCGACTCCTAAAGATTTTACTGATTCTTATCCAGTCAAAGGCCTTCTCTGGTTCAGTCAGATCGACCCTAAGATCTCCCTGATTCTTATCCAGTTGAAGATTCCAAGACCTTGCCTGGTTCAGTTAAATCGACCCTAAGATTTTCCTGATTCTTATCCAGTCAAAGGCCTTCTCTGGTTCAGTCAGATCGACCCTAAGATCTCCCTGATTCTTATCCAGTTGAAGATTCCAAGACCTTGCCTGGTTCAGTTAAATCGATTCCTAAAGATTTTCCTGATTCTTATCCAGTCTAAGGCCTTCTCTGGTTCAGTCAGATCGACCCTAAGATCTCCCTGATTCTTATCCAGTTGAAGATTCCAAGACCTTGCCTGGTTCAGTTAAATCGACTCCTAAAGATTTTCCTGATTCTTATCCAGTCAAAGGACTTCTCTGGTTCAGTCAGATCGACCCTAAGATCTCCCTGATTCTTATCTAGTTGAAGATTCCAAGACCTTGCCTGGTTCAGTTAAATCGACCCTAAGAGTTTTCTGTTTCTTATCCAGTCAAAGGCCTTCTCTGGTTCAGTCAGATCGACCCTAAGATCTCCCTGATTCTTATCCAGTTGAAGATTCCAAGACCTTGCTTGGTTCAGTTAAATCGACCCTAAGATTTTCCTGATTCTTATCCAGTCAAAGGCCTTCTCTAGTCTAGTTTAAATCGATTCCTAAAGATTTTCCTAATAAAGACTCAGTAGAAGACATCCAAGGTTCTCTCATCGTCCCGTTGAAGGCACGTCTGAAGAGTTCAAAGATTCAATTCCTGTAACCAGTCAGGGTGCATCTACATAAAAAGTTTGAAGACCAGCTCCTGTAACAGGCCAGGTAATCATTTTTCTTTTTCAGGTACGCAAGTTCTCGCTAAGGAAACTCTTACGCGACCGACACCCAGATGGCATCTATAAGCCCATCCACCTATCCTCCACTAATCTCCAAATGGCATCTGTAAGCCCATTCCCACCATCATACTCTAACATGTGAGCGCAAATTTCTGGGCACTCTAGTGTTCAATCATCTTCCACCTTTGGATTACGAAAGGCACGCCAGCCAATCTACATCCTCAGGTCTAAGAAGATTGAACAGGGGCAACTGTTGTACCCCAAAATTTGCCCTCCCATATTCTTCAAAATTTTCCAAGATCAAGGTTCAAAGTCTCCCCAAGGGTTGCACAATCCAATGGCCTCCTAACAGTCAAAAATTAGGGTTTTGGTTCTGGCAAAGAAGTTGAGATTTCCAAGGGTCCAAACAAGTCCCAAATGCCTACAAACATTGTCAAGCATCCTCATGCCAAGTTTCAAGACTCACAACACCAAGTTGCACTATCAAAAACCCTAATTGCACCACAGTCAACTGCAGGGGCAAAATGGTCATTTGACAGTCAAAAATCCAAATTTTTGGTCAACATCTTATTTTGAGGCCACAAACATCATTTGATCAATTCTTGATCATGATTCTCAAAGCATGGCTCAAAAAGTCTCAAGATGCAAAAGTTTCTATTTTTGGACAGTTGAAAAAGTCAACTGCAAATTGACCAAGGCATAACTTCCACATGGTTTATCAGAAAAATCCCATCCAAAGCTAATTTTGAAGAGAATGACATTTCCTACAACTCATCTTCACACTTCAAGTCCAAGAAATGCTCTCACAAAAAGTTATCAATTTCAACATTATAGGTCATTTTCAAGAGTCAACAAAAAGGGACTTTAAGTCAAAGACCATAACTTGAGATTGGTAAATCAAAATGACATGGGACCAAAGGCATTGGTTAGAGGACTTCAGGACCTTTCAAAAATGTCCAAGAACATGATCAAAGCTTAAAAATTGAGCAAGATATGCCTTGTGGAAGTTGGGAAATTTTTGGGAATTTTGAAAAGTCAACTTTGCTTCAAATGCCTCAAAATTGCTAATGGGCGACAATTTCTTCCAAGAATCATCACCCAAAAGCTATGCACGACCCATTGACCCAAAGGGGAGTTATTTTCTTATTTTTAATTAATTAATTGAGTTTATTATCCTATTAATTCATTTAATTAAAATTAAATATAAGAAAAATACTAAAATATGTTTTCCAAATCTTTTTATGCAGCATATTCACTCAATATTTCGTGCACTATTCAATAAGGAAAGATTCAAGGTGATTGGCAATGATTGGCATCAAAAAGACATGAAAAAGATTGAAAAAGATTACATGGAAAATCAAATATGCAAAGTCATCAATGCAAGGTTTTGGGCTTGGATTTCTGACCTAAAATCATTCCTCATACATATACAAAGAAACCCTAATGCTCAAGAACAAGCAAGCTGCGCCCAAACTCAAAGAACAAAACCTGTATTTTTTCATAAAAATCTCAAATCCGTTTTCATAGTTTCAGTGTGTTGCAAGGCCTAAAAACTATCCCATAAGTTTGCCAAGACTATCAGGAAGCTTTCCCAATCAAAATCACATCCCCTAACCTCAAGAACTGGTAGAACACAGTCGCCCTGTTCAGGAGATTTTTCTTAATCGTATTTGAGTTTACATGCCATATCAATGCATTTTCATTATTGTTTTACACTAACATGATCATACTGAAGCTTTTGGTGTCTTTTAATTGAACTAATCTTGCCTGTGCGAGAAGTTGCCATGGAAATTTTCTAGGGTTTCAGGAGCTTGAAATTAGGGACTTCTTCATGAGGAAAAATTAGGCAACGAGACCAGGACCATTGAACTCAGGGCATCTGGACGATTCAATTCCACACATCGCGCTCAATTTATATTACGCTATGGCCTAATCGTTATTTTTGCAGGTTTGAGTTAGTGGGGGTTTAAAACCCCCGCTATCCATTCTATATTTTTTTAGGCAAAAGCAAAGAAGCAAGGAAGAAGATGGACGTGGCTTTACCTTAGTGGGAGGTTTAAACGTTGGCGCGTTTTTTTTGGCATTTCAGTATAGTGGACTTTTTTTTATATATTATTTGTCGTTCATTATATAAACGAATAAGTTAAATGGCTCAGTTGGTGAGAGAAGGATAATTGCAAGCTTTGGGACCTGGGTTCGATTCCCAGGTCCCCCACTCCTTTCATAATATTTTTGTCCATATGTTTCCATGCAGCGTGCTATCCAGGTTCTACAATACACCTTCACATCAGTGCCTGCCACGCGCCCAGAAGCCTCAATCTGAGGGCCACCATGTGAGGTCCATCACGCACATTAGTTGACCATGCCATACGCAAGCGCTGAAAGTCAACGTGACCAGCATTCTGATGGGCCAAAATTCCTCTAATCACACCTCCAAAAGGGCCTGAATACCCCCCTTGTTTGTATTTCTTTTCTCCCATTTTTCTCTTTTCATTTATTTTAATTATTTCAATTATTTTCTTTTAATTCACCAAATTAATTCTCATAACACAAAAATACAAAAAATCAGAAAAGTCAAAAATAAAAATATGTTTTAATATTTAATTCACTAACATTTTATTTTGTAAATAAAGTTAATAATCTATTTAGGTTAATTTAGGCTTTTTTTTAACTTTAACATTTTTTTTCTTAAATAACTAAAAAATATAAAAAAATTAAGTTTTATCATTGTTATTCTTCTTTCTTAAATAAATAATTTATTTCCTTATCATCATTATTATTAATAATTAATTATTTTTGTAAATAAATATGGCATTTAATTAATTAGGTTAAATTAGGTTAAACTTAAACAATTTTTTTTAATAATTAAAAACAAACTTAGAACTAGGCTTTCATTTAACTTTTAATTTCAATTAATTTTCTTCATTTCATAAAATACCAAAAAACTCCAAAAATAACTTCTTTTTCTCATTAAATCATTAATTAACCTTTAATTTTAATTTAATTTCCTTAAAGGGTCCAACGCCCTCGCACTCGATTCTAATCTCTTTTCGCACGTTTGCTTTTATTTTTCTTTTTTATGTAATTACCCCAAGGCCTTGTAATAGATAATTAGGACCTTTACTTTCCGCACTTTTATTCAAATCGGGTCTTGGTTTAATTTGGCGATGTAGACCCGCGCCTTGTAATAGCGTAGGACCTTTATTTTTCCGCACTTTAAGTTCCGCACTTTTAAACTGTTAATCACATGAAAGAATGTATGCCCAAATAAAATCAAAGCGTAGACCACCAATGCATGACAAGACAAATAATAAAATGACACACAATTCACACACCACTCTTAGGGTACGCCTCACTGTTGCCTTGCCCCTCGTAACGTGGTCGTCGAGTACAGGACGTTTTAGTAAGTCCTTATGTCCATGAACATGGCATAAGGGTAGCTTCTAAGGTGTCCTACTGTTGCTCTGGTGATCACACTGTTGCCTTGCCCCTCGAAACGTGGTCGTCGAGTATAGGACGTCTTAGTGAGTCCTTATGTCCCATTGATCTAGTTGCCTCGAAACGGTTGCCTCAAAACAAGTTGCCTCGGAATAAAAAGATCAATGGCATAAGGGTAGCTTCTAAGGTGTCCTACTGTTGCTCGGTGACCACACTGTCCCTACAAACGAATTGACCCAAACACCTCCAACGGTGGTGCTACCTACCTCTCAATGGTGGGATGGCACTACCTCAAGGACTTCTACACAGCCTAATTCCTTAGGGTAGGTAGACAACTCATAGGTACTTTCTCTAATTCAAAACAAATCAAAACTTCTTTTCACATCGAAACTTTCAAAAAGCTTTCAAAAACAACTTTTCAAACACTCTTGAGGACTGATACAAGAGTCGAACTGAAATTTTAAACGAAACTTTTTCAAACCCACTCACTCTGAAAAGCAAACCTTTTGAAAACACAAATGAGCAAGTACCTAAGAGCCCATGGATAACCATGGATAGAAAGGGTGCTAACACCTTTCCTTTCTATAAATCTACCTCCCGAACCGATAGCTAATCTCATAAGGAATTTTTCTGTGCTTTTGTCCTTTCCATGTTGGAGAAAATAAAAGACGGTGGCGACTCTTGCTTCCGCGACATTTCGCGAAACTAGCTTTAAACAGTCAGTTCCAGATCCACCGATCACACTGGCATTAATCACCATTACGGTTAGTACAAACTACAAACATCAACCATGTCTTAGGATCAATCTGATCGATCCTGCGAGTCACCAAATAAGTAACCTTTTGGAAGATCAGCGGTTGTTTACCATTTTTCAGAGTAAACAGTCGCGTGGTGTCATAATATTTAATTGACCTTTAGAACCTTAATTAACCCAACTTAGCCATTAGAAAGTAGTGAGATGGCCGACTTTGGTGCAATACGAAGTTGGTTGATACTCAATGCTACACTCATTGAGATTCGACTCTCAGGATATTTCGGTGACAAGTCAGTTGCTCTGCTGAAATAATGCTTGTGAGAAAGACCGATGATATGAGACTCCTAGAACTCAGTTACTATTCTTAGGACAGGTTGAGCCAACTAAACTTTAAGAGGGTACTTAACTATGAACCTCATGCAAGCCTTTAAACCTAATTCCTTTTATGTGATTTGCTTGTTCTTTCTATATTGTTTAAACATAACATCATAACATCATAACATCATAACATAGCATTTTCACTGACCATTTCAAGGACCAAGAGATTTATTTTTGTTTTGTTTTGCATGCTATGGCTTCTGATCATAGAAATACTATCCAGATCAACTTCATGGGAATACATTCCAAACTCAAAAAATTAGTCTCAAAGGTTCCCGAAAGTTCCCAGTTCAACAAAAGACATGGTCATTTGCTCAACTTGGTTATCTCCGGTTTTGAAGAAGGCATGATGAGCATTTTATTCCAGTTTTTTGATCCTAAACACCATTGCTTTACTTTCCCCAATTATCTGTTGGTTCCCACGATGGAAGAGTTCTCTAAGTTACTTTTGGTGCCTATACTAGATCAGATACCCTTCATTTTTTTAGAGAAAGATCCAAGACCTGAAGATATTTCCACAACCTTGCACCTGAAACCGTTCGACATTACATCTAATCAGGAAACCAGAAGTGATATTAAAGGTCTCCTTGCAAATTTTCTGATGGAGAAAGCTCAAATGTTTCTAGATTCCATGAGTTTTCATGCTTTTGAAGATGTTTTGGCTTTACTAATCAATCATTTGGTACTATTCCCTAATCCGGACCAACTTATAGATGTAAACGCCATCAAGATATTCCTCACTCGTAATCTTGTACCTACTTTGCTCGAAGGTATTCTGCATTTTCTCCATATTCGTACCATAAGGAAGCGAGGAACTCTCATGTGTTGTATACCTTTTTTATCTAGATGGTTTATTTCTCACCTTCCCCTCTTGATAATGAAGAATGAACAAGGTTTGAGGTGGTCTCAAAGGATAATGTCACTCTCTCATACAGACATTTATTGGTGTTCCTGATCCTAGGAAGACATCATTATTATTGACCGCTATGGAGAATTCCCTAATGTGCCACTCCTGGGCAAAAGGGGGGCATTACTTACAACCCTTCTTTAGCTTTACGTTGTTTCGTTATGCTCTAAGAGACGGTCCTCATGATATGCTTATCTGGGGTGTTGTATTCGACTATGACAATGATCTTCAAGGTTACCGAAAAATATTTATCCGTGCTTGGGGCATGGTCAATAAGATTGATAGAAAGACTCTGAGGCACAAGAACTCCGTCCCTCTGGAGCCCTATCTCAAATAGGTATGAGCTCGTTCCCAAAACCTTATGAATGCCATATCATGTTGTCCTACCAGTAATCATGGAGCCTGTTGTTGAAGGAGACGTTTCTCGCATCATCCTTCATCTTGACATGCCTACTGACCTTGAAGAATTGCAGAAGTCCTGGATTCAACTCAAGGAAGAATGGGACACCTTTGAGACTCAAATTTATGCAAGTGAGAAGAAAGTGTTGGAGTTGAAGAAGCAACATCACGAGGAGAAGAATCTTAACGCATATGTCAACACGAAGAGGAGGCGTCCATGAGAAACTTAAAGCTTTAGTAGTTTTTAATTTATTTCTTTGTAATCTTTTGTATTCACATGAACTTACTAAAAAAATATTGTTTATATTTCCTTTTGGTTAACAAATTTAAATCTCATAAGGTCCATTAAAAAATTTCATTTACATATCAAGCATGTCATACATAACAGGTTTTCTTCATGGACAAGTTTTCTCATCTTCTTACTGTTTACTTCAGTAAAAGATGTCTCTTGAACAAACTTTGAAAGAACTTCAAGCTCAAAACGCTCAATTTCAGCAAATGTTCTTGAATCTAGCCAATGGGAAGGAAGAGCTAAAGGCCCTCATCAGCAACCAGTTGGCATCCTCAACATGGGTAGGAGGCGCAAGGGTCCGGTCAAGTGAGCATTGGAGTTTGAAGAAAAAAATGATGACCAAGAGGAAGATGATAAAAGTATGAATACTGAGAAGAATAACAACCAGGGTTCTGATGAAGAATAAACGGACTATTCAGATGAACAATATCCTCTAGCTGACAATAAATACAAACAAATGGAAGATCGTCTCAATGCCATGGAGATCTAGAGAGTTCCTGGGTTGGATTTTGAAGAGTTGGGTCTTATCTTGGGGGTTGTTATCCCTCACAAGTTCAAGGTACCCGTCTTTTCCAAATATGATGGTGTGTCTTGTTCTGAGCTTCATTTGAGGTCTTATGTTCATAAGATCCAACCCCATATCGCTGATAGAAAGTTATGGGTACACTTCTTTTAAGAAAGCTTGTCAGGAACATGGTTGTAATGGTTCTATCAACTGGAAGGGACCAATATTCATACATGGGAAGATTTGGTTACTTCTTTCTACAAGCAGTATCAGTATAATGTTGATCTTTCACCAACCCGCGTGTAACTACGGAGTATGTCAATGGGTTCTGATGAAAACTTCAAAGAGTACGCCCATAAATGGAGAGACCTTGCAGGAAGGGTTTAACCTCCTTTAGCTTAAATGGAATTGGTTGACATGTTCATGAGCATGCTGACATGTCCTTTCTATAACCACCTACTTGGAAGTTCTTCAGTCGGTTTCATTGAACTGATATTGACGAGGGAACATGTTGAGAATGGAATCAGAAGTGGTAAAATCCAAGTGGCTACATCTTTCGATACTCAGAAGAAGCCATAAAATGGGAAGAAAGAGTCCAATGTCATATACAACCAGAAGGATCATTGTTGTACCCCAATTTCCCCCCCTAAGATTCCTCTATTATCTCATATCAAATCAATCACAACAAGATCACACTAGGGTTTGGTTCTTCTCCCTATCTTTAGGCTTGCTCACGAGGAATCACCAAGCACCTTAATTTACATATTGTGATCATCTATGTTTTGTGTTGATTAACTTTTAACTAATAAATAGAATGAATGTTTGCTCTAATTGATGATATTATAGGCAAGGGTACAACACATTTCATCAGGTTGATTCATAGGTTCATGAGTTTATTTCCATGCCTTCTCCAACAAAATTTCATTGAGATTCAAGCTTAATCATTGAAGATTCTTTGAAGTAATATCATGACAAGGTCTACTATGATTCATCATGCCTCAATTTTTCAAATAAAATCAAAAGATGCAAGACTTGATTGAAGAAGTTTGACCTAATTGGACAGGTTCTTGATTTCTTGATCACAAGTGCATAACTCTCTCAATTCTTAATATTTGGAGGTGGTTTTTGTTTCTATGTGTTCTTATTATAATCCACAACAACTTATATTCACATGGTAAGAGTAATTATGCAATAAAGTTTGTCAAAATTGAAAGGGGTTTCCAAGTCTTTTTGGTGCTCTAGGAGCTAAGGTTTTGAACTTCTAAGGGCTATATCTTGCTCATCTTCTGGTATTTTTGAGTGATTCAAAAGACATGCTTCTCTTTAAATATTTATCAACCAATCACTTTAAAAACATCAAGAAAATTTCATGTGTAAGATTCCTAATGATGAAGAAAGATTACAAGTCCTCTAGATAGGCCATCAAATTCCCTTATGTGACTTAAAAAGATCATAACTTGGTCAATTTATATCTCATTGAGCCCATTCTTTTTCCATAATGATCTTAAGGATGTTAACTTTAACTCTTATTTTATGTTCAAAGATTGAAAATGAGTGGAAGATACCCTAAGAATCCAAAAGATTATAGGTCACCTCATAAATTTTCACTAACTTTACAAGGCCATAACTCTTTCAATACTTGGTATTTTTTTAGTGATTCAAGTTTCACAATGCTCTTAGGAAATCTACTACAAGCTAGAATCATTGATCAAAGCTCAATTTTGGAGGAAGGCCTTGTTTGATCTCAAAACATCATAGTCACTTTTGAAGAAAAACTTAGAATTTTTCCAAGTACAAAAAGTCAGCATCTTTTTCTCAACTTTGACTCATCACAAATCCTAGCTCAAGAATCCAATTGATCCCATTCTTTGCACATTGTAAAATTTGTGACTGTATCTTTCAGTTTCTTCAAGAATCATTCCTTAAGACTCCTTGAGTTGTGAATACCATTGAATCAAAGTTGGTACCTTGAAACTGGCTTTTTCCCCCAAGTTAGAATTTGAAATGCACAATTCAGCTTCTAATCACTAAATTGTTGCGTGTTTTTACTTATAATCATGTTTAACAATCTTCTAAAAGTGGTTAGCACCTTAAAATGCAAGTTTTGGCTGAGTTTTGAGCAAAATACGAGTCACACTTTTCTTGCTTGCAACTTCACATGAATTCCCTCCAAACTTCATCATTCCACACGCTTGAGCATCCCATTTGCTTCCCTATAAATAGAGGGTTATATCTCAATCATTTTCTCAAGATTTTTATAGCCAATTGACCTCTACTCAGATCCGACACGAACTCTAAATTTGAATTTCTGATTTCTTGCTTTTTCACTCCAAAACACCAAAAGCTCCATTTAGTTAGCTTCATTGAACTACTCTGAAGCTAACCACACTCTTACTTTCAAGAATTGTAACTTATACTGATCTACAGAAGTCAAATTTCAGATCCACCTTTTATTACTTCGTTTTGTTAGATTCCTTAGTCAAATCGATCTAAATAAAAGACTAATTTAATCTCTGCATCCTTCTGATTCTCGTGCTTTTTATAATTTTCAATTTCATTGATATTTGAGTGAGATATTCCAAAATCTCGTGCTCGCTATTATTTCTGCATTTTCTCAATTTATGCCTTGCTCAGTTTATATAAATTTGGCGCGATGGTACCATTAGAATCACCTTGAAGAGACTAATCTAATGGTACCAGTTTGGATTGCTAATTTTACAGTTCGTGGAATTCAATTTGAGGTTGGCTGGAGGTTGAAGACGATGACATGTCTGTCTTTAACTAATGACGTTTAGCCACGTTATTTTTTTGAAACAGATTTGGTGTTTCACTTTACCATGTGCGTGTGTTGTGGTCCCTAGGATCTGATTACTTTAGTGAGTCAGACTCCATCCAACATGCCACATTTTAAGTTATTTTTATTTTATAAAAAATGATTAGGTGTGATATTCAATAAAATCCATGACATGCACAGCGCAACACATCCACTGGATCTGTTTATTAACGCATATTGACAATGATCATATGGCCCATATTTTTTGGTTTGTTATTTTATTTTCTGATTTTTTTTATTTTAATTGATTTAAACTTCAAAAAATCATAGAAAATTTATTTTTTACTCAAAAATTATGAAAAAATTCATAAAAATATTTTCAAATATTCTCTTCCTGATTTTTATTTTTTCAAAATTTTATTTTCATATTTGATTTTTTTTATAAATTTTCCTTTATTTTGACTTGTTTCACATTATTTAAAAATACTTTTTGATGATTTTAAATTTTGAAAATTTTATAAAAATCATATTACTCATTTCTGACTTTCTGAAATTTTCTAGAATTTTATTTTGACTTCTACTATTCTTTTGATATTTTTTCACTTATTTGAGTGATTTTAATTAGTTTAAAAATACTTTCATGTTTTAAAAATTTATCAAAAATTTTATAAAACCATTTTAGATCATTTCTGTTTTTTTCTATGGATTCTTTAAAATTTTATTTGATACTTTGAATATGGTTTGATATTTTACCTTTTATTTTTATTTTAAAAACAATTTAAAAATCATTTTTCCCTTTTATTTTATTTATCAAATGCAATTTATTTTTCTAATATATTCTGGCTATGTGATTGTTGATCATAAACTTCATTAACATCATTGGATCATGAGTGTTGAGTTTAAATCACTAAAATGGATGGATGATTTTATTGATAGTGTGATTAAATTTTTGATTTAAATGTATCTCCTCCCTCTTCATCTCATCCTCTTCTCCTTTGTGCTACATGTTGTTAGAGGATGATCTACATATCATCACTCTAAACATATGGCACATGGATTGCTATTGACTGGCCCCAATATAGGCGCGACTTGTATATAAGTCCACTTATGATTGCTTAACATAGCGCTAAATTTTGTCCCAATTCGAGAAATAATCATTTGTGACCCAAACCTATGTTTGCAATCCCAAGTATGTTTAATTTGAAACCTTTGATCCAATAACCTTGAGGTCCGTTGTTAGGAGGCTTTGATCTTATCAATCTTCTAATGAATCCTTATAATTTTTTTAACTAAATGAATCATTTAAACACCGTTGATAATTTATTGTTGCCTTGAGATTTTGAAATGAATAATATATTTGAGAAAAAGCAAATGAAACTTGTTGTTGAGAGGCTTTGATTTTATCAATCCTCTAATGAGTTTTCAAATGCAAGTTTCAAGATGGTCATTCAACTAACCTCTAATTTCTAACAATTGACTTTTATTTTTATGCTTTTACTTTATGCTTTTACTTTAAGCACTATTTATCTTAGCATTTTCATTTCATGCTATTTTCATCTTTGCTCACTTGAGCATTTATTTTTATGTCCTTTATATTTTTGCTCACTTGAGCTTTTCATTTTTCTTTTTGAAGATACTTAATAACCAACTTGGACAATAAAAAACTTTAAGGTTACTTCGACTATTTGGTTACTATCCTTGGCATTTTGGAGTTATGGACTTCTTGAACTTAGGATTAGAAACCTTGACCACCCTTGAAACCTTGGTGACTTCTATTGTTGTTTTGTCTGGAGTTCTTGGGGCTTACCCCAAGACATTGGGTTATTTTTTTTCTTTGTGTGCAGGTTATTCTGATTATATATTTCGTCTGTGATTGGGGATTTACCTGTATACAGCCATCACTCTGCCCAATTTTTGTGAAGACTTAATTCATTTAAATATTAGTTTTCTTAAGTGGTTTTCTATCTTTGCATGCTTGGTTTCAAATCCAAAGAATTAGAATTCTACATTGACTCATTATGTCAATTGTTGGCTTCTTGTTGGTTAGATGGTTCTTTTCCCTAGCTTTTACCTTATGCTTTAGGGTAGTCCCTTCATCTCCTCCCACTTTCTTTAATTTCAAAAATCTTCTCCCTCCTTTTGAAAACTCTTCTTGTTTTCAAACTTGAATCTCTTTCACAATAAACTTGGACTTAGGTCCATGCATTTTTAAAACATATTTTCCTTAATCAAACTTTAACCAACTTAATCATACTTTGACATTTTTATGGGAAGACTAAAAGTCAATCAATCTCGTTCAAATCATTTTTGCCACTTTGGCTTTTTACTTTAAAACTTTTCTCAAAAGGTCAGACTCTTGTCAATCCTTGTAGTGATGCGAGATACTATACTTCTACGATATATAGTGAAGTGAGATAATTTCCACTTGGATGTTGAGCGAGGCTTTGTTGATTTTAAAATCCAAGCCTTATCCTCCACTTTGAGATGACATAAATTCTCCTTTCTCATAATCGTGGGTAGTAAGTATGTTTTCCTTTCGGATAAGATGATGATGTCTCGTCTCTTAAAATTAACCAACACATTTGTGTTTTAAAATTTTTAAAGGTGAACTACGAGTACCCTGATCACCTATTGCACGAAAGGTGGTACGTAGACACTAAAGGTTCGAAACCGCGGCGGATGCAAAAATTGTAAAAAAATATATTTCTTTTCTCACCTCCACCATCTATTTCTATACAACATTTATAACCAAAATACATAGATTTTCAAAGAGGTTCCTGCGGAGTACCATAGATGTTTAGGGTGCTAATACCTTCCCTTTACATAACCAACCCCCAATCTAATATTCTCTCCCCCTCTTTTGGGTTATTCGTTATTTTCCCATTCCTTTGGAAACGATAAAGCGCAGTGGCGATTTTTATTTAATTTGTGAGAGTCAATTTAATCCAATGGCTTAGTCTCAACATTTCTACTGCTACAGTCGTAATAAGAGTAACCATAACCAATCTCTGGGAGGCAATTCTGATCTCAAATCCTGCACCAGTGCAACAAAAACAACGGGGTAATCAATAAAGGAAAGACAAGATAGTTTACTAAAATCAACATCTTGTTGTCTCAAGTGTTGCAACACATGCTGAGGATGAATTTGATTACGTTGATAGAATCTTATCCAAACCCCAAAACTTCTTCTCCTAACTACAATCCCGATGCAAGGTGTGCCTATCATTCTGGAAGTCCTGGGCATGAACTAACGATTGCTGGGCTCTGAAATACAAGATTAAAAATATGATTGACACCAAGGAGATTGAATTCGATCCTCCTGAGACTCCCAACGTGATCACTTATCCCATGCTGAATCATAATTAGGATCAGATTAATGTTGTGGAATATGTCGATAGCAGCAACGACCTGAATAATTGGATTTCCCCTACTGCCAATGACAAAAGCTTCTTCATTCGAATTTTTATTTGTAATTTCTTTGTTTGCTCAAACAATTATTGTCATGTCAAACTCTGGTTTTCCCATTAATGCATTGCACATGTTTGTCTTGACATAATTAGTTTTCACTATATTTAAACTGCTTTCTTACTTCGTTTTGTGATATTCAACTCTCGATTAAAATCTATAAGCCTTTAGAGGGAGGATGGCGAAAATGATACCATAATCTTTACAGTATGCTTTTGAGCAAACCTTGTTGACGACGTACAAGCTTGGTTTCAAATCCTAAACATTTGAGTTATAAGGAAGATAATCCCTAGTCAACCCCTTTGAGCCTAAGAAGTAGGAGTTTTCTTTTTCACACAAATTGAAACCTTTAATCATAACCTGGGGCAGGCTAGTTTCTTAGTTAATTCAAATGCGCATTCAGTCGCAAGCTTTCACTTTGTACACAATAAATAGTATCGAATACGCCCTTCTAAATCAAAAGAAGGTGATGGTTCCCCGTAAAACAGGCAGTCATCATCTCTCAAAAGAAAAGCCCGCTAAGTCAAAACCTATGAAGGAGACTTGGGAAAAAAATGGTGTCATCCCGCTGACTGTAATCAAAGAAGAAACAGTTCAGGAAAAACTTAGGGAAAATCAAGTCAAAAGAGGTCGCTACAAATCCTCAACAAAAGAAAAAAATGTTACAAAAAAATGAATGCCTTCTCAAATAAACTTCCAGTATCCGAACCATCACCAAAATATCATTCCAGACTCAATTAGAATCTAAACGCACAATTAATTGAGTATAGGGTTGAAGAACATCACGGAGAACGGGTTGAGAACAAATAAATTTTGAGCCTTTTTCCTTTGCTTTTTAAATCGTGAACCAGGCCACGTTACAACCCTTAAAAGTCCTAACTGAAGCATATGTTAGTTCAAAAGCATACTGTTACAAAAGGTATCCTGACTCCTATAAGACTTACTATAAAACCTGATTTGTATTCATATTTTTACAAAATTCTGTTTCTACTAAAAATGCATTTTCAAAACTGTTTGCATATGACTAATTGTTTGATAACAGATAAATCCGCACGACGAATATTCAATGAACGAAAATCCTCTCAATAAACAGAATCACCTCAGATGGAAAGACATTTCCATTAACAAGCCTTTCATAATCAAGGGACATGACATGGTGTCTAAATGATCTGGGGGTAGTCAAGTCAAGATTCTAGGAATCTCTTAAAAGTGCCAAATCTCCAGGGGCAGACCTCCATCTGAATCACTCGGGGCATTGAACATTAGTTCCAACAAAGGGCCACGTACGATCAAGAAAACATTCTCTGGCATGCTACAACACTTACAGTGAAAATTCTCTGACCCTGTAAATACGGGCATAGTCAAAAAAATACTATGCATAAAAGAGATCCGCTAGGTCGATAGACCTATGCAAAAATAAGGGCATCCCAGCGAACAAAAAGGGTTCGGGAAAAAGTTATGGATATATAAAAAAATTGTAGACCCGACAAGTTGAAAACTTGAAAAGGCGACTTGGGCAAAAATGGGTATCCCAGTGGACTGAAAACCTGAAAAGGAGGTCTAGGAAAAAGTTAGGGATTAAAGCGTACGACTATGTCCCATTATCTCATCACTTGTCTATCAGTAGAAGACTTATCACCCTGATTAGCATTTACCGAAGGCTCTAGAAGTTGAGATAATGTTCAAGTCATACATAAATCCCCATAGAGCAGTTTCCACGAAATTATCTCTACAAAGCTATCTGCACAAGCTCATCTATAACAGAGATACATTCCCCAGCAAGCCTAAATATTTAAGTCATTTCCATATTTTCGATCGACATCTTAACAGGACCATCTTCCCCAAGAGGTTCCCCAACAGATAGGAAGATCTGATCATTCCCCCTAGTATACGGTGAAAACTTCCCCAACACATCCTATGAAATACTAATCCTCGATAAAAATTATTTCCTTAAAACGGTTTATATCAATTTCATTCCCCAGCGAAGTTTATTTCTCTAACACCATGGAATCCTCTCCGTCCCTCCAGTATGGTCTGACCAAAGTTGCTATCCCTAGAGAATTTGCTATAATGCCTAAAACTTGGTCTGATAGCATCCATCTCTCTTTCCCCCAGTCTGGATATACAAAAATCAATTTCTTCAACAAAAAGAACAACGAACGACCAACTCTCCTTGAATGGTTCTATCCCTAAGAAGAAGTCGAAGATCCCATGTGGAGTGTCGTCAAACAGAAAGCGAGAATCTCCAGTAAAGTCATTCTAAAAAAAATTGAAGAATTAATTTCTTCACCCCCAGCAATAGTGAGGGATTTATTTTCCCCAGCCAGACACTGTTATACAAATTTACCGCTGCCTTCAGCGACAGTTTACACCCATACATCATTTACAATCCATCATGGCATATGCATACAAGATGCATATGAAATTTTCATTTATTTTGAGAGAATCATTACAAAATTCATTCATACATCATGACATTGCATAAAACTAACTTTGTTTTCAGGTTATTTCACGACCAGACGAACATTGCCTACAAATTTTTACACAACAGGTCAGAGATCAATTCCAGTAACAGGCTGGGGCGACTATTTACACGACCAGAAGAAGCAGCCTTACACGGGTTCCTTCTAATATATTTTCAGATGAAGCTTCACAATGGCTCATCCTGAAGCATCCTTACACGGGTTCCTTCTAATATATTTTCTGATGAAGCTTCACACTGGCTCATCCTGAAGCAGCCTTACACAGGTTCCTTCTAATATATTTTCATATGAAGCTTCACACGGGCTCATCCTGAAGCATCCTTACACGGGTTCCTTCTAATATATTTTCTAATAAAGCTCCACACGGGCTCATCTTGAAGTATCCTTACCCGGGTTCCTTCTAATATTTCCAGATGAAGCTTCACACGGGCTCATCCTGAAGCGGCCTTACACAAATTCCTTCTAATATTTTCTGATGAAGCTTCGCACAGGCTCATCCTGAAGTAACCTTACCCGTGTTCCTTCTAATATTTCCATATGCAGCTTCACATGGGCTCATCCTGAAGTAACCTTACCTGGGTTCCTTCTAATATTTCCAGATGCAGCTTCACACGGGCTCATCTTGAAGCAACCCTATCAGGTTTCTTCTAAAAATTCCAGATGCAGCTTCACACAAGCTCATCCTGAAGCATCCCTACCCAAGCTCCTCCTAAATATATTTCTAGATGCAGTTTACCACGGGCTCTTCCTGAAGAAATCTTACACGGGTTCCTTCTAATATATTTCCAGATGCAGCTTCACACGGGCTCACCTGGAAGCAATCTTACATGAGTTACTTCTAATATATTTCCATATAAAACTTCACACGGGCTCTTCCAGAAGTAATGTTACATGTGTTCCTTCTAATATTTCAAGATGCAACTTCACACGGGCTCATCCTGAAGCAGCCTTACTCGGGTTCCTGCTCAAATATTTTCATATAAAGCTTCACACGGGCTCATCCTGAAGCAACCTTACCTGAGCTCCTTCTAAAATTTTCTAGATGAAGCTTCACATGGGCTCATCCTGAAATAACCCTACCCAGGTTCCTTCTAAATATATTTCTAGATGCAATTTTACACGGGATCATCCTGAAGCAATCTTACACAAGTTCCTACTAAGACATTTCTAGGTGTAGTTTAATGCGAGATCATCCCGAAGAAGCCTTACATGGGTTCCTTCTAATACATTTATGGACGAGACTTGACATGGGCTCATTCTAATATGTCATTCAGATAAAATCAGGCATAGATTTTCTTTTGAAACTATTTTAGGAAAAAGTCAGGAGTAGAATCCTTGCAATACCTCTTCTAGATGAATTCAGGTGTAGAAATCTTATAGTGCATCATTTAGATGAAATCAAGCGTAGATCCATTCTAATACTCTTTTGGAAAAAAAGTCAAGCTTAGACTCCTTCCAATATCTCTTCTAGATAAAGTCAGGCATAGACATCTTCTAGATGAAATCAAGCGTAGATTTCCTTTTGATATTCTTTTGGACAAAGTAGGGTGTAGACTCATTCCAAATGCATCTTCTATACAAAGTCGGGCGTAGACTCACTCTAGTGCATCATTCAGATGAAGTCAAGCGTAGATTTCCCTATGAAACTCTTTTGGAAAAAAAGTCAGGCGTAAACTCCTTCCAATATCTCTTCTAGACAAAGTCGGGCGTAGACTCATTCTAGTATATCAGTCAGATAAAATCAGGTGTAGATTTCCTTTTGATACTGTTTTATGGAAAAAGTCAGGCGTAGACTCATTCAAATACCTCTTCTAGACAAAGTCGAGCATAAACTCATTCTAGTGCATCATTCAGATGAAATCAAGCGTAGATCCATTCTGATACTCTTTTGGGAAAAAATTCAGGCGTAGACTCCTTCCAATTTCTCTTATAGATAAAGTCGGATGTAGACATCTTCTAGATGAAATAAAATGTAGATTTCCTTCTGATATTCTTTTGGACAAAGTAGGGCGTAGACTCATTCCAAATGCATCTGCTAGACAAAGTCGGGCGTAGACTTATTCTAGTGCATCATTCAAATGAAGTCAAGCGTATATTTCCTTCTAAAACTCTTTTGGAAAAAGATTCAGGCGTAGACTCCTTCCGATATCTCTTCTAGATGAAGTCGGGCGTAGATATCTTCTAGATGAAATCAAGAGTAGATTTCATTCTGATTATTCTTTTGGACAAAGTTAGACATAGACTCATGCTCGTACATCTTCTAGACAAAGTCAGGCGTAGACTCATTCTAGTGCATCGTTCAGATAACATCAAGCATAGATTCACTCTAATATTCTTTTGAACAAAGTCAGACGTAGACTCATTCTGATATTCCTATGAATAAGTTACTCTGGATGGCATCTATAAGCCCATCTTCGACGACATCCTGGCAATCTCTAAATGGAATTTTTAAGCCCATTCCCGATACAATCAACCAACAGTGTTACTTCGTGCACACGCGAGTGAAAATTTCTGGGCACTTAAGTGTTCAATCCTTTTCCACCTTCAGACCACAAATGAAGAGCATGCCAATCTAACCCTTCAGGTTTAAGAAGATTGAACAGGGGCAGCTGTTGTACCCCAAAATTTTCCCTCTCATTTTCAAATCAAATTATTTCAAGAGGTCTCTTCATCTTCCCTGGGTTCTCAATTGCTCAAGATTACTCAAGGAATTAATCAGACAAGTCTTCTCCTAAGTAATTAGCCTACAACTAGGGTTTTTCTTTTCTCAAAGGAAATTGGACTTCTATTGCCTCAAATGGTTTTCATGACTCCTCATATGCTTCAAATAATCTCATGTCATATTTCAAGCCTTGCATCACAAGTTTGCTCAGTCAATTGCTCAGACGATGGAAAATCAACTGTATAGGGTAAATAGTCAACAATGGCCAACATACAGACAAACTTCAAGATTTTTGGTCAACATCAAGATTTTAGAGTCACATGAATCATTTGATCAAGGATTGATCATGATTCCTCAAGAAAAACCCTCAAATCATCAAAAGTCAAAAGTTGCCAAATTATGGTTTCCTTAGGAGAACTCAACTGAACTTTGATCAAGCATAACCTTCACACGTGTGATACGGTGGGAAGAACTGACTGTTTTTTGGTGTGCTGGTTTGCGTTTTACGTTTGTTTGCGCAAAATGTCGCGGTAAGCAAGAGTCGCCACCGACTTTTATTTTATCCAACAAGGAAAGGAAAAAAAGCACAAAAAATTCCTTTTTCGAGGTATTTCTCGGGTTCGGGGGGTAGATTATAGAAAGGGAAGGTGTTAGCACCCTTTCTATCTGTGGTTATCCATGGGCTCTTAGGTACTTGCTCATATTGTTTTCAAAATTTGCTTTCTTTGTGCTTGTGGGTTTGAAAAAGTTTTTGTTTTGAAAACTTCGATATAACTCTTGCTTCTGTCCTCAAGAGTGTATGAAGTGTTTTTGAAAACTTTGTTCGAAAAGTGTAAGTGTGAAAAAGATTTTGTTTTTTGAAAGAGCAAGTATCTAAGAACCATCTACCTACTCGAAAAAAGAATCGTTCTATGCTTGTTTCCTTTAGACAATGCTATCCCACTATTAGTGAGTGGGTAGCACCGTCGTTGGAGTTTGAGGGTCAATTCGAATGAAGGACGTGCAGTCACTAAAGCAATGTTAGGACGCCTTAGCGGTAACCCTAATGTCTTAGATCATTTGTTTGAGGCAATCATATCAGTGGCAACCGTTTCGAGGCGACTATGATCTTTAGACAAGAGGACGACCTCTAAAGTGACCTATACTCAATGACCGCGTACGTAGGCAACCAAGTGGGGTGTACCTTAAGAGTGCGCATGTGCGGGTGTGTTATTTTCAGTTATTTTATCTTTGTACATGTTAAAGGTGGTCTAAGTTGATTTTAGGTTAAAACATTTAGTCTTGTCATGCATCCCTATTATCAAACATCTAGCAGTTATAAATTGCGGAAAATAAATTGCGGAATTTAAATTACAAGGCGTCGGGTATTTACATCGCCAAAGACAAACCCTTCAAAAATAAATAAAGCGATAAAAAATAATAAAAGTCATATTTTAACTATTACAAACCGGAGGCAAATACATTATTGAATAAAATAAAGTAAATCGCATGCGGGAAATTAAATCGGGCGCAAGATTCTAGGATTTTGTCCCTTTTGATTAAAGAAAAGATTTTTTGTTGTTTTTATTTTAAGAAGTTACCTAAGTTAATTAATAAATAAATAAATTAATTAATGAAAATAAATTATTTTTGGTTTTTTTGTTATTTTAAGAAATAAAAATAAAATAATTAATGTTAGTAAAAACCTAATTAAGTCTAGTTAATTTTAATTATTTACAAAAAAAGTTAAAATTATTCTAATTAAGAACCTAAATTAATTTATTAGTATTTATTAAATGAAAAATAAAAGTTAAAGTTTAATTTGATAAAAATATTTTTGGTGATTTTATTTTATAAAAAGGCTGAATTTTAATTGGTTAGTAATTAAATAAAATAACAAAACAAATAATCAAAACAAAATAAGTAAATATAAGAGAAAAGGGGTGTGGGCCTGAAATTGGTGTGTGGATAGCAATCTGAAGCCCATTTGGATCTGGCCTCGTTGACTTTGGGGATCAGGTGAGCACGCATTGACTTGGCTCCATGGTGGACCATCATCTCTTGGCCACCAGATTTGGCATTTGACCATCTGGCCATTGATAGATGATGGTGTATGATGCACTACAGGTCCTCATGCGCATTGGAATACCTGAAGAAAAAACATATCAAAGAAGTGGAGGACCTGGGATTCGAACCCAGGTCCTAATGGATATTGCCAATGCTTGCTTGCCACTAGGCTATTTGGTTTTCTTTGTTAATAAAATATACAACAATAAATATATATGAAATAAAATAATTGACCAGAAAAAACAAAAAAATGCGTGTGCTATTTGAACAGGCGAATGGGGAAGTGCCACGCCATCGTCCCTGTCGTTGGACCGTGGCTAAAGATCATAACACATATACCAACGGACAAAGGTCCGTCGCTATAAACCATGTCCATTCCAAAATCTTGCATAGGCCATATAAACGAAAGGTAGCACCATGGTTGAGCTCGTCTTGTTCCCCTGAACAAGATGGTACCCTTCACGCAAGCTAATTACTCCTGTAATAAAAAACCCTAAAAAAAACCTAGAAAACCCTACAATGGTGATCCATGATATAAAGCATAAGAATGAAATTGGTTATTGCAGAAAGCTAGCAAATGATGTGGTGAATCAGAATATGCAATTATTTTTTACAATGGGTGTAAGAATAAAGATTTGCAATTCCAAGAACATGGCGGATCCGTGAGATACTTACAGTGCTCTAGGAGGTTGGAAAATGCGTGATTCTGATTGGTTTTGCTTCTGAGAATTGCCAGGAAGCGATTGTGATGCTTGCCAAGTCCTGAAAGTGCCTCTAAGGATGATTTTGATTTCAAGCTTTTTTGTCACTTTTTCTAAACTTTGTTCTGCCTCTTCTTGCAGCCTCCAACCCTATTCTTCGTGCCTTTGCCTTCCTTTTGTATTGTGGAATGTGCTACAGTAACAAATATGGCTTCAATCTTCCACATCAATGCATTGCATATTTGATTTGATTCACTTTTGAAAGCTTGCCAAATTTGTCAAAAATCCATCTTTTTGCACATGATCTTATGTGATACGAATTTGATGCTCTTAATGATGATGATCTTAACCTGAAATAGCCAAAAAGATCTCAAGTAATCAATATTTGGATTTTATTTGATTTAATTTGATTAAAAATGAAATAATTCAATAAAAAATCAAATAAAATAATAAAAAATAATTATGATCTCAAGGCTGAAGCTAGGACACGTGTGAAATGGGGGAAGCTCAAATCAAGTGGAAAAGAATGGGCCCTTTTGACAAAATTTGAAGTTTTGGGGATAGTTGACTTTTGGCAATTTTGCAAAAATGTCCAACTTCAACAATTCATAACTTCTTCAATTTTGAACTTTTGGAGGTGTTCCTTGACTTTTTAGAAATCTTGAGATGTCCTCTAACCAACCATTTTGGTCTCATCTCATTTTTATATTCCATGCTCAAGTTATAAGCTTTGACAAAAAAGGTGTTTTTGTTGACTTTCAAAAATGACCTATAATGTCCAAATTTATAACTTCTTGTGAGTGCATTTCTTGATCTTGGGGTGTGAAGATGGATTGTAGGAAATTTCATTATATTCAAAATTAGCTTTGGATGGGTCATTTCTCATAAAGTATGAGAAAGTTATGCTTGGTCAAAGTTGAGTTGACTTTTCCTATAAAACCCTAATTTAGCAACTTTTGAGTCTTGATGAATCTTGAGCAATCCTTGAGGAATCATGATTAACCCTTAATCAAATTATGAAATATCCTTAAAAATGAGAATGTTGACAAAAAATCTTGAGGTTTGACTGTATTTGGGTCACAATTGACTTTTGCCCTAGCACAGTCGATTTTTGGACCCTTTGAGCAATTGACTGACCACACTTCCTTTGCAAAGCTTGAAATTTGACATGGATGACCTTGAGAACATATTAGGACATTGGGGAGCACTTGAGGTCATTTGGACTCAAGGATATTGATGCAACACAAAACCCTAATTTGGGGTAGACTGCCTTAGGAGATAGCTTGACTGTCTAACTCTTGAGCAATCTTGAGCCACTTGGAGATTTTTCTTGCAATGTTTTGAGAAATATGAGAGGGAAAATTTTGGGGTACAACAGCTGCCCCTGTTCAATCTTCTTAAACCTGAGGATGTAGATTGGCTTTCGTTCCTTTCGTGATCCGAAGGTGGAAGATAATTGAACACTAGAGTGCCCAGAAATTTGCACTCGCATGAAGTGGTCTCAGCCTTGTGATGTCAAGAATGGGCTTACAGATTCCATTTGGAGGTTGTTGGTAGGAGGATGGGCTTACAGATGTCGTCTGCAGGAGCGTCGATCGCATAAGAGATTCCTTAGCGAGAACTTACATACTTGTTGTTGTGGAAGATTCCACTGGGGAAGCCTGGTTTTTGTTGAGATTTAGGAACTTGCCTGTGCTTCAACTGAGAGAACGCCTCCACTGAGTTTTAAGAACTTGTCCATAATTCAACTGGGGGAAACATCTTCATCAAGATCTAGGAACTGTCTGGTCTTCAACAGAGTATAATTCTGTTGAGATTGTAGAACTCGTCCACACTTCAACGGAGGAACATTGTCGAGATTGAGAACCTTATCTAAAATTCAACCGAGGATAATTCAGTTGAGATTTAAGAACCGGTCAGGTCTTCGACTGAGGGAAACATCTTCATCAAGATCTAAGAACTGTCTGGTCTTCAACGGAGTATAATTCTGTCGAGATTGTAGAACTCGTCCACACTTTGACGGAGGAAAATTGTCGAGATTGAGAACCTTATCTGAAATTCAAACGAGAATAATTCAGTTGAGATTTAAGAACCGGTCAGGTATTCGAATAAGGGAAACATCTTCATCAAGATCTAGCAACTGTCTGGTCTTCAACGGAGTATAATTTTGTTGAGATTGTAGAACTCGTCCACACTTTGACGGAGGAAAATTGTCGAGATTGAGAACCTTATCTGAAATTCAACCGAGGATAATTCAGTTGAGATTTAAGAACCGGTCAGGTCTTCGACTGGGGGAAACATCTTCATCAAGATCTAGGAACTGTCTGGTCTTCAACGGAGTATAATTCTGTTGAGATTGTAGAACTCGTTCACACTTTGACGGAGGAAAATTGTCGAGATTGAGAACCTTATCTGAAATTCAACCGAGGATCATTCTGTTGAGATTTAAGAACCGGTCAGGTCTTCGACATAGCTGAGAACTTAATTGCATCTTTCGTGAAAGGTAAAGGTCAGTCGTATGCCATGCATGATATATATCGAGCGACGATGTTCTCAAAATAAATGAGATTGTGTTATATGATGCGTATATGCATGTATCATGATGTATGGAAATGTAATGTTTTAGCTGGGGAAAATAAATCCCGGATAGCTACTGGAGAAGAGAGTTGAATTCTTCGTTTCCGCTGGGGATGGCGAACGAAGATGATTGATGAGAATAAACCTGCAGGAGAGTATCACTTCGTTGGAGGATAAATTGATGAGGAAATTACTCTGCGGGGAAGAGATGTTCTGCTGAGGATTCCACTGATAAATTCCGTTGGGGATGAATTACCATTGCTGGTGATACTGAATCCTGTTGGGGATTGAATTTCTGTTTATGAAAGGAAAGAACTCCACTAGGGATGATCTTTCAGTTGCGACTTCACTGGGGATAACCTGTTAGACTCTTGTGGGAAAAACCCTTTGAGCTTTGATGGGGACAATCTTCCTTTGAACTCGGTTGGGGATATTTATTTTTATACTCCGCCGGGGACGAACTTCCGGAGTCTACTGGGGATGATTCTTCAACTCCATTGGGGAAGCCTTTTCAAACTATGCTGGGAAAATTTTAACTCCACTGGGGATATCTTGTATTCTGCCAGGGAATATTCTTATACTCCGTTGGGGAATATTAAGACTGTCGGGGATATTAAGCCCTTTCAGTGTTGATGGTAGATAAACTATGCTTGGGGAGAATATTACCAATTCAATCACAGTTGCAAGTCTCAGCTGGGGAGAGCTATCATTATTGTCTTACTCTGCGGGGAGTGAAAGTACCTTGGTCATATTCTTCAACTGAATCTACCTTGTACCTGGTGGATAGTGCAACTGTACAGTTTGGACAATTTTATTGCCCCTGTTTCTGATATTACCAGTAATCGTCTTTTGTTTCGTATGTAAATATTTATGAGCAGCAATTAATGTCAAGTGCATATATCAAAAATGAACATTGGACGTTCTTTGCAAAACAAAACAGATAAAGGAAAAATAGCTTGAAATTTCTTTGAAAATGAATTGTATTGATTTTGAAGTTTGGCCTGTAAATAGGCGCTTTTGTATAAGAGGCTAACGTCCTATAAAAAGAACGCCGCCGAACAAATAGAATTTATACAATTTGTGAAAAGAAAACAAAACAGCTATGTGAATAATCCCACTGGGTTCCAACTCTGCTATTGCCTTTATGTCCTCGAGCATCTCATCACTTTGCTATTGGTTGAAGGTAGATCAGATTGATTAGTGTCGTTCGAGCTTGATAGTCGATACCGAAGTCTGGTCGTAAGGTGATCCAATGAGACATAGTGTTACACTTTGATCCCTAATTTATGCTTGGACCGCCCTTTCGGGTTTTCCTTCCACCGGGATACCTTTTTTTGCCCAAGCCTCCTTTTTAGGTTTTCGACTTGCCGGGTGTACAGATTTTTCATTTTCATCCCTTATTTTTGCCCGAACCCTTTTGGTTCGCCGGGAAGCCCTTATTTTTGCCTAGGCCAGTCGACCTAGCGGGTCATTAATTATGCGTAGTATCTTTTCACTATGTCTGCATTGACGGGGTGAGGAAGGTCGTCACCATGCATGGTGGTTAGAATCATAGCTCCTCCTGAGAAAATGTTCTTCACCATAAATGGCCCTTCGTAAGTAGGGGTCCATTTGCCCATGGGATCACCTTGAGGTAGTATGATGCGCTTGATAACCAGGTCCCCAACTTGATACTCTTGTCGTTTAACTTTGTTATTAAATGCCTTGATCATCCGTTTTTGGTACGTTTGACCATGACAAATAGCAGTAAGTCTCTTTTCGTCGATTAAGTTTAGCTGATCAAGCCAAGTCTGAATCCAGTCATCTTCGCTCAAACCTGCATCCTTCATAATCCGAAGAGAGGGTATCTGAACTTCAATGGGAAAGACTGCCTCCATGCCTTATACCAAGGAATAAGGGGTTGCTCTTGTTGACGTCCACGCTGAGGTACGGTACCCATGAAGAGAAAATGGTAACATCTCGTGCCAGTCTTTGTACGTCACCGTCATCTTCTGCACGATCTTCTTAATGTTCTTATTAGCCGCTTCAACAGCCCCATTCATCTTCGGCCGGTAGGGAGAAGAGTTGTGATGCTGTATCTTGAATTGCTTGCAGAGTTCGATGATCATCTTATTATTGAGATTGGTACCATTGTCCGTAATGATTCTCTCTGGTACACCTTATCGACAAATCATATTTTGCCGAATGAATCGTGCCACGACATTCTTGGTTACTGTAGCAAAGGAAGCTGCTTCAACCCACTTTGTAAAGTAATCAATTTCTACCAGGATGAAACAATGTTCGTTGAATGTTGTAGGTCTGATCTCGCCGATCATATCAATGCCCCACATTACAAAAGGCCACGGAGCCGTCAAGAAATTCAGAGGAACTGGAGGTATGTGCACCTTATCAGCATAGACCTGGCACTTGTGACATGTTAGAGAATGCTGATAACAGTCGGCTTCCATAGTGGACCAATAGTATCCTGCCCGAAGGATTTTCTTTGCTATGGTGTGTCCATTGGAATGAGTTCCGAAAGTACCTTCATGTAAATCTGCCATGATCCTTTCTGCTTCGTTCTTATCCACACATCGCAGTAAGGTTGAATCATGGTTACGCTTGTAAAGAATGCCATTGCTGATGAAGAACTTTGCTGCGAACCTCCTCAGAAACTTCTTATCATTAACAGCTGCACCCTCAGGGTATTCCTGAGCCTCAAGGTATCTCTTCACCTCATGAAACCAAGGTTTATCTGCTACCTCTTCAGTCTCAATGTCACAGCAATGTGCAGGTTCGTCCAATCTTTCAATGGTAATTCGGGGAGCTTCGTTATCCCAATTGACTTTGAACATAGAAGCCATCGCAGCCAGCGCGTCTGCCAACTGATTGTCCTCTCTTGGGAAGTGTTCAAAGGTTATCTCTTCGAAATGTGGAAGCAACATCAATACATACTCCTTGTAAGGAATAAGATTTGGGTGTTTAGTATCCCACTCGCCTTTGATTTGACTGATCACAAGAGCGGAATCTCCGAAGACACTCAAGAACTTAATCCTTAGGTCAATTGCTGCTCGAAGACCCATGATGCATGCTTCATACTCCGCCATGTTGTTGGTGCAGTTGAAACATAGTCGGGCGGTAAATGGAGTATGAGAGCCTTTAGGAGATATGATCACGGTGCCAATGCCATTACCCAAAGGGTTCAAAGCTCCATCAAAGTACATAGACCATCGGGATCCTTCCCCAGGTCCTTCATCCGGTCCAGGTGTCTCACAGTCGGTTACTATCATGATATTCTCATAAGGGAATTCAAAGTTCATAGACTGGTAATCTTCCACTGCCTGATGTGCCAAATGATCTATTAACACACTTCCCTTGATTGCCTTTTGGATCATATATTAGATGTCATACTCAGTCAAGATCATCTTCCATCTTGTTATTCTTCCGGACAAAGCAGGCTTTTCGAAGATATACTTGATCGGATCCATTTTTGATATCAATAGAGTAGTGTGGGTCAACATATACTGTCTCAGCCGGCGAGCAGCCATGCAAAAGCACAACAAGTTTTCTCAAGCAATGAGTATCAGGTCTCGCAGTCGGTAAACTTTTTGCTAAGGTAATAAATAGCATGCTCTTTTCGGCCAGACTCGTCATGTTGACCTAGCACACACCCCATTGAATTGTCGAGTACTGTCAAGTATAAGATAAGAGGTCTCCCTTCAACTGGTGGCATCAGGATAGGTGGCTTTTGGAGATACTCTTTGATCCTTTCGAAAGCGGCCTGACATTCATCGTTCCATCTTACCACTTGATATTTCTTCAGTAACTTGAAGATTGGATCACAAGTAGCAGTCAGGTGCAAGATGAATCGGGAAATGTAGTTCAGTCGTCCCAGAAAGCCTCTGACTTCTTTTTCTGTTCGGGGAGCTGGCATTTCCTATATAGCCTTCACCTTTGCAGGATCCACCTGAATACCTTTATCGCTTACAATGAAACCCAACAGTTTACCAGATCTCACCCCGAAGGTGCACTTGTTCGGGTTTAACCTCAGCTTGTACAACTTCAACCTGTCAAATAGCTTCTGAAGGTGGTCAAGATGTTCTTCCTCAGTTTGGGACCTGGCAATCATGTCATCAACGTATACCTCGATCTCATGATGGATCATGTCATGGAACAAAGCGACCATGGTGCGCCGATACGTTGCCCCAACATTATTCAATCCAAAAGGCATGACTTTGTAGCAAAAGGTACCCCATTGAGTAATAAAGGTTGTCTTCTCCATATCCTCGGGAGCCATTTTAATCTGATTATAACTGGAGAAACCATCCATAAAGGCGAAAACCTTATGCTGTACGGTGTTGTCAACCAAAACATCGATATGAGGCAGGGGGAAATCATCCTTGGGGCTTGCCCTGTTCAAATCCCTGTAGTCAACACACATCTGAACCTTACCATACTTCTTCGATACAGGAACCACATTGGCCAACCACTGCGGATAAGAAGTAAGTGCTATAAAACCGACGTTGAACTGTTTCATAACTTCAGCCTTGATTTTCTCGGACATCTCTGGGCGCATTCGGAGGACTTTCTGCTTCACAGGAGGATAGTCTTCCTTGGTAGGAAATCGGTGAACCACAATATCCATATCCAACCCAGGCATATCTTTATAAGACCACGCAAAGATCTCAACATAGTCTCGCAGCATCTGAATCAACTGTTGCTTAACACTAGCTTCCAGATTTGCACCGATCTTGACCTCTTTCTTGTCTACCTCTGTACCCAGATTCACTGTTTCCACTGACTCTTCATGTGACTGTATGACCCTCTCTTCCTGAAGTAACAGTCTAGCAAGTTCACCAAGCACTTTGCAATCATCTTCACCTTCGTCTTCGGCTAAGTTGATCGGACTTTCGAAGTCATAACCGGCAGTAGCAGAGTCGTTACCAGTGAGATCCAGAGTGGATGTAGACCTGTATATGTGAGTGTGTGTAAAATAGCTGTTTTGCAATATATATAATAAAAGAAAAACAAGGAGCGCAAGATTTGAAATGCAAGAAAACGTCCAATGCTTTTATTAATGATATATGTAGATGACACACATAAAGCCCTCACAAATGAAACCACGGTGCCCCAGGTAAGACACCGGGCCGTAAATTTTAAAAATTATCTGTTACAAATTCAAAACAAAAAGTCTCATTACTGGGTAACAAAAGAAATTGGGATGAAGTTCTTTGCTGTCCAGTTGCTCAGGCCGCCATTAGTAGTAGGATAGATCCAACTGTCAAATTCAGATTCTTCAACATCGTCTTCCCCAATAACATTCACCCCCACGTCATGTTTGGGCATAGGTGTCGTTATGACATTAGGCTTTCCAGGTGCTTCGAACTAAATTTCCTTAGCCTCAATCAAGTCCTGTATTTTGTTCTTCAGGACCCAACAGTTATCCGTATCATGCCCCGGGCTATTAGAGTGAAAAGCACAATGGGCATTCGGATCGTACATGGGTGATGCAGTGTTGGGGCTCTTCGGGGCCTCCTTCAGGATCACCAAGTTGGTTTTCAATAACTGCGGCAAAATTTGGGATAAAGTCATGTTGAGCTGAGTGAATTGTCTTCATGGTCTCTCGGCCCTTGGCTGATTATTGCGCTGAGGAGCACCAACAGGTCTTGATATAACAACCACATTAACAGCTTAGCGACATTTAGGTCTATTGTGGCCTTTTGCACTGTAAATAGCACTGGACTCCTTCTTAAAAGGCTTCTTCTCAGTGCTCGACGAAGCACCCTTCTGTATCTTACCAGACTTAATACCAGCCTCAATCCTTTCCCCGGTCATAATCAGCTCCATAAACCCGGATGATGAACTTCCAATCAGATGGTTGAAATATGGATCAGACAAGGTCCCCAGAAACATATCAACTAACTCCCTATCATCCAAGGGTGGTTGCACTCTTCCAGCAAGGTCCCTCCACTCCTGAGCATAATCTTTGAAACCTTCACCCGCACCCATTGACATACCCTAGAGTTGGGTACGCGTGGGAGCAAGGTCGGTATTGTATTGGTACTGCTTGTAGAAAGCAGCAGCCAAATCCTCCCAATTACAGATACTAGTTCCTTCCAACTGGTAAAACCATTCAAGATGAGTCCCTGAAAGACTGTCTTGAAAGAAGTGGATCCAAATATTCTTGTCAGCGGTGTATGGCTGAATCTTCCTAACATATGACCGGAGGTGCAGTTTCGGGCAAGAAACTCCGTCGTATTTAGCAAAGGCTGGTGCTTTGAATTTGTGGGGAATCACCACCCCAGATGATAGACCCAGATCACCAAAGTCTAGACCAGGCACTTTTTGAACTTCCATCACACTCAATCGGTCTTCCAGTTGCTTGTATCTATCCTCAGCCGGAGGATACTAGTCTTCGTTGAAGTCCGTCTCGTTGTCTGAAACCACAGGGCTAGGAGCCCTCCTTTCTTCTTGACTATCTTTCCCTCCAGATGAGGTGGTCAAATCAACCTCTTCTCGCAAATCGTTTCCGAATCTGCGACCCATATTGAATAGGACCGTCTTCTTCTTCTTCTTCTTCTCTTTCAAGATAAGGGCCTTCAGATCTTGCTGACCCTTAGCCAGATTCATGAACAATTCTTGGAACTAGGCGTTTTGAGCCTGTAGAGCCTTGATCGCTTGTTTAGTTGAAGTTTCAGAACACATGATGCTGAAATAAATAGCGAAGAAGTTGAGAAAACCTGTAAGGGTACCTGTTATGAGGTGCATGGAATGAAATGCGTATGATATGATTTCAAAGACGTCGAGAGATTCAAATTTGTAAACAAAAAATGAAACACACTTTTATTAGATAAACTTTGAAATTCAATTGTTTAACAGATGCCTTTAAGGCGTTACAAGAAAGAAAAACTGAAAAGTAAATCAGAAACTAGAAATAATCAAAAGGGACAATCAGTGCTCCCATGGTTTCTTCTTGTCGGTGCTGACATAATCATTGAGGACCCGCTTGTTCTCCAGCTGCCTAGTCAACTTCTAAATCTTTTGCTCTTTCTCGTGATACTTTTCTCGATAAGTATCCCGCTCTTCCCTCAGCTGCATCCAGGACCTCTTCAATGCCCCAATGTCAGTAGGCATGTAAGGGTGTAGGATGGTAGGAAGAACCCCCTCTTCATCAGCAACCTCAAGAGTTATAGGCAAGACGGCTTCGTAGGGCATTCCCAGCTTTCGGGCACGTATGCGAACCCATTAGAGATATGGTTCCATTGGTAGAGAAGTCTTCGCACCCAACTCGTGTGGATCAGATCTGTGTACCCTATCCCAAGCTCTTATGAATCTGCGGCGTTGCTCGTCACTATCTCCTTGGAAATAAAAGACAATACTAGGCATTAGCAACTAATGAGGTCCTTCCCTTCTAGCTCGCCCAAACTGACGTAAGGCCAAGCACGGATTATAAGTGATCCCTCCATTGGTTCCTATTAGTGGAACATTGGGGTATTCCCCACAACGATCAATAATAGCCACATCTTCCATACCCTTAATAGTCCAAATGATGTCGTTATGAGAGAGAGAGACATAATCCTATAAGCTCAACCCATGCCTTCCTTGTTCTTCAAGACTGATTTGGGAGGGTGAGAAATAAACCACCTTGCCAACAACGGAGCACAGCACATAAGGGTTCCCCGCCTCTGAGCAGTACGGGCATAAAGAGAATGAAGAATGTCACCCAAGAGAGTGGGCACAGGATTACCGGAGATGAAGATTTTCACCACATTTACGTCGACGAAGGAATCCGAGTTAGGAAACAAAACCAAACCATATATCAGAAGAGCCAGAATGTCTTCAAACGCCTGGAAGTCTAGACTGTCCCAGAATTGATTAGCCTTACCAACCAAGAATTTAGTCAAGAAGCCCTTTGTTCCACTACGAGTTTCCCAATTAGACATTGCCTCAACCTTTGTCAGATGAAGGGCTGAAGCAATCTCTTTCAGTCTAAGGATCTTCTACCAACCTGTAAACGGGGTTTTCTCTAGAATGGGGATACCCAGCAGATCAGAGAACTCTTCCAAGGTAGGGACCAACTGGTAGTCGGGAAAAGTAAAGCAATGGTACAGTGGATCAAAGAACTGGACTAAGACTCTCATCATCTGTTCATCCATCTTGGAGGTGACCAAACCAAGAAGGTGCCCATGTCTTCTGATGAAGGAGGTAGTATCTGGCATCTTTGCGACCAATTCTTTAAGCAGAGTGGGAACTTGGACAAAGTTGATCCGAATGGTGTTTCTACGCATGGGTGCCACGACCTACAAAACAGAACAAAGATGAATCCCCTCTGTCTTTGAAATGGGTTAGTCCAATGCAATATGCATGCAATGTCATGATGCATGATGTTATGATAGAAAACACACCACAGGTATCCACAAATAGAAAACATGGTAAAGGCACACAAGTCACACAGAGAGCCCTTAGATTTCAGGCTGGCAAGGAGCTTTAGGTACTACCCTCTTTCAGTTCAGTTGGTTTAAAACTGTCCTAAAAAATAGTAACCGGGTTCTAGAGGAGCTCAATATCACTGACTACCCTCGATCGGTCATAATTCCAGTTTAGCAACCTTTTCTTGCGGCCAGAATCATCGCGAGAGTTTAGTCTCAATGAGTGTAGCATACTGCTACTGTTCTGTGGCCAAGTTGGTCAATTTAAAGGTTCTAAGGTTAGTTGGTGCTTAATGACCCCTTAGCAGACCCATATTCTCCTCATTGCGCCACAAGGGATATCGGTACATACTAAAGTGCCACACCAACGTAGCTACTACTTCAACCGTATCGGTCTACGTTGTACAGTTCCCTCACAGTTTATTGCTACTTACCTAAAGGGTATCCCCCAGATCCGGGTTAGGATCTATAGTAACTCCGATACAAGCCCACAAATATAAAGCATACAAGTCAAGCAATTGAAAACAATATGAACTATTCCTAAGGTACACCCCACTTATTAATATTCCCCAGCAGAGTCGCCAGTTCTGTGATACGGTGGGAAGAACTGACTGTTTTTTGGTGTGCTGGTTTGTGTTTTGCGTTTGTTTGCGCAAAATGTCACGGTAAGCAAGAGTCGCCACCGACTTTTATTTTATCCAACATGGAAAGGAAGAAAAGCACAGAAAAATTCATTTTTTGAGGTATTTCTCGGGTTCGGGGGGTAGATTATAGAAAGGGAAGGTGTTAGCACCCTTTCTATCCGTGGTTATCCACGGGCTCTTAGGTACTTGCTCATATTGCTTTCAAAAATTGCTTTCTTTGTGCTTGTGGGTTTGAAAAAGTTTTTGTTTTGAAAACTTCGATTTAACTCTTGCTTCTGTCCTCAAGAGTGTATGAAGTGTTTTTGAAAACTTTGTTCGAAAAGTGTAAGTGTGAAAAAGATTTTGTTTTTTGAAAGAGAAAGTATCTAAGAACCATCTACCTACTCGAAAAAAGAATTGTTCTATGCTTGTTTCCTTTAGACAATGCTATCCCACTATTAGTGAGTGGGTAGCACCGTTGTTGGAGTTTGAGGGTCAATTCGAATGAAGGACGTGCGGTCACTAAAGCAATGTTAGGATGCCTTAGCGGTAACCCTAATGTCTTAGATCATTTGTTTGAGGCAATCATATCTGTGGCAACCGTTTCGAGGCGACTATGATCTTTAGACAAGAGGACGACCTCTAAAGTGACCTATACTCAATGACCGCATATGAAGGCAACCAAGTGGGGTGTACCCTAAGAGTGCGCATGTGCGGGTGTGTTATTTTCAGTTATTTTATCTTTGTACATGTTAAGTTGTACAAAATAAGTAAATATAAGAGAAAAGGGGTGTGGGCTTGAAATTGGTGTGTGGATAGCAATCTGAAGCCCATTTGGATCTGGCCTCGTTGACTTTGGGGATCAGGTGAGCACGCGTTGACTTGACTCCATGGTGGACCATCATCTCTTGGCCACCAGATTTGGCCTTTGGCCATCTGGCCATTGGATAGATGATGGTGTATGATGCACTGCAGGTCCTCATGCGCATTGGAATACCTGAAGAAAAAACATATCAAAGAAGTGGAGGACCTGGGATTCGAACCCAGGTCCTGATGGATATTGCCAATGCTTGCTTGCCACTAGGCTATTTGGTTTTCCTTGTTAATAAAATATACAACAATAAATATATATGAAGCAAAATAAATGACCAGAAAAAACAGAAAAAAGCGCGCGCTATTTGAACAGGAGAATGGGGAAGCGCCATGCCATCGTCCATGTCGTTGTACCGTGGCTAAAGATCAGAACACCTATACCAATGGACAAAGGTTTGTCGCTATAAACCATGTCCATTCCAAAATCTTGCATAGGCCATATAAATGAAAGGTAGCACCATGGTTGAGCTCGTCTTGTTCCCCTGAACAGGATGGTACCCTTCACGCAAGCCAATTACTCCTGTAATAAAAAACCCTAAAAAAAACCTAGAAAACCCTACAATGGTGATCCACGATATAAAGCATAAGAATGAAATTGGTTATTGCAGAAAGCTAGCAAATGATGTGGTGAATTAGAATATGCAATTATTTTTTACAATGGGTGCAAGAATAAAGATTTGCAATTCCAAGAACATGGAGGATCCGTGAGATACTTACAGTGCTCTAGGAGGTTGGAAAATGCGTGATTCTGATTGGTTTTGCTTCTGAGAATTGCCAGGAAGCGATTGTGATGCTTGCCAAGTCTTGAAAGTGCCTCTAAGTATGATTTTGATTCTTTTTTGTCACTTTTTCAAAACTTTGTTCTGCCTCTTCTTGCAGCCTCCAATCCTATTCTTCGTGCCTTTGCCTTCCTTTTGTATTGTGGAATGTGCTAGGGTAACAAATATGGCTTCAATCTTCCACATCAATGCATTGCATATTTGATTTGATTGACTTTTAAAAGCTTGCCAAATTTTTCAAAAATCCATCTTTTTGCACATGATCTTATGTGATATGAATTTGATGCTCTTAATGATGATGATCTCAACCTGAAATAGCCAAAAAGATCTCAAGTAATCAATATTTGGATTTAATTTGATTAAATTTGATTAAAAATGAAATAATTCAATAAAAAATCAAATAAAATAATAAAAAAGAAATATGATCTCAAGGATGAAGCTAGGACACGTGTGCAATGGGGGAAGCTCAAATCAAGTGGAAAAGAATGGGCCCTTTTGACAAAATTTGAAGTTTTGGGGATAGTTAACTTTTGGCAATTTTGCAAGAATGTCCAACTTCAACAATGCATAACTTCTTCAATTTTGAACTTTTGGAGGTGTTCTTGGACCTTTTATAAATCTTAAGATGTCCTCTAATCAACCCTTTTGGTCTCATCTCATTTTTATATTCCATTCTCAAGTTATAAGCTTTGACAAAAAAGGTGTTTTTGTTGACTTTCAAAAATGACCTATAATGTCCAAATTTATAACTTCTTGTGAGTGTATTTCTTGATCTTGGGGTGTGAAGATGGATTGTTGGAAATTTCATTATATTCAAAATGAGATTTGGATGGGTTATTTCTCATAAAGTATGAGAACGTTATGCTTGGTCAAAGTTGAGTTGACTTTTCCTACAAAACCCTAATTTAGCAACTTTTGAGTCTTGATGAATCTTGAGTAATCCTTGAGGAATCATGATATACCATTGATAAAATGATGAAATATCCTTTAAAATGATAATGTTGACAAAAAATCTTGAGGTTTGACTGTATTTGGGTCACAATTGACTTTTGCCCTAGCACAATCGATTTTTGGACCCTTTGAGCAATTGACTGACCAAACTTCCTCTACAAGGCTTGAAATTTGACATGGATGACCTTGAGAACATATTAGGACATTTGGTAGCACTTGAGGTAATTTGGACTCAAGGATCTTGATGCAACACAAATCCCTAATTTGGGGTTGACTGCCTTAGGAGATAGCTTGACTGTCCAACTCTTGAGCAATCTTGAGCCACTTGGAGATTTTTCTTGCAATGTTTTGAGAAATATGAGAGGGAAAATTTTGGGGTACAACAACATGCTTCATATGTTTTCCCCCAACATTATCTCATTTTGAAGGAAATTTAATTATCTACAACTTTGTCTTTCTAAGCTCAAGTCCAAAAGTGCTTCATTTAAGAGATATGGGTAGAGACATTATAGGTCATTTCAAAAGTCTATAAAAAGGCACTTTTTGTCAAGGCAACTTAGATCAAGATAAGTTATTCAAATGCAAACATGATAAACATAAAGATTTAATAGGACATCATGAGCTTTCGAAAAAGTCAAAGATCACCTTAAAATAATGAAATTTGAGAGAGTTATGATTGGTGCAAGTTGGGTAATTTTTTTATAAAATGCATGAAACTTCATTTGAGAAATCTTGAATTTTTGGACTAATGGGCCTAACTTTTGAGGTTTAAACATGTTTATAACATGTTATAGGACCTCAAAGTCCATTTACACATTACTTTGATTTTATTCAAATTAAGTTAAAATAAATCAAATAAAATTTGAGTTGATGGACCAAAGGGCATGCGGGCTTCATTTGGATATCTTCTAGAAGGCCCAAGACCTCATAAGAGCATGCCAAAACGGTGAAAATATGTTGGGAACAAGAATCTTCAATTTTGGAATGTTTTTAAAACAATTTTGAAAAGATCTTAATGTATTTTCTTTGCAAAGAATTGTGACATAATGATACAGATCCTTGCCTTGTTTTGATCCATTTTCATTCCTCTATAAATACATGCAACACTCAAGTTAAAAAGACAAGGTGGCTTCCATATAAGCAAGGTTACAAAATCACAAACTTTCAAAGAAAGGTGCAAACTCGTATCAAAATTTCCAGCCAATCTCAATCAAAACCAAGCCTCAAATCGTGTTCCTGAAGCTCCCAAGAATCTCACCAAGTCCAGAAACAAATTTATTCACGTCTAGAATAACTTACACAAGCCCACCAATTTTGGTATTTTTATTTAATTCTAATATTTTAATCTATGCATATTTAACTAATTTCGTGTGCACATATGAGTTTATCACGGTGTTTAGAACAATTTTGAATAAGAAAATGCAAGCTTTAACACATGGATGATGAATTACCATGGCTAGGGCACGATCATATTCTCTCTTTGAAACTCCATTTCCACTAATTTATTTCTTTTTTTACAATTAAAATCAAAACAAATAAAAATCAGAATATAACATAAAATATAAAAAAATAGTCTTTTAGGTTTTCTTAATTAACTTTTTTCACTTAATTAGATTTAGGTTTTAATTAATTAATTTAATTTTTGACCAACAAAAATTGTTTTAATTAAATTAAATTTGTTTTTATTTCACAATTAATTTGTAAATTAATTAGAATATAGGTTTAGTTATTATTATCACTTTAATTATTTTCCATAAATAAAAACATCAAAAATATTTTCCTCACACTTAGAATTTTTTTTAGGTTTTAAATATATTTTTCTAATATCTTTTTCTTTGCTATTTAAATTCTAGAAAACAAATGTATAGGTCGCACGGTTTGATTTTGTAATAGCTTAGTTTATTTTCTCGCATTTTTTCCTATTATGTAACTGCTCATGGGATGTAATAGCCTAGGTTTATTTTCCCGCACTTTACTTTCCGCACTTATGTATGCATGTATGTATATATAACTGTATAGTAACTAGGCATGTATGGAAAGATCTAAAACCTACAGTTAGATAACCCTAATCAAGACAAACATAATTATACTGAATCACTCTTGCACACGCGCACCTCTAGGGTAGCCTCTCTCTATTTCCTTCGAAATAACAATGGTCATGTCCCTCGAGCGTAGGGATACCATTAGAAAAGACCCTTAGTTAAAGTCATCATAAAGATCATAGTCCCGCGATGTCCCTCGAGTTTCCTATGATAAATGATCTTGCCCCTCAATGTTGCCTGCAAATGTATGATGACAGTCCCTTCGAAGGTATCTATATATGTTTCCTCCAATGACCATACCGACGACCCTACGCTTATCCCCGTCCAATGGATGAGGCTACCTACCAACTAATGGTATGCATATCACCATCTCTAACGAAGAAGGAAAAGGATAACGAAAGACCTTTTAGTGGGTAAGATACCCTTAATTGCTTGCTCACAAACTAAAACAATTTTCACACCTCACACTTTCAAAACAAATACTTTCAAACGCTTTATAAACACTTTTGAGGTCTGATACAGGGATTATTATAAAGATGACTGCCTTACATTGGCATTTTCAAAACCTTTTCAAAGCACACACAAAGCAAATTAAAGTGAGCTAAGCAATTAAGAGTCCGTAGATAACTACAGATGAAAAGGGTGCTAACACCTTCCCTTTTCATAACTTACCCTCCAAACTCAAAATCTTAAAAGGTTTTTCTTATTCTTTTTACCTTTCCTTATTGGATAAAATAAAAGTCGGTGGTGACTCTTTCTAACCGCAACATTTGTGATAAAATGCAAAACAAAAATTCAATTCTCCCACCGTGTTACACGGGGAATCAATATGATTGGAGAAATCAAGTCTACAGCCTCCAACGGACATCGTTTCATCCTGGTTGTCATCAATTACTTCACGAAGTGGGTTGAAGCAGCCTCTTCTGCCTATGTTACCAAGAATATGGTGGCTTGGTTCATTAAGCATAACCTTATTTCTCGATATGGCATCCCCGAGAGAATTATCACAGACAATGGTACCAATCTCAATAACAATATGATCACGGAACTCTGCATGCAATTCAAGATCAAGCACCACAATTCTTCTCCATATCGATCGGAGATGAATGTCATAGTGGAAGCCACCAACAAGAACATTAAGAAGATTATACAGAAGATGACAATGACATATAACTATTGGCATGAGATGTTACCATTCGCTCTTCATGGCTATCGCACTTCATCTCGGACATCAATTGGGGCAACCTCGTTCTCTCTGGTCTATGGTATGGAAGTTGTCCTACCTGTCGAAGTTCAAATTCCTTCTCTAAGGATCATGAAAGATGTAGATTTGTATGAAGATGAATGGATTCAGACTAGGCTGGACCAGTTGAATTTAATTGACGAGAAAATATTGGCGGTTGTCTGCCATAGTCAGATGTATCAAAAGTGTATGATCAAAGCCTTGAACAAGAAAGTCAAGCATCAGGTATATCAGGCTGGTAACTTGGTAATAAAGCGCATCATTCTACTTCAAGGTAATCCCAGAGGAAAATGGACACCCACTTACGAAGGGCCATTTGTAATCATTAAGATATTTTCTGGAAGTGCTATGATACTGACAATCATTGACGGTGAAGATTTTCCGCACCCTGTAAACGCGGATATAGTCAAAAGATACTATGCCTAAAAGTGACCCGCTAGGTTGACTGGCCTAGGAAAAAATAAGGGAATCCTGGCGAACCAAAAGGGTTCGGGCAAAAATTAGGGATATATATATAAAGATTGTACACCCGAGAAGTCGAAAACCTGAAAAGTAGGCTTGGGTAAAAATGGTATTCCGGTGGACTGAAAACCCAAAAGGGCGGTCCAGGAAAAAGTTAGGGATTAAAGCGTACGACTATGTCCCGTGGGATCACTTATATCAAGCTTCATTACTGTGATGCGGTGGGAGAACTGACTTGATTATTTTGTGTTTTATCACAAATGTTGTGGTTAGCAAGAGTCGCCACCGACTTTTCTTTTACCCAAAAGGAAAGGTGAAAAAGCACAAGAAAGACCTTTGAGATTATTTCTTGAGTTCGGGGGGTAGATTATGAAAAGGGAAGGTATTATCACCCTTTTCATCCATGGTTTTCCATTGGATCTTAGTTACTTGCTAGATCACTTGCTTTTGTTTGAAATGGTGCTTTGTGTGATTTTGAAAGTATTTTGTAAAAGAGGCCATTGTTTAGGCGATCTTTGTAATGATTCTCGTTCGTAAGAATGTATACAAAGATGTTTGTCTTTTTGAAAATGTTTTCAATGTTTATAGGATGTTTGAAAATGTGTGTGTTTGTTTTGAAAATAGCAAGGATATTTGTTTGAAATGGAGCAAGTAACTAAAAGTAATCTACCTACTCAAATGTCTTTCTTGTTCATTTTATTTTCCTTTGATGTTGTTGTCTTACCATTGATTTGGTAAGCAACCCTATCTTTGGATGTAAACGGGACGGGCGTGGGTCATCGTATAACCATGATTAGCAATGTTTCAAGGTATCTTAGCATTTTTGAGGGACTAAGATCATTTTTGTAAGGCAACTTTGAATAGCGTCATCGAGGGACTATGATCTTGTATTTGTTTGTTTTTGCAAAGACACTTTACATGCGTAATATGGCCATTTTTGTATAAGGCAACCAAGTGAAGTAACCCTAGGGGTGCTTGTGTGCAAGTGTGTTATTTTCATGCTTGATTTTGTCTTGGATTAGGGTTTTCTATTTGATTGGTTTTATCTTTCCATACAAACCCTAATTACTAGCATGTTATATAAAAGCGGTAAATTGAGAAATTTAAAGATTACTACGCTATTACATCACTTTGCGGGAGGGGGTGGGGGTATACAATTGATGAATGGGGATTGCAATAATATAAACCTAATTAATCTATTACAACCAAATTTAATTTACACAAGTATTGGAATAAATAATGTACAAGGTAATTTAAATATGCAAAGATATGTAAATGCAAAAGAAGATTTTGTTTTGTTTTTTCTATGTAAAAAGTTTTAACCTAAGCCTAATAAATAAATCAAGATTAAACTTAAATTAATTAAGAAAGGAAATTATTTTTAGAAAATATTTTGATTAAACCCTAATTCAAATTTATTAAAAAGGAAAGAAATTTCTTTAAGTATTTTTGTATTTTTGTCTTGAAAATAATATATGATATTTATGAAGTATTTTGGTCCTTTTATATGTTAAAATGAATATTTAATAGTTGTGAAGAAAAATAAATATTTAACCCAATTCTAATTTAATTTGCAAGTTTAATTAACAAAAATAGATAATATATAACTAAAAAAAATATTTTTTATGAGAAAATAAAATAAAATAAAACAAAATATAATATTTATCATTTTTATATTTTTCATGATTTTTTATTATTAAGAAAATATATTTGATGAAAATAAAATAAGTAAATAAAATATTTGGGCCAAGGTGTTGAAGGTAAATGGGAAGCAGGAAGTTAGCAAAAACATAGGGCCCAATGTTCAGAAGCCCATGATGCCAAACAAACCCAAAAACTGGAAAAATGTGAAAAAATTGCAAAAGGCAGCGCCAAGGCTCGAACCCATAACCTAAGGTGTTTTTGCGCGCTGCCTTACCACTGGGGTGGCTGTACATTCGTTAGTCTAAATGTAACCATAAATACATAACACAAAACATTGCCTTGCCCTGTACTTCATCTTCAACCTCTAGCCAGCCGGACCCCCTGTAACTCTTTTATTTCTCAACAAAAATGGAAAGTGATAACATGAACATTATAGCATTTTACCTCACGATTCTAACCATTTGCATAACTAAAACTATAAGTCCAAGATCAGAGAGAATTTTGTTGGCCCTAATTCTTAACCTAATTTTTTCAGAAACTTCAAACTCAAAATTCTCTAAGCTCAAGCCAAATAAATGCAAGTTATGGATATATACATCTTCGTAGCAATGATGTCTACATTTTATATTCACTAATGAAGAACTAACTATGCATGTATTAAGAGTTAGAAAAACAAAAAACTCATCTTGAAAATGGAAATCGTGTTTTGAAAATGAGCTTGCTTTAGGATGCTGTGATGATCAGGTTAGCTTCCTTGAACCTCTAGGAAGCTAATGTAATGCTTAGCTTGTCTTGAGGGTGGCTGGGATGGTCTGGAGAAGTCCACCTGTGTTACTCTATTTTTGAACTTCAACAATGGGGAAGATGGAGTTACAGTGATGTTTCAGGGTGTGGGATGTTTTACTTGTAAGGTAAGGAAGCTTGGGAAAGCAAAAGGCTTGAAAACGCACGAGTGAAATGGAAGATTCAGTTCACAAGTCAGAAATGGCAAGTTTGGAGGCTTGGTATGAAATTTATGATTCTAGGGTGTTTCAAGGATTGGGCATTTGTGGTTTTAGTTGCAAAATGATGGCTTTATATAGAGCAAAAGGTTGGAGGACCTGTGCTTGCTCAGAAGTACAAGATCACATGTCTTGCTAGATTTCTTATTTTTGAAGCAAGTGTGAGAGGTAACTTCTTAAGGCATGATTCTGATCTTGTAGGGTGGCTTGAAGCTTTAAACATGTTTTTTTTCAGGTTTAGAGACTTGGTTTGTGCATAAAGAACAAGTCCAAGGCTCAAGAAATGGAAAAATGCAAAAAGCATGCTTTTCCAAAATGGCAATGTTGCCTTTCTTCCAAAAATGGCTATTTTCTTGTACAATACATTGAATGCTTGGCTTTAGGGCATGAAACCTTGTGTAATCCATTAATGGTGGAGAGACAAACGAGTTTGAGGCCTGAAAAGTGAAGATTATGCAACCTAGGTTTGAATTTGGATTTTGGTTCATCATGAAATGGCTTGAAATTAAAAGTGAGAAATTGCCAACTTCATCTCTTCGATTCTCCCTACTCAAGAATGATTTCAAGGAGTTCTTGGACATTTAGGAAAGCTTTCAATGTTATATACAACTCATCTTTGAATTTCTTTCAAAGATTCCCCTTGGAACTATGTGAAAAATTGGCATGAAGTTAGGTAAAAAACCTGCCTAACTAGGGCAAAATTTCACTAAGTTATTTTAGTTCATGAGCATGTATTCACAAAATTATATCTTGAGATCCAAGCATATTTAGGAGAAATTGTGTGAAGCAAAGTTGTAGATTTCATGGATATCTACAACTTTCATGTTGGGAGCTTCCTTTGAATCATCTTGTATCATGGTTAAAATTTTGCTCAAAGTTGAGAAAAAATAAGAAATTTTCTATACTTAGAAAAATTTCTAAGTTAAGAAATTTCAAATTTCAAAACAAAAATTTCAATCCTTGATTTCTTGATGAACAAGTTTCACATTTTGACATGTTTTGATGAATTGTGATCCTTGGCACTTGAATTTGACCAAAAAGTCAAAGTTTGACTTTTCAGTATACAATTGACTTTTGCCCAGTTAACTGAAAAATTCATCTGTCAATCCAATGAATTTGTAATGTTTTGAACCATGTCATTAGGTCAATATGATTCAATTGATATCTTGAAATCATTCTTCAAACCAATTTATCATTTGCTAGGTCAAAAATCAGGAATTGCCCCTTCTCAGTCATAACCTTATTTTTTACCATTTTGCCATTTTGATGATTTGATCAAATTTCTTGAGGAGTTGTGGTCCAAACTTGATCCAGTGATACATATGAGTTTAAAATCTTTATATGGATCAAAAATTATGAAGTTTGACTGTAAATTGGCCATGGTTGACTTTTTTCCCAATACAGCTGATTTTTAGGTCAACTATCCAATTGACTGATCAAAAATGTGATTCAAAGCTTGAAACTTGACATGAGTAATATTAGGGGTCCATAATGATACTTGAAAGTCATATGAAGCATTGATAGTCCAAAAACCCTTGTGCAAACTCAAACCATAATTTTGGTCATCAGTGCATGAGGAGGTGTCTTGAGCTGGTCAAACCCTAATGCAGTCTTGAGTCAAAGAGATCTTGTGAGAAAATTCTTGATAAGTGAGAGGGAAAATTTTGGGTACAACATATGCCCCTGTTCAATCTTCTTAAACCTGGAGAGTTATACTGGTGAGTTTTGCCATTCGTGACTCGAAGGTGGAAGATGATTGGACACTAGAGTGCCCAGAAATTTGCACTCGCTGATGTGAAGTTTAAGGGAATGGGCTTAAAGATGCCATTTAGAGAGGTGATAGAAAGCTGTGGGAGATGGGCTTAGATATGCCATCCAAAAGTGATTGCTGAATTGTAATTTATAAGTTGGAAGAATGAGTATCAGAATGGCGTCCGTGTTTGGAGCGTATCTGTACTATATCTGAAAGTTGAATCTGAATGAGTATCAGAACAGCATCCATGTCTGGAGTGTATCTATATTGTATCTGAGAGTCGAATCCAAATGAATATCAGAATGGCATCCATGTCTGGAGCGTATTTGTATTGTATCTGAAACTTGAATCTGAATGAGTATCAGAATGGCATCCGTGTCTGGAGCGTATCTATACTGTATCTGAGAGTCAAATCCGAATGAATATCAGAATGGCATCCGTGTCTGGAGCGTATATGTATTGTATCTGAAAGTTGAATCTGAATGAGTATCAGAATGGAATCCGTGTCTGGAGCGTATCTGTACTGTATCTGAAAGGTTGAATCTGAATGAGTATCAGGATGTCATTCGTGTCTGGAGTGTATATGTACTGTATCTGAAAACTCTGAACATTGTTAATGATAGCTGTTAATCTTATCCTGAAAAGGGTAAAATGTTAGCTTAAAATGGCAAGTCATGATACATGAAATGTATGCATAATGGGATTATGTTGTATGCATTCGTGTTTATCAATGTTTATGATAAATGAATGCAATGTATGCGTATGTGAGTTGATTTGCTGCATTTCTGTTTGATTTAGGGAAAATAAATCCCTGACTGCTGCTGAGGATATGTAAGTCTTCACATCTTGAAGTTGAAGTATTGGTGAATTTCTTTCGAGAGAAATAAACTCTGACGTAAGGGCAATGCCATGCACTGCTTGTAAAACCTATTAGGGAATCCTGAGAATTTTGAGAACTTCTACTGGGGATCAACAATTTGAAATTGTGTTCCACTGGGGATTTAAATGACGTACTGCAGGGGATTACTTATGGAATAGCCTAGAGATATTTCCTTATCCTTTCAACCTATCAATAATTGCCTCTTTTCATTTCGTTTATTTGTAAACAGTAATTATGTTCAAATGCTTATGCTCAACAATGAATCATTAGACGTTTTTGTAAACAAAAAAGGTGTAAAGGAAAGACAAATAGGTTTTGTACTTTCAAAGGAATATTTTGTATTGACTTTGAATAAGTATTTTTTGTACAAGGGGACAAATATTCTAGTAAGAGAATGCTGTTGTGAAAACTGAAAATTTTGATACAAATAAAAGATAGATATGTGTATAAAAATCCCATGGGGTTTCCATTCTGCTATAGCCTTCGTATCTCCGAGGATCTTGTCTGTTTTTTGTCTCGTCCGAAGATGACTGAATTGATTAGAACCTCTGAGTTTGTCAGTGGAAGCCAAAGGTTGTTTGTAAAGTGATCCGACGGGACATAGTTATACACTTTAATTCCCTAACTTTTGCCTGGACCGCCCTTTCGAGTTTTCAGTCCACCGGGAAACCCTTTTTTGCCCAAGTCGCCCTTTTAGGTTTTCAACTTGTCGGGTGTACAGTTTTTCCCCCCTAATTTTTGCCCGAACCCTTTTGGTTCACCGGGATGCCCTTGTTTTTCCTAGGTATGTCAACCTAGCGGGTCTCTTATGCATAGTATCTTTTGACTATGTCCGTGTTTGCAGGGTGTGGCAGGTCGTCGCCATCCATGGTAGACAAGATTGTTGCCCCACCAGAGAAGATGTTTTTTATTACAAATGGTCCTTCATAGGTAGGAGTCCATTTTCCCCTGGGATCACTTTGTGGAAATGTGATGCGTTTGATCACTAGATCCCCAAATTGATATACTTGGCGTCTGACTTTCTTGTTGAAAGCCTTGATCATCCGTTTTTGACACATTTGACAATGGCAAACAATAGTAAGTCTCTTTTCATCAATCAAATTCAGTTGATCAAGTCGAGTCAGGATCCAATCGTCTTCGTTCAACTCTACATCCTTCATAATCCTCAGAGAGGGGATCTGAACCTTAATAGGCAAGACAACCTCCATGCCGTAAACTAAAGAATAGGGTGTTGCCCCGATTGATGTGCGAGCCGTGGTACGATAACCGTGGAGAGAGAATGGTAACATCTCATGCCAGTCTTTGTATGTGACTGTCATTTTCTGTATGATCTTTTTAATGTTTTTATTTGCACCTTCTACAGCTTCATTCATCTTTGGCTGATAGGGAGAGGAATTGTGATGTTGAATCTTGAATTGCTCGCATAGTGTGGTGATCATAGTATTGTTGAGATTTGTACCATTGTCAGTGATGATCCTTTCTGGGATACCGTACCGGCAAATAAGGTTTTTCTTGATGAAGCGGGCGACAACATTCTTGGTAACAGAGGCGAAGGAGGCTGCTTCAACCCACTTTGTAAAATAGTCAATGGCCACTAGGATGAAGCGGTGTCCATTGGAAGCTGTCGGCTTGATTTCCCCGATCATATCAATCCCCCACATAGCAAAGGGCCAAGGAGCTGTCAAGACATTCAGAGGAACCGGAGGTACATGCATCTTGTCAGCATAAATCTGGCATTTATGACAGGTTCGAGAGTGTTGATAGCATTCTGCTTCCATGGTAGACTAGTAATAGCCTGCTCGTAGGATTTTCTTCGCCATCGTATGCCCACTGGAATGGGTACCAAAAGTGCCTTCGTGTAATTCAACCATGATCCTTTCAGCTTCAACCTTATCTACGCACCGAAGCAATACGAAGTCATGATTGCGTTTGTACATGATGCCATTACTAAGGAAGAATTTAGCAGAGAATCTCCTTAAGAACTTCTTATCGTTAATTGAAGCTCCTTCTGGATATTCTTGAGCCTCGAGATACCTCTTGACTTCGTGAAACCAAGGCTGGTCCACTACTTCTTCAGTATTAATCTCGTAACAGTGTGTTGGTTCATCCATTCGTTCGATGGTGATTTGGGGAGCCTTGTTATCCCAATTATGTTTAAACATAGATGAAATTGTGGCTAGAGCGTATGCTAGCTGGTTTTCTTCTCGCGGGAAATGCTCGAAGGTAATCTTCTCAAAATGTGGTAGCAATGTCAAAACATGTTCTTTATAAGGGATAAGGTTTGGGTGCTTTGTGTCCCATTCCCCTTTGATCTGACTGATGACCAAAGTTGAATCTCCAAACACATCTAAGGATTTGATTCCCAAGTCTATGGCAGCTCTGAGACCGAAGATGCACGCTTCGTATTCCGCCATGTTGTTTGTACAGTTGAAGCAAAGTCTGGCAGTAAAGGGAGTATGACACCCTTATGGAGATATGAGTACAACACCAATACCATTGCCGAGTGCGTTAGATGCTCCATCAAAGAACAGGGTCCATCGGGATCCTTGTTCAGGTTCGTCATATGGTCTGAATTCTTCATAGTTGTCTAATGTCACGATGTCTTCATCCGGGAATTCAAACTTCATAGACTGATAGTCTTCTATAGCTTGGTGAGCAAGGTGATCAGCTAGCACACTGCCCTTTATAGCTTTCTGGGTAGTATACTGTATGTTGTACTCTATCAGGATCATCTGCTATCTAGCTATTCTCCCAAAAAGAGCAGGCTTCTCGAAGATGTATTTTATCAGATCCATTTTAGATATCAATAAGGTAGTATGAGTCAGCATATACTATCTTAGCCAGCGAGCAGCCCATGCCAGAGTGCAACAAGTTTTCTCGAGCAGTGAATATCTAGTTTCACAGTCGGGAAACTTTTTGCTCAGGTAATAAATAGCGTGCTCTTTTCGGCCATACTCGTCATGCTGCCCCAATACACACCCCATTGAATTTTCTAAGACAGTTAGATACATGATCAACGGTCTACCCTCAACTGGTGGCATTAATACAGGAGGCTCTTGTAAGTATTCTTTGATTTTGTCAAAATCAACTTGGCACTCATCATTCCATTTGACTACTTGATCTTTCTTTAAGAGCTTGAAGATTGGCTCACAAGTAGTTGTTAGGTGAGAAATGAATCTGGCAATATAGTTCAAACGTCCCAAGAATCTCTTGACTTCCTTCTCAGTACGGGGAGCAGGCATCTCTTGTATTGCTTTAACTTTGGCAGGATTGACTTCAATACCTTTGTTAATGACGACAAAGCCTAGGAGTTTTCCAGACCGTACCCCAAATGTACACTTGTTTGGATTCAACCTCAGCTTGTACTTCTTCAGTCTCTCAAACAATTTTTGTAAGTGGTCAAGATTCTCTTCTTCCGTTTGAGATCTTTCTATCATATCATCCATGTAGACTTCTATTTCATGATGTATCATGTCATGAAATAAAGCTACCATGGTGCGCTGATAGGTTACCCCAACATTCTTCAATCCGAATGGCATCACCTTGTAGCAGAATGTGCCTCACTGTGTGACGAATGTTGTTTTCTCCATGTCCTCAGGTGCCATTTTGATTTGGTTATAACCTGAGAATCCGTCCATGAAGGAAAACACTTTGTGTTGTGGCGTATTGTCAACTAGGATATCAATGTGGGGGAGTGGAAAATCATCTTTAGGGCTCTCCCTATTCAAATCTCTGTAGTCCACACACATTCGTACTTTGCCGTCTTTTTTATGTATGGGAACAATGTTGGCAACCCATTGAGGGTAGGAAGTGACAACCAAGAATCCAGCATTGAATTATTTCATAACCTCTGCTTTAATATTTTATGACATATCAGGTCTCATGCGGAAAACCTTTTGTTTTACAGGCGGACAATCTTCTCTTGTAGGCAAACGATGTACCACAATGTCTGTATCAATTACCGACATGTCTTCATATGACCAGGAAAAGATTTCAACATAGTCATGTAACAACTGAATCAGACGCTCCTTGACACTGGGTTCCAAATTGGCACCTACCTTGACCTTTTTTTTTGTCTTCTTCAGTACCTAGGTTGATTGTATCCACGGGTTCCTTGTGAGGCTGAATGGTTCTTTCTTCTTGTTGTAGCAGTCTGGCCAGTTCCCCTGGTACTTCACAATCTTCCTCACCTTCGTCTTTGGCTTGGTAGATTAGATTCTCAGAGTCATAAAAGGCCATAAAAGTATTGTTACCCATGGGATCTAGAATAGATGGATACCTGCATTGTGAGTGTGGGTGTGTGTAAGGGTATAACTATCTTCGAAAGAAAATAAAATGTAAAAGAAAAACAATGAGCACAATAGTTTGTATGTGAAAACGTCTATGATTCATTGATGTCATATGAAGATGAAATAATAACCCTTACAAGTGGACCATTGTGCCTCGGGTAAGACACAAGGTTTTAAGAGTGCGAATTGTTTTTGAATATTACAGATCCAATCAAAATGTAAAGATAAATTATTGTGGGATAAAAGTGATTGGGACGAAGTCTCTAGCCTCCCAATTGCTGATTCCTCCATTGACAGTCGGAGAGATCCAATCCTCCAGGTTGCAATCATCTTCACCATCTTCTATCGCATTGACCTCACGGTTGCTAATCTTCAAGGGTGCCCCTCCAGCACGGGCACGACGTACAGCCTTTTGAGCACTTGAAGTCAAACCTAGGCCAAACTTGTCAGACTTATACGGGATATCCGGAAGTTTCCCCCAGATGGTGCATCCACCTTCCTCTACCACTGCTTTGGCGTCCTTTAGTGATGACATCCGGAGTGGAGGTCTTGTAATCTTGGGAATCTGGGACACAGTCTTGGTCACTGCCACCTCTTGGGGGACCTCTTCGAAGTGTTGAAATGGAGTTTCAATAAATTCACCGTCCAATTCCACATATCTAAAGGAATTGAAATGGGTGATCATGTATTCTTCCTCTCCATGGACAGTGATAATCTTCCCTTGAACCGGATACTTCAGCATCTAGTGCAATGTAGAGGTAACAACGCCAGCATTATGGATCCATGGCCATCCTAGCAGTCAGAAATAAGAAGGGCGGATATCCATTACATAAAAGGTTGAATTGAAAGTTTGAGTCCCAACCTTTATGGGGATATCCACTTCCCCATGCACCATCTTCTTTGAGCCATCAAATGCCCTTACTACTATGTTGCTTGACTTTAACGTTAGCCCCTCGCAGTCAAGTCTGTCAAGAGCTTTTTTCGGTAATACATTCAAAGATGAGCCAGTGTCCACCAAAACATGGGCCAGAGTTGTGCCCCTACCTTCCACAGAGACATGTAATGCCTCATTATGCTTTCTTCCCCTCGGTGTCAGATCATCATCCGAGAAGCCTAGGCTGTTATCCACTGTTAAGCTGGCCATGCAGTCTTGGAATTGATCAGTAGACGTCTCTTGAGGCACATGGGGTGTTTTTAGAAATTTCACCAAGGCTTTCGCGTGTGCCTCAGATACAGTAGTAATGCCAACATGGAGATCTTGGAGGGAGTTTTCCCCAATTGTTCAACTACATTGTAGTCGCTCTTTTTTATAATTTTTAGGATCTCCTCCATTTCTTTCTTAGATGTCTCAGGGATAGTCAGTGATTGAGCCTTCGTCTAGACATGCTCCACTTGAATACTCTTTCCTCGAGTTTCAGCAGCAGGAGTGTTGGTAGGAATGACAATAGGGGTTGCAACGTCTTTTTCAATAGGAGCACTCACAGAGATGATTATGGGTACGGAAGTAACCTTTGGAGCAGCCACGGGTCCATAAACTGCCTTTGGGGGAGCAATTTCTAGTGAAAAGATCCTACCGCTTCGGGTAATTTTACTAGTTCCGGCAATATTACTGATGTCAAAATCTTCTTCTTCAGAGTTTATCTCTTCGGCGGCCGGCCAATCTTGTTTGATGCCATGGTAGTAAATGTCCCCTCCATAATTCCACAGCACAGTTTTGTCTGATTCATATGGGACTGGCCCATGCATTGTGATTATTAGAGGAGTTGCTTTCGAAACCGATGTAATTCTAATGGGTCTTTTGGTGGAGACCCTGGAAGAATTGGCAGAAATGGTAATGATTGAAACATCTTCAACAGGAATAGGTGAAACAGGAGTACTTTCAAACAAAATTTCTCTGTTATCTACCAGGCGTTGAATGCCTGCTTTTAACAAAGGGAAATCAGTTGGTGAGGACAAACAGAGATGACAAACTTCATTACAGCCCGGGAACACATCGACTTTCAACAAGTTTATCTTAATGGCTGGAAGTGGAGTCATGAGTTCATCAACTGTGGTAACAAACAAATCTTCTTCAAAAGCATTGGTATTGTGACCATGTCTGGGCATAGGAGCAGAAATGACATTTGGCTTCTCGGGCGCATCAAACTCAATTTATTTCGTTTCAATGAGGTCTTGTATTTTGTTCTTCAAGGCCCAACAGTTATTAGTATCGTTACCAGGACTTTCAGAGTGATATGCGCAACGGGCATTGGGATGATAATGAGGGGATGTTGTATTGGGGTTTTTCGGAGCTTCTTTTAAGGTTGGCAAGTTGGATCTCAGAAGATGTGGTAATACTTGAGACAGAGTCATGTTAATTCTGGTGAATTGCCTGACTGGCCTTTCCACCCTTAGTTGATTACTTCTTTGTTGATCAGACGTAGGATTTGGAGTCATAATAGCCCCCACTATTGGTCGGCGCTCAGCCCTCTCTTGGTTTCTTTGCGGATATACAATAACTATCTCTTTCTTCCCGGTAAAAGGCTTCCTTACAGTTGCAGAAGAAGATGAATCCTTCTGAATCTTTCCACTTTTAATGCCAGCTTCCACCCTCTCTCCGGTCAGTATTAGCTCAGTAAAGCCTGCAGATGATCTTCCGATTAAATGGTTGAAAAAGGGGCCGAATAAGGTGCCTAAGAACATGTCTACCAATTCCCTTTCAGACAGAGGGGGTTGAACTCTTCCAGCCAAATCTCTCCATTTTTGTGTGTAATCCTTGAAACCTTCTTTGGAAGCCATTTCCATACTCTGGAGTTGAGTACGGGTAGGTGCCAAATCAGCATTGTATTGATATTGCTTGTAGAAAGTTGCGGAAAGATCTTCCCAATTGTGGACGTTGGCTCTTTCTAGTTGGTAAAACCAGTCGAGTTATGTTCCAGACAGACTGTCTTGGAAAAAGTGCACCCATAAGTCTTTATCAGCGGTATGGGGTTGGATTTTTCTCACATATGACCGGAGATGCATTTTAGGGCATGAAACTCCATCATATTTTGCAAACATATGCACTTTGAATTTTGGAAGAATCACAATCCCCAACACTAGTCCTAATTCCTCAAAGTCTAGGCCTGGAACCTTTTGTATTTCCATCGTTCTCAAACGCTCTTCGAGATGTCTGTACTTGTCATCAGCTGGAGGATAATGTTCCTTAGAGTAGTCTTCCTCTTCTTCCTCCTCTTCTTCCGATTTTGACGGGACAGCTGTTTCCTTGCCTTTCCCTTCTCCTTCACCAAATGTTGTTGCAAAATTCAAAGTCCTTCTTGTCTGCCCTTGAAATCTTCTCCCCATGTTTAAGACTCCGATTACCTTCTTTGTTTTCTTTTTCCTCTCTTCAGCTAGCAGAGTCTTCAATTATTCTTGCCCCTTGGCTAGGGTCATGAGCAATTGTTGAAACTGCATATTCTGGGCTTGGAGATCTTTCACTGTTTGCTCGAGATCCATCTATCTGAAATAAACAGTAGAGATATGAGGAGACTTGTTGTAAAAGACATATTTATGCTATGATGAATGATATGTGTATATGCGATGTTTTCAAGGATTTCAAAGATTCAAGTTTGTTTTAGACAAAAAGAAACACACGTATATTAATAAGATAAAATTTGAGTACATCAATGCCCCTTGGACAAAATAATACAAAACTCTAAGATAAAAAGTAGTGTGCATCCTCTTTGGTGCAATGTAGGCATTCAGAGTCCGCTCCTCATGAAGTAGCCTAGTGAGTTCCAAAATCTTCTTCTCGCTTGCGTAGAATTGGGCTTCGAAAGTATCTCGCTCTCCTTTGAGTTGTATCCAATCCCTTTGTAGGTCTTTAAGAGATGTGGGCATGTCAGGATGTAGGATAGTGTATGGAACATCTCCTTCCTTAATAGGCTCAATGATTACCGGGAGAATGGAGGGGTAAGGCATCATAAGACTCTGAGCACGAGTTCGTACCCATTTGAGGTAAGGCTCAAGAGGGAAGGAATTCTTGTGCCCCAAAGTCTTGCTATCCACCTTTTTTAGCATCCTCCAAGCTCGGATAAATCTCGGGCGAAGACCTTGATCGTTGTTGTCATAGTCAAATACCAAAGCTTGAATCAGCATCTCGTGCGGGCCATCCCTTCGGGCGTAACCAAACTGTCTTAAGGCTAAGCATGGGTTGTAGGTGATGCCTCCCCTAATGCCAAGTAGAGGGACATTGGGGAATTCTCCACAACGGTCAACAATGATAACATTGTCTTTGGATCGGGAGCACCAATGAATGTCTGAATGTTGGAGCGTCATTAACCTTTGTGACCACCTTGAACCTTGATCATTCTTTAAGACTGATTGGGGAAGATTAGAAATAAACAATCTTTCTAGGAGAGGGGTGCAACACATAAGGACACCTCTTTTCCTCATTGTGCGAGTGTGAAAAGAGTGTAGGATATCCCTAGAAATGTAGGCACTGGGTTGTGTGACATGAAGATTTTGACGGCGTTCACATCTATGAGTTGGTCAGGATTTGGAAACAAAATCATCCCATAGATGAGAAGAGCCACAATTTTCTCAAAGGCTTGCAAGTCTAAGGAATTCCAAAAACTTTGGGCTTTCTCAAACAGGAACTTTGCTAAGAAACCTTTGACACCACTCCTTGTTTCCCAATGAGTTGTGACATCAGATGAGTGAAAGTGTAGAGCTTGAGCAATCTCTTCTGGCTTTGGATCTCTTTCCGTACTGTTGAAAGGTAGTTGATTGAGAATGGGAATCCTCAAGAGTTGGGAGAATTCTTCCAAAGTAGGCACAAGTTGATAGTCGGGAAATGTGAAGCAATGGTGCAAAGGATCAAATAACTGAAAGAGCGCCTTCATCATATCCTCATCTGTTTTGTAGATGACCAAGTTGAGTAGACGACCATGTCTCTCGGTGAATGGAGAGTTCTCAGGAATCTTTGAAGCTAGATCCTTAAGTTGTGGAAGAATTCTCACAAGGTTGACTTGAATAGTTTTCCTGCGAAGTGAGTCCATTTCCTACAAAACAAGAACAAAGATGAATCCCAAAATCCTTGAAATGGTTAGTGGATGTATATGATGTTCATGATGTCCATGATGTTATGTACAAGTATGCATATACAAGCAAAGCAAACAAGTCCTTAGTTTAGGCTTGCATGGAGTTTTATAGGTAAGTACCCTCTTGAAGTTTAGTTGGCTTAAACCTGCCCTAGTAATAGTAACCGGGTTCTAAGGAGCTCAATATCACTGGATTATTTCCTTGGTCATTGTTTCAGCTCAAGCCTCTTTAATGGCGACTGAAATATCCCAAGAAACCAAACCTGAATGAGTGTAGTATCGAGTATCTACCAACTTCGGACTGCACCAAATCCGGTCATCTCACTACATCCTAAAGGCCAAGTTGGTCAAGTAAAGGTTCTAGAAGTTCATTAGTGCTTCATGACATCACTCAGTAGTCCCGTATTCTCTTTGATTAACTCAAAGGCTACCGGTACCCACAAATATGTCACACTATTGTAGCTATTCCTTAGACCATGTCGGTATACCCCGCACAGTTTCCACAATGTATTTCTACTTACCTATAATGTATCCCAAATCCGGGTAGAGGATTCAAACCCAAACAAAGAACCATAATGTAAAGCATACAAATCAAACAATGTAAGCAAGTTAATGTGATCTATCCCTAAGGTAACCCCACTTTTATAATTTTCCCCAGCAGAGTCGCCAGTTCTGTGATACGATGGGAGAACTGACTTGATTGTTTTTCATTTTATCGTAAATGTTGCGGTTAGCAAGAGTCGCCACCGACTTTTCTTTTATCCAAAAGGAAAGGTGAAAAAGCACAGGAAAGACCTTTGAGATTGTTTCTTGAGTTCGGGGGGTAGATTATGAAAAGGGAAGGTATTAGCACCCTTTTCATCCATGGTTTTCCATGGGTTCTTAGTTACTTGCTAGATCACTTTCTTTTGTTTGAAACTGTGCTTTGTGTGATTTTGAAAGTATTTTGTAAAAGAGGCCATTGTTTAGGCGATCTTTATAATGATTCTCGTTCGTAAGAATGTATACAAAGATGTTTGTCTTTTTGAAAATGTTTTCAATGTTTATAGGATGTTTGAAAATGTGGGTGTTTGTTTTGAAAATAGCAAGGATATTTGTTTGAAATGGAGCAAGTAACTAAAAGTAATCTACCTACTCAAATTTCTTTCTTGTTCATTTTCTTTTCCTTTGATGTTGTTGTCTTACCATTGATTTGGTAAGAAACTCTGTCTTTGGATGTAAACGGGACGGGCGTGGGTCATCGTATAACCATGATTAGCAATGTTGCAAGGTATCTTAGCATTTTTGAGGGACTAAGATAATTTTTGTAAGGCAACTTTGAATAGCGTCATCGAGGGACTATGATCTTGTATTTGTTTATTTTTGCTAAGACACTTTACATGCGTAATATGGTCATTTTTGTATAAGGCAACCAAGTGGAGTAACCCTAGGGGTGCTTGTGTGTAAGTGTGTTATTTTCATGCTTGATTTTGTCTTGGATTAGGGTTTTCTATTTGATTGGTTTTATCTTGCCATACAAACACTAATTACTAGCATGTTATATAAAAGCGGTAAATTGCAAAATTTAAAGATTACTACGCTATTGCATCACTTTGTGGGAGAGGGGTATACAATTTATGAATGGGGGTTGCAATAATATAAACCTAATTAATCTATTACAACCAAATTGAATTTACACAAGTATTGGAATAAATAATGTACAATGTAATTTAAATATGAAAAGATATGTAAATGCAAAAGAAGATTCTGTTTTGTTATTTCTATGTAAAATTTTTTAACCTAAACCTAATAAATAAATCAAGATTAAACTTAAATTAATTAAGAAAGGAAATTATTTTTAGAAATTTTTTTGATTAAACCCTAATTCAAATTTATTAAAAAGTTAATAAATTTCTTTAAATATTTTTGTATTTTTGTCTTGAAAATAATATATGATATTTATGAAGTATTTTAGTCATTTTATATGTTAAAATGAATATTTAATAGTTGTGAAGAAAAATAAATATTTAACCTAATTCTAATTTAATTTACAAGTTTATTTAACAAAAATAGATAATATATAACTAAAAAAAAATTTATGAGAAAATATAATAAAATAAAACAAAATATAATATTTATCATTTTTATATTTTTCATGATTTTTTATTATTAAGAAAATATATTTGATGAAAATAAAATAAGTAAATAAAATATTTGGGCTAGGGGTGTTGAAGGTAAATGGGAGGCAGGAAGTTAGCAAAAACGTAGGGCCCAATGTCCAGAAGCCCACGCTTCCAAACAAACAAAAAAACTGGAAAAATGTGAAAAAATTGCAAAAGGCAACGCCAAGGCTCGAACCCATGACCTAAGGTGTTTTTGCGCGCTGCCTTACCACTAGGGTGGTTGTACATCCGTTAGTAAAAATGAAACCACAAATACATAACACAAAACATTGCCTTGCCATGTACTTCATCTTCAACCTCTAGCCAGCCAGACCCCCTGTAACTCTTTCATTTCTCAACAAAAATGGAAAGTGATAACATGAACATTATAGCATTTTACCTCACGATTCTAACCACGTGCATAACTAAAACTATAAGTCCAAGATCAGAGAGAATTTTTTTGGCCCTAATTCTTAACCTAATTTTTTCAGAAACTTCAAACTCAAAATTCTCTAAGCTCAAGCCAAATAAATGCAAGCTATGGATATGTACAACTTCGTAGCAATGATGTCTACATTTTATATTCACGAATGGAAAGCTAACTATGCCTGTATTAAGAGTTAGAAAAACAGAAAACTCACCTTGAAAATGGAAATCGTGTTTTGAAAATGAGCTTGCTTTAGGATGGTGTGATGATCAGGTTAGCTTCCTTGAACCTATAGGAAGCTAATGCAATGCTTAGCTTGTCTTGAGGGTGGCTGGGATGGTCTGGAGAAGTCCACCTGTGTTACTCTGTTTTTTAACTTCAACAATGGGGAAGATGGAGTTACAGTGATGTTTCAGGGCGTGGGATGGTTTACTTGTAAGGTAAGGAAGCTTGGGAAAGCAAAAGGCCTAAAAGTGCACGAGTGAAATGGAAGATTCAGTTCACAAGTCAGAAATGGCAAGTTTGGAGGCTTGGTATGCAATTTCTGATTCTAGGGTGTTTCAAGGCTTGGGCATTCGTGGTTTTAGTTGCAAAATGATGGCTTTATATAGAGCAAAAGGTTGGAGGACTTCTGCTTGCTCAGAAGTACAAGATCACATGTCTTGCTACATTTCTTGTTTTTGAAGGAAGTGTGAGAGGTGACTTATTAAGGCATGATTCTGATCTTGTAGGGTGGCTTGAAGCTTTAAACATGTTTTGTTCAAGTTTAGAGACTTGGTTTGTGCAGAAAGAACAAGTCCAAGGCACGAGAAATGGAAAAATGCAAAAAACATGCTTTTCCAAAATGGTAATGTTGGCTTTCTTCCAAAAATGGCTATTTTCTTGTACAATGCATTGAATGCTTGGCTTTAGGGCATGAAACCTTGTGCAATCCATTAATGGTAGAGTGACAAACGAGTTTGAGGCCTGGAAAGTGAAGATTATGCAGCCTAGGTTTGAATTCGAATTTTGGTTCATCATGAAATGGCTTGAAATCAAAAGTGAGAAATTGCCAACTTCATCTCTTCGATTCTCCCTACTCAAGAATGATTTCAAGGAGTTATTAGACATTTTGTAAAGCTTGAAATGTGCTCTACAACTCATATTTGAATTGCTTTCAAATATTCCCCTTGGGACTATGTGAAAAATTGGCATGAAGTTAGGTCAAAAACCTGCCTAACTAGGACAAAATTTCACTAAGTTATTTTAGTTCATGAGCATGTATTCACAAAATTATATCTTGAGATCCAAGCATCTTTAGGAGAAATTGTGTGTATCAAAGTTGTAGGTTTCATGGAGATCTACAACTTTCATGTTGGGAGCTTCCTTTGAATCATCTTGTATCATGGTTAAAATTTTGCTCAAATTTGAGAAAAAATAAGAAATTTTCTATACTTAGAAAAATTTCTAAGTTAAGAAATTTCAAATTTCAAAACAAAATTTTCAATCCTTGATTTCTTGATGAACTAGTTTCACATTTTGACATGTTTTGATGAATTGTGATCCTTGGCACTTGAATTTGACCAAAAAGTCAAAGTTTGACTTTTCAGTATACAATTGACTTTTGCTCAGTTGACTAAAAATTTCATCTGTCAATCCAATGAATTTGTAATGTTTTGAACCATGTCATTAGGTTAAGATGATGCAATTTAGCTCCTTAAATCATGATTCAAACCAATTGATCATTTGCTAGGTCAAAAATTAGGAATTGCCCCTTCTCAGTCAAAACCCTAATTTTGACCATTTTGCCCTTTTGATGATTTGATCAAATTTCTTGAGGAGTTGTGGTCCAAACTTGATCAAGTGATACATATGAGTTTAAAGTGTTTATGTGGATAAAAAATTATGAAGTTTGACTGTAAATTGGCCATGGTTGACTTTTCCCCCAATACAGCTGATGTTTAGGTCAACTATCCAATTGACTGATAAAAAATGTGATTCAAAGCTTGAAACTTGACATGAGTAATATTAGGGGTCCATAATGATACTTGAAATTCATATGAAGCATTGATAGTCCAAAAACCCTTGTGAAAACTCAAACCCTAATTTTGGTCATCAATGCATGAGGAGGTGTCTTGAACTGGTCAAACCCTAATGCAGTCTTGAGTCAAAGAGATCTTGTGAGAAAATTCTTGATAAGTGAGAGGGAAAATTTTGGGGTAGAACAATTACCAACATCAAGTTTGAATGGTACATACCAATCCAGTCAACTTCTTTCGACTGCAAGGGATGAGATGTTCGAAGACATAGGGGCAATAGCAGAGTTGAAACTTGACAAGATTATTTCAACATAGCTATATGTTTTGTCTTTATTGTGTACTCTTTTCATTTTACGACAATGTCTTCTTACTAGGATCTATGTCTCTTTGTACAAAACCACTTGTTTATCAATACAATTACCACTTCCAAATTCAAATTTTTGTTTTACTTTTTCTGTTTTGTTTGCAAAAACGTCCAATGACTAAATTGAACGAACATATGCATATGAATATGATTACTGTTAACAAATATATGCATAAAAACTGAATACGCATTTGCTCAAGACTCTAGGAGTTGGGATATTTCCCAAGTCATCCACAAATCTCCACAGAGAAATCCCCACAGAGCTACCTTCGCAAGCTCATTCCCGACAAAGATACATTCCCCGTAAAACCAATATGCTTTCAAGATAGGAATTAGGGCATCTTCCAGCAATTAAACTAATCATACTCCCCAACAGATCCCCCTAACGGATAAAGGAGTATGATCCTTTCCCCGACAACATCGCCAACCTACGGAGTCCCGATCCTCATAAGAGATTATGTCATCAGCATAGTGCACATCATATCTCTTCCCTAGCTGAGTCTATTTCTCCAAAACTATAAAATCCCCTGCAAAATTATCTTCCCCAGCAGGGCTCATTTCCTCATCAGAGTATTTCTCCAGCAAGGTTTATTTCTCTAGCAGGGTTTATTTCCACAGCAGGGTTTATTTCTCCAGCAGGGTTTATTTCCCCAACTGAATACAGTCTCCCCAACTTAAGTCTGTTCCTCTGACTACTACAAATCACCGACAAAAATCCTCTCTCCAGAAAAGGGTAGTTCAGACTTCTATCCCCAAAGATTTACTACTGAATATGAAATCGGACCAGACATCATTTACACTTATCCTCCCCAGACGAGTCATCATCCATATTAGAAACTTGATCAGATAGCACCTCAGAAGGTTATCCATCTCTTTTATCCTCAGTCAGGGTATATAAGAATAAAATTCCCCAGTAGAGCGATGAACGAACATTGTTCTTGAATTCTTCTCCCCAAGCAGAAGTCAACATCCCCCAGCGGAGTTTCTTCAAACATCAAGAAGGAATCCCCAGCGGAAACATTATAGGAAAGATTTAAGATTACGCCTATTCTTCATCCCCAACGACCATCAGGGGTTTATTTTCCCCAGTCAAATATGTTATACAAAGCTACCGATATGTTTCAGCAAACATCCCACATCCATACATCATTTACAAGTATCATAGCATATGCATGCGACACATATATTACATTCTCATTTGCTTTGAGAACATCATTGCACAATGCATTACATACATCATGACATTGCATAAAGACTAACTTTGTCTTTTCAGGTAAAAGTACACAAATAGACGAATATCATCAACAATTTTCAAATAGGTCGTAGATTAATTCCCGAAACAATATGGGGAAACTATCTATATGACCAGACATAAATTAATTCTTGAAACAAGACAAAGCAACTATCTATGAAAACAAATTGTAGATCAATTTCCAAAACAGGACGGGGCGACTATCTACATTAATAGGATGAAGATTAACTCCCGAAACAGTACAGGGAAACTATTTATACGACTGGGCAAAGATTAAATCCAGGAATAGGACGGGGAAACTATCTTTATACCTTTATGACCAAGTGAATATCAATTCTCAAAACATTTGGGGCGACTATCTTTATCACCAGGTGATTTCAATTCCCAAAATAGGACGGGTTTACCAAACAAAAATAGACTGTTGAAAAATTCCTGAAACAAGATGGGGAGACTATCTACATGACAAAAATCTCCCTTAAAGACTAAATCTGATGAGCAGATACTCAAGCACCTTCCTCTGAGATTCATCCTAGAGAGTATTCTTCAGATATAGCCGAGCGTAGAATCATTCAGATACTTCTATCAAACGGATACTTTGGATGGCATCCATAATCCCATCTCCGAAGACATTCCATCATCTCTTTAAATGGCATCTTTAAGACCATTCAAGCAATACAATCAATCAACAACACTACTTTTTGCACAGGCGAGTGCAAATTTATGGGCACTTAGATGTTCGATCATCTTCTACCTTCAAATCATGAATGGAGAATATGCCAATCTAAATCTTCAGGTTTAAGAAGATTGAACAGGGGAATATGTTGTACTCCAAAATTTCCCCTCTCGTTTTTATTCAAGATATCCTCTTAGGGTTCCCAAATGCTCAAGGTTGCTCAAGAATTGACCAGGCAAATTCTCCTCCTAAGTAATGGATCAACAACTAGGGTTTCACTTTTCACAAGGAAGTTTAGGTTTCAAGAGTATTAAATGTAATTCATGGTCTCTTATATTTCTCCAAGAATTCTCATACCAAGTTTCAATCCTTACATCATAAGTTTGCTCAGTCAATGGTTCAGATGACTGAAAATCAACTATCTTGGGTAAAAAGTCAAATGTGGTCAATATAGAGTCAAACTTCAAGATTTTTGGTCAAAATCAACATTTTGAAGTCATATTCATTATTTTATCAAGGGTTCATCATGATTCCTCAAGAAAAGCCCTCAAATCATCAAAAGTTGCCAAATTAGGGTTTCCTTAGAAGAAGTCAACTAAACTTTGATTAGGTATAACTTTCACAATGTTCATCAGTTTTTACCCAAACAAGGCTCATTTTGAAGGAAATTCAATTCTCTACCACTTTGTCTATCTAAGCTCAAGTCCAAAAAAATGCTTCATTAGAGAGATATGGGCCAATACATTATAGGTCATTTCAAAACTCAACAAAAGATACTTTTTGTCAAGGCAACTTACATCAAGATAAGTTCTTCAAGTTAAAAAATGGTCAACATAGAGATTGTAGATGACACCTTGAGCTTTCCAAAAAGTCCAAGATCACCTTTAAAAGATGAAAATTGAGATATTTATGACCAGTTTAAGTTGGAAAATTTTGAGCAAATGCATGAAGTTCAAATTGGGCAAACTTGATATTTTGGGCTACTGGGCCATTGTTCCAGAGTTCAAACGTGCTTTGCACTCCTTATACACCTAAAATTTTGTTCATGCACCCCTTGACCTATTTTTATTTTAATTATTTTGATATATTCATTAATATTTCAAGATAAATAAGATAAAATATAGGCCTTTCTTACACAAAGACCAAGCCCATATCTTTGACCTAATTTGTCCTATATATTCCCATTCATTCTCATACAAACGGACACGAAACCCATACCTTAAAACTTGTAAAAAAATATCAAGTTTTTTCAAAGAACCCTAAAAACTTAAAACCCTTATCACAAGCCCTTTCATTACAAACTAGGCATCCCAATCAACCCCAGGAAGATTGTAGGATAAGAATGGATCGTTTACAACGATCCAAAAGGCCATAAAGTACTTGTGAATGCATCACGATTCCATCCTTACTTGAATTTCATATTTTTCGTTTTTATTGCATTCTAACATTTATTGATGCTTGTTATGTGTTTATGAGATTCAACTATGCAGGAATGACCCATCGTGGAGGTCCCATGCTGGCCAAAACGTATCACACCATAGCTACACCGATTTGCATCATTTTGGCCATAGCTCTTAAACCACGCTATTTTTGCCCAAAATAATCATCCAATCAAACTCGCAACCCTCGATTTAGTGGGGTGGGTGTTTTTGGCTTACTAACATCTCATATTTTGCAGGTTTGTCAAAAACAGGTTACCGGAGAAGACGACCGGAGCTAGGGCTCCAGCGTCTCTCCAGTTCAGGCAAAGATCTTATATTATATATTTATTGTTTGATATAAGTTAATGGATGTATCATCGCCCCAACGTTTTAAGCTTGCATGTTAAGACATTGGTATCAAAGGGCGTGAGTTTGATCCATCCTTTTGCCATTATTTTCTTCGTATTTTCATATTTTTGCAGGATGATAAACAAAACGCACTAGATCTGTTTGCTACCATCAAGGCACCCTTGGCCAAGTGGTGCAAGTGTTGGCTGAGGGTTCCAAGGGCGTGGGTTCAACACCCATCCCTACCAATGGGTTTATTTTTTACTCTTCCTCCTAAAACCTTTTTTACAAAACCTTTCCAAATAAACCTTTTTAATTTGATAAACCATAATTTAGTTTTTTTGATAAATTTAACCCTAATTATTTTTTAGGTATTTATTTGATAAATTAATTTAGTTTTTAGGTTTTTCACTAATTAATTTCATTTTAATTAAAATCGACTTAGGATTTTTAAGGTTTTTTAATCAATTTCCTTTTTTAATTAATCGAAATTAATTAGGTTATTAGGTTAATCATCAAACTTTTCTATCAAACAATCACAAGACAATTTCCTTTTCCTTTTACTTTCGCGTATTTTATTACTTTGGCGTTTATTACCAATTATGCATCTGCTTACGATTTGTAATAGTTTAATTAGGGTTGTTTCTATTTCCCCCGTTTACTATTTGTACCCCCATTCCCGAAGCCTTTTAATAGCGTAGGATTTTACTTTTCCACACTTATATTTTTATACCTTGTATATAACTATTAGATGTATGCTAATAGGGTTTGTATGGAAAGATTAAAAACAATCGTAGAAAACCCTAATTTCAAGATAAATTAATTGAAAACAAACCACTCTTCACACTTGCACCTCTAGGATAAGCTCACTTGTTGCCTCGTAAAATAGTCATGTCCCTCGAACGTGGGGACGCTTTAGCACTGTCCCTCGATTAAAAATATTATAGTCCTCGATGACCCTTTCGAATGTTGCCTTCGATAAACGATCTAGTCCCTTACGATAAAATTGCTAAAGTTCCCCTACGAGTTGCCTTTATGACTGTACGATGATCTGCGCCTGTCCCTTTACATCCAACGATAGGGCTTCGTACTAACTAATGGTAGGATAGAACTATCTATAGGAGGAGGAAAAGAATGATAAAGACCATGAGTAAGGGTAGAATACTATTAACTGCTTGCTCACATTTTTTCAAAACAAAAACATTTCTCACAATCACACTTTCAAAATATTTTCAAATAAACACTTTGTACGCACTGTTAACCAATACAAGAATCATTACAAAGTTTACTTACTATTTACATTTTCTAAATATTTTTGAAAATACGCACAAAGTATTTTCAAAAGTGAGCTAGCGATTAAGAGCCCATAGATAACTACGGATGAAAAGGGTGCTAACACCTTCCCTTTTCATAACCTATCCCCCGAACTCAAAATCTTCAAGGTCTTTCCTGTTCTTTTCACCCTGTCCTTATTGGATACAATAAAAGTCAGTGGCAACTCTTTCTATCTGCAACATTTACGATAAAACGGAAAACCAAGTTAGTTCTCCCACCGTATTACACACTTGAACCGCTAAAGTCTTCTTCTTCATAAGCTTATGAAAGCTTTGTTGATATTGATGTGGTAAAGAGAATAACTTCTTCATCTTGATTCAGTTTAGAACATTCTGGATAGCAGCCCTTGTTCCATTTTCTTCTATGATCACTTTAGAGCACAACATTTGTGTTGTGGATTTGTAACTGGAGCTTTCTTGATCATCTTCATTATCTTGTGCGGCTTAGCAAGCTTTTTGCAACATATGAAATTAAGCATATTGTGAATCAATGATTTAATTGTAATCAGTATCAACATGATTGAACAATCATTTTGATAACAATTGTTCTTATAGTGGTTGATAGATTTTTGGTTGTGTTTCGATAATGACAGCTTTCATTTTTTTTAACATTGAACACCAAGAACTTGCAACATACAACACTTTTGAACATACGATTATTTTCTTATTTAGCCAAGCAAAATAGAGTCGTTGTCTATTTCAAAAAGATTCGTTACAAATAGTATTGCTACATCCTTTTCTCTTCTACAATTCAAGTTAGTGGAATAAGGATTTTTCGTACTGTGTACTTATTGTACCATGTTACTGTTATATTCTTTCCTTCTACACTTCAGAGGCCTCTACGAGCAAGAGTTTATAAGCGGGAACATAACATAAGGTCTTCAGAACTTCAAGTCTTCAGAGTCTTCAGCACTTGGTCGTGAGAACTCATCGTAGAGAACCTTGGATTAGAAGAGCTTCAAGTCTTCAGAGTCTTAAGAGTTGCGTCTTTAGAGTCTTCAGCACTTGGTCTTGAGAACTCGTTGTAGATAACCTTGTAACTTTAGAACTTTAAGTCTTTGGAATCTTCAGACCTTCCGTCTTTAGAATCTTTAGCACTTGGTTCTTTAAGAATCCTTTTAAGAAAATTGTTATTAAAAACACAAAGTCTTCAGCATCTGGACTCCAGTAAATACATTGTCTTCAGATCTTTTAACTTTGTCTTCTTTGAAACAAGTTGCCTTTTAGAAACTAAGTTTTTTGCATCTGGACTTTAGTAGAAACTTTGTCTTCAGATCTTCTAACTTTGTTTCTTTGGAACACATTCTCTTTAGAAACTTGAGTCTTTAGCATTTGGACTTTAGTAGATACTTGAGTCTTTAAATCTTCTAACTCTTTCCTTAGAAAAACATCAGAGTTACACTTCAAAACCTTCTGGAGTGTCTTGCTACTGTTCAACAGAACTTGTGTAGCGCAAAAGAGGAATAATTCTCTTCTAATATCTTGGCCACGCCATCCCTCAGAAGAAGAACCTGTTTGTTAAGTACTCATCAATAACAAACATTAGTACAACAAAACTGTTCATACAAATATACTCATTTGTTATCATCAAAACTCAGAGACAATATTGCAGAATCAAATCTTATTCTTACATACACTCCTAGCAGACAACATGTTTCTTACCATATTTAGAAAGGTTCTATTCTTCCTTTCAGACACCCCATTCTGTTGAGGGGTATATACTGTAGTTAATTGCCTCTTACTCCCATTAGAACCACATAAACTATTAAATTCAATTGATGCAAAGTCACCTCCCATATTAGTTCTAAGACACGTAATAAGCCAGACAGACTCATTTTCAACTAAGGACTTAAATTTCATAAAGATTTCTAAGGCTTCAAATTTTTCTCTCAAAATATAAATCCAAGTTTTTCTACTGTAGTCATCAGTAAAGGTAATGAAGTACATGTTTCCAACATTTGATTTAGGAGTGATAGGTCCATAAATGTCAGAATGAATTAGCTCAAGCTTCTTGGAAGCTCTCAAGTTTGCTTTCTTTGAAATGTTATTGCAATGTTGCTTCCCACCAAACAATCATCACACTTGCCTTCAATGTCATTCATCTCTGACGACCCTTTAACCATATGTTTTTTTATGAAGAGTCTTCAAACCCTTGATGTTGAGGTGAGCATATATGCCATGCCATAAATTTGTTTCTTCTAGGGTGGAGACTTGAAAGAATTTGGGCTCCATCATAAATGCTCTAACAATATACATCCAATTGTTTGTCATTTTAGTTGTTAGAATTAATCCCTTTTCTCCATGGAACAATTGGCACATATTGTTCTTGAATACAATTATAATATTCCTCTGCTGAAATTGCCCCACACTGAGTAAGTTATATCCCAAACTTGGTATGTAATACACATATATTATTACATGTATTTGTCCTTCAAAGCACAACTTCACATTTCCTCTTCCCATCACAAACATCTTTAAATCATTTCTAAGTCTTACAGATTCTATGAACTTGTCATCAAAATTGAAAAACCACTCTTTGTTTCCTACCATGTGATTGCTGCAACCACTATCAATGTACCATGTTTATTTCATAACTTATATTTTTCCTTCAGAATATGGCATCAGAAGTACTTCTTCTCTGAACTCAACATAATTGGAATTTTCTTCCCACTGATCGGGACTTTATGAGTCTATCGGGAAACTAACTGTAAGTATACAGTTTAGTCGTTCTAGTTTTAAATGATTATCGAACCCACGGAGACTGAGGATCAATCGCATATGATCTAATGTTACAAATGTTTAACTAAGCAATGAATATTTGGTTTTAGGGGGAAAAGGTTTTAATTAAAAGCAATAGTAATAGTTATACCGATATGTGATAGTCGGACTTCGGGAACTCAATGAATCACTTGGCATATAAAGTATTTCGGTAAAAACGAATTGTTTAAAAACCTGAGACATACACTCTCGTGTTCATGAAATAAGTTATGCTGCTAAACCTAGTGGATGCACTTTAAATTTAATAACACTTTTTGAAAACAACTCGAGTTTAACTTATTTGTTAAAACACTCTCATGTATTTAAAAATTAATGTTTCGTTACCACTATCTAGGTCGAACCCCATCTCTCGCATGCAGGTTCTTGCATTAATTAATTTCCCGCTCTCGTGGCAAAATCGTGTTAAATATCATTTCACTCTCGTGACAAGGGTAGTTAAATTAAATATGGAAATTGGAAACCAGAAATTATTTATAAAAGATTTTAGCCAAGTTATCACTGAATTCCTTCGGAGCTTAAGAGTCACATACCGGTACAAACAAAATTAGCCAGACATAATGTATTTAGCAAACATGCAACGTACAATACAGTTCATGAAAATAATCAACATAGCATATAAACAACAAAGATCGAATTGCATAAAAAACCTGTAATTTATATTGCCGTGGTAATCTTGAATTCGTACAGTAGCTTTTGAGATACAATTAATTGAAATATAGAACTAAGTGTGTGTTAATCCTTTGATGTGAAGAATTAACACTTTAGGGAACTGGAAAATTACAGAGGCTTGAAAGGAAAATGATGGTTCAAAAGCCAGAAAACAAAGTAAAGCAATGAAGAAAGAAATTATGGTTCTGAAACAAATTCTCCGACCCTTTTAAAGTGAAATCTTGAACATATATATAGGCTCCCTCTTGTAACTGTCATGCTCAATTATTTCAGTACGTGCATTAAATTCTCAACTGATGGAATGAGGTCGTGTGGACTTCGTGTGGGCTACTTCGTGGCTGACTGCATAAACTGAGTTTTTTAAGTGTTACGTTTATAATGGAATTCATTACGTTCGTAACAGCTAGGCCCTTTGTTACGTTCGTAACGCGTTACGTTACGTTCGTAACAGTGTGCGCTAGGCGTTACGTTCGTAACACTAAGCATTGCGCTTGTAACGTCTTCTGGTGTGAGTTTCTCAGCAGAATGTCATTTTTCTTCTTTCTTCTTGCCATTTCTTAGCTTGTTTTGCTCCTTTTAGCTTATTTGCCATCTTATGCCTTGGAAAATATAATTTACCTGAAAATAAATAAAAATACCTTCGAGATGCATATTATTCGATAAAAACGTACAAATAACTCTTGTAAATTAGGCCTAAAAAGCGATACGTTTTCGTGTTATCAAACTCCCCTACACTTGAACCTTTGCTTGTCCTCAAGCAAAAAGATAGGGCGGTTTATAAAAACGACGAATTAAACACACGCGACGATGTTCGCAAAATAGCTAGTTTGTAAATTTTGATTAGGCCAAGAGATTTAGACGCAAAAGAGGTACAATGAAAACATTAGAATACTCCAATTGTGCAAATCGTTCCGAGTCATATTGTTATAACACCAATCAACCCTTTAAACTAAATTCCACCCGTGTTCATTCAAGCGCAATCACATTAAGCCCTTTATCTCCACACGCACATAGCAAAGTAATCGGTTAGCGACTATGATCTGTTGATTCTTGGGGTTCTGGCACTTAGAAGTGGTAACCCCTTCTTTTTATAACTTAATTGTAAATTATGGGGATCGGTCCATAGTCCGCCCTACCAAGTTCAGTACCAGATACTTCTTAACCAATTTACAATAAGTTTTCTTTTATCTTGTGAGAATTACATCCTTTGGGCTAAATGACCGAGTGAGGGTCACCTAACTTACTTTGGGCATTTTACAACAAAGATTTCTATTTTATCATCATCTCTTTCAGATCATTCACTTATATTCACCGGTTCCTTGCGTAGTTTGTGTTTTGACAGTGCTGACTGCTAGATAAACTACTAGGGGCTAATTTAACGTAAAATTCGTGGTTGGCGGTATAATAAGTACCCAAAATGGCATCGCATAAGGTGGAGTTCTAAAATGTCAAAACCGTAACGATTTTGTAAAACTTCCTCAAGTGGCCTAAATTGAATTGAATATTTGGTTTTAGCTAGCCGTTTGGACACATCGCATTGTGTGATAATCGTATATTTTTCGTTATGGCTCAAGAATTGTAAAGTTTGGGGAAATCCAATAATGCACGAAAAAGAACTTAGCAATTAAGGACTTAATTGTACATGAAGTTGTTTTATTGAAGGGAAAGTATAAGAAAGGAAAAACGATGCGAAAAATTAAATCTAATCTAGAAAGCGAAATAAAATGATAGAGTTTCCTCCCCCACACTTAAATCTAACATTGTCCTCAATGTTTCAAAATAAGGTAAAGGAGGTAAGGATGGGAGGAAATATCTTCATTCAGGCCCTCTCCCTCTGGCTCTTCCACGACCTCTTCTCTGCCCATCAAAGCCAGGAAATCCAAGATGGCACAGGGTATCTTGAAAATCTTCCATGCGTACACTCAAACCACCCATTTATGTCGTCAAAGTATCCATACGGGCCTCATACCTAGCTCCTTGTTCAATTTGTTGCTGCATCTGTTGCATGAGTTGCATCATTGCAGTTTGCTGAGCTTGGATATCAGTGGCCTGTTGGAATTGGCGGGTAAGCTGAGCATTCATATCTGTCATCCTTTGGTTTTGATCCGTCATTGCCTCATAAAGGTCTTTAGTAGCCGGGCAACGAGGCCTTCTTCTGTGCCTAGTAGAAGTGTTTGGTATATCATGTTGAGGTGCTGTCTGCTGCTGTGCATCCATTTCTTCTTCTACCTCATCAACAGGTTGAGGATTTTGATTCATCTGAGAAGCTCGGTCGGGTTCAGGGGCATTTAAATCACAAATCCACTTATCCATATTCGCCACATTTGTGAGCAACCTATCCGGCATAATCACACTTGGAACAATCATGTTCTTCACCATCAAATTATACCTTCCATCATCTCGGTTCCTAATCAAACGCATGTATTTGCAGTTATCCAAATCCATGAGAAGAGGCGGTAGAGCATCAAGAGTCTCCAGTTGGCTTTGCAAATTAAGCCTATGAGCTAATGTGGTTATCAGTCCTCCGATCAAAAATGGTTGATGTCCCCTTGCACAAAGGGACTCAATATGACGTAGAAGGAACGGAGTAGCATTTACCTTGGTTTTCCCAGCTAAGCAGCAATGAAGGAAAAATACCTCCTTTGAGTTGACTTTGTTGCTATTAGCTCGTCCAAAAATGGTGTTGGAGAGAATCTTGAAGTAGTACCTAGTAGTGGGGTTGTGAATGTGAGATGCCAGACACTCATCCCAATTTCCTGTCGAGACATTGGTGATTTTCTTCCATAATTCGAACAAAACAAAGGCCCAATATTCAGTAGCAGGGACCTTGTGGTGCACCGTCTCGAATTCGTCTTCCTTAATTGAAAATTTGAGTAGCTCCGTGATTCTTTCTTGGTATAACGTATATTAGGTGTTGAACATACGGAAAGATGCGGTGCCCGTGAGGAACATGGCGTCATCACTCAGTGTTGAATACGAGAACGAACTAAGGAACTCGAGCGCCAGCTTAGGGTACGTCGGGTGATGTTGCGTGCATGCGAATGAGAGGCCAGAGAGACGGAGCAGCCAATGCACTCCATCAAAAATTCCCAATTTGTTGAGACAATCGTCGTCGGGATATCTCGTGGCCAAGACTCCCCTACGGTGAAACTTCAAATATTGCTCCCTTTGGTGTCCACCGTCTTGATTCCTAAAAACAATTCCAGCCATGTCAGACTCTCTGTTCTCCATTGATAAGCAAGGTTCTACTGTGAAAGTGGTAAGGGAGAGATTTTGCAGAGAGTGTTGGAATGGAATGGGATGAAACTATGTGAAACTTTTTATAGGATGTAAATGTGGGTTTCTCTTAAATGGGAATGAATGCTCTTAATGCAGGAAGTTTGAAAAATGGGAATAATGGAGAATTTTGAATGTGAGTAAGTTCTAGGGTTTACAGCACGCGTTTGGAAAAATGAGAGGGGAAAGAAAAAATGAAGCGATGCGCCTCTGTTTCTGTTTCGTAACAGAGAGGAGCCCCATTACGTTCGCAACGCAGGGGCGTTACGTTCGTAATGCAGAAGGGGCTGTTACGTTCGTAACAGCGGTGTTGCGTTCGTAACACCTCTGTTTATGGGAAAATAGCTTAGAGTCAAACCGACTCAATTTTTCATATTCATTATCGTGCCATTCTCCTTAGCATCATTAGCTGCACTTGTTATTATTAGGGAAGATAAAACACATAACAACATAGTTGAATATAGTAACAGTAGTGTAAAGCAGCAATATTAGCACTAAACAGTAACAGTAATAGCTCGTAATAGCAGAAAAAAATAATGACAGTAAAATTGAAACTGATGATAAATAAATGAAATATCATTAACTAATAGAATTGTTTAGAATTTGAAACAAACAAAAATAGTAACAATTTGGAACAAACAATAACTAAATGTGTGGAATAAAAAAAACTAAAACTAAGGTTCCTCCCCCACACTTAGACGAAACAGTGACCTCACTGTGTACATAAATGCAAGAAACGGAATACATTAACATAACTACGGCAACTCCTAGCCACGATGAGTAGAGAACAGATGTTGGTGAATGAGATCCAATTGTTCAGTTACCAAATCCATAAAACCATGGAAATCCGCACGTAAAGAGGTAAGCTCACCCCGCATGCCAGTTATTTCAGTATTCAAAGAGTCGAGTGTGACAACAGAGGGAGGTGGTGGTGGTGTCTTAGGAACTAGGAAGGTAGACTCAGTGGACACTATAGGTTGATCCCATAGGTCAGGAAATTGGTGGTATCCAAGTGGTGTTTCAGGATCGGATTCTTCAGCAGTTGGAGGGGTATTTGAGACTTCATAAATTTGAACAGTGGATGGAGTCTAAGGCGGTGTAGGAGAATGGTGGAGATTAAAAAGCCAATTTGCTCTATTATGGACACTAGTAATAGGATTTGGGAGTACAAACTGGTGAACAGTTTCATGGTTAATCAGCAGCTCAAATTCATTCGGCCCAAGGTTTCCTATGAAGCTAGTGTTAAAGCAAAACTCAATATTCATTGGTTGAATCCCATACTGCGGATTTGTTCCTAACATAGGTCTTCGAAGTCCAATAGCATTGTAGATCATAGTAACTAACCCACCTATGAGGATTGGTGCATTCTCTGTTTGGATAATGCGCTCCATATTAGTAATCATGTAGGTGGCACCATTAACTGGACGGTTCTGTGAAGCATAATACATGATAAAAAGCTCATCACGTGACACAGTTGTAACATTCTGCTCTTTTCCGAAGAGGGTGTGGGCAATGATTTTGTGGAAGTACCTAATAGCAGGGTTATGGATGGACTCCGAGTAAAGATCATTTGGCTCAGGATGGTTATTTCCAGCAATACTACCCCAGAAGTAATCAAGGTCATAATCTAGCATTAGGTCTTCTTGGGTCATGGTGAAAACATCAGGGCCATTAGGGAATCCTAACAGATTGGAAAACTCCCCATGATTGTAGCGGTAGTCCATATTAAACAGTTTGAAGGTGATCAGCCCGTGGTTGAAACCTAACCCATGGTTTGGCAGATAGCTTAGTGTGCTCAAAAACTCAAGGGTCAGCTTACGGTAGGTACAATAGCGTCTCCGAATTGGAGAAATGTCCCAACCTATTTTGTTAAGCAGATACATAACGCTCTCACGAATGCCTAAGGCATTCATCGCATGGTCGTCAGCATAAATGGTTGGACACATCTCTTGCTCAACTAGATCCTCAAAGCGCCTGCTCTGATGCCTACCTCTCAGGGTTATGTTCATGTAGTTCATACGTGCCATGGAGCTAAAAAAATAAAGCTAATGAATTACCTTGAAAATATTTAATAAATGTATGAAAAAATAAGTTAGTATTTTCAGGTTAAAATGCCGAAGTTAATCAAAAGAAAAAGAAGTTCAAATAAAAAGAAATAAAGGATGCAACATAAAAATTGAAAGATTAAAACATAGTTAAAAATAAAATAAAAAGCATATCAAAACAACAAAAACAATTAAAAGTAAACATGGGTTGTCTCCCATGAAGCGCTTTTGTTTCATGTCGATGGCTCGATAGACAGTACCTATTCAGTTAGGTATCGGGGTAGGTGGTTCACTTAATTTCAGATAAGCCGAATAGTTTAGATTTTCGATGTTAAAATAATGCTTTAAACGCTAGCCATTGACTATAAATGGTTCTATGGAATTTCCTTTAATTTCTATCGCACCACTAGGGAAAACTTTATTAATTTCGAATGGTCCTGACCACCTGGAACGTAATTTACCCGGAAAGAGTTTCAGTCTAGAGTTGAATAGGAGTACAATGTCTCCTTCCTTAAATTCTTTCCTCGAGATACGCTTATCATGCCATTTTTTTGTTCTCTCCTTATAGATTCTAGCATTTTCATAAGCGTCTAAATGCAATTCTTCTAATTCATGGATATCTAATATTCGTTTCTCGCCAGCAGTCGTGTAATTTAAGTTAAGAGTTTTAATAGCCCAATAAGCTTTATGTTCTAGTTCTACTGGAAAATGACAATATTTTCCATAAACTAATTTAAACGGCGTTATTCCTATAGGGGTTTTAAAAGCTGTCCTATATGCCCAAAGAGCATCATTTAGCTTGGAGGACCAATCCTTTCTAGATGTGGCTACGGTTTTCTCAAGGATTTGTTTAATTTCCCTATTTGACACTTCCACTTGTCCACTTGTTTGAGGATGGTATGGTGTGGCTATGTGATGTTTAACGCCATATTTTGAAAGTAGTTTTTCAAAAATTCTAGAGATAAAATAGGAACCACCATCACTAATTACTAATCTTGGTATACCATATCGTGGGAAGATAACATTCTTGTGGGTGCAGTGACGGCTTCAATCCATTTAAATACATAATCAACAGTTACCAGTATATACTTATTTCCAACGGATGCGGGAAACAGTCCCATGAAATCAATTTCCCATACATCGAAAATTTCAACTTCGAGAATCTCTTTTTACGGCATTTCGTCACGTCTAGATATATTTCCTGTATGCTGACATCTATCGCAGTTCATAATTGCTACGTGGACATCTTTCCATAAAGTGGGCCAAAAAAGACCAGCTTGTAGTATTTTTGCACAAGTTTTCGAAGTGCTAGCATGTCCACCATAAGGGGCGGAATGGCAATGAGAAATGACGTCGTCCACTTCATCGTTAGGAACACAGCGACGGTAGATACCATCAGCGGCTCTTTTAAAGAGTAGTGGTTCATCCCAAAAGTATTATCTAAGATCATGGAAGAATTTCTTTCGCTGTTGGTACATTAAATCGGGTGGTAGAACACCGGCGACTAAGTAGTTAACAAAATCAGTGTACCATGGTAATGTGGTGTTGGTACAGATAGCTTCTACTATCGCAGTTGTTAGATGTTCATCGCATTGTTCTAAACTGTCGGTAGGAGCTGTCTCTAGTTGAGCAATAAGGCGTTCATATGGGAAATCATCGTTTATAGGAACACTCTCGGTTTGGATTCCATCCAATCTTTATAAATGGTCTGCTACTACGTTTTCAGTTCCCCTTTTGTCTTTTATTTCCAAGTCAAACTCTTGTAGGAGTAAGATCAATCTGAGTAGTCTTGGTTTGGCATCTTTCTTACTTAGCAAGTATCGGATCGCAGCATGATCTGTGTAAATAACAATTTTGGCGCCTACTAAGTAGGAACGAAATTTTTCCAACGCGAATACAACAAGTAAGAGTTCCTTTTCCATAGTGGCGTAATTCATTTGTGCGGGATCAAGTGTTCTGCTTGCATAGTAAATAGCATGAAGCTTTTTATCCTTGCGTTGTCCTAGGACTGCGCCTACAGCATAATCGCTCGCGTCGCACATTATTTCAAATGGTTGGTTCCAATCAGGAGGTTGCATTATAGGTGCTGAAATTAATGCTTCTTTAAGCGTCTCAGATGCGTTTAAGCATTTATCTTCAAAAATAAACTCAGCATCTTTCATCAATAGTTCAGTTAGTGGCTTAGTGATTTTAGAGAAATCTTTTATAAAACGTCGGTAAAAACCAGCGTGTCCTAGAAAACTTCTTATTTCTCTAACTGTTTTGGGTGGTTGAAGGTTTTCAATAATTTTGATTTTTGCTTTATCGACTTCAATCCCTCTGTTTGATACAATGTGACCCAACACAATTCCTTGTCTCACCATGAAATGAAATTTTTCCCAGTTGAGCACTAGGTTGACATTGACACAGAGTTTTAGTACCAACTCAAGATTTGATAAACATCCGTCAAAACTTTCTCCGCAGACAGAAAAATTATCCATGAATACTTCCATAATTCCGTCCAAAAAGTCTGTGAAAATCGCCATCATGCATCGTTGAAAAGTAGCAGGTGCGTTACATAGTCCAAATGGCATTCTTCGGTATGCAAAGGTACCATAGGGGCATGTGAACGTAGTTTTCTCTTGATCATCAGGATGAATGAGAATTTGAAAGAATCCTGAGTATCCGTCAAGATAGCAGAAGTGGGAATGTTTAGCTAAGCGCTCGAGCATTTGATCTATGAATGGTAATGGGAAATGGTCCTTGCACGTAGCTTTGTTTAGTTTTCTGTAATCGATACACATTCTCCATCCTGTTTGGGTACGTTGTGCTACCGATTCTCCTTTTGTGTTTGTTATAACCATAACACCTCCTTTCTTAGGTACTACGTGAACTGGACTGACCCAGTTGCTATCGGATATCGGGTATATGATGTCTGCTTCTAGTAGTTTCTGCACTTCTTTCTTTACGACTTCACTTAAAATAGGATTTATTCGTCTTTGATGTTCTCTAGAAGTCTTGCAGTCCTCTTCTAGCATAATGTGGTGCATACAGACAGAAGGACTTATTCCTTTTAGATCTGATATGTTATATCCCAACGCGGTTGGATACTTCCTTAACACATTAGAAAGTTTTTCGGTTTCGATCTTCCCTAAGTTGGCATTGACTATAACTGGTCGTTCGAGTTCTTTATCTAAAAATTCATACCTTAGATCTTTAGGTAATGTTTTAAGTTCTATACCAGTTTTCTTAGTAGTTAGGGTAGGATCGGGTGTTAAGGCGAAACATTCGCTTAGGTTGGCATCGTGATATTCCTGTCTCCAGTCACCATCCTCAAAAATAGATGGTGTCGGAATTTTCAATATTCCAGAATAGGTGTCTTCTTGACTTTCTAGTTCTTTGACACATTCATCGATAATATCTAGGAAACAGCATGAGTCGTCTATAGCAGGGGCTTTGAAGAATTGGGAAAGAATAAATTCTACTTTTTCTTCTCCTACCTCGAAGGTAAGCTTTCCTTTCTTAACATCGATAATGGCTCATGCAGTGGCCAAAAATGGTCTTCCTAATATGATGTGAATATTTTAATCTTCCTTTATGTCCATTATTATAAAGTCAGTAGGTATGTAAAATTGTCCTATTCGGACTGGAATGTTTTCTAGCATACCAACAGGGAATTTGACTGATCTGTTGGCTAGTTATAAGGACATCTTGGTAGGTCTCATGTCACCTAGTTTGAGATTCTCGCAAATAGATAAGGGCATTAGACTAACACTTGCTCCTAAATCGCATAGAGCTTTGTCTATGACATATTTTCCAATTACACATGGTATGGAGAAACTACCAAGATCCTTTAGCTTTGGAGGCATGTTATTTTTAATTATGGCGCTACATTCGGCAGTTAGCATAACGGTTTCGTTTTCAACAATTTTTTTCTTATTAGACAGTATTTCCTTTAGGAATTTAGCATATAACGACATTTGAGTTATAGCTTCTGTAAACGAAATAATGACGTTTAGTTGTTTCAGAAGTTCTACGAATTTCTTGAATTGTCCTTCGTTTTTTGATTTTGTAAGTCTTTGAGGGTGTGGAATTGGTGTTTTATATGGCGGTGGAGGTACGTAAGGTTTATCTTTTTCTTAAACCTCTCCGCTCTCGTTTGCGTCTTTCTCTACATTCTCATATTGTTCCTTCGATTTCTCTACTTCCTTTTCAGGTTTTTGATACATGGTCGGGTTTTGGAGTCTAGGATCTACCGGTCCATCAAGTGCTGTCCCACTTTGTAATGTGATAGCATTAGCATGTCCTTTAGGATTAGGTTGTGGTTGTCCAGGAAACATACCAGCAGGTGCAGCAGAACTAGCTTGGTGTTGTGCTACTTGGGAGATTTGGGTTTCTAACATTTTATTGTGAGTTGCTAGGGCATCTACCTTATTTGCTAATTGCTTCAATTGTTCACCGGTGTGAACGTTTTGATTGAGGAATTCTTTGTTTTGTTGAGCTTGAGTAGCAATAAAGTTTTCCATTAGGATTTCAAGGTTAGACTTCCTAGGAATGTTAGGAACATTAGCAGCGGGTTTTTGATAGCCTTGAGGTACAGCGGGTGCTTGTCCAGGTGCATATAAAGCGTTATTATTCTTGTACGAGAAGTTAGGATGGTTTTTCCAACCAGGATTATAGGTATTAGCATAAGGATTAGCTTGAGCGTAATTCACTTGATCAACTGATATTCCTGCTAGGATTTGACATACGGTTCCAACATGACTAGGAACTCCACAAACTTCGCAGTTTGGGGTTACGGCGGCCACGGTGGCTGCAGGAGGTAAGGTCAAGCTTTCTATCTTTTGGGTAAGAGCATCTACCTTAGCATTAACTTTATCTAGGCTACTAATCTCGTACATCCCACTTTTGGCTGGAGTTTTCTCCATAGGTGTTCTTTCTCCTCCCCACTAATAGTGGTTTTGAGCCATATTTTCAATGAGTTGGTTAGCTTCGTCGTAAGGCTTGTCCATCAATGTACCACCTGCGGTGGCATCTATAGAGAGTCTTGTGTTGTACAAGAGTCCATTGTAAAACATATGGATAATCAGCCAGTTTTCTAATCTGTGATGTGGGCACATTCACATCATATCTTTGTAGCGTTCCCATGCATCAAATAGTGATTCAGTATCCTTCTGCCTAAATCCATTGATTTGAGCTCTTAATGCAGCAGTCTTGCTTGGGGGAAAGTATCGTGCTAAGAATACAGTCTTAAGTCCTTCCCATGTAGTGACAGAATTTGATGGCAAGGATTGCAACCAAGCCCAAGCTCTATCTCTTAGCAAAAAAGGAAAAAGACGTAATCCTATTGCATCTTTACTAACACCATTTTCTATAACTGTGTCGGCAAATTGAACGAATTTCGTAAGATGTTCATTTGGATCCTCGGTAGGATTTCCACAGAATTGGCGTTGTTGGATAGTTGGTATCAACGACGGTTTCAACTCAAAATCGTTTCGATTAATTGCTGGAGCAGCAATGTTATTGTGGGGTTCTTGTTGTGATGGAGCTGCGTACTCCTTCAGGGGACGGGTCCTTCGTTCTTCGACCATGTCTATTTCTGGATTGGTTTCGGTTTCATAGGAAGATTTAGAATTTGTTTCAGAATCAATCTTGATTTCGGGTTTCGGTAAAGGAATAACGTGATTTAAACAGTAATCCCTGACTGCACGTCTTACGGAAAGGATGCGTTCAGGTTCGTCCGTCGATTTGTCAAGAGGTTCGCCTTGTGAGCGAGTCCTTGGCATACAATCGAAAAAGGGTTTCTATTGCCTAGTCTAAACGTGCAACAACAAAATCGTACTTAATTGACTAATCAGTCCCCGACAACGGCGCCAAAAACTTGATCGGGACTTTATGAGTCTATCGGGAAACTAACTGCAAGTATACATTTTAGTCGTTCTAGTTTTAAATGATTATCGAACCCACAGAGACTGAGGATCAATCACATACGATCTAATGTTACAAATGTTTAACTAAGCGATGAATATTTGGTTTTAGGGGGAAAAGGTTTTAATTAAAAGCAATAGTAATAGTTATACCGATATGTGATAGTCGGACTTCGGGAACTCAATGAATCACTTGACATATAAAGTATTTCGGTAAAAACGAATTGTTTAAAAACCTGAGACATACACTCTCGTGTTCATGAAATAAGTTATGCTGCTAAACCTAGTGGATGCACTTTAAATTTAATAACACTTTTTGAAAACAACTCGAGTTTAATTTATTTGTTAAAACACTCTCGTGTATTTAAAAATTAATGTTTCGTTACCACTATCTGGGTCAATCCCCAGCTCTCGCATGCAGGTTCTTGCCTTAATTAATTTTCCACTCTCGTGGCAAAATCGTGTTAAATATCCTTTCACTCTCGTGACAAGGGTAGTTAAATTAAATATGGAAATTGGAAACCAGAAATTATTTATAAAAGATTTTAGCCAAGTTATCATCGAATTCCTTCGGTGCTTAAGAGTCACATACCGGTACAAACAAAATAAGCCAGACATAATGTATTTAGAAAACATGCAACATAAAATACAGTTCATGAAAATAATCAACATAGCATATAAACAACAAAGATCGAATTGCATAAAAAAAACCTGTAATTTATATTGTCGTGGTAATCTTGAATTCGTACAGTAGCTTTTGCGATAAAATTAATTGAAATATAGAACTAAGTGTGTGTTACTCCTTTGATGTGAAGAATTAACACTTTAGGGAACTGGAAAATTACAGAGGCTTGAAAGGAAAATGATGGTTCAAAAGCAAGAAAACAAAGTAAAGCAATGCAGAAAGAAATTATGGTTCTGAAACAAATTCTCCGACCCTTTCAAAGTTAAATCTTGAACATATATATAGGCTCCCTCTTGTAACTGTCATGCTCAATTATTTCAGTACGTGCATTAAATTCTAAACTGATGGAATGAGGTCGTGTGGACTTCGTATGGGTTGCTTCGTGGCTGACTGCATAAACTGAGTTTTTTTAGTGTTACGTTCGTAATGGAATTCATTACGTTCGTAACAGGTAGGCCCTTTGTTACGTTCGTAACGTGTTACGTTACGTTCATAACAGTGTGCGCTAGGCATTACGTTCGTAACACTAAGCGTTGTGCTCGTAACGTCTTCTGGTGTGAGTTTCTCAGCAGAATGTCATTTTTCTTCTTTCTTCTTGCCATTTCTTAGCTTGTTTTGCTCCTTTTAGCTTATTTGCCATCTTATGCCTTGGAAAATATAATTTACCTGAAAACAAATAAAAATACCTTCGTGATGCATATTATTCGATAAAAATGTACAAATAACTCGTGTAAATTAGGCCTAAAAAGCGATCCGTTTTCGTGTTATCACCCACTTAGGACATTCATTGTGATAATGTCCAAGCTTATGAGACTTGTAGCATTCAACCAGTTCTCTACTTTGTCTTCCTCGACCATGGCCTCTTGAGACATTTCTTCCTTTGCCTCTACTAGTATTACTCATCTTGGGTTCTTGTTCTTCACCATGCTCCTTTTTTCCTTGTATTCTTTATTCATGTATCAGGAGACTACTATGAAGCTCATCAATAGACATAGCTATCACGTCATTGGATTCTTTTATCGAACACACTACATAATTGAATTTTACAGACATGGATCTCAAGATTTTTTCTACCACCACAACTGGCTCCATTCTTTCTCCTTGTGTAGTCATTCAATTTGCAATAAAGAGAGTTATTGCAAATTAGTCATTGACGAATTCACCTTCCCCCATTGCAAGAACCTCAAATTCGCGTCGTAAAGATTGGAGATAACCTCGTTTTACCTTCGTGGAACCTTGATACTTCCTTCACATCCCATCCCAAATGTTTTTCGCCGTGTCACAAACCAAGATTGTTTCAAGAATTGTTCTATCAATGGATTGGAAGAGATAGTTTTTGGCTTTAAAGTCACGCAATTTGCTGTCATCGACAGCTTTGCGTTGTTCTTGCGTGGCATCAGCCGGTGCAGTGATGACTCCCATCTCAATGAGACTCAAATACTCCTTGAAACGGAGAAGATTATCCATGAGCATGGACCAATGTTCATAATAGTCGTTGAACTTAGGAATTGCTGGATGAGGGAAATTTAATGATTCCGCAATAGAAACAATGGAGGTGATGTCAGAGAGAAAGAAGAAAGGGGATCGGAAAAAAATTACAGTATTTATAAAAGTTGAATAGTAAACATTCGGATTTAGGTCTCACTTATAGTATTTGTTGTGTAAAATGGTTTCACTACTCTCATTCATTATCCACTATTGCCTTGTATAGACTACAAGCAAAGGTAATAATATAGAAGAGTGGGCCAAGTAATAACCAGGCCCAATAAACCCAATACAGTAAAATAAATCCAACACAACTTTTGTTTTATTTCACTAGACTGAATAAGATCTTGAATGCAACAACCAAACTATACTTCTCTTTTCGTCTCTCACTTTCTTTCTCTCAAGGTCCGCTTCTTAGCTCGAATTGAGTACTATAAATTCTTGAATATTGTATCGGAATTTGTTATTTTTATTCTTGTAATGATGTACACATATATATAAGAGTACAAGGATCTGTATACTAATTGCCTATAATTGTCTAGTGTATAATTGCCTATAATAGAAATCCTATTTTAAATACAATTATGATACTATTTCCTGATATACTAATTGCCTTGAATGTCTTGATATTTGCTTTGACCTTCTTTAATGTGAATAATATGTGCTTATCCTTAACACCCCCCCTCAAGTTGGAGGTGGGATTGAAATCTCAAGAACACCCAACTTGCCGAGTAGTCGTTTACAAGTATCGCCTCCAAGAGGTTTAGTAAATATGTCAGCTAGTTGGTCAAAAGATCGGAGATGATAAGGGCTGATAAGACCTGATTTAATTTTCTCACGAACGAAATGATAATCAATTTCAATGTGTTTTGTGCGTTCATGAAAAACTGGGTTTTTGGCGATGTGAATAGTAGCTTGACTATCACAATGAACGGTGATCGGTTGAGGATGATCAATGACGAGATCCGAGAGAAGATATTTTAACCATTGTAACTCGGAAGATAAAGTTGCAAGAGAACGATATTCTGCTTCAGCAGAGAAACGAGAAATTGTTGGTTGCTTCTTGGTTTTCCATGATATAGGATTAGAGCCCAACATGGTAAAATAGCCGGTAGTGGAGCGACGAGTAGTAGGACAACCAGCCCAATCAGAGTCGGAATATCCAACTAAATTGAGGGAGCTAGAAGCCGAAAGAAATAAGCCTTTGCTGACACTCCCTTTAAGATATTGGAGAACTCGTGTGGCCGCATCGAGATGAGTTGTACATGGAGATTGCATGAATTGACTGAGAGTGTTAACAGCGTATTGGATGTCGGGCCATGTCACTGTTAAATATAATAGACGACCAATGATGCGACGATAGATTGTCAGATCAGGAAGAGGGCTTCCTTCATTGGGCCGTAGACGGAGGTGTTGCTCCATAGGAAAATCTGATGGTCGGCAACCAGTCATACCAGATTCGGATAAAATGTCAAGTGTATATTTCCTTTGGCATAAGAATATTCCCTTTTTAGAACTGAATACTTCGATACCTAAGAAGTATGAAAGATTTCCAAGATCTTTGATGGAAAAGGCCTGGGCGAGAAATTTTTTGATGTCGGAGATATCGTCTTTGTTATTTCCAGTGATGATGATGTCATCTACATAAACGAGTACAAATATAGTCGTGTGATTACTTTTGAAAGTGAATAGACTATAATCAGAGATGGATTGATGAAAACCCTTTTGAATGAGGGTGGTGGAGAATTTTGAGAACCATTGACGGGATGCCTGTTTGAGACCATAGATGGATTTGTTTAATTTGCAAACACATGGTTTCCCTTAATGAGAGAAGTCGGGTGGTAATTTCATGTAAACTTCTTCATTAAGGTCTCCTTGAAGGAAAGCATTGTTAACATCAAGTTGATGTAACTGCCAGTTTTTAATGGCAGCAATGGAGAGAAGGAGTCGAACCGTGATAAGTTTGGCAACCGGTGCGAATGTTTCATGGTAGTCAATACCATGTACTTGATTGTAGCCTTTGGCGACTAAACGAGCCTTATATCGCTCAACGGTACCATTAGAGTGATATTTAATTTTGTATACCCACTTACAACCTATGGCGGTTTTGCCATTCGGGAGAGGAGATAAAACCCAAGTGTTGTTGGATTCAAGGGCGTGAATTTCTTTAGCCATAGCGTCACGCCATTCAGTTGATTTGATAGCTTGAGAATAAGATGTTGGTTCTTTATTTTCAATGATATTAAGAAGAAGAGCTCGATGAGAAGTGCTCAAATTGGATAAAGAGAAATAATTCTTTAATGGGAAGGCACTCTGTGATGTGACATTATTAATGTCACATACGTGGTCCGTGAGGCGAACGGAAGGAGTACGAAGACGTTGAGGATAACGACGTTCTGCAGGATTGATCGCTGTAGGTGAATGTTGTTGGGGAGTTTCTACAGGAATAGATGTAATATTGGATGGAATATTCGATGAGTTATCATCCTGAGGGGTGGAAATGGGCACAATCCTGTCATCATGATGACTAATGCCGGGAGAGATACTTGATGCAGGTGATAAGTTGGAAGAGGAATCATCAAATTCACAATCAAGGATTTGAGTGCTGATGCTTATGTCGTTAGCGATGGGAGGAGTTTGAAAGTCGTGATATGGAAACATGGTTTCAAAAAATTGAACATCGCGAGAGACATATATTTTGCGAGTGTGCATATCGTAGATGCGGTATCCTTTTTGATTAAAAGGGTAACCGAAAAAAATACCAGGTTTTGCTCGTTCATCGAATTTGTGTTGAATGTTCATATTTTTGGCAAAACAGAGACATCCAAACACACGAAGTGATGAGTATGAAGGAGGAGAACCGAGTAAAATTTGATGAGGAGATTTATATTTCAGGATGGGAGTAGGAAGTTTGTTTATGAGATAAGCGGCACTGAGCACGCATTCACCCCAAAAGGAAAGGGGTAATTTCGCTTGGAAACGTAATGCTCTTGCGACGTCAAGAAGATGACGATGCTTGAGCTCCACAACGCCATTTTGTTGAGGGGTTGCAACGCAGCTGCATTGATGAATAATGCCATGATCATGAAACCATGTTTGGATTTGTTTGGACAAAAACTCCGAACCATTGTCGGAACGAATAGCTTGAAGTTGGGAAGAAAGATGCCCCCATCGCCGGAATTAATTTTATTAATTTTAGTGTTGAATTGGCGATTGATTTGATTAAAAAAATGAATTAGCATAGTAAATGTTTCAGATTTATGTTGCATGAGATATAACCAAGTACATCGTGAATAATCGTCGACAATTGTTAAAATATATCGTGATCCATTGTGTGATGGAGTAGAGAATGGACCCCAAATATTGACATGAATTAACTCAAAACAATGAGATGAATATGATGTTCTTGAAGAAAAAGGTAAACGTGATTGTTTTGCACGCGGACAAACGTCACAAATAAAATCTTTATTCACATTAATATTTGGAGAGTTCTTAACAATAAATTGAAAACGGGAAATAGATGGGTGACCGAGGCGTAAATTCCATAGGTCAGCCTTATTACATTGCTTAGAACTAAAAAAATAACTTGGTGGATGGTCAACACAATAGTGATCGTTGTCATCTTTATTTAATGGTGGTTCTTCATTCAAGTAGAAGAGTCCATTTCGAGCACTACCCCGACCAATCGTCTTCTTCATTGCTCGGTCCTGAAATATGCAACCAGAGGATGAGAAAATAATATCATAATGTATTGATTTTGTTAATTGTGAAAGAGATAATAGATTATATTTGAAAGATGGAATGTGATAAACATTCGTGAGTGTAAGTGACGGCGAGCAATGAACATTGCCGATGTGTTTCACGGACGCGTGAGAGCCGTCGGGTAATTGAACAAGTATATTTTTATGAACAGGCGAATATGAAGAAAAATAAGAAAGAGATGTGCATATGTGATTTGAAGCGCCATAATTAATAATCCAAGAAAAAGGAACACAAGTAAAAGCGGTACCTGCTAAATTCACAGATGATCCCATAGTGTCCTCTTTGGCTAAGAGAGATAGGAGTTTTTGGTATTGTGCGCTTGAGAGTTGAGTAGCGGAAGTAGATGAGAATGGTTCAGATTTCTTTGGTGGCTTATTTGGAAAGCCATGAATCTGATAGCAAGTAGCAATAGTGTGACCATGCTTATTGCAATTCTCATAGTACGGACGCTGTCGTTTGCCTTGAGTGCGATATTGCACTTTAGAAGCTTGAAGCGCTGCTGATTCCTCAGCAGGAAGGGGTCGAAAATTAATCCCGTGTTGTTTCTCTTCCTGGCGTACGATGTTATAAATACGCTGAATTGAAGGAAAGGGATCCATGAGGAGAATTTGGCTGCGGACGGCCGAGAATCGGTCATGGACACCCTGAAGAAATTCCATGGCCCGGTCCTGATTTTGTTGATCAATAATACTCTTGGCATTACCGCAGATGCACTGATTGATAGGTGCGATGGAATGGAGTTCATCCCAGAGAGATTTCAACTGAGTAAAATACAGAGATACAGACATGCCCTCTTGTTTTAGGGAAGAGATAGATTGTTTCAATTGATATATTTTCGGAGCGTTGGACTGAGATAAACGATCCTTGAGATCGGTCCAGATTTATGCCGCCGTTTCAGCATAGAGAATGCTAGGGCGAATCTCGGTTGAAACCGAGTTGAGAATCCAGCTTGCAACCATATCGTTGCAGCGGCGCCACTTAGAGATATCATCGGCCTTCTTTGGACAGATTAGGGTTCCATCGACAAACCCGAATTTGTTTTTGGCACGAAGTGCCATTGTTACAGCTCGGCTCCATGAACCATAGTTGTCGACCGTGAGCAGAGGTGTAACAAGGACAGTTGCAGGGTTGTCGGAATGATGGATGACACATGGATCGGTGTTGGAGGTGGTGGCGGATTGATCATTGGTGGGTGGTAGTGGTGATGGAACATCAGACATGATGATGCGAGTGAGTGAGTGAATCGATGAAGAAGGATTGAAACATGATGATAAACACAAACTGAGGGATATTAACCAGAGAAAAACTGATACCATATAAATTCTTGAATATTGTATCGGAATTTGTTATTTTTATTCTTGTAATGATGTACATATATATATATATATATAAGAGTACAAGGATCTGTATATTAATTGCCTATAATTGTCTAGTCTATAATTGCCTATAATAGAAATCCTATTTTAAATACAATTATGATACTATTTCCTGACATACTAATTGTCTTGAATGTCTTGATATTTACTTTGACCTTCTTTAATGTGAATAATATGTGCTTATCCTTAACATAACCCCATTAAAAATTGATGGTTTGCGATGGAGAAAAAACAGACATAGGAAAAATCAAAAGAAAAAACTAATATAAAAATGTAGAGAAAACTAAAGAGAGAAGAGAAGGAAAAAAAAGAGAAAGATTAGATGAAAGATGAGAAAAAATATCTAAAAACATAAAATATTTATTAAGTAATCGTTTAATAATATCACGTAGAGATGTGGTAGATGAGTGTCACACATAAATACTGATATATTTTGATTTAGAGATGCACGGAATTATTTACTCAAATAAGTTATGTTAAACAATTTATCTCCTTACAAAGAAGTCATACATCATTAGTTTAGTTTGTTTACTATATTTCATTTTTATATAAAATGAAGTTTATTAGACATTTTTTATGAGTAAATATTGAATTTACTCAATTTCATGTGCAAATTACGGGCAAGCGAGCAACTCCATGTTTAGATATTTAAGTAAGCACTCTTTTATCTCTAGCATTTTCTTTTTATTACAATTTATGTAAATTGAGTTTTAAGAATTCAATTGAATTATTAGTACGTGAGACACTTTTAGTGAAAGGAGAAAGAGTAAATAAGAAAATAATGATTTTATTGTTTAATTAACTTGTTACAAATTGATTTATAAATTAGTTTATTTATATACAATTAACTTGTACACTAAGTAGGTTGACAAACCCTAATTAGGCTTGGGCTTGGATTACATAATTTAGATTATATCTAATATTATATATGATATTTCAACATATCTCCATAATCCAAGTTATCGAACCTACGCTAGTCATAGTCAACCTGAACTATTCCTAATTTCTTTCTCAAATTCAGAAATCTGTCGATCTTCAATTCTTTGGTGAAAATGTCGACCAACTATGCTTCACTTGAACAAAGTCTTACTTCAAGTTCACCTCGATTTACCTTCTCCTTTAAGAAGTGAAATCTAGCTTCGATATGTTTACTTCTTCCATACAAAATTGGATTTTTTGCAAGATTAATGGTTGACTTATTGTCAATCTGCATCACTAGAGGTTTCTTCACTTCGACCTCGATCTCTTCTAACATAAATTTGACCCAAATCACTTGACATGCAGCATAGGATCCTGCTATATATTTAGTCTCACACGATGACAATGTCACCACAAGTTGCTTTTTTTGAGCACCATGAAATTGGGGCACCAAAGACTTGAAAGAAATAATCAGTTGCGCTTCTTTGATCTTCCTGGTCTCCACACCAATCAACACATGAATATCAAGTAATAGTAGCTTCTTTTCTTCTAGAGTCTCGTTGAAATAGTATTCCGCTGTTTATCGATACTTTTAAGTATCTTAGAATTCTTCTTGCAGCCTTCATGTGTGACACTCTTGGTGCACTCATGTATCTGCTCATTAATTCGACTGTGAAACCTATATGAGATCGACTGTGGCACACATATCTCAAAGATCTAACTATTTGTTTAAAAAAAGTTACATCGACTTTGTCTTCCTCTCTGTGCTTTTCCAACTTCAAATTTGGTTCAACGGGAAAAGATACAGGAGTCGAATCATCCACCCCGAATCTCTTGAGTATCTCTTTAACATACTTCCTTTAATGCAACACCATACCTTATTTCGACATTTGAAATTTCATGCCTAGAAAATAAGACAAATTTTCTAGATCCGACATTTCAAATTCTCTCATCATTAGTTCTTTGAACTTCGACAACTTCTCCAAGTTATTTCCAGTTATCAGCAAGTCATCGACATATAAGAAAATGATTGTTCTATCTTGTGCTATAACCTGAACATAGACACCATACTCAGACTTTCATTTTACAAATCCTAACTCAAATAAGTATGAGTTGATCTTCTTGTTCCATGCCTCAGGTACTTGCTTGAGACAGTAGAGCACTTTGTGCAACTTGTATAGCATACTCGCTTCCTTCTGAATCACAAACCTAGGAGGTTACCAATCGTCTACAGGACCATTCATAAATGTTGATTTCACATATAAATGAAATGTCGACCGACCTTACTTGCACACCAAGGCTACCACTAGTCGAACAGTCTTCAATCTTGCTACTGGAACAAATACTTCAAAGTAGTTGAGTCTTGTTCTATGAAGAAATCATTGAGCTACCAATCTCGCTTTATGTCTTGCTATCTACCCATCAACATTGTGTTTCAACTTGAACACCCACTTTACTTCTATAGCTTTTTTATGTGCTGGTAATTCGACTAACTCTCATGTGTTATTTCTTTCGATTGTCTGTAACTCTTTGACCATAGCAGAATTCCATTGTTTATTCTTAAAATCCTCACTATAGTTGATTGGTTCAACACCTGTAAGTAAAGTAAAGAACTAATTCTCCATCTTGTGTGACTTCATTATCACTGTCGCGTCTAGGATTTTCATCGAAGTGCGAACGTGGCGCAAAAGAAGAGTCGCCATCAATGTTAATTATTCCAAGAGAGGGAAAGGAAACAACGAGTAAACCTAAAGGAAGGAAAGAACATGGTCACGCGACTAAGAGAAAGGGTAAGGAAGTCGATTATGCAAGGGGGGGGGGGGGGGGGTATTAGTACCCTTCACGTCCGTGGTACTCCACATGATCCATTTAAGTTTGTTATAATCTAAGGGTGTATCAAAATTTAAGTCTAAAGCTTAATGCTAAAAGGTAATGCATGCAAAGTATATATAAAAAGAATGTTTTTATTAGTTGTGCATGCCTCAGTTGAAAACCTTTGTGCCTACGTACCATCTTCCTTGGAATGGGGATCAAGGCACTCGCATTTCACCTAAAAAGGTGTTTTAGTTTGTTGTGTGTTTTTAGGCGGATAATGTTACATTCGTACTCTAGAAGTTAACATATTGCAATCCGACCTTTGGGGAATCATGTGTCGTATTGCGCATATTGGAAATAACACATCTTTTTTTATGAAAAGGTTTTCAAAAATAAAATCCCAAAGGCGGTCCGAAGGCAAAAGGTTTGAATTAGTTGGTATTTTTTACCATGAAAAAAGATTTGAGATTTGAACCACACCAAAGACTAAGAATGAAATAATGATAAGATCGAGAAGAAACCCTCTTATCATTCCATCGCTTAACGGAAGTTTGATTCTCATCATTTATTTATTAAGTGTTTTGAAGTTTGAAATAAAAAAGAAGAAGTCTTAGTTTTAACATGGATGCAAAAGAGAAAAGACTAACAAAAAGGGATCTCAATCCTATAAGTTGTCATGCTTGTGGACCTAAATTTTGGATAAGAGGGAGATCTACCTAATATTCTTATGCATGGATAGCAAACCTAAGGGCTATTTAGTTCAAACTTAGAGAAGAATGAACTAAAGATCATATGGGGAACATGGCAATATCACAAAATAGAAGGAGAAGAAGAAGCAAGCAATCATACACTTAGATAAGAGAGAAAGCAAGTATCACACACATGCAATTAGATAGAAACCTAAGCATTAATCAAGAAATGAAGAAGAGATGGACATAGACATTTTATACATTTAGCACAAACCTCATGGTCAAGAAGAAATTCAATTAGTCATTAAAAACATGGTACAAACGCCAAAGCAAACTAGTTTCAATCAAAGTTGTGATGTGAAGTGGGAACAAGTGTGTGATCAAGTCAACATGGAATGACATGTAAAGTAAGTGTGAAGTCATAGGAAAACACATAAAGATAACAAATATTAATGAACTCTAATATCCCTAAGGAATCACTACTAAAGCATATTCAAAAGTTAGTACAAGAATGGGTCAATACCACACCCTAACATCCCCCTAAAGGTAGTGAAGTAAAAGAAAGAGATAGATGAAGAGTGAACACGTTTAGAAGGTGTAAAAACACACAAGTCAGTAGCAAATACCCTCTAACTTCACACATTCAAACATCACAATCATAGGGATAAAATTGGATACATAACACACAAAGATCAAATGATGGATGCATAATTAAATAATTATGGAATGCGTGACTTGTATAATAAGTTAACGCAATATTAGATTCAAGAGTAACAAAATAAGAAGATGATACTTCATAAACAAAAAAAGTCACCTAATTGATGAATAACATCATCTAGAGATGGATGATACTTTTCTTAGATCAAATAAGATTGATAAAGATCAAGTAAGAGTGAAATAATATCTTATATGTCATAGGGTAATGGTGAATCCCTCACAAGATACCAATCATGAACTTAAAGACTCAAGAAATGTCAACAAAATAATATACTCAAGTTTCATGATAAATTGGCAAAGTATAGTTCTTTGATGCATACAAGCATTATGCTCTAAATAAATCAAATTTAATGTTCTTAGATGTTATGGGCAGTAGCCAACATCAATATACATTCATGGGGCATGGCACAAAAGCTCATGAGGCAATCATTAGACAATGATGCTCAAAATACAAGTAGAAAAGAGAATGTGGCTTCTTTATGTATCACCATATTGATTAGCAAGTAAGTGCTTAGCCAAGGATCAAAGAAGCAAGGTTAATTAAGATGATAAGATAGGTTAACATAAAAAATTAAGCACAAATATATTGTACCTTACATTCAGCTAACTTGATACAAGCACTCATCTCTTAAGAGGAGTTTATGATGGTTGAGGAACCACTGAGGCTTATTGGACGCGACAGTCACTCACCTTTGTTTTTGGTGTCTAATCACATGACTTTATTCTTTGATGAGGATTTTTACTCGTAATCCTTTATCTCCTTTCAGGGTTTCCATATTTTTATTTTTTTTCTTTCCCTAACTTTTTCTTGGACAATTTTTTATTTTGAAGTCCAGCGGGATGTCCTAATTTTTGCCTAAGTCATTTTTTTCAAGTTCCCACTTAGCGGACTTTCTTTTTCTTTTTCATTCTTTCTTGAGGAGTGAGTCATTTTACATGTTAAGGAGTGACTACCTCATTCCTTGGTCGACGAGGGATAACCATTTAATTTTTCTTGACCTCTTAATGTGCGAGGGGTACGGTGTGATGATCCTCGGATATTCACTCTTTGTTGATATTTGAACGCTCGATCAAATTAACTGAAAACTACCCAACCCCAAGTTAAATATGAGGGTTTTTTCTAACTAGAAAAGAAACTCCTACTTCATGGCTCAAAGGGGTTGACAAGTTTCTATCTCCCTTATATCTCTGGTGTTTGGGGATTTGAAATAATGCATGTACATCGTCAGCAGGGTTTTTACTCGAAAGCATACCGTTTAAGATTCTAGGTATATTTCTCGTCATCCTCTCTCCAGAGTTGTTGCATTATTAACAAGAGTTGAGTACCAAAAGCATAGAAAACAATTAAGAGTGATAACAAATGGATTAATTCAAAACGAACATATTCGACGCGTTATAATTAATATTCAAAAGATAAAAAAGTTTGGCATACAAGAGAGTACTGAACAAATAAGAAAGATTACAAATGAAAATGCAAATGAAGTTAGAAATTGCCATGTTGAGGAGACTAGACTCCGTCTGGACTTATTTATTTTTGACATATTTTCAACGATATTGATGCTCACTTGGTCATGGGATTCCCATTCTTCTCTGGCACAAACTCAATAGCCCTTGAATTAATCACGTCTTGAACTTTATCTCTGAACGACCTACAATCTTCGATTGAATGACCAGGTACCCCGGCGTGGTGACCACATTTGACATTAGGGTCAAATTCCTTAGATAAGGAGAAATAACAGGATCCAACTGTTTGGTTTCCACCAAAGAAAGCTTTAGCAAATGCGAGAAAAATTGATCATAAAGTATAGGAATTATGTCATATACTCTTTTTGGCTTCCTGTCCCTCTGTCTCCCTTGTTGTTGACGTCTTTGTCGATAATTTTGCGGTTGTAGCGCACACTGAACTGGCTGAGCATAAGGATGATATCGATTCTGATTAACCATCTAATTCTCATGACTTGGAAAAGGAAATTAATGTTGGATATGAGGCTTTGGGAGTATTAGTTGTGGACGATGTAACCCAGGACTTGAGGTAGAGCCTTGAAGTTGAAAAGGCATAACTATCTTCCCTGTAATAGTCGGGGTAGGCTTGATTCGTATGCTCAGACCTTTGGGAGTAAACAAAATTATCCCCACATTGAGAAAATCCTAGTCTTTGTGTTTCAACATCTTATAGGTTTAAACATAATGACCAGGTTCCCCAGAATGGAACTCACACTTATCATTTCGATCATAGTCAGGTGGAAGCTTTACAGGAGGAATACTCACAGTATAGAGCTCAACCAATTGATGGTCAAGTAATCGAGAGAGTAATTGGGAATAGGGTATTGGAATGGTATCAAATTGCTTCTCATGTTGCTTCTGCCTTTGGTGGTGAGCCTTTCCATTTGGATTATCTTGGGGAACAGGAACTGGATGTAGACGGGACGACCCGAAAGATAAGGAGATCCATGAATACTTAAAGGATCCCCCAGAGTATGGGGAAGAATGGAAACTCCTGTTGCAGCAACAAGTGTATGATTGTCCTCTTTCCTCAACATTTTTAGGGTTTTATTTTCTGCATCTTTATTATGTAACTTCCCCGAAGCCATGTAATACCGTAGGACCTTTATTTTCCGCACACTTATGTTTTTGTTGTATTATTTGTTGTTAGTAATTAGGCGTGTATGGCAATATAATAATCAACCGATAGCATAACCCTAAATACAAGATAAAATAACTGAATTGAATCACTTTCACACTTGCACCTCTAGGGTAACCTCTCTTAATTGCCTTACGGATAATTGGCCATGTCCCTCGAAAATAGGGATACTTTAGAAAAGTCCCTCCGAATAAAAGATCATAGTCCCTCGATGATCCTTTCCATGTTTCCTACGAAAAATGATCTAGTCCCTTTGATAAATTGCTAAAGTATCCTTATCTATTGCCTTCGATGACAACACGATGACCCTCGATTGTCCCTTCACATCCAATAGACGGGGTTATCTACCAACTAATGGTACGGATAACACTATCTATAAAGGAGAAGGAAAATAACAAGAACGGCCTTGAGTGGGTAAGAACTGTTAATCGCTCACTCACAACTTTTCTAAAAAACATTTTCACACATCACTTTCAAAAAATATTTCTTAAAACACTTTGTACGCGTTCTTGAGGACTGGTACAAGAACCATTACAAAGATAGTTGTACGTTGGATTTTCAAAATATTTTTCAAAACACTTATACAAAAAAGAAATTTTCAAAAGTGAGCTGGCAATTAAGAGTCCGTAGATAACTACGAATGAAAAGGGTGCTAACACCTTCCCTTTTCATATCTTACCCCCCGAACTCAAAATATTCAAGGTATTTCCTGTTTTTTTCACCCTTTTCTTATTGGATAAATGAAAAGTCGATGGTGACTCTAGCTATCCGCACATTTGCGATAAAACACAAAGGTCAGTTCTCCCACCGTATTACAGAACTGACAACTCTGCTGGGGACTAATACTTAAAAAGAGAGGTTACTATAGAGTCTAGATCACTTTTAACTACTTTAACTGTCTGAATTGTTTTCTTTAATTTAAAGGGTTTCTTGGGTTGATTTTCTTGCAAGATCCTACACCTAGATCTAGGGTACCTTATGTAAGTAGCAATAAATCATGGAAACTATACGGCGTAGACCGATATGGTTGAAGTGATGGCTACGGTTAGTGAAAAACTTTGGATTGTACTAATGTTCCTCGAGTCAGTCGAGAATAATATTAGGCTTCCGCGTGGTGTCATTAGCACTAACTAGACTTTTAGAACCTTAATTGACCCATCTTGGCCATTATAAGGTAGTGAGATGGCCGACTTTGGTGAATTCCAAGGTTGGTTGATACTCGATGCTACACTCATTGAGATTCAACTCGCGAGATGTTTTGGTGGCAAGTCAGTTGTTGTACTAAAATAAAACCTTCGAGAAAGATTTGTGATATGAGATTCCTAAAACCCAGTTACTATTTTAGGACAGGTTGAGCCAACTTAACTTCAATAGAGAAGGTTACTTACCTATAGACCCCATGTAAGCCTTTAAACCTAAGGCTCTTGTATGATTTGTCTGTGTTTTCTTTCTGTTTAAATATAAACATAACATCATGACATCATAACACCCGACATGGCATTTACTAACCATCTCAAGGATCTTAGGGATCTTTGTTGCAGGATTTTAAGTCGGACTGCTAGCAAGGGGCAAGAGGATATATTTTCCTCTAACCAGACGCCACCAAAGATCAAAATACGTTCTTCGAGTCAAAGGCTAGGACCCACTTGATATGGTGAGCTTGATACTTATAGAAGGACGTCCAAAAATGAAGACTCAATGTTCCATAACTCAAAGTTGCGTCCAAATTCATCTTTAATCTTTTTACCCTACAAGATCCTTGAAAACATTGCATTTGCATCTACACATCATGCATTTCATTACATAACATGTACCTTTCAAGACATGTTTTCTCATCTTCTTGTTTTTTATTTCAGACACAAAAAATGGATCTTGAACAGACAGTCAGAGATCTTCAATCGCATAATGCTCAATTCCAACAGATGTTCCTGAACTTAGCCAAGAGGCAGGAAAAGCTGAAAGTACTGGTCACTAGTGAAAAGAAGAAGAAGATAAAGAAATTGATCAGTGTTCTTACACGGGAGACAGTAAAAGTGTGAAGGCTGAAAGAAGCCATCCTGGTTCAAACAAATGTCCCGATGAAGAGGAAGATGATTACTTGGATGAGCGGTATCCCCCTGCTGATGAGAAGTATAAATTGCTGGAAGAGCATCTGAGGGCTATGGAAATCCAAAAGGTGTCTGGTTTGAATTTTGATGATTTAGGTCTGGTTTCAGGAGTTATCATTCCTCCTAAGTTCAAGACTCCTACCTTTGTAACGCCCGTTAATTTAATTAATTATTTAATTAAATTATTTTTGGATTATTTTTTGAATTTGCGAGATGTTGAGAATTATTGGTATAAGTTGTTGAATTATTATTAATTAATTAATTAGTTGATTAATAATAATTATAATGTTGGAATTAATAGAACAATTGTGTTGGACCTATGTTATTTGTTTGAAGTAGTAAAGTGGGGGTGTGTAGGTTAGGCCCAATAGAATTGATATATAAGGTTAAGCTGACACAAGGATTTGGTTTTTGGAGAATAACCAGTTATGTGCATTGACCATGTGAAGCCGCGCGACGAGAGGAGCAACTGCCTGGTGTCGAGCGTAACAAAGCAAGGATTACGACCGAAGTTTTGGTTGAGCGAGCTTCAATCAAGGTAAGGGTGGCATTTTGACCTTATAATGGGATTTATGATGTGTATTATGTGGGAATTGGTTGGTTTTATTACTGTGTGTGTTGATGTTTCTGTATTTGTTATCAAAGTTGCCAGTTTCTCTATGTTGTGGTTGTTAGGGAGTCACTGTATGACTGTATCGCATGATTAGTGAACATGTTATATGGAGTTTGCCGGTTGTTATATTGTGGGCATTTGAGTTATCTGTATAATTTCCCAGTAGAATCGATGATTACGTTAGTGTAGTATATTAGTGGATGGTGTGGTCGTTATGAATGATGTGGTGTTCTGAGCAGTATATAGGAAATTAGGAATTGTTGTTATGGTCGTATTAGGAGGGTTTCTGCATGACTGTTTTGTACAATTAACGAATTTGTTGAATAGGAACATAGTTGCCCGTTACGGTAGTATTTCGAGCAATTGGCCGGAAATCATGGATTTTAATGTGGTGGTCGTTATGCTATTGTATTGTTTTATGTTTTTGGTCGGAACTAGTGGTCGAGGAGAATGCTAATGGTGTTAGGTGTCGAGCAGCATTTAGGCTGCGAGGAGTGCCGGAGAATATGTGTTGGATGTCGAGCGATATTAGGCTACAAGGTGTGCTGAGGAGCACAATAGTGATGTTGAGTTGTATCAAGCTGCAGGTTGTACCGAGGAGCATGGTACTGTTGTCGAGTGACACAAAGTTGTAGGTTGGGCCGAGGAGTATAAGTTAGTTGTTATTCTAATTTGTTTCTGTCTGTGTCAAAGAGTATTGAGTCGATTATTATTCTGTCTTAGTTGTTGTTTATGTCGAGGGGCACATAGTTCCATAGTTATATTGCCCGATTGTGTCGATTTGGTCATTTCAGTGTGTTGTATAAGTTTTAAGTTGAGAAATTGCAGGTTAATGATATTATGTTGTAGGCTTATGGCCAAAGTTGAATTATGTTGATGTTGAATTGTTGTTGAAGTTGTAGGCTTATGGCCAATGTTGATTTATATTAAGTTGTTGTTTATTGTTGTTGCTGCTACATTCATGTTGTGTCGCATACGTCGCATATCAAGTTGGAGATGATGCTCGTTAAGTTGGCTTGGATTGGATAAATATTAAGTCGAAGGCTCATGCCTTGTTGATGCCTCTATTGATTGGCAGATTTTTAAGTTGGGAGTTCTGCTGCATTGGTACCACATGCATTTGCATAAAGACAAGTTGCATTCTGTGTTGCATTCTGAGTCGTTGTATGGTTGATTTGATTATGCTTATGTTGTTAAAATCTGAGGAGTGGTGAATATGTATGAACTAATTCTAATGTTTTATTTATCATACGTTCTATTATATGGTTCGATATCTCACCTCTTATATTTGAATGTTGCCCCGATGTTGGTAACGTGCATGTAATCCAGAGTGAAGGCGGTTTACCTTCAGTAGTTCGAGTCAGTGTCATTGCTCTGATATGTAACACTCGGGGGGATGAACTCTTGATATTTTATTATTATTACTCAGTTGTTGCACTTAATTTGTTTTTCGTTAAATAATTGTTATTTGAAGTTGTTTTAGTTGGATAAAGATGTTATATCCTTTAAGTTGAATATTTGATTCTGCAGCGTGGTTATGAAAGATTAATTTATGTTGTTGTTGGTTCATCCAAGTTTAATGTGTTATGTATCTGTAATGAATATAGTTGTTTTAAGTTGAATTTGTAGCATCCTGATTTGAAATGTCGGAATTTTTGTAACTCTGATTTTATATAATTGTCGGGTAGAATTGGGGTGTTACAAAGTTGGTATCAGAGCAAGTCGGTCTGTCTGACCAAGTTGTCAAGTCATAGTTTATTTAACAATTGAGTATTGTTAACTTGAGTTCTAACCGTTGTTTATGTTATAGTGATAAGTTGCGATGTCTAGAAGGAATGATATTGCACTTGTTGCTGCTTTAGAGGCAATGGTGCATGCTATGGAGAATCAGCCGAATGGTGAAGGGAATGCTGGATCTCGTAGTTTGGCGACCTTCCAGAGGGATAATTTTCCTACCTTCAAGGGAAAGTATGATCCTGACGGAGCGTTGGATTGGTTGAAAGAGATTGAGATAATCTTCCGTGTGATGGACTGCACTCCAGCGCAAAAGGTTCAGTATGGTACTCATATGCAAGCAGACGAAGCTGATGACTGGTGGCTAGAGACATGTCAGAGGTTGGAAGTTGCAGGTTCAAATGTCACTTGGTTTGTGTTCCATAGGGAATTTCTGAGGAAGTATATCCCTAAAGATGTTCGTGGTAAGAAGGAAATTGAGTTCCTTGAGCTGAAGCAAGGAAGTATGTCGGTTGTTGAATATGCTGAAAAGTTTACTGAGTTGGCTAAGTTTTATCCGCACTATAGTGAGGAAAATGCTGAGTTTTCAAAGTGCATCAAGTTTGAGAATGGGTTGCACCCAGAGATCAAGAAGGCAGTTGGATACCAGAAGATTCGTGTTTTTGCTGATTTGGTTGATAGTTGCAGGATTTATGAAGAGGACAATAATGCTCACTATAAGATTATCAGTGAGAAGAGGGGTAAGCACCAACAAAATTATGGTAAGCCTTATGATGCCCCAGCTGGTAAAGGTAAACAGAAAGTTTCTCAGGGCCAGAGAATTAGTGGGGGAGATTCTCCTTCTGGTGTGGTTTGTTTCAAATGTGGGAAACCTAGTTATAAGAGCAATGTGTGTACTAGTGACGTAAATAGGTGTTTCCGTTGTGGCAAGACGGGACATGTGGTAGCTGAATGTAAGCATAACGAGATGATTTGCTTCAATTATGGTGAAGAAGGACACATTGGTAGTCAATGTCAGAAGCCAGAGAAGGTACAAACCAGTGGAAAGGTGTTCGCTTTGGCTGAGAACCAGGAAGCTAATTAGGACAGACTCATCAAAGGTACATGTTTCATTAATAGTACTCCTTTAATTTCTATTATTGATACCAGTGCTACTCATTGCTTTATTGTTGCTGATTGTGTTGAAAGATTGGGTCTTATGATGTCTTCCATGAACGGAGAGATGGTCGTCGATACTCCAACCAAGGGGTCGGCGACTACTTCTCTTGTGTGTTTAAAGTGTCCTTTGTCGATATTCGACAGATACTTTGTTGTTGATTTGGTTTGTTTGCCTTTAAGAGGGTTGGATGTGATATTAGGTATGAACTTGTTAGAACATAATTATGTTCATATTAAATGTTATAACAAGTCGGTGAGGTTTTCTACTCTTGAAGAAGAGGAAGCTGGTATGTTGTCTGCTAAACAGATGCGGCAGCTGATGCAAGAAGAGGCTCAGATGTTCTCGTTGATGGCAACACTATCTGTCGAGAATCAAGCTGTAATTGAGGAGTTGCAAGTGGTGCGTGAATTTCCTAAAGTTTTCCCTGATGAAATTCCTGATGTACCGCCAGAGAGACGAGTTGAATTTTCTATTGATCTTGTACATGGTACCAGACCTGTTTCTATGGCACCATACAAGATGCATACATCTGAATTGTCGGAACTAAAGAAGAAATTGGAAGAATTACTTGAGAGGAAATTTTTAAGACCATGTGTATCACCGTGGGGAGCTTCAGTGTTGCTAGTAAAGAAGAAAGATGGAAGTATGAGGCTTTGTGTTGATTATAGGCAATTGAACAAAGTGGCGATTAAGAATAAGTAACCACTTCCAAGAATAGATGACTTGATGGATCAATTGGTGGGTGCTCGTGTGTTTAGTAAGATTGATCTGAGGTCGGGATATTATCAGATTAAAGTGAAGGATGAAGATATCTAGAAGACGGATTTCAGGATGCGTTATGGACACTATCAGTATTCGGTGATGCCTTTCGGTGTTACTAATGCGCCAGGAGTATTTATGGAATACATTAACTGTATCTTTCATACTTTTTTGGACCGATTTATAGTGGTGTTCATTGATGACATTTTGATTTACTCTAAATCAGAAGAAGAGCATGCAGAACACTTAAGAATAGTATTGCAAGTTTTTAAAGAGAAAAAGTTTTATGCAAAGCAGTCAAACTATGAATTTTGGTTAAATGAGATTAGTTTTCTTGGTCATGTCATCTCAGGTAGTGGCATTATTGTAGATCCATCTAAAGTAGATGCTATGTTGCAGTGGGAAACTCCAAAGTCGGCTACCGAGATTAGAAGCTATTTGGGATTAGTTGGTTATTATAGAAGGTTTATTGAAGGTTTCTCTAAGTTGGCACTTTCGTTAACTAAGTTAACTTGTAAAGGTAGAGCTTTTGTGTGGGATGTTCAATGTGAAGAAATTTTTACAGAATGGAAGAAAAGATTGACGTCGACTCCGATTTTAAAATTACCTAATCCAGGAGAACCTTTTGTGGTATATTGTGATGCTTCTAAGATGGGTTTAGGAGGTGTGCTTATGCAGAATGATAAGGTAGTTGCTTATGCGTCAAGGCAGTTGAGGACTCATGAGAAGAACTATTTTACGTTAATAGAGTTCAGTTATAATAACAGTTACCATTCTAGTATTGGAATGGCACCTTTTGAAGCATTGTATGGTCGAAGATGTAGAACTCCTTTATGTTGGAATGAATCTAGAGAAAGTGTAGTGCTTGGACCTGAACTTGTTCGTGAGACTACTGAGAAGGAGAAGTTAATTTGAGAAAAGATGAAAGCTTCCCAAAGTAGACAGAAGATTTATCATGATAAGCGAAGGAAAGATTTAGAATTCAAGCGGGTGGCCATGTGTTTCTGAGAGTTACACATGTGACTGGTGTTGGGCGAGCGTTAAAGTCTAAGAAGCTCACTTCTCGTTTTATTGGTCCGTATCAAATTTCAGAAAGAGTTGGAAATGTTGCTTATAGAGTGGCTTTACCGCCTAATATTTCGAATTTGCATGATGTGTTTCATGTGTCACAACTCCGGAAGTATATTTCAGATCCATCTCATGTGATTCAGATGGATAGTGTGTAAGTACGAGATAATCTTACTGTGGAGACGATACATGTACGAATCGCGGATCGTGAAATAAAGACGTTACGAGGCAAAGATATTGCTTTGGTGAAAGTAGTCTGGTTAGGAGCTTCCATAGAAAGCATGACGTGGGAGTTGGAAAGCAAGATGTGGGAGTCATATCCTGAGTTATTCGAATAAGGTAGATTTTCGAGGACGAAAATATTCTAAGTGCAGGAGAGTTGTAACGCCCGTTAATTTAATTAATTATTTAATTAAATTATTTTTGGATTATTTCTTGAAGTTGTGACATGTTGAGAATTATTGGTATAAGTTGTTGAATTATTATTAATTAATAAATTAGTTGATTAATAAATTATAATGTTGGAATTAATAGAACAATTGTGTTGGATCTATATTATTGGTTGGAAGTAGTAAAGTGTGGGTGTGTAGGTTAGGCCCAATAGAATTGATATATAAGGTTAAGCTGACACAAGGATTTGGTTTTTGGAGAATAAGGAGTTCTATGCGCTGACTGAGTGAAGCCGCGCAATGAGAGGAGCAGTTGCCCGGGGTTGAGCGGAACAAAGCAAGGATTATGGCCGGAGCTTTGGTTGAACGAACTTCAATCCATGTAATGGTGGGGTTCTAACCTTATAATGGGATTTATGATGTGTATTATGTGGGAATTGTTCGGTTATATGACTGTGTGCGTTGATGTTTTTGGATTTGTTATCGAAGTTGCCTGTTTCTCTATGTTGTGGTTGTTAGAGAGTCACCGTATGACTGTATCGCATGTAGTGAACATGTTATAGGGAGTTGGCCGGTTGTTATGTTATGGGCGTTTGAGTTGTCTGTATCAATTCCCAGTAGAATCGATGATTTGGTTAGTGTAGTATATTACTGGGTGTTATGGTCGTTGTGAATGTTGTGGTGTTCTGAGCATTTGACAGGAAATTAGGAATTGTTGTGGTGGTCGTATTAGGAGGGTTTCAGCGTGACTATTTTGTATAATTTACAAATATTTTGAATTTGAAATGTAGTTTCCCTTTACGGTAGTATTCCGAGCAATTGGCTGGAAATCATGGATTGTGTTGTGGTGGTCGTTATGTTGTTGTATTGTTCATTGTTGTTGGTCGAAACTAGTGGTCGAGGAGAATGCTGATGGTGTTAGGTGCCCAGCGGCATTTAGGCTGCGAGGAGTGTCGTAGAATATGTGTTAGATGTCGAGCGATATTAGTTTGCAAGGCGTGATGAGGTGCGAAGTAGTTATGTCAAGCTGTACGAAGCTGCAGGATGTGCTGAGGAGCATGGTACTGTTGTTGAGCGAAACGAAGTTGCAGGTTGGGCCGAGGAGTATAAGTTAGTTGTTATTCTTCTTTGTTTCTGTCTGTGTCGGAGAGTATTGAGTCAGTTATTATTCAGTCTTAGTTGTTGTGTATGTCGAGGGGAACGTAGTCCCTAGTTATATTTCCGGTTGTGTTGATTTAGTCGTTACAGTGTGATGTATAAGTTATGAGTTGAGAAATTGCAGGTTGATGATATTATGTTATAGGCTTATGGCCAAAGTTAAATTATGTTGATGTTGAATTGTTGTTGAAGTTGTAGGCTTATGGCCAACGTTGATTTATATTAAGTTGTTGTTTGTTGTTGTTGTTGCTACATTCATGTTGTGACGCATACATCGCATATCAAGTTGGAGCTGATGCTCATTAAGTTGGCCTGGATTGGCAAAATATTAAGTAGAAGGCGTATGCCTTGTTGATGCCTCTATTTATTGGTATATTTTTAAGTTAGGAGTTCTACTCCATTGGTACCACATGCATTTGCATACATACAAGTTGCATTTTGTGTTGCAACGTTCTATTATATGGTTCAATATCTGACCCCTTCTGTTTGAATGTTACCCCGATGTTGGTAACGTGCAGGTAATCCAGAGTGAAGGAGGTTTACCTTCAGTAGCTCGAGTCAGTGTCATTGCTCTGATACGTAACACTCGGGGGGTGAACGCTTGCTATTTTATTATTATTACTCAGTTGTTGCACTTAAGTTGTTCTTCGTTAAATAACTGTTGTTTGAAGTTGTTTTAGTTGGATAAAGATGTTATATCCTTTAAGTTGAATATTTGATTCCGCTGCGTGGTTATAAAAGATTAATTTATGTTGCTGTTGGTTCATCCAAGTTTAATGTGTTATGTATCTGTAAGGAATACCATTGTTTTAAGTTGAATTTGTAGCATCCTGATTCGAAATGTCGGAATTTTTGTAACTATAATTTTATATAATTTTTGGGTAGAATTGGGGTGTTACAACCTTTGCCAAGCATGATGGCATTTCTTGTCCAAAGTGGCATCTAAGGTCTTATGTTCGGAAAATCCAATCGTACACTGCTGATAAGAAACTATGGGTTCATTTCTTTCAAGAGATCTTGTCTGGAACACAACTAGAATGGTTCTATCAACTAGAATGAACCAATATTCACACCTGGGAAGATTTGGCTGCTACTTTCTATAAGAAATACCAATATAATATTGATCTTGCACCAACCCGTATGCAATTGCAGAGTATGACCATGAGTTCTGATGAAGGTTTTAAAGAGCATGCCCAGAAATAGAGAGATCTTACGGGCAGAGTTCAACTTCCTTTGGTTGATAGAGAGATGGTTAACATGTTCATGAGCACACTGGCAGGTCCCTTTTATAACCATCTGTTAGGAAGTTCTTCGGTTGGTTTCACCAAACTGATCTTGACATGGGAACATGTGGAAAATGGAATCAGAAGCAGAAAAATCCACATGGCTACATCTTCAAATGCTATGAAGAAGCCCTATAATGGTCAGAGGGAATTCAATAATGTGTACGGCCAAACGGGTCGTAATAAGAGCGATCGCAACCAATCTATGGGGGCATTACAGATCTCCAATCCTGCGCCAGTGTAACAACAACAAAATAATCATCACAGGTAGGAAGCACCTAGGACGCAGTTTACAAAGATCAACATGCCATTAGCGCAAGATTTACAACACATGTTGAAGGTAGGGCTGGTTACATTGAGGGAGCCTCCTCTGAATCCTAACACTTCCTCTCCCCACTACAATCCCAACACAAAGTGTGCATACCACTCTGATAGCCCCTGGCACGACACTAGCAACTGTTGGGCTTTGAAGAATAAAATCCAATACATGATTGATGCCAAGGAAATTGAATTTGATCCTTATGAAACCCCTAATGTAATTACTGCGCCTATGACCAATCATGACAAGGGTGTTAATTCTATTGAAAATGTTTCTTATGTTTCTATTGTGAATGAGTTGACTACTCTCCTAATGATTGTTAAAGAGAAGCTATTGTAAGCCGGTTTATTTCTGGGTTATGCCAAAGACTGCTACTACTGTGCATCCCAATCCAATGGTTGTGAATTGCTGAAAAAATGTATTCAGTGTCTAATGGATGACCGTGAGATTCAGTTTGAGAAAAAATCCTGTTGAGAAGACTCCTCATATGGAGAGTACGTCCCAAGACCTGAATCTTGAAGACGTGTCTACAATTTCCGGTACCCCTATAAGGATCACTTCTAAGGGTCCTGTGAAGATTATCGTCAAACCTAAAGTCGCTCCCCTGATTATTATTTCCCTGGGCTAATTCTATATTCCTCTAATAAGGCTATCCCTTGGAATTATGGAGCTGATGTCTACTATCATGGAGTCAAGCAGGAACCATTGACTGTTAAAGAGAAAAATGTTGAAGTTACTAATATCGATGTTGGAAATATTGTTGGGACCAGTAAGGTTACCAGAAGTGGAAGGGTTTTCTCTCCAGAGATATCTCCGAATACTGTCACTGCACCAGTTCGTGTCACTGCTACTGAATCAACTACTGAAATCCGAGATAAAGAACATATGACCGAGCTTGCCCAGGCGGAGGCACCAAAAGAAGTTACTGCCGAAGACTCCTCCAAGCAAGAGATGGCGGAAATATTAAAGATTATCTAAAAGAGTTACTATAAGATTGTTGAATAGTTGGGGCAGACCCCCTCCAAAATATCTATGATATCCCTGTTGTTGTGCTCTGAAGCTCATGCTCAAGCTTTGGTGAAATTTTTAAAATCTTCCTATCTACCGCAAGAAATATCTATTGACCAGTTCAAAAATCATATTGCTAGCCTGACGACTGATAATGGGCTAGACATTTCTGATGCAGACTTAACCCCCGCAGGAAGGAATCATAATAAGGCCTTGTTGTAGCGGTAGAAATGTTTAAGACTAAGCCATTGGATTGACTAGACTTATACAGATCAAAATAAAAATCGCCACTGCGCTTTATTGTTTCCAAAGGAATGGGAAAAGAGCGAGTAACCCAAAAAGAGGGGGAAATATTCAAGGTATGGGGGCTGGTTATGCAAAGGCAAGGTATTATCACCATAAACATCTACGGTACTCCGCAGGAACCTCTTTGTAAAATCTGTATATTTTAACTATAAAATGTTGTATAAAAAATAGATGATGGAGGTGAGAAAAGAAGTATTTTTTATGATTTGTTTGCACCCTCTGCAGTTACGAACCTTTAGTGCCTACGTACCACCTTTCGTGTAATATGGGATCAGGGTACACGTAGTTCCTCTTTAAAAAATTTTAAAACGTAAGTGTGTTGGTTAATTTTATGAGATAAGACATCATTGTCATTATCCGTGTGGAAAACATACTTACTACCCACAATTATGAGAAAGCATAATTCGCATCATCTCAAAGTGGAGGATATGGCTTGGATTTTAAAATCAACAATACCTCCCTCAACACCCAAGTGGAAAATATCTCTCTTCACTATATATTGTAGAAGTATAGTTGTTTGTATCACTACAAGGATTGACAAGAGTCTAATATTTTGAGAAAGGTTTAAATTAGAAGCCAAAGTGGAAAAATAGTTTAAAATGAGATTGATTGACTTTTAGTCTTCTCACAAAAATGTCAAGGTATTATTAAGTTGATTGAAGTTTATTTATGAAAAGGTTTTGAAAATGCATGGACCCGTTTATTATGAAAATGCTTCAAGTTTCAAAACAAGAAGAGTTTTCAAGAGGAGGGAGAATATTTTTGAAATTAAAGAAGATGGGAGGAGAAGAAGAGACTATCCTAAAGCATGAGGTAAAGGCTAGGGAGAAGAATCATCTAACCAACAAGAAGCTAATACTTGACATTATGAGTCAAGATATAATTCTCATTCTTTGGATTGAAACCAAGCAAGCAAAGATAATAGACCTCTTGAGAGAAGTAAACTTCAAGTGTATTAAGTCTTCACAAAAATTGGGCAGAGTAACGGCTGTAAACGGGTGAATTCCAGATTATAAACAAAGTATGTAATCACAATAACCTGCACACAAAACAAACAAACAACCCAATGTCTTGAGGTAAACCTCAAGAACTTCAGACAAAATATCAATTAAGGTCACAAGGTCTGCAACATAGGCCAATGTTTCTATTCCTAAGTCCAAGAAGTCCAATACTCCATAATGTCAAGGATAGTAACCAAATAGTCCAAGTATCATTAAAGCTTTTTATGGTTCATGTTGATTATTAGGTGTCTTAAAAAAAAGCTTAAGTGAGCAAAATAAAAATGACAACAAAGTAAATGCTCAAGTGAGCAAAGATGAAAAATAGCGTGAAATGTAAATGCTAAAGTAAATGGTGCATAAAATAAAAAACACAAAATAAAGTAAATTATTAGTAATTAGTGGTTAGTTGGATGACCATCTTGAAACTTGCATTTGGAACTCATTAGAGGATTGGTAGAACCAAAGCCTCCACACAACAAGTTGTGTGATACAGTGGGAGAGAACTGACTGTTTTTTGGAATGCTGGTTTGCATTTTGCGTTTGTATTTGCAAAATGTCGCGGTAAGCAAGAGTCGCCACCATCTTTTATTTTATCCAACAAGGAAAGGGAAAAAGCACAGAAAAATTCCTTTTTTCGAGATATTTCTCAGGTTCGGGGGGTAGATTATAGAAAGGGAAGGTGTTAGCACCCTTTCTATCCGTGGTTATCCACGGGCTCTTATGTACTTGCTCATATTGTTTTCAAAATTGCTTTTCTTTGTGTTTGTGGGTTTGAAGAAGCTTTTGTTTGAAAGGTGTAAGTGTGAAAAAGTTTTGTTTTGTTTTGGAAAGAGCAAGTACTTAAGAACCATCTACCTACTCGAAAAAGGAATCGTTCTATGCAATTTTCCTTTAGACAATGTTATCCGACTATTGAAGAGTAGGTAGCACCGTCGTTGGAGTTTTAAGGGTCAATTTGATTAAGGGACGTGCGGCCACTAAAGCAATGTTAGGACGCCTTAGCGGTAACCCTAATGTCTTAGATCATTTTATCCGAGGCAACCGTTTCGAGGCAACTATGATCTTTGGACAAGAGGACGACCTCTAAAACTTCCTATACTCAATGACCGTGTACGAAGGCAACCAAGTGGGGTGTACCCTAAGAGTGCGCATGTGCGAGTGTGTCATTTTCGGTTAATTTGTCTTTGTACATGTTATGGGTGATCTATGTTGATTTTAGGTTTAAACGTTCAATCTTGTCATGCATCCCTATTATCAATCATCTAGCAGTTATATTTTGCGGAAAATAAATTGCGGAAATTAAATTACAAGGCGTCGGGTATTTACATCGCAAAAAGCAACCCTTTGAAATTTAAATGCGGAAAATAAATAAAGCGATAAAAATAGTTAAAGTTCTATTAAGCTATTACATTCCGGAAACAAATACAATATTGAAATAAAATGGATCGCGTGCGGGAAATTAAATCGGGCACAAGTTTTTAGGGTTTTGACCCTTTAATTAAAGAAAAGATTTTTTTGTTTGTTTTTGAATTAAAAAAGAAATTAAACTAAGTTAATTATTAAATTAATACACAAATTAATTAATGAAAATATTTTTGGGTTTTTGGTATTTAAAGAAATAAAAATAAATTTAATCAATGTTAATAAAAACCTAATTGTCTAAGTTAATTTTAATTATTGCAAAATATATTAAAAGTTATTCCTAATTAAAACTAAATTAATTAAATTAATATTGTTAACAAAAATAAAATACTGAAATTTAATTTAATAAATAAAATATTTTTTTGGTTTTTATTTTATTAAGAAACAAAAGTTTGATTGGTTAATTAATAGTAAAAATAATAACAATAAATAATTAAGAGAAATAATAAAAGAAAAGAGAACGAGTTAGGAGGTTTGGGCCTGTTTAGGGGGTTAGAATGGCAAATTCAAGGCCCATTAGGCGCTGGCCTTGACTGACTTTTTGGATCCAGCGTGGCACTTTGACTAGGTAGCATGGTGGACGTTCCATCTGGACCATCAGATTTAGCCTGGGGCCATCTGTCCATTGATTGAATGAGGGAGTATTGTAGGCTACACGCTTGGTATTACATTGGATCACCTGAATGAAAAATATAACAAATAACATGGGGACCTGGGATTCGAACCCAGGTCCTGCTGGTCATTGGACACACGCCACTACCACTCAGCCATCACGCTTCATCTGTTAATATATTCAACAATAATAATAATATGGGATAACACGTTAATATGCCAGATATAAAAAAAAAGTGTACGAATATTTGAATTAGCCCTAGGGGGACTGACGCGTCATCGTCTTCTTCCTCCAACCCTGTAATTTTTCCTGCGGATTCATATCCGCAGCTGAATTCGTAGGTCAACCCTAAAATCAATTATAGGCCATGAAAATTAAATCCAAGACCATGGTTATGCTCGTCTTCCTCCTCCGGTCATGCCCATGGCCATTATTGGAGCTGATTTTGCCTGTAAAAGAAATGCCTAAAAAACAAACTACAAAACCCTAGATTCGTCTATAGGGTTACAGTCCATATAAATAAAATCAAATATTGCCAAAAGTTCAGAAATTTCATAAGCATCACAAATATGTCCATGATTTGTCCAAATGATGCGAAAATAGAGAGTCACGATTTGGAATACAGGGCCAAGAAACGTGATGCTTACAGTGCGTTTTGATGCGTATGAGAGCTTGTTTTGGATTGCAGGAGGTTGAGTAGACACCCAGTAATTGATTGGTGTTGAGTTTTGCCTTTGTAAACGCCTCTAAGTGTGACTTCAGTTTTGCACTTTTTCCACTTTTTTTCAAGTTTTGTTCTTGGTGTTCTTGCAGTCTCTTGGTCCCAATTTCGTGTGCTTTGGCTTGTATATGTAATATGCAATGTATTAGGTTAACATTTGTGGATTGAATCCTTGCACATTGATGCCATGGGATTTGATTTGATCCATCATTGAAAGCTTGCCTATTTTGTCAAAAATCCAATCTTTTTGCACATGGAATGCTTGATACGAATTTGATACACTTGATGGTGATGATTCAATCCTGAAATAACCAAAAAGAGATCAAATAATCAATGTTTGGATTTTATTGGATTTAATTTGATTAAAAATGAAATAATTCATTAAGAAATCAAATAAAATAATAAAATTAATAAATGGACACAAGGCTGGAGCTAGGACACGTGGGAAACTATGCAAGCTCAAATCAAGTGGAAAAGAATGGGCCCATTTGACAAAATTTGAAGTTTTGGGGATAGTTGACTTTTGGCAATTTTACAAAAATGCTCAACTTCAACAATGCATAACTTCTTCAATTTTGAACTTTTGGAGGTGTGCTTGGACTTTCTAGAAATATTGAGATATCCTCTAACCAACCATTTTGGTCTCATCTCATTTTGATATTCCATGCTCAAGTTATAAGCTTTGGAAAAAAAGGTGTTTTTGTTGACTTTCAAAAATGACCTATAATGTCCAAATTTATAACTTCTTATGAGTGCATTTTATGATCTTGGGGTATGAATATGGATTGTAGTAAATTGCATCCTATTCAAAATTAGCTTTGGATGGGTAATTTCTCATAAAGTATGAGAAAGTTATGCTTTGTCAAAGTTGAGTTGACTTTTCCTAAAAACCCTAATTTAGCAACTTTTGAGTCATGATGAATTTTGAGCAATCCTTGATGAATCATGATCAACCCTTGATCAAATGATGAAATATCCTTCAAAATGAGAATGTTGACAAAAAATCTTGAAGTTTGACTGTATTTGGGTCACAATTGGCTTTTGCCCTAGCACAGTCAATTTTTGGACCCTTTGAGCAATTGACTGAGCAAACTTCCTCTGCAAGGCTTGAAATTTGACATGGATGACCTTGAGAACATATTAGGACATTAGGTAGAATTTGAGGTCATTTGGACTCAAGGATCTTGATGCAACACAAAACCCTAATTTGGGGTTGACTGCCTTAGGAGATGATTTGTCTGACCCACTCTTGAGCAATCTTGAGCCACTTGGAGATTTTTCTTGAAATGTTTTGAGAAATAGGAGAGTGCAAATTTTGGGGTAAAACAGCTGCCCCTGTTCAATCTTCTTAAGCCTGAGGATATAGATTGGCTTTCGTGCCTTTTGTGATCCGAGGGTGGAAGATGATTGAACACTAGAGTGCCCAGAAATTTGCACTCGCATGAAGTGGTATCAGCCTGGTGATGTTGGGAATGGGCTTACAGATGCCATTTGGAGACTGTTGATAGGAGGTCTGAACTTCGACTGGAATAAGAATCAGGGAGATCTTAGTGTCGATCTGGCTGAACCAGAGAAGGTCTTGGATTAACTTTGACTGGATAAGAATAAGAAAAATCTTAGAATCGATTTAACTGAACCAGACGAAAGTCTTGGAATATCTTAAACTGGAATAAGAATCAGGGAGATCTTAGCGTCGATCTGGCTGAACCAGAGAAGGTCTTGGATTAACTTTGACTGGATAAGAATCAGAAAAATCTTAGAATCGATTTAACTGAACCAGACGAAAGTCTTGGAATATCTTCAACTGGAATAAGAATCAGGGAGATCTTAGCGTCGATCTGACTGAACCAGAGAAGGTCTTGATTAACTTTTACTGGATAAGAATCAGAAAAATCTTAGAATCGATTTAACTGAACCAGACGAAAGTCTTGGAATATCTTCATCTGGAATAAGAATCATGGAGATCTTAGCATCGATCTGACTGAACCAGAGAAGGTCTTGGATTAACTTTGACTGGATAAGAATCAGAAAAATCTTAGAATCGATTTAACTGAACCAGACGAAAGTCTTGGAATATCTTCAACTGGAATAAGAATCAGGGAGATCTTAGCGTTGATCCGACTGAGCCAGGGAAGGTCTTGGATTAACTTTGACTGGATAAGAATCCGAAAAATCTTAGAATCGATTTAACTAAACCATACGAAAGTCTTGGAATATCTTCAATTGGAATAAGAATCAGGGAGATCTTAGCGTCGATCTGACTGAACCAGAGAAGGTCTTGATTAACTTTGACTGGATAAGAATCAGAAAAATCTTAGAATCGACTTAACTGAACCAGACGAAAGTCTTGGAATATCTTCAATTGGAATAAGAATCAGGGAGATCTTAGCGTCGATCTGACTGAACCAGAGAAGGTCTTGATTAACTTTGACTGGATAAGAATCAGAAAAATCTTAGAATCGACTTAACTGAACCAGACGAAAGTCTTGGAATATCTTCAACTGGAATAAGAATCAGGGAGATCTTAGCGTCGATCTGACTGAACCAGAGAAGGTCTTGGATTAACTTTGACTGGATAAGAATCAGAAAAATCTTAGAATCGATTTAACTGAACCAGACGAAAGTCTTGGAATATCTTCAACTGGAATAAGAATCAGGGAGATCTTAGCATCGATCCGACTGAACCAGAGAAGGTCTTGGATTAACTTTGACTGGATAAGAATCAGAAAAATCTTAGAATCGATTTAACTGAACCAGACGAAAGTCTTGGAATATCTTCAACTGGAATAAGAATCAGGGAGATCTTAGCGTCGATCTGACTGAACCAGAGAAGGTCTTGGATTAACTTTGACTGGATAAGAATCAGAAAAATCTTAGAATCGATTTAACTGAACCAGATGAAAGTCTTGTGAGGGCATCTTTCTGAGGAATCCGCTGAAACGGCCCTTAATAGATGTAGTATTTGAGGGGACTACCAGGTCATATAGGTAGTCAACGGTGTTTATTGATTCGTCTTTCCCTGAAAAGGTAAAGAGTTAGTCATATGCAATTTCATGATGTATGAAATGCATGATATATATCCAGCAATGATGCTCTCAAAATAAATGAGATTGTGTGGTATGATGCGTATATGCCTGTATCATGATGTATGGAAATGTAATAATTCTAGCTGGGGAAAATAAATCCCGGATAGCTGCTGAAGAATAGAGCAGGATTCTTCGTTTCTGATGGGGATGGCGAACGAAGAGAATAAACCTGCAGGAGAGGATGACTCTGTTGAGGGAATAAACTGATGAGGAGATTACTCTAGGGAAGAGATGTTCTGCTGAAGATTCCACTGATAAATTCTGTCGGGATGAATTATAGTTGTTGGTGATATTGAATACTAATGGGGATTGAATTCCTGTTCGTGAAAGGAAAGAACTCCGCTGGAGATGATCTTCGGTTGCGACTTCTCTGGGAATAACCTTTTAGGCTCTAATGGGGATAACCCTTTGAATTTTGCTGGGAATGATCCTTTGAGTTCGGATGGGGAGATTTATTTTTGTACTTCACTGGGGATGAACTTCCAGAGTCTACTGGGGATGATTCTTCAACTCTACTGGGGAAGCTTTTTCAGACTGCGCTGGAAAATTTTAACTCCACTGGGGATATCTTGTACCCTGCCGGGGAATATTCTTATACTTTGTTGGGGAATATTAAGAATGCCGGGGATATTAAGCCTTTTTAGTACTGATGGTAGATAAGCTCTGTTTGGGGAGAACATTACCAATTCATTCATAGTCGCAAGTCTCAGCTGGGGAGAGCCATTATTACTGTCTTACTCTGCGGGGAGTGAAAGTACATTGGCCATATCCTTCAACTGAACCTACCTTGTTCCTGGTGGACAGAGCAACTGTACAGTTCGGGCAATTCTTATTGCCCCTGTTTCTGCTATTACCAGTAATTCGTCTTTTGTTTCGCTTGTAAATATTTATGAGCGGCAATTAATGTCAAGTGCATATATCAAAAATGAACATTGGACGTTCTTTGCAAAACAAAACAGATAAAGGAAAAACAGTTTGAAATTTCTTTGAAAACAAATTGTATTGATTTTGAAGTTTGGCCTGTAAATAGGCGTTTTTGTACAAGAGGTTGGCGTCCTAGTAGGAGAACGCCACCGAACAGATAGTTTATACAATTTGTGAAAAACTAAACAAAACAACTATGTGAATAATCCCGCTGGGTTTCAACTCTGCTATTGCCTTTATGTCCTCGAGCATCTCATCACTTTGCTACTTGGTTGAAGGTAGATCAGGTTGATTAGTGTCGTATGAGCTTGATAGTCGATAACGAAGTCTGGATACAAGGTGACCCAATGAGACATAGTGTTACACTTTAATCCCTAATTTTTTCCTGGACCGCCCTTTCGGGTTTTCAGTCCACCGGGATACCCTTTTTTGCCAAAGCCTCCTTTTCAGGTTTTCGACTTGCCGGGTGTACATATTTTTTCATTTTCATCTCTTATTTTTGCTCGAAACCTTTTGGTTCACCGGGAAGCCTTTATTTTTGCCTAGGTCAATCGACCTAGCGGGTCTTTAATTATGCGTAGTATCTTTTCACTATGTCTGCATTGACGGGGTGAGGAAGGTCGTCACCGTCCATGGTGGTTAGAATCATAGCTCCCCCTGAGAAAATGTTCTTAACCACAAATGGCCCTTCATAAGTAGGGGTCCATTTGCCCCTGGGATCACCTTGAGGTAAGATAATGCACTTGATTACCAGATCCCCAACTTGATACTCTTGTCGTCTAACTTTCTTGTTAAATGCCTTGATCATCCATTTTTGATATGCCTGACCATGACAAATAGCAGTAAGTCTCTTTTCGTCGATTAGGTTCAGCTGATCAAGCCGGGTCTGAATCTAGTCATCTTCACTCAAACCTGCATCCTTCATGATTCGGAGAGAGGGTATCTGAACTTCGATGGGCAAGACAACCTCCATACCATATACCAAGGAATAGGGTGTTGCCCCTGTTGACGTTCGCGCTGAGGTACGGTACCCATGAAGAGAAAATGGTAACATCTCATGTCAGCCTTTGTATGTCATTGGCATCTTCTGCACAATCTTCTTAATGTTCTTATTAGCTTCTTCAACAGCCCCATTCATCTTCGGCCGGTAGGGAGAAGAGTTGTGATGCTGTATCTTGAACTGCTTGCAGAGCTCAGTGATCATCTTATTGTTGAGATTTGTACCATTGTCCGTAATGATCCTCTCTGGTACACCGTATCGACAGATCAGATTGTACCGAATAAACCGTGCCACGACGTTCTTGGTTACAGTAGCAAAGGACACTGCTTCAACCCACTTCGTAAAATAATCAATAGCTACCAGGATGAAACGATGCCCGTTGGATACTGTAGGTCTGATCTCGCCGATCATATCAATGCCCCACATTGCAAAAGGCCACGGAGTTGTCAATACGTTCAGAGGAACTGGAGGTATGTGCACCTTATTAGCATAGACTTGGAACTTGTGACATGTCCGAGAATGCTGATAACAGTCGGCTTCCATTGTGGACCAAAAGTATCATGCCCAAATATTTTCTTTGCCATGGTGTGCCCACTGGAATGAGTTCCGAAAGTACCTTCATGTAACTCCGCCATGATCTTTTCTACTTCATTCTTATCCACACATCGCAGTAAGGTTGAATCATGGTTGCACTTGTAAAGGATATTGTTACTGATGAAGAACTTCGCCGCAAACCTCCTCAGAAACTTCTTGTCATTAACAGATGCACCATCGGGGTACTCCTGAGCCTCAAGATACCTTTTTACTTCATGAAACTAGGGCTTTTCTATTACCTCTTCAGTCTCAATGTCACGGCAATGTGCAGGTTCGTCCAATATTTCAATGATAATCCGGGGAGCCTCGTTGTCCCAATTGACTTTGAACATAGAAGACATCGTAGCCAGCGCGTCCGCCAATTGATTCTCCTCTCTTGGGAAGTGTTCAAAGGTTATCTCTTCGAACTGAGGAAGGAATGTCAACACATACTCCTTGTAAGGAATAAGATTTAGGTGTTTCGTATCCCACTCTCCTTTGATATGACTGATCACGAGAGCGGAATCTCCGAAGACACTCAGAAACTTAACCCTTAGGTCAATTTCTGCTCGAAGACCCATGATGCATGCCTCGTACTCCGCCATATTGTTGGTGCAGTTGAAACATAGTCGGGCGGTAAACGAAGTATGAGATCCTTTAGGAGATATAATTACGGTGCCAATGCCATTTCCCAAAGCGTTTGAAGCTCTATCAAAGTACATAGACCATCGGGATCCTTCCTTAGGTCCTTCATCCGGTCCAGGTTCTTCACAGTCGGTCACTATCATGATACTCTCATCCGGAAATTCGAAGTTCATAGACTGGTAATCATCCACTTCCCGATGTGCCAAATGATCTGTCAACACACTTCCCTTGATTGCCTTTTGGGTTGTGTACTGGATGTCATACTCAGTCAAGATCATCTGCCATCTTGCTATTCTTCCGGACAATGCAGGCTTTTCGAAGATATACTTGATTGGATCCATTTTTTATATCAATAAAGTAGTGTGAGTCAGCATATACTGTCTCAACCGGCGAGCAGCCCATGCCAAAGCGCAACAAGTTTTCTCGAGCAGTGAGTATCGGGTCTCACAGTCAGTAAACTTTTTGCTAAGGTAATAAATAGCATGCTCTTTTCGGCCAGACTCGTCATGCTGACCCAGCACACACCCTATTGAGTTATCGAGTACTGTCAAGTATAAGATCAGAGGTCTCCCTTCAACTGGAGGCATCAGAATAGGTGGCTCTTGGAGATACTCTTTGATCTTTTCGAAAGCGGCCTGGCATTCATCATTCCAACGTACTACTTGATCTTTCTTCAGTAACTTGAAGATTGGTTCACAAGTAGCGGTCAGGTGTGAGATGTATCGGGCAATGTAGTTCAGACGTCCCAGAAAGCCTATGACTTCTTTCTCTGTTTTGGGAGCTGGCATTTCCTGTATAGCCTTCACCTTGGCAGGGTCCACTTGAATACCTTTGTCACTTACGACGAAACCCAGCAGCTTACCAGACCTCACTCTGAAGGTGCACTTGTTCGGGTTTAATCTCAGCTTGTACAACTTCAACCTGTCGAATAATTTCTGCAGATGGTCCAGATGTTCTTCTTCAGTTTGGGATCTTGCAATCATGTCATCGACGTATACCTCGATCTCATGATGGATCATGTCATGAAACAAAGCAACCATGGCATGCTGATACGTTGCCCCAGCATTCTTTAATCCTAAAGGCATGACCTTGTAGCAAAAGGTACCCCACTGAGTAACAAAAGTTGTCTTCTCCATGTCTTCGGGAGCCATCTTAATCTGATTATAACCGGAGAAACCATCCATAAAGGAGAAGACTTTACGATGTGCGGTGTTGTCAACCAGAACATCGATATGAGGTAGAGGAAAATCATCCTTGGGACTCTCCTTGTTCAAATCCCTATAATCAACACACATTCGAACCTTACCATCCTTCTTTGGTACAGGAACCACGTTGGCCACCCACTGCGGGTAAGAAGTAACTGCTAGAAAACCGGCGTCAAACTGTTTCATAACTTTAGCCTTGATTTTCTCAGACATCTTTGGGCGCATTCGGCGAACCTTCTGTTTCATTGGAGGACAGTCTTTCTTGGTAGGTAATCGGTGGACTACAATATCGGTATCCAACCCAGGCATATCTTCATAAGACCAGGCAAAGATCTCAACATAGTCACGCAGCATCTGAATCAATCGTTGCTTCACGGTAGGCTCCAGATTTGCACCGATCTTAACCTCTTTCTTGTCTATCTCTGTACCCAGATTCACTGATTCCACTGGCTCTTCGTGCGGCTGAATGGCCCTCTCTTCTTGAAGTAACAGTCTAGCAAGTTCACCAGGCACTTCACAATCATCTTCACCTTCGTCTTCGACTAAGTTGATCGGACTTTCGAAGTCATAACCGGCAGTAGCAGAGTCGTTACCAGTGAGATCCAGAGTGGATGTAGACCTGTATATGTGAGTGTGTGTAAAATAGTTGTTTTGCAATATGTAATAAAGAAAGACAAGGAGCGCAAAATTTGAAATGCAAGAAACGTCCAATGCTTTTATTAATGATATATGTAAATGACACACATAAAGCCCTCACAAATGAAAGCCACGGTGCCCCGGGTAAGACACCGGGCCGTAAAGTTTAAGACATTGTCTGTTACAAATTCAAAACAAAAGGTCTCATTACTGGGTAACAAAAGAAATTGGGATGAAGTCCTTTGCTATCCAGTTTCTTGGTCCACCATCAGTAGTAGGATAGATCCAACTGTCGAACTCGGCCTCTTCAACATCGTCTTTTATGGCATTTATTCCTGAATTGCTGAAGAACAGGGGAGGTCTTCCGATCCGCGCATTCCGGACGACCTTTTGAGCTTCTGCAGTTAAACCCAAACCAAACTTGTTAGTCTTCTGAGCAAAATCAGGGAGTTGGCCCCAATTTGCACACCCACCTTTCTCGATAACAGCCCGGGCATCCTTAAAAGAAGCCATCTTCATAGGAGAATCTTCAATAACAGTTACAATTGATGCCAGCGTCTGAGGAACTTCTTCAAAATGCTGAAATGGGGTCTCAATAAACTCCCCATCCATCTCTACATATCGGAAAGAGTTGAGGTGGCTCACCATGTACTCCTCTTATCCTTTCACTGTCACAATTTTCCCTTTGACCGGGTACTTCAGCTTCTGGTGGAGCGTTGAGGTTACGGCCCCAGCTTTGTGGATCCATGGGCGACCCAGCAAACAAGAATAAGATGGCCGAATGTCCATCACATAGAATGTAGAGTTAAAAATCTGAGAACCAACCTTAATCAGAATATCCACTTCTCCATGTACCATTCTCTTAGACCCATCAAAGGCCCTGACGACAATGTTGCTTGGTTTCAGCTCCAATCCTTCACAGTCCAACCGGTCTAGAGCTTTCTTAGGCAGAACGTTTAATGAGGAACCAGTATCCACTAATACATGAGCAATAGTAGTTCCCTTGCATTCAATGGAGACATGCAGGGCATCGTTGTGATTCTTCCCTTTAGCAGTCAAGTCGGCGTCCGAGAAACCCAACCCATTATCAGTAGTCAGACTAGCCACGCAATCTTTAAATTGATCGACTGATGTTTCTTGCGGTACGTGCGCAGTCTTCAGGAAGGAAATCAGAGCCTTGGCATGGGCTTCTGAGCATAGCAACAGAGATAACATAAAAATCTTGGACGGGGTTTGCCCCAGTTGTTCAACTACATTGTAGTCACTCTTTTTGATAATCTTCAAAATCTTCTCCATCTCTTGTCTAGAGGCTTCAACAGTAATCATCTATGGTTCCTCCGTCCGGGCAGGCTCATCAGTGGTCCCTTTGCCCCGAGTATTAGACGACTCGGCAACAGGGGTAATAATGGGAACTTGAATAGTAATAGTAGCAGGTACACTGGCAGGTGTAATAACAACAGGTTTCCGGGCCGTTGGTGGAGAGATCTCAGGGGAGAAAAGTCTTCCGCTACGGGTGACTTTAGCAGGTCCGACAATGTTGCTGACGTCAGTACCAACATCCAACTCTTGTTTAACTCCATGAAAATAAACATCAGCCCCGTAGTGCCAAGGGACAACTTTATCATACGTATAGGGGATGGGCCCAGGAACAATGATGATCAATGGTGCGATTCTTGGAACAGATGTAATTCTAACAGGATTTCTCGAGGAAGCCTTGGAAGAATTGTCGAAAATGGTGATAATAGCAACTTCTTCAGTATGAACTAAAGGAACAACAGTCTTCTCAAAAAGAATTTCTTTACTATCCATCAGGCGTTGGACACCTGATTTCAAGAGATGGCAGCCGGTTGGTAGGGTAGAACACATACGGCAACCTTCGTCACAACCCAGAAATAAACCGGCTAGCAAAAGGTTCTTCTTCACAGTCATCAAAGGGGTAACAATGTCGTTCACAGAAACCACAAACGAGTCTTCATCTATAGCATTCACTCCATGCTTGGGCATAGGAGCAGTCACAACATTAGGTATTTCGGGCGCCTCGAACTCAATCTCCTTAGAATCAATTAAGTCATGTATTTTGTTCTTCAAAGCCCAACAATCATCTGTATCATGTCCCGGGCTATCAGAGTGAAAAGCACAGCGAGCATTAGGGTTGTACTTAGGTGATGCAGTGTTGGGATTCTGCGGAGCCTCCCTTGGAGTTACTAGATTGGTTTTTAATAACTACGGCAGAATCTGAGACAAAGTCATGTTGAGATGGGTGAACTACCTTCGAGGTCTCTCAGCCTTTTGTTGATTGTGGTGCTGAGGAGCCCCAGCAGGTCTTGAAATGACTACCGCATTAACAGCTTGGCGGTGTTCAGGTCTATTCTGGCTTTTCGAACTGTAAACATCACTGGACTCCTTTTTAAAAGGCTTTTTCTCGGTGCTCGATGAAGCACCTTTTTGTATCTTACCAGCCTTAATACCATCCTCAATCCTTTCACCGGTCATAATTAGCTCTGTAAACCCAGACGAAGAGCTTCCAATTAGATGGTTGAAAAATGGACCAGACAAGGTCCCCAGAAACATATCAACTAGCTCCCTATCAGCCAAGGGTGGTTGCACTCTTCCAGCGAGATCCCTCCACTTCTGCGCATAATCTTTGAAACCTTCGCCCGTTCCCATAGATATACCCTGGAGTTGGGTACGTGTAGGAGCGAGGTCGGCATTGTATTGGTACTGCCTGTAGAAAGCAGCAGCCAAATCCTCCCAACTGCGGATACTGGCTCCGTCTAACTGGTAAAACTTTCAAGCTGAGTCCCTGAGAGATTGTCTTGAAAGAAGTGGATCCATAGGTTCTTATCAGCGGTGTACGACTGAATCTTCCTTACATATGACTGGAGGTGCAGCTTCGGACAAGAAACTCTGTCATACTTAGCAAAAGCTGGTGCTTTGAATTTGTGGGGAATCATTACCCCAGATGATAGACCCAGATCACCAAAGTCCAGACCAGGCACTTTCTGTACTTCCATCGCACTCAACCAATCTTCCAGTTTCTTGTATCTATCCTCAGTCGGAGGATACTGGTCTTCGTCGAAGTTCGTCTCATTGTCCGAGACCACAGGGATAGGGGCCCTCCTTTCTTCTTGGCTATCCTTCCCTCCAGATGAGGTGGTCAAATTAACTTCATCTCGTAGCCTGTTTCCGAACCTGTAACCCGTGTTAAACAGGACTGTCCTCTTTTTCTTCTTCTTCTTCTCTTTCAGAATAAGGGTCTTCAGGTCTTGCTGACCCTTAGCTAAATTCATGAACAACTCTTGGAATTGGGCGTTTTGCGCCTGTAGGGCCTTGATTGCTTGCTCAGTTGATGGTTCAGCAGACATGATGCTGAAATAAACAGCGAAGAAGATAAGAGACCTGTAAGGGCACCTGTTATGAGGTGCATGGAATGAAATGCGTATGCTATGATTTCAAAGACATCGAGAGATTCAAATTCGTAAACCAAAAAGGAAACACACTTTTATTAGGTAAACTTGAAATTCAAATTGTTCAACAAATGCCCTTAAGGCGTTACAAAAAAGGAAATACTGAAAAGTAGAATAAAAAATGGAAAGGAAATAATCAAAGGACAATCAGTGCTCCCATGGTCGCTTCTTGTCGGTGCGGACATAGTCATTGAGGATCCGCTCGTTCTCCAGCTGCCTAGTCAACTTCTGAATCTTCTGCTCTTGCTCGTTAAACTTTTCTCGGTAAGCATCTCGATCTTCTCTCAGCTGCATCCAAGACCTTTTCAGTGCCCCAATGTCAGTGGGCATATGAGGATAGAGGATAGTCAGAAGAACCCCTTCTTCATTAGCAATCTCAACAATGATAGGCAGGACAACTTCATACGGCATACCCAGCTTTTGGGCACGGATACGAACCCATCTGAGATATGGCTATGTCGGAAGTGAAGTCTTTGGGCCCAGCTCGTGTTGATCAGATCTATGAACTCTATCCCAAGCCCTTATGAATCTGCGGCGTTGCTCGTCGTTATCCCCTTGAAAATCAAAGATGATACTAGGCATTAGCATCTCATGAAGTCCTTCTCTTCTAGCTTACCCAAACTGACGTAAAGCCAAGCATGGATTGTAAGAAATTCCTCCATTGGTTCCTATCAGTGGAACATTGGGGTATTCCCCATAGCGATCAATGATAGCCACCTCTTCCATACCCTTGATAGTCCAGATGATGTCATTATGAGAGAGAGATATAACCCTATAGGCCCAGCCCATGCCTTCTTTGTTCTTCAACACTGATTTGGGGAGGTGCGAAATAAACCACCTCGCCAATAATGGAGCACAGCACATCAAGGTTCCCCGCTTTTGGGAAGTACGGGCATAAACTGATGAAGAATGTCACCCAAGAGAGTGGGTACAGGATTACGAGAGATGAAGATTTTCACCGCATTGACATCAATAAAGGAGTCAGGGTTCGGAAACAATACAAGGCCATATATCAGAAGAGCCAGAATATCTTCGAATGCCTTGAAGTCTAGACTACCCCAGAAATAATTAGCCTTACCAACCAAGAATTTAGTCAGAAAGCCCTTTGCTCCACTTCTAGTCTCCCAATTAGCCATTACCTCATCCTTTGTCATATGAAGGGTTGCAGCAATCTCTTCTGGCCTAAGGATCTTCTCCTAACCTGTGAACGGGGTCTGCTCCAGAATAGAGATACCGTGCAGATCAGAGAACTCTTCCAAGGTGGGGACCAACTGGTAGTCCTGAAAAGTAAAGCAATGGTATAGTGGATCATAGAATTGGACCAGGAAACTCATCATCTGCTCGTCCAATTTGGAAGTGACCAGACCCAAGAGGTGACCATGTCACTTGATGAAGGAGGTGGTATCTGGCATCTTTGCAATCAATTCTTTAAGCATAGTGGGAACCTGGATAAAATTGATTTGGATGGTGTTTCTACGCATGGGCATCATGACCTACAAAACAGAACAAAGATGAATCCCTCCTGTCTTTGAAATAGGTTAGTCCAATGCAAGATGTATGCGATGTTATGATGTCATGATGTCATGATAGAAAGCACATCACAAGTATCCACAAATAGCAAACATGGTAAAGGAACACAAGTCACACAGAGAGCCCTTAGATTTCAGGCTGGCAAGGAGCTTAGGTACTACCCTCTTTCAGTTCAGTTGGTTCAAACCTGTCCTAAAAATAGTAACCGGGTTCTAGAGGATCTCAATATCACTGACTACCCTCAATCAATCATAATTCCAGTTTAGCAACCTTTTCTTGCGGCCGGAATCATCACGAGAGTTTAGTCTCAACGAGTGTAGCATACTGCTACTGTTCTATGGCCAAGTTGGTCAATTTAAAGGTTCTAAGGTCAGTTGGTGTTTAATGACCCCTTAGCAAACCCATATTCTCCTCGTTCCAACACAAGGGATATCGGTACATACTAAAGTGCCACACCAACGTAACTACTGCTTCAACCGTATCGGTCTACGCCGTACAGTTCCCTCACAGTTTATTTCTACTTACCTAAAGGGTACCCTAGATCCGGGTTAGGATCTATAGTAACTCCGATACAAACCCACAAATATAAAGCATACAAAGAAAACAATTGAAACACACAATGATCTAATCCTAAGGTACACCCCACTTATAAGCTTCCTCAGCAGAGTCGCCAGTTGTGTGATACGGTGGGAGAGAACTGACTGTTTTTTGGAATCTTGGTTTGCGTTTGCGTTTGTATTCGCAAAATGTCGCGGTAAGCAAGAGTCGCCACCGTCTTTTATTTTATCCAATAAGGAAAGGGAAAAAGCACAGAAAAATTCCTTTTTTCGAGATATTTCTCGGGTTCGGGGGGTAGATTATAGAAAGGGAAGGTGTTAGCACCCTTTCTATCTGTGGTTATCCACGGGCTCTTATGTACTTGCTCATATTGTTTTCAAAATTGCTTTTATTTGTGTTTGTGGGTTTGAAGAAGCTTTTGTTTGAAAGGTGTAAGTGTGAAAAAGTTTTGTTTTGTTTTGGAAAGAGCAAGTACTTAAGAACCATCTACCTACTCAAAAAAGGAATTGTTCTATGCAATTTTCCTTTAGACAATGATATTCGACTATTGAAGAGTAGGTAGCACTGTCGTTGGAGTTTTAAGGGTCAATTCGATTAAGGGATTTGCGGTCACTAAAGCAATGTTAAGACGCCTTAGCGGTAACCCTAATGTCTTAGATCATTTTATCTGAGGCAACCGTTTCGAGGCAACTATGATCTTTGGACAAGAGGACGACCTCTAAAACTTCCTATACTCAATGACCGTGTACGAAGGCAACCAAGTGGGGTGTACCCTAAGAGTACGCATGTGCGAGTGTGTCATTTTCGGTTAATTTGTCTTTGTACATGTTATGGGTGATCTATGTTGATTTTAGGTTTAAACATTCAATCTTGTCATGCATCCCTATTATCAAACATCTAGCAGTTATATTTTGCGGAAATTAAATTACAAGGCGTCAGGTATTTACATCGCCAAAAGCAACCCTTTGAAATTTAAATGCAGAAAATAAATAAAGCGATAAAAATAGTTAAAGTCCTATTAAGCTATTACATTCCGGAAACAAATACAATATTGAAATAAAATGGATCACGTGCGGGAAATTAAATCGGGCACAAGTTTTTAGGGTTTTGACCCTTTAATTAAAGAAGAAAAAAAATTTGTTTGTTTTTGAATTAAAAAAGAAATTAAACTAAGTTAATTATTAAATTAATACACAAATTAATTAATGAAAATATTTTTGGGTTTTTGGTATTTAAAGAAATAAAAATAAATTTAATCAATGTTAATAAAAACCTAATTGTCTAAGTTAATTTTAATTATTGCAAAATATATTAAAAGTTATTCCTAATTAAAACTAAATTAATTAAATTAATATTGTTAACAAAAATAAAATACTGAAATTTAATTTAATAAATAAAATATTTTTTGTTTTTTATTTTATTAAGAAACAAAAGTTTGATTGGTTAATTAATAGTTAAAATAATAACAATAAATAATTAAGAGAAATAATAAAAGAAAAGAGAAAGAGTTAGGAGGTTTGGGCCTGTTTAGGGGGTTAGAATGGCAAATTCAAGGCCCATTAGGCGCTGGCCTTGGCTGACTTTTTGGATCCAGCGTGGCACTTTGACTAGGTACCATGGTGGACGTTCCATCTGGACCATCAGATTTGGCCTGGGGCCATCTGTCCATTGATTGAATGAGGGAGTATTGTAGGCTACACGCTTGGTATTGCATTGGATCACCTGAATGAAAAATATAACAAATAACATGAGGACCTGGGATTCGAACCCAGGTCCTGCTGGTCATTGGACACACGCCACTACCACTCAACCATCACGCTTCATCTGTTAATATATTCAACAATAATAATAATATGGGATAACACGTTAATATGCCAGATATAAAAAAAAAAGTGTGCGAAGATTTGAATTGGCCATAGGGGGACTGACGTGTCATCGTCTTCTTCCTCCAACCCTGTAATTTTTCCTGCGGATTCATATCCGCAGCTGAATCCGTAGGTCAACCCTAAAATCAATTCTAGGCTATGAAAATTAAATCCAAGACCATGGTTATGCTCGTCTTCCTCCTCCGGTCATGCCCATGGCCATTATTGGAGCTGATTTTGCCTGTAAAAGAAATGCCTAAAAAATAAACTACAAAACCCTAGATTCGGCTATAGGGTTACAATCCATATAAATAAAATCAAATATTGCCAAAAGTTCAGAAATTTCATAAGCATCACAAATATGTCCATGATTTGTCCAAATGATGCGAAAATAGAGAGTTGCGATTTGGAATACAGGGCCAAGAAACGTGATGCTTACAGTGTGTTTTGATGCGTATGAGAGCTTGCTTTGGATTGCAGGAGGTTGAGTAGACACCCAACAATTGATTGGTGTTGAGTTTTGCCTTTGTAAACGCCTCTAAGTGTGATTTCAGTTTTGCACTTTTTCCACTTTTTTTGAAGTTTTGTTCTTGGTGTTCTTGCAGTCTCTAGGTCCCAATTTCGTGTGCTTTGGCATGTATATGTAATATGCAATGTATTAGGTTAACATTTGAGGATTGAATCCTTGCACATTGATGCCATGGGATTTGATTTGATCCACCATTGAAAGCTTGCCTATTTTGTCAAAAATCCAATCTTTTTGCACATGAAATGCTTGATATGAATTTGATACACTTTATGATGATGATTCAATCCTGAAATAACCAAAAAGAGATCAAATAATCAATGTTTGGATTTTATTGGATTTAATTTGATTAAAAATGAAATAATTCATTAAAAAATCAAATAAAATAATAAAATTAATAAATGGACACAAGGTTGTAGCTAGGACACGTGGGAAACTATGCAAGCTCAAATCAAGTGGAAAAGAATGGGACCATTTGACAAATTTTGAAGTTTTGGGGATAGTTGACTTTTGGCAATTTTGCAAAAATGCCCAACTTCAACAATGCATAACTTCTTCAATTTTGAACTTTTGGAGGTGTTCTTGGACTTTCTAGAAAGCTTGAGATGTCCTGTAACCAACCATTTTGGTCTCATCTCATTTTGATATTCCATTCACAAGTTATAAGGTTTGGCAAAAAGGTGTTTTTGTTGACTTTTAAAAATGACCTATAATGTCCAAATTTATAACTTCTTGTGAGTGCATTTTCTGATCTTGGTGTATGAAGATGGATTGTAGGAAATTTCATCCTATTCAAAATGAGTTTGGATGGGTCATTTCTCATAAAGTATGAGAAAGTTATGCTTGGTCAAATTTGAGTTGACTTTTCCTGCAAAACCCTAATTTAGCAACTTTTGAGTCTTGATGAATTTTGAGAAATCCTTGATGAATCATGATCAACCCTTGATCAAATGATTAAATAACCTTCAAAATGAGAATGTTGACAAAAAATCTTGAAGTTTGACTGTATTTGGGTCACAGTTTACTTTTGCCCTAGCACAGTCGATTTTTTGACCCTTTGAGCAATTGACTGAGCAAACTTCCTCTGCAAGGCTTGAAATTTGACATGGATGACCTTGAGAACATATTATGACATTAGGTAGAATTTGAGGTCATTTGGACTCAAGGATCTTGATGCAACACAAAACCCTAATTTGGGGTTGACTGCCTTAGGAGATGATTTGTCTGACCCACTCTTGAGCAATCTTGAGCCAATTGGAGATTTTTCTTGAAATGTTTTGAGAAATAGGAGAGGGAAAATTTTGGGGTACAACAAGTTGCATTTGAGTTTTTTCAAGTATATCATCCATTTTGGAATCCTCAAAAGTACCATTTAATGATCAACGATGTTTAAGTGATCCACGTTGACCAAAAGTGATATAGATCCATTAGAGGATTGGTAGAACCAAAGCCTCCACACAATGAATCTCAAGGTTATTGGATCAAAGAGATCAAATTAACATACTTGGGCTTGCAAACATAGGTTTGGGCCACGAATGATCATTTATTCGAATTGGGACAAAATTTAGCGTTGTGTTAAGCAATCGTAAGTGGACTTATATAGAAGTCGCGCCTATTTTAAGGCCGGTCAATAGCAATCTATGTACCATTTGTTTTGAGACATGATATATAGATCATGATCCAATAACACTTAGTACAATAAGAAAGGGATAAGATGAAGAAGGGTGGGAAAGAACATATATAAACCACATTTGAATTAAAATTTAATCTAACTATTATTAAAATCATTCATCCATTTTTATGGAGTTAGACTCAACACCATGAATCCAATGATGTTAACAAAGTTCATGATCAAAAATTTAACCCAAGATCAGCTAGAAAATAATCACAAAATAATATTACATTTAATATATATGCATTAAAAAAGGTTTTAAAATGAATAAAAATGAAAATAAAGGAAAAAAAATATAAACTATATTCAAATTGATTCATAAAAAAGAAATAAGGTCATAGAAAAATATGAAATAGACTCAAATATTTTTATAAAATTTTTGGTAATTTTTTAAAGTCGGAAACTATTTTTAAACTAATTAAAATTACCCAAACAAATAGAAAATAGATCAAAAAATATTAAACATCAATATAAAATTCCATAAAGTTTTCAAAAAGTCAAAAATGTGTAAAATGATATTTATGAAATTTTTTAGAATTAAAAAATGTCAGAAAGTATCTTTAAAGTAATTAAAAGAAAGCAAATAATGCAAAAAATATAAAAAATATCAAATTTCAAAATAAAAATGTGAAAAAGTAGTCATAAGATCATAAATAATTCAAAGTATTTTTGTGAATTTTTTCATAATTTTTAGATAAAAAATAAAGGAGTTATGAAATTTTGAAAATTAAATCAATTAAAATATAAAATCAGAAAATAAAATAAAACCAAAAAGATGTGGGCCATCAGATCATAGTCAAAACACGCTAGAAAGCTGATCCAATGGACCAGACGCGTTGTGCTTGATATGGACCTTAGTGAGATACGCATAGGATCAGAAAAAAGGCAACCAATGAAATTAAAACGTTTGGCACACTATCATTGGTTGAGATGAGACATGTTATCGTCTTCAACCTCCAGATGCCCTGCAATGGAGATTGTGTGAGATCCTTCAAATGGAAAAATTAGGATCCCAGACTAGTATCATTGGATTCATCTCTTCAAGACGATCCTAACATCACCATCGCGCCAAATTTATATAAGGTATGCAAAGAGATATGAATCAAAAACCCAGAAAATAGCGAGCACCTTCAATTTGAGATTTATCTCTCAATTCTCAATGGATTTAAAAATTGTAAGAAGCACAAGAATCAGGGCAATGAGAGCTTCACAATGATATCAAAGTTTGGAAGAATTGATGGAGAAATCTACCTATTGAAGTTCAGCTGCAAAGCTCTATAAATGGACTTGGTCAGATCAATTCAGAAGGTTTCAAGGCTCAATTCATCTTCTGTTAGCTTCAGGGAAGATCAAGGAAGGTGAATTGATAGAAAAAATGGATTGAAAAAAGCTTGAAAAATAATTTTGAAGTTGTAGAAAAGTGAGTTATGGAGTGAGTTTGGCAGGGTGATTTTGGATGTTCAAGCTTGAGAAAACGAATGGGATAGCTCATGTATTTAGAGGAGAAGCAAACGGGATCAAAAGGAAGGGTGAATGATGCAATTTGGAGGGAATTCGTGTGGGTCTGCATCATGAAGAAAATGTGACTTATCTTTTGTCAAAACTCATCCAAAACGTGTGCATTAATACACTAATCCACTTGGGAAAGTTGGCTAATCATGTTTAGACCCAAAACGCGTGCTAATTTGAGGGTTAGAATTTGTAACATGAAATTCAAATTCTGAGTTGCGATGAAACTTAATTCCAAGTTACCACTTTTGAAACAATGGCATTCTCAACTCAAGGGGTCTTAAGGCATGGTTCTTGATGCTTTAGAAAGATGAAATTACAAGCTTTGCAATGGAAAAATAATGTAATCAAATGGATATTTAAGCTGAAAGTTGCAATGAGTCAAAGTTGGGAAAAAGAGGTTGACTTTCCATACTTAGAAATATTTCAAGTTTTTCTTCAAAAGTGACCTATAATGTTTTGCATCCAAACATGGCCTTCCTCTTGGAATTTGATCTTGACCAAAAAAGATGGAACGAAATAGACCTCTTGAATGAAATTTTGAAACTTTAACCATTCAAAATATCCAAAAATTGAGAGAGTTATGAATTGTTGAAATTGGCAAAAAATCATGGAATGACCTGTAATCTTTTGTATCCTTAAGGCATCCTCCATCCATTTTCTCACTTTGCACATAAAAGAAGGAATAAATTTCACATCCTCAATATCATCATGGAAAAATAATGGGCTCAAGGTGATAAAAATTGATCAAGGTATGATCATTTGAAGTCACACATGGGAAATTGGGGGTTCATCTAGAGGACTTGTAATCTTTCTTCATCATCAAGTTTCTTCCACATGAAAACTCCTTGAAATTATTGAAGTGATTTATTAATAAACCTTTAAAGAGAAGGATGTATTTGGAATCACTCAAAAATACCAAAATATGAGCAAGATATACTTCTTTGAAGTTCAAAACCCTAGCTTCTAGATCAAGAAAATGCTTTGAGGAACTTTGGCAATTTTAAACAACCTTCTTGTACCAACACTTTTGCTTTGTAGATAGAAGTTGTTGAGGATGATAATGAGAACTCATAGCAACAAAAACCACTTCCATATCTTGAGAATTGAGAGAAATATGCACTTGTGACCAATGGGAACAAGGCCTTGTCCAACCATGACAACTTCTTCAATCAACCCCTTGTACTTTTGAATCAATCTTGATAACTTTGAAATGTAGTGAACCAAAATAAACCTTGCCATGCAATTTCTTCCAAAACAACTCCAATGGTGAGGTTTGAATTTCTCAAGCCTTATTGACTAGGGCATGGAAATAAACTCATGAACCCATGGATCAACTTGCTAAGCCACATTTCCCTTACCTACATTATTAATAAGTAAGATAAACTAACATTGCATTTTATTAATTAAAATGAAAGTCAAAACAAAACATGCATGATCACAAAAGAAAAACAATTCAAGGTGCTTGGTGATTCCTCAAAGAGCAAAGCTAAAGATAGGGAGGAGAACCAAAAGCCCTAATGTGATCTTGTTGTGATTGAATTAATATGGTATAATGAAGGGATCTTAGGGGCAAAAATTGGGGTACAACAGTTGCCCTTATTTAAGTTTCTTCTATCCGGAGATACGAAGGTTAAAAATCTTCGTGTCGACATGATCGAAGATACTTAAATAGAAAACAAACCCTATTTTTGGCCCTAAGATGCCATGTAATACTTATGAGTATGAATGCATATGAACAACTTCAAAGGAACGCAAAACACCACTAGTGATGTAGCAAAGGAAATAAGGATCAAAAGAGAAACCCGACAAGGAAAATAAACCACTGGTGAATCAAAAAGACCCGACTCTAATGGTGTAACACCCAAAGAAGAGATAAGGTAGCATCAACTCAGCTAAAGAGGAGATAGTACAGGATAAAAGTGATTGACAACCAACTGTGAACTACCAAACTCAATAGTCGGAGGTAGAAGATCAAAAGGATACCGACTCATAAAGGATGGTAAAAGATCAAAGGATACACCAACTTATAGAGGATGGTAAAAGATCAAAGGATGCGCCAACTTTTACTGAAGGCGAAACTACCAACATTCACTGAAGGTAGAAAGAGAAAAGAATAACAACACCGACATTCACTGGCGGTGATCTACCAACGTTCATTGAAGGTAGAGAGACAAATATCGACGTTCACTGACGATGAATTACCCACTTTCACTGAAGGTAGCAAAAAGATAACAATCACCAACGCTCACTGACGGTGAACTACCAACTTTCACTGAAGGTAGAGAGAGAATAAATATCATAGCACCGACGTTCACTGACGGTGAACTACCAACGTTCACTGAAGGTAGCAAAAAGATAATAATCACCAACATTCATTGATGGTGAACTACCAACTTTTCCTGAAGGTAGAGAGAGAGAAGAAATATCATAGCACTGACGTTCACTGACGGTGAACTACCAACGTTCATTGAAGGTAGCAAAATGATAACAATCAACAACATTCACTGATGGTGAATTACCAAGTTTCACTGAAGGTAAAGAGAAAAGAAATATCATAGCACCGATGTTCACTGACGGTGAACTACCAAAATTCACTAAAGGTAGCAAAAAGATAACAATCACCAACGTTCATTGATGGTGAACTACCAACTTTCACTGAAGGTAGAGAGAAAAGAAATATCATAGCATCGATGTTCACTGACGGTGAACTACCAACGTTCACTAAAGGTTGCAAAAAGATAACAATCACCAACGTTCACTGATGGTGAACTACCAACTTTCACTGAAGGTAGAGAGAAAAGAAATATCATAGCATCGACGTTCACTGACAGTGAAATACCAACGTTCACTAAAGGTAGAAAAAAGATAACAATCACCAACGTCCACTGATGGTGAAATACCAACTTTCACTGAAGGTAGAGAGAAAAGAAATATCATAGCACCGACGTTCACTGATGGTGAACTACCAACGTTCACTGAAGGTAGCAAAAAGATAATAAGTTTCCTCAAAATTCTGGCGTTTCACTTAGAACGGCTCTCAACTTCTTCTTTAACCAAGGCATTTAGCCTGGAAAGGGTAATATATAAGTTGTCTCAAATAAATAGACTACCACTTGCTGTTTATAGGAAGGATTGTAAAAATGACTTTCTGGGGAAAGCAATATGGCTTTCTGGGGAATGAATCATGACTTCCTGGGGAATAAAATACAACTTTCTGGGTGGGGAAATGCCAACATATTCCTGCTAAGGAGATAAAAGTTTTCTCGTGCCAAAATAAATACACATTCTCAAACCAATGCTCGAAGCTTGCAGAAATCCAAAGTAATAATATTGTTGGGAAACAAAGATTCAAACCAAAAATAAACTGGAGTGAAACAGTCAACCAAAATACATCCTTTGAGAAATAAACTCAAGAGGGAAACCCAATCTATCCAGACAAAGAGTTGTACAGGAAGGCTAAAGTAAAAATCTTCCACGAGGGATAACTCAGTGGGGAAATTGAAAGAATATACACTTTCTGCTTAATGCTGACACTCTATTGGAGAGAGGACAACACAACTCTGCAAAACAAGGTAATATGTCAACAAAATAATAATGAATGTGAATGAGCAATGCTTTGCTAAATTCAACTATGCATGATGTATGTATGAATGTATGAGTGTATGAGTGTTATCATGTATATGCTGACAAAACAAACATATAACACTGGGAATAACCAGGCAAAACCAACTCGGGCATAATCAACACTCGGCTAAATCACATCTAAGATGAACATTCCATAAGAAAATAAGCACCAAACGAGGAAACAAAATCCTATTTCGCGGCTTAACTTCACTGGGAAAGAACATAATCCGGAAATAATCAAATCATAGCGACCAAACAATACAGATACAGGGATATAATATCCTTCTCCAGGCTTCACCGGGGAATACACTCATACTTCAATGGGGAAAAAATGTTTTCACGATCTGCACTTCTACTGGGGATTGCAATACTGATTTCAAATAAGGAAGATGGAAACCATGTCGGTAAAATATCAACTGAGGATTACGAGCTGACTTCATTGGGGAAATATCATACAGACTTCACTAGAGGAGATAACGCCTCATCATCGAGACATCAACTAGGGACCTCGTGCCAACTTTATTGGGGAGGTCAACACCACATCGAAGAGAGGAAAGCAAGATACATTCTTCAATATTGAGAGTAAGTACTGCACCAACTTCTCTGGGGAAAAAGTATGAAACCTCATGGGGATAACAGCTTGGGGAGTTAAGAAGTCAAACATTGTAGCAAGAAATCAATCTTATGGGGATTGTAAATCAAACCTAATACTTGGCGGGTGAAAACCCAAAAAACTGACAAATGCCTCAACACTTCTTAAATAAAGCATCGCCCTTGCCTGATTACCAGGAAATCAAACAAAACGCAAGTACCGCCGAAAGGGAGATACTTCGCATATGAGTCCAACTCAGCATGCACAGGGAGAAAATACTTTTAACAAATAGCGAAGCCTTCACTAGGGAATCTTGGATTGAGTCTTCATATCATGCAAACTTATTCTAACAAAAGATGCACTAGGATAGCCTTCCTAGGGAATCAAGAAGTAAACATTATAGAAAGAGGTCAAACTCATGGGGATTTTAAATCAAACCCAGCACATGGCGGGTGATAACCCAAAGGGTTGACAACTATCTCAACACTTCTTAGAAAATATACTGCCCTGGTCTAGTTGCATGGGAAATAAATACCAACAATAATGCCAATACCGCAGAAAGAGCAACATTTCGCAACTAGTTCCATCTCAGTACACCAAGGGAACAAGACCTTTCGTCATATGAGGGAAGATCTTGATGGGGAATCTAGGATAGAGACTTCAGACCATGCAAACCCAACATAAAAAATGAACCAAGACTTGACTGGGGACAATGGGATCACAAACCCAATACTGCACCTTACGCCAATTGGTATCGTCTTCAATATACAAAAATCATGCACATACCAGCGAAAACGACCTGAGAAAACCATCCCGGGGGAAACAAAACTTCCCAAAATTACTAGAGTTCGTCCATTCCTGGGATCACCACTTTTGTTTTCTTCTTGAATCACAAAATCTAAAGTAAAAGTAAGTTGTAAATTCTTTTTGAAAAATAATTTTGTTATTTAATTTTTTTGCTTTGAAAATTATTATCAATAATAAATGGAGTCTTTATAAGCAGAATAAAATAAGAATTACAAAGAATTGGGTAAAAGCTCAAACTTTATTGATAGAATGGTAGTTTGCGAATGGCGAGACTCCACGGATGATTACAAAGTTTGGAAAATGGTAATATATAATGTAAAAGATACATTGAAATACAATGACCATTATTCCCTCTAACAACTTTGAAGTTCTGAGCAGTAACTTCTATTGAAGTATGGTGAGGATCCAAGAAGATTATTGCTTCAATGATCAAGTCTTGTCTGATGTAGTTACTTGCCAAGAAAGTCCCTAACTTTTACCTAAGCTGCCCTTGTGGGTTTTCAACTTAGGGGAAATTTTATTCTATTTATGTCTCTAATTTTTGCCTATATCGCCCTTTCGGGTTTTCGGCCTACCGAGACGCCCCTTTTTGCCTAAGCCGCCCTTTCGGGTTTTCAAGTTAGCGAGTTGTTCTTTTATTTCTTTAGGAGAAGTATTTCTTGACTGCATCAACATTCATGGGACGTGGGAACTCCTCGCCATCCATAGTTTCAAGAACTAATGCACTGCCATAGAAGGCTTTCTTGACAACATATGGGCCTTCAAAATTGGGAGTCCACTTGCCCCTAGAATCAACGTTAAAAAACATGATCTTCCTGAGCACGAGGTCGCCTTCTCTGAATTCACGAGGTTTAACCTTCTTATCAAAAGTTTCTTCATTCTCTTTTGATATAATTTCCCATGACACAAAGTCGCCATTCTCTTCTTTTTGATCAAATTCAATTGGTCAAACATGTTCTTGACCCATTCAGCCTCTGAAAACTTGGTTTCCATTATGACACGCAAAGAGGGAATCTCAACCTCGATTGGGAGCACCACTTCCATTCCATACACAGGGGAGAATGGGTTTGCTCCTGTTGAAGTGTGGACAGATGTATGATATCCATGTAAAGTAAAAGGGAGCATTTCATGCAATTCTTTATAAGTAACAACCATCTTTTGGATGATTTTCTTGATATTCTTATTAGCAGCTCCAACATCCCCATTCATCTTCAGCCTGTACAGAGATGAATTGTGATGGACAATCTTGAATTCTTCACAAAGTTTTGTCATCATCTTATTGTTAAGATTTGAGCCATTGTCGGTGATGATTCTGCTCGGCACACCATATCGACATATAAGATTATTCTTAATGAAGCGCACTACCACCTTCTTAGTAACATTAGCATATGAAGCAGCTTATATCCATTTGGTGAAGTAATCAATTGCTACCAAGATAAAACGGTGTCCATTCGAAGCTTTGGGTTCTTTCATTCCAATCATGTCAATACCCCACATAGAGAAAGGCCACAGGGAAGAAATAACATTGAGAGGTGTTGAAGGCACATGAATCTTGTCCGCATAAATCTGGAATTTATGGCACTTCTTTACAAATTTGTAACAGTCAGATTCCATTGTCAGCCAATAGTAACCTGTCCTTAGCATATTTTTAGCCATCGAATGTCCATTGGCATGAGTGTCAAATGAACCTTCATGAATCTCATGCATCAACATGTATGCTTCGTGTCTATCCACACATCTGAGCAAGACCATGTCATAATTTCTCTTGTACAACACATTTTCACTGAGGAAGAAGCTGCCAGCCAATATTCTCAATATCTTTCTATCTTTATTCGATGCACCAATCGGGTATTCCTGAGTCTGGAGAAAATGCTTGATATCATAATACCAAGGTTTCTCATTTGCTATCTCTTCTGTTGTAAACACATGAGGGGCCTATCCAGTCACCGAACTATAATCCTAGGTATATCATTCCAAGTATTCACTTGATACATAGAAGCCAGAGTTGCCAGAGCATCCGCCATTTGATTTTCGTCTCTGGGGATGTGATAGAATTCAACTTTATTAAAGAAGAGTAACAATCTTCTAACATAATCTTTGTAAGGGATCAAGTCGGGGTGACGAGTATCCCACTCTCTTTTAATCTGATTTATTACCAAAGTTCAATCGCCATACACATCTAGAATTTTAATTCTGAGATCAATAGCTTTCTTGAGACCCATGATGCAAGCCTCATATTCTGCCAGATTATTAGTATAATCAAATGTCAACCTTGCAGTAAAAGGAATGTGTGATCCATGTGGAATGACAATCACAACACCAATTCCTTTACCATAAGCATTCACAGCTCCATCAAATATCATGCTCCAGTGAGATTCAGGATCAGGACCTTCCTCAGGAAATGGTTCATCACAATCTTTCACTTTCAGAAACATCACATCCTCGTCGGTGAAATCATACTTCACAGACTGATAATCATCAACCGGTTGGTGAGCAAGATAATATGCCAACACGCTGCTTTTAAAAGCGTTTTGAGTGCGGTATTCGATGTCATATTTAGATAATAACATCTGCCAGCGGGAAATTCTCCCAGTAAGAGCAGGCTTTTCATAAATGTACTTGATTGGATCCATTTTGGAGATCAACCAAGTAGTGTGATTCAACATATACTGCCGCAAACGTTTTTCAACCCAGGCCAGAGCACAACATGTCTTTTCCAGCATGGAATACCGCGACTCAGAATCAATAAACTTTTTACTGAGATAATAAATGGCATACTCTTTCTTCCCCGTTTCATCTTGTTGTCCCAGAATACAAGCCACAAAATTATCTAACACTGTCAGATACATAATCAATGATCTTCCTTCAACAGTAGGGAGCAAGATAGGAGGTTCAAGCAGATATTATTTGATAGTTTCAAATGCCCTTTGGCAGTCATCTGTCCATACACAACCTTGATCTTTCTTTAACAACTTAAAGATCGGTTCACACGTTGCAGTCATGTGGGGAATGAATCTGGAAATATAATTCAAACTCCTGCGGAACCCTATGACTTGCTTTTCAATTCTCGGTGCTGGCATTTCTTGAATTTCTTTGACTTTATCAAGGTCAACTTCAATCCCTCTCTGGATAAAATTGAAACCCAACAATTTCCCTGACTGAACACCGAAGGTACATTTATTTGGATTCAAGCGGAGACAATACTTCCTCAAATGCTGAAGCAACTTCAACAAATCTTCTACAAGCCATTCTTCAGTCTGGGATTTAGCAATCATATCATCAACATATACCTCAATTTCCTTGTGCATCAGATCATGGAATAGGGTTGTCATAGCCCTCTGGTACGTTGCACCAGCGTTCTTCAACCCGAAGGGCATCACTTTGTAACAGAATGTTCCCCATGGTGTGATAAACGTTGTTTTTTCCATGTCCTCAGGAGCCATCCTTATTTGGTTATACCCGAAAAATCCGTCCACGAACGAGAAAACTTTGAATTTTGTTGTTCTATCCACTAACATATCACTGTGTGGAAATGGAAAATCATCTTTTGGACTAGCTTTGTTTAGATCTCTGTAATCTACGCACATGCGAACTTTTTCGCCTTTCCTCGGTACCGGGACAATATTGGCAATCCACTGAGGGTACACTGATGTTACAAGAAAATCGGCATTAATCTGCTTTAGAACTTCTTCTTTGATCTTCACTGCCATATCTGGGTGAGTTCTTCGCAACTTCTGTTTGATTGGCAGGCACTCTGGCTTCAGCGGTAAATGGTGCTCTACAATATTTGTATCTAGACCAGGCATATCTTGGTAAGACCAAGCAAAAATATCCACATACTCTTTCAACATATCAATCAACATGCTCTTCACACCAGGATACATCAATGCTCCAATTTTGACTTCCTCCGGATCTTCTTCTGAACCCAAATTGATTACTTCTAATGGATCTTTATATGGCTGAATGGCATTCTCCTCACGCTCAAGCAACCGTGAGACCTCTTCTAGAATCTCATCATAGTCTTCTTCTTCGGCCCCATACACAGGACATTCAAAGTTGGGAGAGGGTGCAGGGTCATTGTATTCAACAGGTTTTTTAATTAATCTGCACATATGATTTATGATTGCTTTTAGAAACTGACACATATAACAAGTGATCATGCAGATTGAATTTTAGTTATTATTTATTTTGAAAGGTTTTTTCTGATTACCATTTTCCAAGAAAAAAGCAAAAAATAAAAATACAATTTAGGAAACAAAGACAACTTTTATTATTGATTTTTTAAAAAAATCAAAGCAAACCGATAAGCCCATACAATATCAATACTTTCACCTTGGGCAGAGTGAAAGCTTTTCAAAAATATTAACAAAAACAAATTACTTTGAAACATGTATGTAAGAGGGAACATCAATGGTGATCCAGTTCTGAACTCTAACCCCGTGCATCACATAATTTGGTATTTCTGGCTCTGCTTCATATTCTACAATGGCATTAATCTCGGAAATAGCTGGATGAAGATAACTCTCGCTACGAAAGATGTCTTGGTACTTACCTAAAACAGACTTCAGCTTCATGCTCTTACCTTTATCATTCTTCACAGAGAACCCCAAGCCAGCTCTATTCTTGTTTACAGGTGGATCAACAATCTATCCTCATACTTCACTATGGCCATTACGCACAACCTGCTGAGCATCCTTAAACGAAGCCATAGAATTCTCATTTCCTCTTATATGATCAATGGATAAAGCTTGGAACTGGGTTCCAACAGTAGCTTCATCAGCCTCCACAATGCTGAAAGAGGACAAATGAGATATCAATAATGCTTGTTCTCCATTTATAATTACCATTTTTCCTTCACGCACAAACTTCAACTTCTGGTGTAAGGTCAAAGTGACAGCCCATGCCTCATGTATCCACGGCCGTCCCAACAAACAGTTGTAAGTGGGTATAATATCCATGACCTGGAAAGTAATCTGAAAAATTTGTGGGCCTATATGAATAGGAAAGTCCACTTCACCAATAACAGATTTCCTTGATCTATCAAACGCTTTCACAATAATGCCACTTGGGCGCATGGGTGTTCCTTGATACTTCAACTTTATAAGTGTGCTCCTTGGTATAACGTTCAATGCGGATCCATTATCAATCAACACATTAGATAATGAATCATTCTTGTAGTTCATAGTGATGTGGAGGGCCAGATTGTGATTCCTTCCTTCATCAGGTAGTTCATCATCGCTGAACTTAGGTTATTACATGATGTAATATTCCTTACCACACTGCTGAATTGGTCTACTGGCATGTCACTTTCCACGAAAGCTTGGTCCAATACCCTCATCAAAGATTCTCTATGAGCAGTAGAGTTCATCAATAAAGTCGAGATAGATATTTTTGAAGGAGTCTGCAGTAGCTGATCTACAATTTTGTAGTCGCTCATCTTGATTATCTTCAAAATATAATCTACCTCATTTTCTAGCGTAGCTCCACTAGATTCACCCACTGCCTTCTAGGGTTCAACATTTTCAACAATTTTCTTTCCAGTACTAACATCTCCATGAACAACTGGTGCAAATACATGACCACTGCGGGTCACTCTGCTAGTCTCAACAATATTTCCAACATTAGGCATTGGCTGGATGGGAACTTCCACACCATCCTCTAAAATTGTAGCATTATATTTGTAGGGTACAACCTTGTCTGACTTGTAGGGGACAGGACCCGGTAAGCTAATCACCAGTGGAGTAATAGCTGGCTTTCCATGATACTCAACTTCAAAAGGGGTGGGTGAACCAAAACAAGGCACAATAACATTTACTCCCTTTTCAACACATTCAGTCATTACAGAGTCATCTCTGGAAAACATATCTTCATCTGAGGAGAAGAACTCATCCGCAGAGGCATACTCATCATCTGACTCCTCTTCAGCCAAACAAACCTCAATCTCATTAACCTCATGGTAGTCATCCCTTTGGCCTGTAACCTTGATAGTTCCATTATCCAATAACAACTGAACACCTTTGCTTACAATTGAACATCCTCGGGAGTCCCGACAGCAAATTCGGCAAGATCCATACTGATGTTTTACCTGACCAGCCATGTGGCAGAAAGCAGCATGCAATTGTACAAGATCCTCACTCATATATTCCACATCAAAGATTCTGAACTCTCTAGGACATCTAAAAACCATGTTTACTTCCTCTTCATACTCTACCCTAGGCCTGATTATGGGGATGAGGCCCTCATCCATCATCTCCAGCAAATCAACCTTTATCTTGTCACAGCCCTGTATATCCATACTGCAAATAGCACAACCGGCATGGTCATGCGTATAATAGCTAAATTCACAGAGGTCTGCATTCATTTTTACCAAATCTCCTCTAACCAATTTAATATCGAAAATCCGGAAGTCTCCTGAACAACCGACCACCATGTTCACAACATTTTCTCCTTCATGCCTGGGCAAAGGATTATCTTTCACATTAGGGCCAACATCCTTGAAATATAAGATAATAGACTTCACCAATTTTTGTACTTCAGTTTTCAAAGGATATCAGTTCTCAACATTGTGCCCTGGTGCTCCCTGATGAAACGCACATGTTTGGTCTGCCTTGTAATACCAAGGCAATGGTGATGGTACAGCGGGAGGTGGTCTGGTCTGAACCAACTTCTTTTAAATTAACGCCAGGAGTAATTATGTATAGCTCATAGGGATAGGGTCATAACTCTCCTTTCTATGATTATACCCTTGATTCCCCTGATGGGATAGTCTCTGTTAAGAAACGATGGTTGGAGCTACACCAACAACTGGAGTTACTGAGGCGACTTGTTGATTACGCTGATAATTTCTTCTATGAGGATTAACCCTCCTCTCTTGCATTACATCATTTCTATCTCCTTCCTTATTTTTGGCAAACCCATAGGATGGCTTCTTCGTACTTCTGAAACTTTCACTTTTTGTTAAACGACCCTCTCTTACAGCCTCTTCCAAATGGATACCCATGCCCACCATTTCAGTAAAGTCACTTGGTGCACTCGCTGCCATCCTCTCATAGTAGAAAGCACCCAGAGTCTTCAGGAAAATCTTAGTCATCTCATTTTCTTCCATGGGAGGAATCACTTTGGCGGCTACCTCACGCCATCTCTGTGCATATTCTTTGAATGATTCCCTGTCCTTATGGACCATGGCCCTGAGTTGATCATGGTCAGGCGCCATGTCCACGTTGGATTTGTATTGTCTGATAAATGCTTCTCCCAAGTCATTGAAAGTATGGATATTGACACTGTCCAAACTCATGTACCACTTCAATGCAGCACCAGTCAAACTATCCTGAAAAGAGTGAATCAACAGACTTTGATCATCAGTGTGGGTAGACATTCTTCTTACATACATCACAAGATGAGCACGAGGACAAGTGTTTCCCTTGTACTTCTCAAATTTCGGGACTTTAAACTTCGCAGGTATCTTGACATTCGGGACCAAGCATAAATGATTCACATTCTGCCCGAACAATTCCTTCCCCTGAGGGCCTTCATCTCCCTCTGCATAATGTCAAACTGATCTTGAAAATCATCCATTCTATCATAGAGACCCAAGCCTTCACTTGGTGGAGGAAAAGGATGATACATATCATCATTAGCAAATGGGACCATATTCACCGAAGGAGGTGCAGCATGAGCAACATGCACCACAGGAGGTGCAGGAGTAACAGTAGTCTGAACAACTTGAGTAACTTGAGGATTAAGATTGAAACCTTCAGGCTTAAAGTTCTCTGGCATTCCCCGTTGATAACCTTTAGGCATGCGATTCTGAACAACTGTTGGAGTAGCAGACACAGGAACAGTCAGAGCTTCAGTAGTAACCTTTGTCTATTGAGGTTGAAAACTTGGTGGATGATTCTGAGCAGCCACCAGAGATACCATCAGAGAAGTGATATTGGCCATGCCGGCATTCAGAGCAGAAACTTCCTCGCGCAGCTCACAGTTCTCTTGTTCTAAGTTGTCCACCTTCCCTCTGAAATTAGCTCGAGTATTGTAGTGGTGAGACAGCTTGCTGAACAAAGTAAAGAAGCTTGGTAAGACATCTGGATATGCATAAAAAATGCAAGAAATATGTGCAATATGATGCATGATATGCAATGCACATGATTTATTTTATTATTAATATTTCAAGGGACTTAAAGATTTATAGACACATTGCAAATATCAAAGTAATAACACATTTGAAATACTGAAAAAATTTATTATAATAACTTTAAAATGGATTACAAGTTTCAATAATCCCAATTACAAGATGAAAATAAAGTCTAAAACCCTAAGAAGTAAAGCTGATGGAGATCACTCTATACGCTGGCGCTTCCCTGTAAGCCTGGAAATCTGAGCCTTCAACCTCTGGTTTTCTTCTGCATATCTGGTGGCAAACTCCTTCCAATCATGCAGTGAGCAACTAGCATCTTACTGAGGCTTAGGAGAAAATAAATCCCCTTGCCTCTCCATGGTCTCTACAGCCCGACTCTCAAGAATCTCAATCAAGTCGTCTTTCTCCTTCAAGTCTGCTCTATAGGAAATCTCTAAAGTTTGGCACTTATTCTTCCAAGCATCCTTTTCCTGTTGCATCCTTACCAAAGCAAGTTGTAGCTCTTCCACATCATCTAATAAGTGATGAGTGGTATTCACAAACAAGTCAGGCATAGGTGCTTCTCGGGAATACGACATCTTCAACTGAATAGCTCTCATTTGGATCCACTGAAGATAAGGCTCCAAAGAAACAACCCCCCTAGGTCCCAAGTCCTTCCTACTCTTTCTATGAATGTGACGCCAGGCCTTCGTAATCTGCTCTCTAGCTTCCTAATGGTCTTCTCCCTCCTTCATGAAGAAACTACTTAAATGAATACTATTTGGTTTATCCCTTGTCGGATAACCAAGCTGTCATCGTGCAAGAACAAGGTTGTAGTTAATTCCTCCCTTTGTACCAAGAAGAGGTACATTGGGGAAACTACCACAATTATCGATAATCTCTACACCATGGTAATCCTGATAATACCAATCAATATCTCAGTGAGTAAGTGCCATGATCTTAGGAGCCCAACGGGGTTCCTTCCTGACATCCCAGAAAGCATCAGGCTGAGGCATATGAGAAATAAACCATCGGTACAACATAGGCGTGCAATAGATAATCATCCCCCCGTGATAAGAATTCCGAATATGAATAGAGTAATAAGCATCACCAAACAATGTGGGAACTGGGTTTCCAATCATGAAGATCCTGATAGCATTAACGTCAACAAACTTATCCATATTAGGAAATAAAAATAACCCGTAAGCAAGTAGAGCAAAGATGGCCTCAAAAGAGAATGTACTCTTCATCCTGGAAAAGTAACGAGCTTTCTCCAATAATATCTGAGCTGGTAATCCTCTAATCCATCCTTTAGTAGTCATATGGGCTTCAACCTCATACTTCCCCAGATGGATCAAAGCAGCAATCTCGTGTGGGTTTGGCTCACCCTCCAAACTAGTAAAAGGAACACGATCGGTAATAGGCAAATCCAACAGATAAGAATACTCCTCTAGTGTAGGCATCAACTGATAGTCAGGGAAAGTAAAGCAATGATACATCGGATCATAGAACTGGACCAAGGTCAAGATAATGCCCTCCTTCATCCTAAGCTTCATGAGAGAAATGATGGATCCATACTTCTTCCGAAAATCTGCAGAACACTCAATCTCGGGAATTAGACTGGTCAACTCATCTATCTTGGGATCTTTGAAACTTTATTTTCTGGTCTTTCTTTTTCCAGAATCCATGGTCAAAAGGTACCTGAGATATTCACAAATGGTCTACTTTCAAGTCCCTTGAAATGAAATTTCAAAAGATGCTTATGAGTGCATGGATGCATGATGCAACAATCACACACAAGATCACAAACATAAGGTTTATAGGTTCAACGTCACGAGCATAAGGTCGAAGGTACTACCCATAAGGTATGATCTAAAAGTTATCACCTTCCGAACAAGGTTCTAGAGGTTCCCAGAGTCTACATCCTTCCTTTGGATATTACCAACTTCTCGATTAACTCGGTAATTAATAATATCCTCAAGAAAAACTCGTCCGAGCATAGTATCGTGTGACAACTATTTCCAGATTACTCTGTCATAGCTTCTGCACTACACCTAAAAGGCCAAGATGGGTTAGGTATTCTACGGTCCTCAGCTTCAGCAGGCTCCCAGGACGAAAGCAGCATGTCTTCCTGATTACTCGGTAAACGACACTACAGTCAAAGGGGCTTCCACTAAGTGGGGGATCTCATGCCTCCTTTTTTGGGATTACTCCCTTAAAGTTAGCATGACTATATCGCCCGTCCTATCTTAAGTTTTCCCAAGTCTAGGTATAGGACTTATAAGTAATCACCAAACACCCTGAAAACCAGGAAAGTCCAGGCAAACATATATACAACAAATAATGTAACACATAAACAACAATAGCACATATGCAGATATAAACAAAGATAGGCTCAACCCACTTAGGGATGGACCAGCAAGAGGTCAATCTTTCCCCAGTGAAATCGCCATTTTTCTTTGTAGCGGTAGAAATGTTTAATACTAAGCCATTGGATTGACTAGACTTATACAGATAAAAAAAATGCCACCGCGCTTTATTGTTTCCAAAGGAATGGGAAAAGAGCGAGTAATCAAAAAAGGGGAGGAAAGATTCAAGGTAAGGGGGTTGGTTATGCAAAGCGAAGGTATTAGCACCCTAAACATCTACGGTACTCCACAGGAACCTCTTTGTAAAATCTGTATATTTTGGCTATAAAATGTTGTATAAAAAATAGATGGTGGAGGTGAGAAAAGAAGTATTTTTTATGGTTTTTTTGCACCCGCCACAGTTGCGAACCTTTAGTGTCTACGTACCACCTTTCGTGCAATAGGGGATCAGGGTACACGTAGTTCCTCTTTAAAAAAATTTAAAACATAAGTTTGTTGGTTAATTTTATGAGATAAAACATCATTGCCATTGTCCGTGTGGAAAACATACTTACTACCCTCAATTATGAAAAAGGAGAATTTGCACCATCTCAAAGTGGAGGATATGGCTTGGATTTTAAAATCAACAATGCCTCACTCAACACCCAAGTGGAAAATATCTCTCTTCACTACATATTGTAGAAGTATAGTTGTTTTCATCATTACAAGGATTGACAAGCGTCTAATCTTTTGAGAAAGGTTTAAAGTAGAAGCCAAAGTGGCAAAATAGTTTGAAATGAGATTGATTGACTTTTAGTCTTCTCATAAAAATGTCAAGGTATTATTAAGTTGATTGAAGTTTGTTTATGAAAAGGTTTTGAAAATGCATGGAGCTAAGTCCAAGTTTATTATGAAAATGGTTCAAGTTTCAAAATAAGAAGAGTTTTCAAAAGAAGAGACCATCCTAAAGCATGAGGTATAATCTGGGGAGAAGAATCATATAACCAACAAGAAGCCAATACTTGACATTATGAGTCAAGATAGAATTCTCATTCTTTGGATTGAAACCAAGCAAGCTAAGATACTAGACCTCTTGAGAGAACTAAACTTCAAGTGTATTAAGTCTTCACAAAAATGGGCAGAGTAACAGCTGTAAACGGGTGAATTCCAGATTACAAACAAAGCATGTAATCACAATAACCTGCACATAAAACAAACAAACAACCCAATGTCTTAAGGTAAACCTCAAGAACTCTAGACAAAATATCAATTAAGGTCACAAGGTCTCCAACATAGGCCAAGGTTTATATTCCTAAGTCCAAGAAGTCCAATACTCCATAATGCCAAGGATAGTAACCAAATAGTCCAAGTATCATTAAAGTTTTTTATGGTTCATGTTGATTATTAGGTGTCTTAAAAAAAATCTCAAGTGAGCAAAATAAAAATGACAAGAAAGTAAATGCTCAAGTGAGGAAAGATGAAAAATAGCATGAAACGTAAATGCTATAGTAAATGGCGCATAAAATAAAAGAGCATAAAATAAAAAACACACAATAAAGTCAATTATTAGTAATTAGTGGTTAGTTGTATTACCATCTTGAAACTTGCATTTGGAACTTATTAGAGGATTGATATAACCAAAGCCTCCACACAACAAGTTGAATTTGCTTTTTGTCAAGTATATCATCCATTTTGGAATCCTGAAAAGTATCATTTAATGATCAACAATGTTTAAGTGATCCGCATTGACCAAAAGTGATGTAGATCTGTTGTACCCCAAAATTTTACCTCCCATATCTTCTCAATACATGTCAAGTGAGGTCCTCAAATTTCTCAAGGAAGTCCAAGAAGTTGACCAGACAAACTCTCCTAAGGCAGTCTACCTACAATTAGGGTTTCATTTTGCATCAAGATGCTTGAGTCTAAAGAATACCAAATGCTCACCGTTGTCCTAATATGTTCTTAAGATCATCCATGTCAAGTTTCAAGCCTTGCAGATAAAATTTTCTCAGTCAGTTGCTCAAATGCCTAAAAATCGACTGTGTTAGGGCAAAAGTCAATTGTGGCCCACATACAGTCAAACTTCAAGAGTTTTGGTCAAAATCCTCATTTTGAAGTATCACTCATCAATTGATTAAGGTTTTATCATGATTCCTCAAGGATTGCTCACAATTCATCAAAACCCAAAAGTTGCTAAATTAGGGTTTTGCAGGAAAAGTCAATCCAACTTTGACCAAGCATAACTTTCTCATACTTTATCAAAAATGACCCATCAAAAGCTCATTTTGAAGAAGATGTAATTACCTACAATTCATCTTCATATCCCAAGTTCAAAATATGCATTCACAAGAAGATATGAATTTGGACATTATAGGTCATTTTGAAAAGTCTACAAAAACACCTTTTGGGTCAAAGCTTCATACATGAACATTGAAGACTCAATTGAGATGAGACCAAAAGGTTTGCTTAGAGAACATCCTAATATTTATAAAAAGTCAAAGAACACATCTCTAGGGTCAAAATTGAGAGAATTATGCATTGGCCAAGTTGACCTTTTTTACAAAATTGCCAAAAGTCAAATGTGTCCAAGATTGCATTTTTTGCTAAATGGGCCCAACTTTTTATGCTTGTACTGAGTTTGTAATGTGATCCACGACCCATGAGCCCTTCCACTTGGAATTCTTTTATTTTTGTTATTTATTTTGATTTTATTTCATTTAAATCAAATAAAATCAATATAAAATAGTTAAAATATCAAAAATCAATAAAACCTTGAGATTTTATGCATGATTAGGTTCATTATATAGCTGGAGACAAGATCAAATCGTGCAAAGCTACATATGGACAGAAAAAGATTGAATTTGCTTGTTTGGAAAGATTTTGTGCAAGGATTGAATCATGGATCAATATTCATAATTGGAAAAGATTTGATATAAATTGTAACCCTAATACACTCTAGTATACATAAGGAACAAATGCAGACCAAAAGAAAGAGGCTAGAGGCGTGCAAAGGAAGAGAACAAATTGCAAAAAAACTAAATAAAAAGTGCAAACCAATTTCCAAGTTTCAAGCCATGTCAAGCCATTCTAACCATCCCAATCAATTGTTGGACGCCCCAGGATCGTGTTTCAATCGTTAGCAAGCCTCCCCTCGCCCTGAAACGCATCGTAGCAGTCCCACAGTTTGTCTCTTTTCTTGAAATCGAATACATTGATTCTGGCATATTTAGCATGTTTGATTAGCATATTTATAATCCTTGAGATGTTTGCAAGCTAATGACTGTATTCAATTGCATTTTTACTGACTGTACATCAAATTGTCATGGCTAGGGTTTTTTCTTCGTTTTTAGGGATTTCTTGAACATGGAAAATTGGACATTAATAATGGTACCATGATGCTCGTGAGGTTGAAACGAGTTGATTGGTACCATTGGTTTTCGTTTATCATGTGTGTACAAGATTTTAGAAATGCACAGGGGCTATACCTACGCTTAATGCCCGTAGGTAAAAGCTATGAAACTTACAGCGACGATGGGAGGAAGAAGATGGTTACGTGGCGCTCCCTGACTTGCCAGTTTGAATTTTGCGCGTTTTAAGGACTAACATTTTGTTTATATTATATAATAATTGTTTGTTATTGTAATTACAACTAATCATCCTGGCTCAGCTGGCAGCGTGGCAAGGGGAGAACGCTCAAGGACCTGGGTTCGATCCCCAGGTCCCAACTTTTATTCATGTTTTTTCTTGAATAGGCAATCCAGCGTGCTACTTGGCAAGGGATACACCATGCACTATCCAGATCTGAGCGTTCAATCCATCAAGGCTTCAGATCTAAGGCCTCCTCCATGAAGGACCACCATACGCCCCAGTCAAGCGTGTGCATGGGATTGGACAAAGTCAAAAGGGCCAGGAATTGTTGGGCCAAGAGATCAGATTCACACCCCCTTGCTAAAACAACATCAGGCCCATTTTTCTTTCTTTTCTATTTATTTCTTTTATTTAATATAATTTGCTTAATTATTTTTAACCAAAATTAATTTATTTTTTCACAAAAAAATTATAAAATCAAGAATTTCACAAAAAAAAAATTAGAATTAGGTTTTATTTTATCAAATTTAATTTAATATTAGTTTAATTAAATTTATGGAAATTTTAACCTTTTTTATAATTAAAATCATTTAGAAAAATTAGTGTTAGACTCTTGATTCAATATTTATTTCTTTTCTCAAAATAAAAAAAATACAAAAATAGGTTATTTTATTATTTTTTTCTTAAATTAAAATTAATTAGTAATTAGGTTTTTTTTATTCAATTAAGCTTTATTTTCTCAAATGACACAAAACGATAAAAAATGATTTTCCTTTTAAATTGCAATTAAGTATAGTTTGGTCAAAACCCTAATTATTTTGCATTCGATTCATCGCGCGCGTTTATTATCTTTTGCAATATTGATGTAACTGTCCATGGTATGTAATAGTTTAATCTAGGATTTCCTTTCATTTATCGTTTTTACGGATTTTTTGGCTATGTAATTAATCCCCATCCCTGAAGCCTTGTAATAGCGTAGATTCACTTTCTCGCATTTTAATTCTCGCAAATATTAACTGTTTAGATGTATGTTAATAGGATTGTATGACAAGATTGCATGATAATTTAAAGCGGCTAGAAAACCCTAATGTGCAAAGATAATACTTGAAATCAAATCACCCGTACATGCGCACTCCTAGGGTATACTCTCACTTCGGTTGCCTTCGGTAAACGGTCATTGAGTATAGGATGTCTTAGTGGTTACCCTCCTGTCTAAAGAGATCAATCGTTGCCTCGGAAATGTTGCCTCGAATATGATCTTAAGACTCTAGGATTACTACTAAGGTGTCCTAACATTTCTTTAGTGATCGTGCGTCCCTTTCGAATTGACCCTTACAACTCGAACGACGGTGCTACCTACTCCTTAGTAGCGGGATAGTGTTGTCTAAAGGAAACAAGAATAGAAACGATCTTTTTTCGAGTAGGTAGATGCTAGTAGGTACTTGCTCAAATCAAACTTTTCACACTTACACATTTCAAAACAATTTTCAAAACAACTTCGTCACACCTTTAAGGACTGATACAAAGGTTATCACGAAGTCAAACTTTCCCAAAACAAAACACATACACAAGAAATTTTAAAGATGAGAAAGTACCTAAGAGCCCGTAGAAAATCACGGATAGAAAGGGTGCTAACACCTTCCCTTTCTATAATCTACCCCCCGTACTCAGAATATCTCGAAAAAGAATTTTTTCTATGCTTTTTTCCTTTCCGGTTGGATGAAATAAAAGTCGGTGGCGACTCTTGCTTACCGCGACATTTTGCGAACACAAAACGCAAAATGCAAACCAGCATTTCAAAACAGTCGGTTCTGCCACTGTATCACAGAACTGGCGACTCTGTTGGGGACTTAATAAGTGGGGTATACCTTAGGATCTAGTTCATCATAATTGCTTCTCTTGTTTGTTTTGTTTGCTTAACTTTTAAGGGTTTCTGCTTGGGGTTTCTACAGATCCTAACCCGGATCTGGGGAATACCTTTTAGGTAAGTAGCAATAGACTGTGAGGGAACTGTACAGCGTAGACCGATACGGTTGAAGCAGTGGCTACATTGGTGTGGCACTTTGGTTGATACTGGTATCCCTTGTGGAGAAACAAGGAGAATACGGGTCCACTGTGTGGTGTCATTAAGCATCAACTGACCTTAGAACCTTTAATCGTCCAACTTGGCCATTAGAAAGTAGTGAGATAGTCGGCCTCGGTCTAAAGCTGAGAACTGGTTTATACTCGATGCTACACTCATTGAGACCATACTCTCGAGATAGTTCCGGCCGCAATAAATGATTGCGTGAGATGCAACCATGACCGATGGAGGATGGTCAATGATATTGAGATCCCCTAGAACCCGGTTACTTTTTCTAGGACAGGTTGAAACCAATTTAACTTCAAGAGGGTATTACCTTTGACCTCATGCAAGCCTTAAACCTAAGGGCTTTGTGTGACTTGTTTGCCTTTGTTATGCTTGTTATATGATATACCTTTTGTTTTTATCATGACATCATGCATCATACCATAGTATACATGCTTCATTACACTAACCATTTCAAAGACCAAGGGAATTTATCTTTGTTCTGTTTTGCAGATCATGACTTCCGCACGTAGAAAGACTATCCGATTCAACTTTGTGGAGATACCATCCCAACTCAAAGAGCTAGTGCCAAAGATTTCTGAAACTCCTAGGTTCATCAAGAGACATGGTCAACTTCTCAGCTTGGTTACTTCAAACCCTGACGAACAGATGATGAGTGTACTTTTCCAGTTCTTTGATCCCGAGCATCACTGTTTCACCTTTCCAGATTTTCATTTGGTACCCACCTTGGAGGAATTCTCTCATCTATTGGGCATATCCATTCTTGAACAGGTACCCTTCACAGGTATAGAAGAGGTCCCTAAGCCAGAAGTCATTTCCTCAGCTTTTCATTTGAAATGGGTTGATGTGGTATCCAACTGGGAAACTCGAAGCAGAGTCGAAGGTTTTCTAGCCAAATTTCTGATGGACCAAGCTAAGCTATTCTGGGATAATTTGGATTTTCAGGCTTTTGAAGATGTTTTGGCTCTTCTTATATATGGTTTGGTTCTCTTCCCTAATCTTGATTCCTTTATAGATGTGAATGCTATCAAGATTTTCCTCTCTTGCAATATTGTGCCTACCTTGCTTGGAGATATCTTGCACGCCCTCTATACTCGTACCACGAGGAGAAGAGGAACTCTTATGTGCTGCATGCCATTGTTGTCCAGGTGTTTTATTTCTCACCTCCCTATGTCTGTACTGAAGAACAAAGAAGGTTTGGGTTGGTCGCATAGAATAATGTCACTTGCTCATACAGATATTATTTGGTGTTCCCGAGCTATGGAGGACGTTGCTGTTATTGACCGCTGTGGGGGGTACCCTAATGTTCCATTACTTGGTATCAGAGGAGGTATAACTTACAATCCTTGTCTAGCTTTACGGTAATTTGGTCGTGCTCGGAGGGATGGTCGCCATAGGTTACTTCTCGAGGATATTGCATTCGACTATGAAGAGGATGCTGAAGGGCATCGCCGGAGATTCATACGAGCTTGGGGCATGGTAAATAGATCAGACCCTCATGAGTTGGGACCAAAGACTTCCCTTCCTATGCAGCCTTATCTCCAATGGGTCCGAGCTCGCGCACAGAAGCTTGTAATTCCATATGCAGCAGTATTACCAGTGATTGTGGAACCCACTACTGAAGACGGTATTCCTTACACAGTTCTCTATCCTTACATGCCTACTGACCTTGGGGAGCTACAAAGGGCTTGGATTCAGCTGAAGAATGAGCAAGATACTTACAGGGAACAATTCCGTGAGCAAGAGAGGAAGGTGTTGAAGCTCACCAGACAGCTCGAGGAGGAAAGAGTGCTCAATAACTACATCAGCGCAAAGAGAAAGCGTCCATGGGACTTTTGATTATGCTTTTCTAATTTTATATTTGTTTTTTATTTTCTTATTTTCAACGCGTTAAGGGCATTGTTGAACCTTTCAAAGTTAAGCTAATAAAGTTTTGTTTATTTTTGGTTTGCAAATTTAAATCTCCCAAAGTCTTTGAAATCATTACATACGCATCCCATTATCATGCACATCATCACAGGTACCGATACAGGTATTCTTATCCTCTTCGCTGTTTATTTCAGTAGAAATGTCTTCCGATCAAGCCATCAAAGAGCTTCAGGCACAGAATGCCCAGTTCCAACAAATGTTCGTAAGTGAAACCACCGGCTGAAAATCATCGAATAATGAAGTCGCCACTGAACGTCTTTTATCCCGTCGAGAGGGAAAGGTAAACATCGAGAAAACCTGAAAAGGGAGAAATCACGGTCTTTCGACCGAGAGGTCGGGTAAGGTAGTCTGTTACGCGAGGGGAAGGTATTAGCACCCCACACGCCCGTAGTACTGTACGGTATACACTCTTGTTGTCTAATTTAAATGGGTATGGTCAAATCCTATGTCTATGGCTTACAACTGAAAAGGAATGCATGCAAAAGAAAAGAAAATAATGTAGGGAAAATAAAAGTCGTGCTCGGTTGGGCCCTACCCCAATGCCTACGTATCCCTTTTAAGGAATCAGAGCAGCCGTAGTTCGGCTCAAGTGTTTTGGTTGGTTTGTGTTTTTTTTAGTTAGGACAAACAAAGATAGTCAAGATGGCAAAACATCAAGAAACCACGAACAAATGAGGTGATCAAACATCGACTAAATAATAACAACGTAACATGTCAAAGATGGAAAAACATCAAATGGTAAGATAACACACCTAACAGTGACATTGTGGGTCAAAGTAGGATAAAAAACAGGTGCGATGGCGAAACATCGGCTTTAAATAAATGTGCGATGGCGAAACATCGGCTAAGAGATAACAAAGATATCATGGCGAAGATGACAAAACAATCACACCTGACAATGATATTGAGAATCAAAGTAGGATAACAAACATGTGCGATGGCGAAACATCGGCTTCAAACAAATGTACGATGGCGAAACATCGACTTCAAAATAATAAGGCATCATGGTAGAGATGGCAAAATATCGATAAAACAGATGACAAAACATCACACCTAACAATGATATTGAGAATCAATGTAGGATAACAGACATGTGTGATGGTGAAACATCAGCTTCAAGATAACAAGATATCATGGCAAAGATGACGAAACATCAATAAAACAGATGACAAAACATCACACCTATCAATGATATTGAGAATCAATGTAGGATAACAAAACATGTGCGATGGCGAAACATCGACTTTAAGATAACACAGACAAAGTAAAATTGGTTTGTATCTTTTATTCTGAAGAGGAGTTTGAATTCATTAGATGTGTCTTATGATTTGCCAAGAAAACATGTTTTTGTTTTAAGATGCAAGATGCAAAGAAAGGGAAAACAACTAAGGGAAACTAACCTAGTACTATCCCTAGTGTTATCATACAATGGTTTACCCTAAGGTTGAGGATAAAGGAAAATCCTATCCTATGTTAGCATACATGGATTCCTACCTTAATCAGCATGTCAGAGAAAGCTTAACAAGACTATCCTATAGGGAACATGCAATGAGAACGAAGTCGTGATCTCAATATCTAAATTGAGTGACTCATCGATCAACAACAAACAAAATACATGAAATCAGACAAAAACTAGAGGGCCTCCTGACATATATCAGCAACAGAGGTCCCATCATGCAATCAGAGAATTATGCAAGATGAAAATGGGAGAAAGGAGGTAGTACAATACCAAACAAATAACTATTTGCAGCAATCAAGCAAGAATAAAAGAAACCCAGAGAAACTTCAAGCAAGTTGGCATCAGTAGACAAATTGAGTCAACAATTGCACCATCAAGATGTAAGCAAATTATCAGATATGTACAAATCCCATGGGAAAAGTGTGATATTCACAATCATAGATGTGCATATCCTGCATAAACCATCAAGCATGCCAAGCACAAAAACAATGCTAATATAATAAACTATGTTTCACAAATAAAGTGGAACACAAAAGCCTCAAGCCAAAAGTGGCAACTTTCTCAAAGTACCCCGCACATTCAACAACCAAGTTAGTATTCCAAAAGGTGAAGAAGTGAGAATAATCATGGTGGCAATTACCAAATATTAGACATTATAAACAAGAAGAGACAAGCATATGCACAGATTAGGTCAAAAGAATCAAAGGAATGTTGCTCTTTCCAATCACCATGTTGAATTGACAATTGAGTGTCAATCAAGGATCATAAGAGCTTGAGAATAATATGAACAAGAACCATAAAGTTCAGTAGCAAACATATTTCAATCATGCACAATTAATTCAATCACAACTTCATGAATACAATAGGAAATGAAACCTTCATAATGCATTAGATGGTTCAAAATATTCAAACATGAGGCTTCTAAGTGAAATGGATTGAGCTAACATGGACAAGTCAGAACCAACATGATCATTAGGTTCCCAATTATAGGCCTCACTCAAGTTCATTGGCCATCAAACAAATTGCAACAAGACATGCAAACATAATTGGGTACCTTCACTTCAAAATTACACCAAAAATAGAAACAAGGATCCATAATTCAAACCAAAAATATATCAACATCTTGGAAGTGTTTATAAGTCAAAATGCAAGCCCTAAGTTCATGAATGATTGGGGAGGAGGTCAAATGAAGTGCAAAATTTAAGACTAGTTGGCAAAACCACCAAGCTAGACAAGTTTTCAAAATTATATTTGGAAAAATATCAAACCAAGTCAAGTAATTCAAGAAAAATAGTTTTCAAATTCCCAACACATTCATTAACCAAGATCAAGACCTGAAATCCAATAAAAGTCCAAGGCACAAGGGTTTTGAACATGAAACTTGCACCATAAGCAACAAAAACCCTAGATTTTGACTTTTAATCCCAAATATTAATTAAATAGGATTAAAACTCAAACAAATCAAACCAAAGTCAAACCAATCACCTAGAAACTTTAAAAGTCAGAATATACATTTTTTCATATTTTTTGAATTAAGAAAAGTCAAGAAAAAAAATAATATTCAAACAATTATGTAATTAACAAGTATTCACATATCAAAATAATGTTTAAACCAAAAAGTCAGAAAAATGGCCAACCAAAATTATATTCCAATATTAGGGTTAAAAACATTCATCCCTGAATTTTTGTGATTTTTTGGATAAAAGGAAAATATTAAAAACAAAAAAAACAAACAATTAATCATGAAATTATTATTCAAAGGCAAGAAAATGCAAATCATAACCAAAAAATCATGAAATGGTCAAAACAAAAATATGACCAGGTTCTATGATTAAAAACTAGATTACAAGATTTTTTTCTGGAATTTTTGAATTAGTAGAAGTACTAAAAATAAAATAAAAAATAAACAAATATTACAAATAAACTTTGAAATTAAATTTTTAATCAAAAATAAGAAAAATGGTGAACCAAAGTCAGAATCAAATTTCACATTATTTTGGAACTCTCAAATAATTTTTGTGGATTTTTTAGGTCAAAGGAACTATTAAAATAAAAATTATCTTTGATCAATTAATTAATTAAACCTAACAAATTTTTTAACCAATCAGATAATTCCAAAAAAAACATCAAAAAAATACACAAAGTCAGAAATATTATTTTGAATTTATGATAATTTTTTCAGAATTTTTCAATCATCTTTTAGCAAGAAAATAAATCATGGAAATCAAATTATAAAACAAAAATTCAAATAATTCAAAAATTTCAAACGGACCAATCAGGATGTGCCACCACATCATCTTCAACCTCTGGCCTTTCAAAAAACGCGCGCATAACTCAGGATTAGGGCTCACTTTCAGATCAGTGTAACTCACTCGATTTTGCATCATTTTTCATGAAATCAAAGGCAAATTAAAGCTAGCATGGCAAGGAATACATAGTAATTCGAATCAAATCAAATCATCAACCACATCATCCAAAATCAAGCCATGAACATGAACAAAAACAATCTGAATCACGAGTTGCTGAACATCCAAACATGCACAATTTATCAAATTAAATGCTATAAAGCTTCAGAATCATTCCATAGACTTCAAACAACACGATTATAAACTTAAATCACACAAAGCATGGCTAGAAATCAGAATTCAAAGTTGAGAATTCAAACCTTTGATAAAAATGGATCTATTGTCTCCTTCACTCCAGTTGTAATCCAAGCTTCGATCTACAATCCTTAACACTTGGAGAAGAGAATGCAAGAAGAATTGGCCAAAACGCGCGAGGGAGATGGAAGAATCGAAGAAAAATGCAGAGCTACAAACTATGGAGTTTCTGACTTTGATTGATGAAATGAGGCACCAACCCCTTACAGCGAGGCTTGCTTCTAATTATATAGAGGATCAGGAGGAGGGTAGAATAGATTTTTCGCGCTGAAAGCTCTTGGAATCAAAGAAATCTTCTTTTGGCCAAAATTAAGTATGCACATGTAGCCTCTCATTCCCTCGTGCGTTGGCTTGCTTTCTTCGTGCATTTTAATCCATTTTCCCTCAGGAAGAGAATGGAAACAAGATTAGGACTTAAATCCTTGCATTAAGCTTGTGTTGGTGATTTGGCAATTTTGAGCAAGTTTTGCATTTTTTGATCCAAGCATGTGCAATATCATATGGGGCACGAAATAGTGAGTGTGATGGGCCTCAGCATATCACAAATTACCAATGGGCTTGATTATAAGCAAGAAGAATGGCTAAAACTTGAGTTTGCAAGAAATGGCCATTTTGCACATTTGCCAAATTTCAATGAAATGCCTCAAATTTCCAACACTCATAACTTGCTCATACTTTTGAATTTTGGAACAAATGAACACAATTTGGAAAGGTATTGAAAATATCTACAAAACCTTAGTTTATGGTTTTTACAAATTAATTCATTAAGGTTCTCAAAATTTGGCTTGAAATTCAATAATTTTGAAAAATGACCTATAATTTTGTAACTTCAAAAGACCATAACTCTTGATTCCTTGCCAATTTTAATATGAGACCAAAAGGAGGTGAAAGATCATTCTCTTAGATTTCCAAGAATATTTCATTTGCATCTTCTTGATCAAGGATGAATAAAATATGATTTTTTGAAATTAAGTCCTTATTTTCCAAAATTAGAAACTTTTAGGGTTTCTTCAAGAATAAGTTTCAATCCAAACTTCAATCTTTAATACAATGACCAAAATGGACTTGAAATATGAAAAGTATATCCTTGAAATGATGGTTGGCCAAAAATTCACTTGGTCAACTTTGACCTTGACTGATTTTGACCAAAATGACCATTTTTCCCCTCTGAATCAATTGATCCACTTCTCTTCAAAATTGATGATCAAAACTTCAAACATATGATCTTACAAACATATAAAGGCCATGTGAAAAGTTTCACTTCAAAATTCTCAAGAAATCTTGATGAAATCCTAAACCCTAATTTTGGTCAACACATTAGGAGACTGATGAATCATCTTCAAAACCTCAAATCCTCTGGGTGACTTGATCAATTCTTTGTGCAAAGACCTTTCACATATTAAAGGAATATTGTTGCTTTAAAAATCAAGACTTGTACATTGGCCAACAATCTTGCTCAAGCAACCCCTAATTTGGCTGATGAATCCAAAGAGATGGGTAAAAACATCTTGAGATATGCCATAACCTTTGAGCTCAAATGATCCAGAGATTTGGATGGTAAGATATTTCTTGAGCAACTTGTCCACGCAAAATAACCTTCAAGGCTTGAGGAAGACTTGACAACCAAAGTGCTTTGATCCCATCACAATGTATGAATGCAATGTAATATGATATTCATGATGAAACATAAGCCTAAATCAAGAGGGAAAATTTTGGGGTGCAACAGTAAGTCTGGCTAAGGGACAAGAGGATCTGAAAACTCTCATTCTGAAAGAAAAGAAGAAGAAGAAGAATAAGAAGAAGAAGAAGAAGGTAGGGTTTCTGAATATGGGCAAAAGGTTTGGAGAAAGGTTGAGGCATCAAGCTGATCTGACCTCTTCATCCAAAGAAGGGGAGAACCAAGAAGAAGAAAAGGACCCCAGTCCCGCAGTCTCTGATACTGATATTGATTTTGATGATGAGCAATATCCTCATGTCGAGGATAGGTACAAGCAGCTAGAAGACCGTCTGAGTGCTATGGAAATCCATAAGATACCTGGTTTGGATTTCAGAGAACTAGGACTAGTATCTGGAGTAGTCATCCCTCAGAAATTCAAGGCTCCCGGTTTTGCTAAGTATGATGGAATGTCTTGCCCGAAACTCCATCTCCGCTCTTATGTTAGGAAAATTAAACCCCACACAGCTGATAGAAATTTGTGGGTGCACTTCTTTCAAGATAGTTTGTTAGGGACTCAGCTTGAATGGTTCTACCAGTTGGAATGAGCCAATGTTCGAAACTGGGAAGATCTTGCTGCTGCTTTCTACAAGCAGTACTAGTATAATGCCTACCTTGCTCCCACTCGTACTCAACTCCAAAGTATGTCCATGGGTGCAGGTGAAGGTTTCAAAGATTACGCTAAGAAATGGAGAGATTTGGCTGGCAGAGTTCAACCCCCTTTATCTGACAGGGAGTTGGTTGATATGTTTCTGGGGACGCTGTCTGGACCATTTTTTAACCACTTGATTGGCAGTTCATTGTCTGGTTTCACCGAGTTGATTTTAACTGGAGAAAGAGTGGAGGCTGGAATTCGAAGTGGCAAAATACAGAAGGACGCCTCTTCGAGTTCGACAAAGAAACCTTTTACTAGTAAGAAGGAAGCCAGTGCAGTTTATAGCCCGAGGGGCCAAAATAGATCTGAACACCGTCCAACGGTAAGTGCTATAATGATACCAAGACCCGCTGTTGCTCCACAATGCAACAATCAACAGAGGGTGGAAAGACCACAGCGACAGTTTACCCGCATTAGTATGACATTGGCTGAAGTGTTACCTCACCTGCTAAAATCTAAGTTGACCACATTAAGGGAGGCTCCCAAAAATCCCAACACTACCTCTCCTAGATACAATCCCAACGGCGGTGCGCCTACCATTCTGAAAGACCTAGCCATGATACCAATGACTGCTGGGCTTTGAGAAACAAAGTACAAGGTTTACTGGAAGCTAAGGAGATAAAGTTTGATGCTCCAGAAAAACCGAATGTAATAACTTCCCATATGCCCAAACATGGTCGTGGGGGTTAATGTTGTTGACAATGATTTATTTGTGACCTTTGTTGAAGAATTTTCTACTCCTCTTATGACTTTTAAGAGGAATCTGTTGTTGGCCGGTGTATTCCCAGGTTGTGGTGAAGGTTGCCACATGTGCTCGATTCTACCTACTGGTTGCCATTTGTTGAAGTCAGGTGTTCAACGCCTGATGGATAATAAAGAGATTATGTTCGAGAAGACTATGATCCCTGTTGTTCCCAATGAAGATGTCGCCATCATAACCATTTCTGCCAATCCTTCCAAGGTTTCCTCGAGAAAACATGTTAGGATTACATCTGTCCCAAGAATTGCTCCACTAATAATCACCGTTCCTGGTCCCATTCCATACACTTCAGACAAGGCTGTCCCATGGCACTATGGTGATGATGTGTATTATCATGGTATTAAGCAAGAGTTGAATAATGAAGAAGCTGATACTGATGTCAGTAATATTGTCGGGGCTAGCAAAGTCACCAAAAGTGGAAGACTCTTCTCTCCCGAGATTTCCCCTCCGACTATACACAAACCTGTTGTCATTCCATCTGCTAGTACATTAACTACTGTTCCAGTTCCTACTCTAGTTATCACCCCTGTCGCCGAGCCATCAAAGACTTGGGGAAAAGAAGTCATAGGTGAGCCTGCCCGGACGGAGGCGCCTAGAAAAGTTGTGTTGGAAGCCTCTAAACAAGAAATAGAGGAAATACTGAAAATTATCAAGAAAAGCGACTACAATGTGGTCAAACAGCTGGGGAATACCCCGTCAAAGATCTCTATGTTGTCTCTGTTGTTGTGTTCTGAAGCCCATGCAAAGGCTTTGATTGCGTTTCTCAAGACTACGCATGTGCCGCAGGAAACTTCTGCAGATCAGTTCAAAGATTGTGTGGCTAGCTTAACTGTTGACAATGGGTTAGGATTTTCATATGCGGATCTGACCGCTAAGGGGAGGAATCATAATGATGCTCTGCACGTCTCAATTAAGTGCAGAGGCACCACTATGGCTCATGTGCTGGTTGACACCGGGTCTTCGCTGAATGTTCTGCCGAAGAAAGCGTTGGACCTTTTGGACTGTGAGGGTTTGACTTTGAAGCCGAGTAACATTGTGGTCAGGGATTTTGATGGATCAAAAAGGATGGTGCACGGGGAGATGGACATCCCTGTCAAAGTGGGTTCTCAGACCTTTGGATCCACCTTCTATGTAATGGACATCATACCATCGTATTCCTGTTTGTTGGGTCATCCTTGGATCCATAGGGTTGGGGCAGTCACTTCCACACTCCATCAGATGCTGAAGTACCCGAAATAAGGGAAAATTGTCACAGTGCGAGGTGAAGAAGAGTATATGGTAAGTCATCTCAATTCTTTCTGTTATGTGGAGATGGATGGGGAGTTCATAGAGACTCCTTGCCAGAATTTCGAGGAGGTCCCCCAGACTTTGGCGTCAACTGAAGTTACTACCAACAAACCTCCGTTGAAGATGGCTTCTCTCAAGGATGCCAAGGCTGTTGTTGAAGAAGGTGGGTGTACCAATTGGGGTCGGCTCCCTGATTTCACTCACAAAATTGACAAATTTGGTTTGGGCTTTACTACAGGGGCTCAAAGGGCTGTTAGGCGCGCACGAATCAGAAGGCCTCCTTTGCACATCAGCAATTGGGGAGTTAATACAATTGAAAATGGTGAAGAAGATTCAGACATCGACAGCTGGATCTACCCAACAACCAGTGGTGGACTGAATAACTGGACGGCGAAGGACTTCATACCTGTTTCTTTTATTTCACAGTAATTGACTTTTGTTTTAAGATTTGTAATAAACAGTTTGAAACTTTACGGCCTGGTGCCTTGCCCGAGGCACCTTGGCTTCGCTTGTGAGGGCTTATTATTTGTCATTTTCATATATCATCAATAAAACATTGGACGTTTTTTGCATTACAAATTTTGCACTCCTTGCTTTTCTTTTCTATCTCCCATTTTATCAAAACAGCTATGCTCTTACATACACTCATGTATCATACTGCAGATCCATATCCACTCTGGATCCTATTGATAACAGTTCTGCTACTGCCGGTTATAACTTCAAAAATCCGATCAACCAAGCCGAGGACGAAGGTGAGGATGATTGTGAGGTGCTGGGAGAGCTTGCTAGACTATTACAGCAGGAAGAAAGGGCCATATAGCCTCATGAAGATCCAGTGGAGTCAGTGAATTTGGGTACAGAGGACAACAGGAAGGAAGTCAAAGTAGGTGCTAATCTGGAGCCTAGTGTCAAACAACGGTTAATATAGATGTTGCACGATTATGTTGAGATCTTCACCTGGTCCTATGAAGATATGCCTGGGTTAGACACTGATATTGTGGTACATCTCCTACCAACCAAAGAAGACTGTCCTCCGGTAAAGCAGAAAGTTCGCCGTATGCACCCTGAAATGTTAGAGAAAATCAAGGCAGAGGTCATGAAGTAGTTCGACGCAGGATTCCTAGCCGTCACTTCTTATTCGCAGTGGGTTTCCAACATTGTTCTGGTACCTTAGAAGGATGGTAAGGTACGGATGTGTGTGGACTATAGAGATCTGAACAGGGCAAGCCCCAAGGATGACTTCCTGCTTCCTCATATTGATGTCCTAGTCGATAACACCACACAACACAAGATCTTCTCCTTTATGGATGGTTTTTCTGGCTACAACCAAATCAAGATGGCTCTGGAGGATATGGAGAAGACAACCTTCGTTACACAGTGGGGCACCTTCTGTTACAAGGTAATGCCTTTTGGGTTGAAGAATGTCGGGGCAACTTATCAGCGCGCCATGGCCACTTTGTTCTACGATATGATTCACCATGAGATCGAGGTTTATGTTGATGATATGATAGCCAGGTCCCAGACTGAAGAAGGGAACCTTGATCATCTCCAAAAACTATTTGACAGGTTGAAGACATACAAGATGAGGTTGAATCCGAACAAGTGTACCTTCGGGGTAAGATCTGGTAAGCTTCTGGGTTTCGTCGTCAGTGATAAAGGTATTCAGGTGGACCCTGTAAAGGTAAAAGCCATACAAGAGATGTCGGCTCCCCGCACAGAAAAAGAAGTTAGAGGCTTCTTGGGACGTTTGAATTACATCGCCAGATTCATTTCACACCTGACTGCTACTTGTGAGCCAATCTTAAAGCTGCTGAAGAAAGATCAAATGGTAAAGTGGAATGATGAATGCCAGACCGCTTTCGAAAGAATCAAGGAATACCTTCAAGAACCGCCAATTTTGATGCCTCTAGTTGAAGGAAGACCTTTGATATTATACTTGACAGTGCTAGACAATTCAATGGGGTGTGTGTTGGGGCAGCATGACGAGTCTGGCCGAAAAGAGCATGCTATTTACTACCTTAGCAAAAAGTTTACCGACTGTGAGACCCGATACTCATTGCTTGAGAAAACTTATTGCGCTTTGGCATGGGATGCTCACCGGTGAGACAGTATATGGTGACTCACACTACCATGTTGATATCAAAGATGGATCCAATCAAGTATATCTTCGAAAAGCCCGCTCTCTCCGGAAGGATAGCAAGATGGCAGATGATCCTAACTGAGTACGATATCCAATACACAACCCAAAAAGCAATCAAGGGGAGTGTATTGGCAGATCATTTGGCACATCAGGCCGTGGATGACTATCAGTCCATGAATTTCGAGTTCCCGGATGAGAACATTATGTTGGTAACCGACTATGAAGAACCTGAACCGGATGAAGGACCCGAGGAAGGATTCTGATGGTCTATGTATTTTGATGGAGCATCAAACACCTTGGGTAACGGCATTGGTGCCGTAATTATATCTCCTGAAGGCTGTCATACTCCATTCACCACCCGATTATTTTTTAACTGTACCAACAACATGGCGGAGTATGAAGCGTGTATCCTGGGTCTTCGAGCTGCTATTGACCTGAGGTTTAAGTTCTTGAGTGTATTCGGAGATTCTTCTCTGGTGATAAGTCAGATCAAAGGCGAGTGGGATAGGAAGCACCCAAATCTTGTTCCTTACAAAGAATATGTACTGACATTGCTCTCACACTTTGAGGAGATAACTTTTGAACACTTCCCAAGAGAGGAGAACCAGTTAGCGGACGCGCTACCTACCATGTCTTCTATGTTCAAAGTCAGGTGGGACAATGAAGCTCCCCAGATTACCATCGAGAGGTTGGACGAACCAGCACATTGTTGTGACATTGAGACTGAGGAGGTAGCAGATAAACCATGGTTTCATGAGGTAAAGAGATATCTTGAGGCTCGAGAATACCCCAAGGGTGCATTTGTTAATGATAAGAAGTTCTTGAGAAGGTTCGCTGCAAAGTTCTTCATCAGTAATGGTATCCTCTATAAGCGTAACCATGATTCAACTTTACTGCGATGTGTGGACAAGAGTGAGGCAGAAAGGATCATGGCAGAATTACATGAAGGTACTTTCGGAACTCATTCCAGTGGACACACCATGGCGAAGAAAATCCTACGGGCAGGATATTACTGGTCTACTATGGAAGACGATTGTTATAAACACTCTCGGGCCTGTCATAAGTGCCAAGTCTACGCTGATAAGGTGCATGTACCTCCGGTCCCTTTGAACGTTTTGACAACTCCTTGGCCCTTTGCAATGTGGGGCATCGACATGATCGGAAAGATCAGACCTACTGCGTCTAACGGGCATCGCTTCATTCTGGTAGTGATTGATTACTTTACGAAGTGGGTTGAGGCAGCTTCCTTTGCTACAGTAACCAAGAACGTCGTGGCGCGATTCATTCGGCATAATCTGATCTACCAATACGGTGTCCCCGAGAGGATCATTACTGACAACGGTACAAATCTCAATAACGTAATAATCACCGAGCTCTGCAAATAGTTTAAAATACAGCATCATAATTCTTCTCCCTACCGGCCGAAGATGAATGGGGCTGTTGAATCAGCTAATAAGAACATCAGGAAGATTGTGCAGAAGATGACGGTGACATACAAAGACTGGCACGAGATATTACCATTTTCTCTTCATGGGTACCGTACCTCAGCGCGGACGTCAACAGGGGAAACACCCTACTCTCTAGTATATGGCATGGAGGCAGTCCTACCCATCGAGGTCCAGATACCCTCTCTCAGGATTATGAAGGATGCGGGTTTGAACGAAGACGACTGGATCCAAACACGACTTGATCAGCTGAATCTAATTGATGAAAAGAGACTTACTGTTATCTTTCATGGTCAGACATATCAAAAGCGAATGATCAAGGCTTTTAACAAGAAGATCAGACGCCAAGAATATCAAGTCGAGGATCTAGTGATCAAATGCATCAAACTACTGCAAGGTGATCCCATGGGCAAACCCCTACATACGAAGGGCCATTTATGGTTAAGAACATTTTCTCTGGAGGAGCTATGATTTTAACCATCATGGATAGTGACGGCCTTCCTCACCCCGTCAATGCAGACATAGTGAAAAGATATTATGCTTAATCAAAGACCCGCTAGGTCGACTGGCCTAGGCAAAAATAAGGGCTTCCTGGCGAACCAAAAGGGTTCGGGCAAAAGTAAGGGATGAAAATATAAAAAAAACTATACACCCGGCAAGTCGAAAACCTGAAAAGGCGACTTGGGCAAAAAAGGGTATCCCGGTGGACTGAAAACCCGAAAGGGCGGTCCAGGAAAAAGTAAGGGATTAAAGCGTAACACTATGTCTCATTGGATCATCTTGCAACCAGACCTCGGTATCAACTATCAACTATCAAGCTAGGACGACACCAATCAATCTGATCTACCTTCGACCAAACGAAGAAGTGATGAGATGCTTGAAGATATAAGGGAAATAGTAGAATTGGAACCCAATGGGAATCTTTCACATAGTTGTTTTTCTTTTAATTGTAATTTCCATCTTTCGGCGGCGTTCTCTTACTAGAGCGTCAGCCTCTTTGTACAAAAACACCTGTTACAGGCCAATTTCAAAAATCAATACAATTCATTTTCACAAGAAATTTCAATTTTATTTTATTTTTCTGTTTTGTTTTGCAAGAGCATCCAATGATTCATTTTTTTTATATATGCTTTTGAAAATAATTGTTGCTCATAAATATTTACATAAATAAACAAAAGACAATTACTCGTAATTCCAGGAACAGGGAAAAACAAGAAGTGCCCAAACCTTACAGTTACTCTGCCCACCAGGTACCGGGATAGAGCCGGCTCGAGAACATAAGTAGTGATGCATATACTCCCCACAGAGTAAAAGGTATCCAAAGACAGTGATGTCAGCTCTCCATAACAGGACACAACTCTCCCCAGTCGAGGTTCACAATCGCTGGTTAATTAGTAAATTTTTCCCCAAGCAGAGTTTATTTCTCTTACAAGCAGAAATTCATCCCCAGCTGATTTATTTCCCCAAGTTGGCAGATCTATTAATAGAGTATCTCCTCTCCAACAGAGTTACTCCCGGCAGAATTATCTGCAAACAGAGTCTCGTCCGGCAGAATATTTACCAGCCAAGGGGAAAATTCCCAGCACGGTCATCTTTGTTCACCATCCCCAACAGAGGTGGGGGAAGTATGGTTTTCATAGCAATCGGGGATTTATTTTCCCAGATTCAGATTATCACGTCAGCATTTCATGTTCATACATCATGACATATGCATACACCGCATACAACATGGTCTCATTTATTCTGAGAATATCAACACACAATGCATCTCATGCATCGCATATAACTAACCCTATATTTATTTTAGGAAAGACATTATTATCAACAACTTCCAGCAGCCCTGCTATCCAGGCTTTCATATCGAAGTAACCCTACTATCCAGGTTCCTTATCGCATCCCTACTATCTAGGCTTTCATATCGAAGTAACTCTACTATCCAGGTTCCTTCTCACAGCCCTACTATCCAGGCTTTCATATCGAAGTAACCCAACTATCCAGGTTCCTTCTCACAGCCCTACTATCCAGGATTTTCATATCGAAGCAACCCTACTATCCAGGTTCCTTTTCACGGCCCTACTATCCAGGATTTTCATATCGAAGCAACTCTACTATCCAGGTTCCTTCTCACAACCCTACCACCCAGGCTTTCATCTCTAAGTAACCCTACTATCCAGGTTCCTTTTCCCAACCTTACTATCCGGGTTCGGCCTCCCTTGTCCCCAGACAACAGTGCACAACACTGTGAGACTGGGACCCGATTAAACACAAATTGATTTCACATGTCCCCAGTAAGTCGTGATGCAACATATACCCCGACCAAACACAAGGACAGAGACCAATATTCTCCAGCGAAGTCCTCATCAACAACAGGTATATGAATTCTCGCAAAGGAATCTCTTATGCGATCGACACTTATTCGGATGGCATCTCTAATCCCATCCCCGATGATTCTCTAGCAAAATTCCGAATGGCATCCATAAGCCCATTTCCGATATCACAAATCAAGCACCACTTCATGTGAGTGCAAATTTCTGGGCACTCTAGTGACCAATCATCTTCTACCTTCAGATCACGAAAGACCGACAAGCCAATCTACATCCTCAGGTTTAAGAAGATTGAACAGGGGCAGCTTTTGTACCCCAAAATTTTCCCTTCCATATTTTCTCAATACATGTCACGTGAGGTCCTCAAATTGCTCAAGGAAGTCCAAAAAGTTGACCAGACAAACTCTCTCCTAAGGCAGTCTACCTCAAATTAGGGTTTCATTTTGCATCAAGATGCTTGAGTCCAAAGAATCCCAAATTCTCACCATTGTCCTAATATGTTCTCAAGATCATCCATGTCAAGTTTCAAGCCTTGCAGAGAAAATTTGCTCAGTCAGTTGCTCAAATGCCTGAAAATCGACTCTGCTAGGGCAAAAGTCAACTGTGGCCCACATACAGTCAAACTTCAATATTTTTGGTCAACATCCTCATTTTGAAGTATAATTCATCATTTTATCAAGGTTTGATCATGATTCCTCAAGGATTACTCACAATTCATCAAAACCCAAAAGTTGCTAAATTAGGGTTTTGTAGGAAAAGTCAACCCAACTTTGACCAAGCATAACTTTCTCATACTTTATCAAAAATGACCCATCCAAAGCTCATTTTAAAGAGGATGTAATTCCCTACAATTCATATTCAGATACCAAGTTCAAAATATGCACTCATAAGAAGATATGAATTTGGACATTATAGGTCATTTTGAAAAGTTAACAACAACACCTTTTGGGTCAAAGCTTCATACATAAACATGGAAGACTCAATTGAGATGAGACCAAAAGGGTTGCTTAGAGGACATTCTAATATTTCTAAAAAGTCCAATAACACATCTCTAGGGTCAAAATTGAGAGAGTTATGCATTGGCCAAGTTGACCTTTTTTACAAAATTGCCAAAAGTCAAATATGTCCAAAATTGCATTTTTTGCTAAATGGGCCCAACTTTTTATGCTTGCACTGAGTTTGTAATGTGATCCAAGACCCATGAGCCCTTCCACTTGAAATTCTTTTATTTTTGTTATTTATTTTGATTTTATTTCGTTTATCATGCGTGTATAAGATTTGGAAATGCACAGGGGCTATACCTACGCTTAATGTCCGTAGGTAAAAGCTATGAAACTTACAGCGATGATGGGAGGAAGAAGATGGTTACGTGGCGCTCCCTGACTTGCCAGTTTGAATTTCACGCGTTTTAAGGACTAACATTTTGTTTATATTATATAATAATTGTTTGTTATTGTAATTACAACTAATCATCCTGGCTCAGCTGGCAGCGTGGCAAGGGGAGAATGCTCAAGGACCTGGGCTCGATCCCCAGGTCCCAACTTTTATTCATGTTTTTCTTGAATAGGCAATCCAGCGTGCTACTTGGCAAGGGATACACCATGCACTATCCAGATCTGAGTGTTCAATCCATCAAGGCTTCAGATCTAAGGCCTCCTCCATGAAGGACCACCATACACCCCAGTCAAGCGTGTGCATGGGATTGAACAAAGTCAAAAGGGCCAGGAATTGTTGGGCCAAGAGATCAGATTCACACACCCCTTGCTAAAACAACATCAGGCCCATTTTTCTTTCTTTTTTATTTATTTCTTGTACTTAATATAATTTGCTTAATTATTTTTAACCAAAATTAATTTCTTTTTTCACAAAAAAATCATAAAATCAAGAATTTCCCAAAAAAAATAGAATTAGGTTTTATTTTATCAAATTTAATTTAATATTAGTTTAATTTAATTTAGGGAAATTTTAACTTTTTTTATAATTAAAATCAATTAGAAAAATTAGTGTTAGACTCTTGATTCAATTTTTATTTCTTTTCTCAAAATAAAAAATACAAAAATAGGTTATTTTAATTATTTTTTCTTAAATTAAAATTAATTAGTAATTAGGTTTTTTTATTCAATTAAGCTTTATTTTCTCAAATGACACAAAAACGATAAAAAATGATTTTCCTTTTAAATTGCAATTAGGTATAGTTGGGTCAAAACCATAATTATTTTGCATTCGATTCATCGCGCGCATTTATTATCTTTTGCAATATTGATGTAACTGTCCACGGTATGTAATAGTTTAATATAAGATTTCCTTTCATTTATCGTTTTTTACGGGTTTTTTGGCTATGTAATTAATCCCCATCCCCGAAGCCTTATAATAGCGTAGATTTACTTTCTCGCATTTTAACTCTCGCAAATATTAACTGTTTAGATGTATGTTAATAGGATTGTATGACAAGATTGCATGATAATTTAAAGCGGCTAGAAAACCCTAATGTGCAAAGATAATAACTGAAATCAAATCATCCGCACATGCGCACTCCTAGGGTATACTCTCACTTCGGTTACCTTCGGTAAACGATCATTGAGTATATGATGTCTTAGTGGTTACCCTCCTGTCTAAAGAGATCAATCGTTGCCTCGGAAATGTTGCCTCATAAATGTTGCCTCGAATATGATCTTAAGACTCTAGGGTTACTACTAAGGTGTCCTAACATTGCTTTAGTGATCGTGCATCCCTTTCGAATTGACCCTTACAACTCCAACCATGGTGCTACCTACTCCTTAGTAGCGGGATAGTGTTGTCTAAAGGAAACAAGAATAGAAACGATCTTTTTTCGAGTAGGTAGATGCTAGTAGGTACTTGCTCAAATCAAACTTTTCACACTTACACATTTCAAAACAATTTTCAAAACAACTTCGTCACACCTTTGAGGACTGATACAAAGGTTATCACGAAGTCAAACTTTCCCAAAACAAAACACATACACAAGCAATTTTAAATATGAGAAAGTACCTAAGAGCCCATCGAAAACCAGGGATAGAAAGGGTGCTAACACCTTCCTTTTCTATAATCTACCCCCGGTACTCAGAATATCTCGAAAAAGGATTTTTCTGTGCTTTTTTCCTTTCCGGTTGGATGAAATAAAAGTCGGTGGCGACTCTTGCTTACCGCGACATTTTGCAAACACAAAACGCAAAATGAAAACCAGCATTTCAAAACAGTCGGTTCTGCCACCGTATCACAAGATCCATTAGAGGATTGGTAGAACCAAAGCCTCCACACAATGAATCTCAAGGTTATTGGATCAAAGAGATCAAATTAACATACTCGGGCTTGCAAACATAGGTTTGGGCCACGAATGATTATTTATTCGAATCGGGACAAAATTTAGCGCTATGTTAAGCAACCGTAAGTGGATTTATATAGAAGTCTCCCCTATTTTGAGGCCGGTTAATAGCAATCTATGCACCATTTGTTTTGAGACATGATACAGAGATCATGCTCCAATAACACTTAGTGCAATAAGAAACAGATATGATGAAGAAGGGTGGGAAAAATATATAAACCAGATTTCAATTAAAATTTAATCAAACTATTATTATAATCATTCATCCATTTTTTTGGAGTTAGACTCAACACCATGTATCCAATGATGTTAACAAAGTTCACGATCAAAAATTTAACCCAAGATCAGCCAGAAAATTATCACAAAATAATATTACATTTAATATATATGCATTAAAAAGGGGTTTTAAAATGAATAAAAATGAAAATAAAGGAAAAAAAACACCTATATTCAAATTGATTCCTAAAAAATAAATAAAGTCATAGAAAAATCAGAAATAGACTCAAATATTTTTATAAAATTTTTGGTAATTTTTTAAAGTTATAAACTATTTTTAAACTAATTAAAATTGCTCAAACAAATAGAAAATAGATCAAAAAATAGTAAACATCAATATAAAATTCCATAAAATTTTCAAAAAGTCAGAAATATGTAAAATGATATTTATGAAATTTTTTAGAATTAAAAAATGTCAGAAAGTATTTTTAAAGTAATTAAAAGAAAGCAAATAATACAAAAAATATAAAAAAAAATATCAAATGTCAAAATTCAAATGTGAAAAAATAGTCATAAGATTAGAAATAATTCAAAGTATTTTTGTGAATTTTTTTCATAATTTTTAGATAAAAAATAATAGAGTTATGAATTTTTGAAAATTAAATCAATTAAAATATAAAATCAGAAAATAAAATAAAACAAAAAAGATGTGGGCCATCAGATCATAGTCAAAACGCGTTAGTAAGCTGATCCAATGGACCAGACGCATTGTGCTTGACATGGATCTTAGTGAGATACGCATATAATCAGAAAAAAGGCAACCAATGAAATTAAAATGTTTGGCACGCTATCATTGGCTGAGACGAGACATGTCATCGTCTTCAACCTCCAGACGCCCTGCAATGGAGATTTTGTGAGATCCTTCAAATGGAAAAATTAGGATCCCAAACTAGTATCATTGGATTTGTATCTTCAAGACGATCCTAACATCACCATCGCGCCAAATTTATATAAGGTATGCAAAGAGATATGAATCAAAAACCCAGAAAATAGAGAGCACCTTCAATTTGAGATTTCTCTCTCAATTCTCAATGGATTTAAAAATTGTAAGAAGCACGAGAATCAGGGCAATGAGAGCTTCACAATGATATCAAATTTTGGAAGAATTGACGGAGAAATCTACCTATTGAAGCTAAGTTGCAGAGCTCTGTAAATGGACTTGGTCAGATCAATTCAGAAGGTTTCAAGGCTCAATTCTTCTTCTGTTAGCTTCAGGGAAGATCAAGGAAGGTGAATTGATAGAAAAAATAGATTGAAAAAGGCTTGAACAATGATTTTGAAGTTGCAGAAAAGTGAGTTATGGAGTGAGTTTGGCAGGGTGACTTTGGCTGTTCAAGCTTGAGAAAATTAATGGGATAGCTCATGTATTTATAGGATAAGCAAATGGGATCAAAAGGAAGGGTGAATGATGAAATTTGGAGGGAATTCGTGTGGGTCTGCATCATGAAGAAACTGTGACTTCTCTTTTGTCAAAACTCATCCAAAACGCGTGTTTTAATGCACTAATCCACTTGGGAAAGTTGTCTAATCATGTTTAGACCCAGAACGCGTGCTAATTTGAGGGTTAGAAGTTGTAACATGAAATTTAAATTCTGACTTGCGATGAAACTTCAATTCCAAGTTACCACTTTTGAAACAATGGCATTCTCATCTCAATGGGTCTTAAGGTATGGTTCTTGATGCTTTAGAAAGATGAGATTACAAGCTTTGCAATGGTAAAATAATGGAATCAAATGGATGTTTGAGCTGAAAGTTGCAATGAGTCAAAGTTGGGAAAAAGAGGTCGACTTTCCATACTTAGAAATATTTCAAGTTTTTCTTCAAAAGTGACCTATAATGTTTTGCATCAAAACATGGCCTTCCTCTTATAATTTGCTCTTGACCAAAAAAGATGGCATGAAATAGACCTCTTGAATGAAATTTTGAAACTTGAACCATTCAAAATCTCCAAAAATTGGGAAAGTTATGAATTGTTGAAGTTGGCAAAAAATCGTGAAATGACCTATAATCGTTTGTATCCTTAAGGCATCCTCCATCCATTTTCTCACTTTGCACATAAAAGAAGGAATAAAAATTGATCAAGTTATAATCATTTGAAGTCGCACATGGGAAATTGGGGGTTCATCTAGAGGACTTGTAATCTTTCTTCATCATCAAGTTTCTTCCACATGAAAACTCCTTGAAACTTTTAAAGTGATTTGTTAATAACCATTTGAAGATAAGGATGTATTTGGAATCACTCAAAAATACCAAAAGATGTGCAAGATGTACTTCTTTGAAGTTCAAAACCCTAGCTTTTAGATCAAGAAAATGCTTTGAGGAACTTTGGAAATTTTAAACAATCTTCTTGTACCAACACTTTTGCTTTGTAGATAGAAGTTGTTGTGGATGATAATGAGAACTCATAGCAACCAAAAACACTTCCATATCTTGAGAATTTAGAGAAATATGCACTTGTTACCAATGGGAACAAGGCCTTGTCCAACCATGACGACTTCTTCAATAAACCCCTTGTACTTTTGAATCAATCTTTATAACTTTGAAATGTAGTGAACCAAAATAAATCTTTCCATTCCATTTATTCCAAAACAACTTCAATAGTGAGGTTTGAATTTCTCAAGCCTTATTTACTAGGGCATTGAAATAAACTCATGAACCCATGGATCAACTTGCTAAGCCACATTGCCCTTACCTACATTATTAACAAGTAAGACAAACCAACATTGCATTTTATTAATTAAAAGGAAAGTCAAAACAAAACATGCATGATCACAAAATAAAAACAAGTCAAGGTGCTTGGTGATTCCTCAAAGAGCAAAGTTAAAGATAGGGAGGAGAACCAAAAGCCCTAATGTGATCTTATTGTGATTGAATCAATATGCTATGATGAAGGGATCTTAGGGGCAAAAATTGGGGTACAACACCTGCATGTCTCTATTGAGTGCAGGGGCACTACTTTATCTCATGTGTTGGAAGACACATGTTCCTCTTTGAACGTGTTTCCAAAGGATACTTTAGATAAACTTGACTCTGAAGGGATTGTTCTAAAACCCTGTGATATTGTGGTAAGAACTTTTGACGGTTCGAAGAGAACGGTGCACGAAGAGGTGGATCTTCCGATCAAAGTGGGTTCCTAGGTCTTCGAATCTACTTTCTATGTGATGGATATTCATCCAACCTATTCTTGTTTGCTGGGACGCGCTTGGATTCATGGGGAAGGTGCTGTTACTTCTACCTTACACTAGAAGTTGAAGTATCCCATGAGGGGAAAGATCGTTACAATTTGCAGCAAAGAAGAATATATGGTGAGCCATCTGAATTCTTTTAAGTATGTCTAGGTGGATGGTAAATTCATCGAGACTCCTTTCCAGACATTTGAGATTGTTTCTCAGTCAACCTTGGTTGATAAAGCTTCTTTTGTTGTTCCTAAGACTCCATAAAAAATGGCTTCTCTGAAAGATGCTAGGGTTGTGGTTGAAGAAGGTGGTTGCACTGTTTGGGGATGACTTCTAGATATTCCTTACAAATCCTACAAGTTTGGTTTGGGTTTCACATCTCAAGCTCAGAGGGCTGTTCTTCGTGCTCGTGCTAATTCGAGGAGACCACCATTCCGCATCAACAGTAACGGAGTTCACAACAATCATGTTAACACTGTGGAAGACGATGATAGTGGCCGCAACATAAACAGATGGATCTTCCCTACTACCAGAAATGGGCTAAATAATTAGAAGGCTGAAGACTTTATACCAATCTCATTTAGTCAGGAGTAAATGCTATTTTTTGTTTTCTTACTTTTAAGTTTTTTTGGTTATGTAATTTAAACAATGATTTTAAGCCTTGTGCCTTACTAGGGGCACAATGGTCAATTTCTTAGGGTTGTCATTATTCATAAGCATATTTTCATTTAATAAATCATTGGTCGTTTGCACTCAAATTTTGTGCTCTTTATCTTTCTTTTGCTTTATTGTTTTCAAAATAACTATGTATTCTTACACACACCCACGCAATAAAATACATATCCATATCCACCCTGGATCCCATTGATAATAACTTTGTTATTGCCAATTATGACTTCGAAAATCCGATCTACCAAGCCGAGGACGTAGGTGAGAAAGATTTTGAAATTCCTAGAGAGCTCCCTAGGATCTTAATGGAATAAGAAAGAGCCATATGACCACATAAAGAGCCAGTCGAGGTTGTGAACTTGGGTACCGAAAAAGACAAGAAAGAAGTCAAGATAGGTGCCAACCTAGAAGGCAATGTCAAAAATAGGTTAATTTAGATGTTGCATGATTATGTTGAGATCTTTGCTTGGTCGTACAAAGATATGCATGGGCTTGATACTGATATTGCAGTTCACCGTCTACCGATGAAGGAAGGTTGCCTCCCTATAAAGTAGAAAGTTCGTCGTATGCGTCCGGAGATGTTAGAAAAGATCAAGGCTTAGGTTATGATGTAATTCAATGCAGGGATCTTAGCTATTACATCCTATCCTCAGTGGGTTGCAAATGTGGTGCCAGTACCGAAGTAAGATGGTAAGGTGCATATGTGTGTAGACTACAAGGATCTGAATATGGCAAGCCCCAAAGGTAACTTTCTGCTTCAACGTATTGATGTTCTGGTTGACAACACCAGTTAGCATAAAGTATTTTCCTTCATGGATGTTTTCTCCGGTTATAACCAAATCAAGATGGCGCCTGAAGACATGGAGGAGACTACTTTTGTCATACAGTGGGGCACTTTCTATTACAAAGTTATACCTTTCGGTTTGAAGAATGCCGGTGCAACATATCAGTGTGCTATGATAGCTTTGTTCCATGATAGGATCCATCATGAGATAAAGGTTTACGTTGACGACATGATAGACATGTACCAAGCTGAAGAAGAACATCTTGACCACCTGCACAAGTTGTTTGAAATATTGAAGAAATATAAGCTGAGGTTGAATCCAAACAAGTGCACCTTTGGCGTAAGATCCGGAAAACTCCTAGGTTTCTTTGTCAGTGGTAAAGGTATTGAAGTGATCCCGCAAAGGTTAAAGCTATTCAAGAAATGCCAACTCCCCGTACTGAGAAGGAAGTCAGAGGTTTCTTGGGACGATTGAACTACATTGCCAAATTTATTTCCCATTTGACCGCTACTTGTGAACCAATCTTCAAGTTACTGAAGAAAGATCAAGTAGTGAAGTGGAACGATGATTGTCAGATATCCTTCGACAAAATAAAAGAGTATCTCCAGGAACCTCCGATTCTAATGCCACCAGTTGAAGGAAGACCTCTAATCATGTACCTAACAGTGTTAGAGAACTCAATGGGGTGTGCATTCGGGCAACATGACGAGTCTGGTCGAAAAGAGCATGCAATATACTACCTTAGCAAAAAGTTTACTGACTGTGAAACAAGATACTCACTGCTCGAGAAAACTTAATGCGCTTTGGCATGGGATGCTCGCCGACTAAGACAATATATGTTGACCCATACTAACTTGTTGATATCTAAGATGGACCCGATAAAATACATATTCGAGAAGCCCGCTCTCTCCGGAAGAATAGCAAGATGGAAAATGGTCTTGGCAGAATACGACATTCAATACACCACTCAGAAAGCAATCAAAGGAAGTGAATTGGAAGATCATTTGGCTTATCAAGCTGTATATGACTATCAATCTATGAATTTCGAGTTCCCATATGAGAATATTATGTTGATTGCTGACTATGAAAAATATGTACCGTATGAAGGACCTGAGCCAGGATCCTGATGGACTATGGTCTTTGATGGAGCTTCTAACGCACTTGGTAATGGAATTGGTGTTGTGATTGTCTCTCTTAAGAGTTGCCATACACCCTTCACCTCCAGATTATGTTTTGACTATACCAACAACATGGCAGAATATGAAGCGTGCATCATGGGTATCAAGGCTGCTATTGATATGAGAATTAAATTCTTGAGTGTATATGGGGACTCAACCCTAGTGATCAGTCAGTTTAGGGGTGAATGGGATATGAAGCATCCAAATCTCATTCCTTATTAGGAACACGTGTTGACGTTAATTCCATACTTTAAAGAAATCACTTTTGAACATATTTCGCATGAAGATAATCAATTGGTAGACGCATTAGCCACCATGTCGTCTATGTTCAAAGTCAGATGAGATAATGAAGCTCCTCGAATTACTATTGAGAGATTAGATGAACCGACACATTGCTACAAAGTTGATACTGGCGGAGTAGAGGAAAAACCTTGGTACCACGAAGTAAAAAGATACCTCGAGACTCAAGAATATCTTTAAGGGGCATATATCAACGATAAAAAAATCCTACATAGTTTTTCTGCCAAAATCTTTCTGAGTAACAGAATTTTGTACAAGCGCAATCATGATTTGACTCTACTTCATTGTGTAGATAAGAAGAAAGCTGAGAAAATTATAGAGGATATGCATGAAATAGTTTTTGGTACTCACTCTAGTGGGCATACAATGGCTAAGAAAATTCTGAGAGCGAATTATTATTGGTCGACCATGGAAATTGATTGCCATCGTCATTCCAGAACTTGTCACAAGTTCCAGATTTATGCTGACAAAGTACATGTGCCTCTGGTTCCTCTAAATGTCTTTACTTCTCCTTGGCCGTTTGCAATGTGGGGCATTGATATGATTGGAGAGATTAAGCCTGCCGCGTCTAACGGGCATTATTTTATCCTGGTTGCTATTGATTATTTCACGAAGTGGGTTGAAGCATCCTCATTTTCCTCCATTTATTAAGCATAATCTCATCTGTAGGTACGACATATCCAAAAGGATCATCACAGATAACGGTACCAATCTCAATAATATTATGATCATAGAACTCTGCATGAAGTTCAAGATTAAGCACCACAATTCTTCTCTGTATCGACCAAAGATGAATGGCGCAGTGGAAGCCGCTAACAAGAATATTAAGAAGATTTTGCAGAAGATGACAGTGACATACAAAGATTGGCACGAGATGTTACCATTTTCTCTTCATGGTTATCACACTTCGACACGTACATCAACTGGGGAAACCCCGCTTTCTCTATTATACGGTATGGATGTTTTCTTACCTGTCGAAGTCCAGATTCCTTCCTTGAGGATTATGAAAGACACATGTTTGGATGAAGACGAGTGGATTCATACTAGACTTGACCAGATAAATTTGATTGATGAGAAAAGGCTTATTGTTGTTTGTCGTGGTTAGATGTACCATAAGCGCATGATCAAGGCCTTCAATAAGAAAGTTAAACATTAGGTGTACCAGGCTGGTAATTTGGTTATAAAGCACATCATCCTACCACAAAGTGATCCTAGGGGCAAATGAACTCCCATATATGAAGGGCCATTTGTGATCAAGAAGATATTTTTTGGCGGTTCTATGATACTTACCACCATGGACGATGAAGATCTTCCACACCCTGTAAACGTAGACATAGTTAAAAAATACTGCATAAAAGAGACCCGCTAGGTTGACTGGCCTAGGCAAAAATAAGGGCATCCCAGCGAACCAAAAGGCTTTGGAAAAAATTAGGGATATATAAAAAAAATTATACATCCGGCAAGTCGAAAACCTGAAAAGCGGCTTGGGCAAAAAAGGATATCCCGGTGGACTGAAAACCCAAAAGGGAGGTCTAGGAAAAAGTTAGGGATTGAAGCGTACGACTATGTCTCGTTGGGTCACCCACCTACTTATAGCCAGCTTAATTACCGACATCAAGTTCAAATGGTACATATCAATTCAATCAACTTCTTCCGACAGCGAGGGGTGAGATGCTTGAAGACATAGGGGCAATAGTAGCGTTGAAACTCGATGGGATCATTTCCACATAGTTGTTTTTATTTGTTTCTCTTTGTACACCTTTTCTTTTACGACGATTTCCTCTTACTAGGATTTGTCTCTTTGTATAAAACTGTCTATTTATAGGCAAATTTTCTAAATCAATACAATCGGTTTAAAATTCAAAAGCTATTTTTACTTTCTCTATCTTGTTTGCAAAACGTCCAATGATTATATTGAATGAACATAGTCATTTGAATATGATTACCGTTTACAAATATATGCATAAAAACAGGATTAGTATTTACGAAAGATTTCAAGAGTTGGGATAAACGTTTGAAGCTGACCACAAATTCCCACAAAGCAATTTCCTCAGATCTTCCCCCACAAGTTAATCCCCATCAAAGATATTTCCCCAGTAAAGTCGTTGCAGTCTATAGGGTTTATTTCCCCAACAGAGTTTATTTGTCCAACATTGCAAAAATCCCTTGACAAGATTCTCTTCTCTGACCAGATGACATTCAACATCGTCCTCCCCAGAGAGCTAATATTCATATCCGAAACCTGGTCAAACAGCACATCAGAGAATTTCAGTTCTTTAATTTCCAGTAAGAATACAAATTTTACAAAGAGCGATGAATGACCGATTCTCCTTGAATGCTTCTATCACCAAGAAGAAGTCGAAGTTCTCTAGAGAAATTTCCTCAAACCAAAAACAAAAATCCCTAGTAAAGTCAAGTTAAAAAACTACTGTCTTCATCCCTAGCAACAATTAGGGATTTATTTTCCCCAGTCAGACGTTATTATACGAGGCTACTGATACGCTCCAATAACACATTGCATCCATATATCATTTACAAAAAAATCATAACATATGCATACAAAACACATATAACATTCTCATTTATTTTGAGAGCATCATTACACAATTCATTACATACATCATGACATTGCACATAACTAACTTTGTCTTTTCAGGTTGAGTTCTCAAACGGGAAGATATTACCAGTAATTTACATACATGTTATGGATAAATACCCGAAACAAGACAGGGTGACTACCTACATGACCAAGTGATTTCCTTTAGAGGAGTTCTGAAACGCATTTCCCATTCAACACTTCATTCTGAAAAGCATCTCCTTCAGAATTTTTATTCTGAAAAGCATCTCCTTCAGCGCTTCATTCTGAAAAGCATGTCCCCTTCAAAAATGGAACCCTGGAAAGCATTTCCTCCAGAGACCGAGTTCTGGCGAGCATTTCCTTCAGAGGAGTTCTAAAACGTATTTCCCCTTTAGAAATTCATTCTGAAAAGCATCTCCTTTAGAATTTTTATTCTGAAAAGTATCTCCTTTAGTGCTTCATTCTGAAAATCATGTCCCTTTCAAAAATGGTACCCTGAAAAGCATTTCCTCCAGAGACCGAGTTCTGGAGAGAATTTCCTTCAGATGAGTTCTGAAATGAATTTCCCCTTCAACACTTCATTCTGTAAAGCATATCCTTCATAAGTTTTATTTTTAAAAGCATCTCCTTCAGCGCTTCATTCTGAAAAGCATGTCCCCTCAAGAGATGGAACCCTGAAAAGCATTTCCCCCAAAGACCGAGTTTTGGCGAGCATTTCCTTCAGAAGAGTTCTGAAATGCATTTCCCCTTCAGAAATTCATTCTGAAAAGCATCTCCTTCAGCGCTTCATTCTAAAAAGCATGTCCCCTTCGGAGATGGAACCCTGAAAAGAATTTCCTCCAAAGACTGAGTTCTGGCGAGCATTTCCTTCAGAGGAGTTCTGAAACACATTTCACGTTCAACACTTCATTTTGAAAAGCATCCCCTTCAGAAGTTTTATTCTGAAAAGCGTCTCCTTCATCACTTCGTTCTGAAAATCATTTCCCCTTCAGAGACGAAATCCTGAAAAGCATTCTTTAAGATACGGTCAAGCGTAGACTCGTTCTGATACTCCTATCGACGGTTACTTTTGATGGCATCTGTAAGCCCATCTCCGATGACACTCTATCACTTCTCTGAATGGCATCTTTAAGCCCATTTAAGCAAAAAAAATCAACCAACAAGCATTACTTCGTGCAAAGACGAGTGCAAATTTATGGGCACGTTGGTATTCAATCTTCTTCCACCTTCAAATGCCGAATGGCGAGTATGCCAATCTAACTCTTTAGGTTTAAGAAGATTGAACAGGGGCAGTTGTTGTTCTCCAAAATTCTCTCTCTCATTTTCAAAGGAATTTCTCATGCCCCTAAGCTTATCAAGTATTCAAGACTACTAAAGAATGATCAAATGATACTCCTCTTAAGCAGTGGTCTATAATTAGGGTTTTGGTCTTCTCAGAGGAAATTGGACTTCTAATGCCTCAAGAGGACTCCATGGTTTCTCATATACTTCAAATAATCCTCATGTCAAGTTTCATGCCTTACATCACAAATTTGCTCAGTCAATGACCCAGATGATTGAAAATCAACTATATTGAGTAAAAAGTCAATTTGTGTCAACATATAGTCAAACTTCAAGATTTTAAGTCAACATCAATGTTTTGAAGTTAGATTCATCATTTGATCAAGGGTTGATCATAACTAATCAAGAAAACTCAAGATTCATCAAAAGTCAAAAGTTGCTAAATTAGGGTTTTCTTTAGGAGAAGTCAACTGAACTTTAACCAAGCATAACTTTCACATGCTTCATCAAAAAATTCTCAACCAAAGATCATTTTGAAGAAAATTCAATTCTCTACAACTTTTTCACTCTAAGCTCAAAGCCCAAAAATTCTTCATTTGAGAGATATGAGGCACGTGGTTTTTGTTTGGAATCAAATTTCAAAGCTGAAAATCAGATAATCAATTAGCAAAACATATGGCATTGATTGGCACATGATTTGCTAAAAAAGGAAAATTACATGCAAGATTGTCAATCAAATATTTCACCATGAAAGATTTGGATTCAATTCAGTTTTGTTGACCTAATACCTTTCCCTATAAATACCTAAGACTTCATACACTAGAGACGCGAAAAAACCCTCAAGAACACACTCCTAAAAACTCCAAAAGTTGTTAAAACTAGGGCAAAAGAAAAACCTTGTCTCCAACCTCTTACAATCAAAACCAAGCCTTCCACCATCTCCCTGAGGATCCCACAAGGTCATCCTTGTCCTCCTTGAAGCCTAAAGCACACAAGAACACCACATTTTATCCCCCACCGGTTTTGGTATATTTTTTCAAATCCAAACCTTTAATTTATGCATTGTTAACTAACTTGATGTGTTTACATGTGTTCATATCCATCATTAGAACAAGTTTGATGCATAATATGTGAGCTCTAGCGCAGGAACAATAAAGTGACATTGTTAGGGCACAATAGGACTTTTGCTTCGAAACTCATAATACAATCGGTTTCATACCAAAACAATCTCACTATTGGATTCAAGAGGTTCGATTTAGGGGGGTAGGGTCCCTTTGGATCACTAACACGCTCTATTTTACAGGTTGAAGGAGTTAGCTCGCCGGAGAAGACGACCGAAGCTAGGGCTCCGACGCCTCTCCGACCCATTCATTTGTTTTTATAATATATTTATTTAGTTCTGTTATATGCACGGATGAAACAGCTACCCAAGTGGCAGGAGCGCACGCGTTAAGGCATTACTATACAAGGGTGTGGGTTCGATCCCTGCCTTTTGCATTCTTTTTTCAAATTTTTCCAGGTCATGCAAATTTATTATATTATGTAATGCGCTTGTTTCTAAACACCAACCAGCGCTTGACGCAGTGGCAAGTAAGGCGTGGAGAAGTGCTAAAGACTGTGGGTTCAACACCCACCCCATGCAATTTTTCTTATTTTTAGTTTTTAACCTTTTTTCTTTCTTTTTAATTAACTAACCCTAATTTTCTTAATAAACCTAATTAATTTTCTTAATTTACCTAATAATTTTCTAATACTAATTAAATTAGGTTTAGTTTTTTATTAACAATTAGAATTTTGACTTTTATTTTTATTAATTAATTAAACCTATTTTTTTAAAATATTAAAATCAATTAGAAATTTTAGGTTTATTATTTATTTTTAACATTAAAAATTATTTTCTAAAATACCAAAACTTTTTCTCATATTTTCTTTTCTTTTTTTGCTATTTTAATTTCTAGATAAAAGTGTATAGGTCGCATTATTTAATTTTAATAATTTAGGTTTATTTTTCTTGCACTTTTTCTCTATTATGTATCTGCTCCCAGAATGTAATAGTTTTTGGGTTTTATTTTACACATCTTTATTATGTAACTGCCCCAAAGCCATGTAATAGTGTAAGGCCTTTATTTTCCGCACATTTGTATTTCTATCATATTGTATGTTGTTAGTAATTAGGTGTATATGGCAAGATAATAATCAACCGATATCATAACCCTAAGTACAAGATAAAATATCTGAATTGAATCATTTTCACACTTGCATCTCTAGGGTAACCTTTCTTCGTCAGCGCAGGAACGTCATTAATAACCACTTCTAAGATTTCATGAAAGCCAAACATAGATTGCATTTGTTTTCTCCATCGAATTCAATTTTTACCATCAAGAATTGGATGATAATTCAGAATGTCATTAGTACCATTCATCTTCACAATGATTGATTAACAACAACCCACGATTCCGAAAATACGATCTCTGACGTGTGATTCTTGAAAACACGATGAAGAATCTAACCAAAGCTTTAGATACCAATTTGTTAGTGCGTGAGACACTTTTAGTGAGGAGAGAAAGAGAGAGAATAAGGAAATAATAATTCTATTAGTGAATTGAATTGTTACAAACTGATTTACAAACTAATCTATTTATATACAACTAACTTGTCCACTAAGTAGGTTAACAAACTCTAATTAGACTTGAACTTAAATTATAAAATTTAGATTATATCTAATATTTTAACATGAATTAAGACAAACCTTAAAATTTAAAAATGTTTAAAAAGATATTTATAACTAGAGTTTTGTTTGATTTATTAATTAATACTAAACATTTTGTTATTATATTATGTTATATTTTTGTTAAATTATTTTTAGTAAAATATTTAATTTTTGAAATAATACTTTTTATATAGCAATTCTTAAATACCGACACTCACTTTTTTTCATTGTTATTAATACAAAAGATTGCACATCTATAATTAAACATCATTAATGATCGTTTAGAATATTGTACGTGTCAACATCTATTACTAAATCTATTGAAACCAAGTAATTAAAAAACAAGGCCTGCAAACAACAATTAGCGTCGGAGTTGGACGCGGATAAGGAAAGTTGAATTTGAGATTAAAGAAAGCAACATATTCAGGAACCTGCCACACTCCTCTGTGCTATATGTCTAGTTATGGATAAGGATGGGATGCTTGCATAAAAATGAAAGCTCCTCTCATTTTCGTTTATTGATATTGTGAAATTGAATACGTAAAGTAGTGCTATAGTGGACATAGTAAGAGCGTGAAAGAAAACAAAAGATAGATCTAGAGTTATCTATTTTGAGGCATCATGGTGTTATAATCACATTGGGTGGGTGATTGTGTTGAGAATCTTATACTTTCATGTGTTTTGATTTTTGGGCTGCACTTTATGATTGCATACCACTGAACAATTTATTTTGTAATTGCTAGAGAATATTGAATGGAGACTTGAAAGCCAAGTTAACCAATTTAGAATCTTATTCTAGCCAAAATGATTCTATTTTTTTATGCTATTTCATATGTATTTACTGGTCATATTTTTTTTAATATTTTTTATAATAAAATAATATATTAATAAAAATAGGAAATAAAAATCTATGCAAAACAAAACAAAAAATAGATCAGAAAATATAAGATGTAGTTAATCAAACTCAATACAAGCAAAAATAACACGAGACACGAGAAATACATCTGTCTCACAAAAAGACAAACCCAAATAATCAAAGAGAAATCAAAGGACTAAAGCTCCAACTCAATAAGAGAATAAGTTTGATCTCACATCAGCAAGATCACTATCAACATAACATATACTTTTAAAGAGATGCCACAATCACTAATAAGTCATAGAACAAAGACATAAACTCTCATTCTCTTATTGGTTTAGGCATATGATTGAGTTCTAAAATCATTTGGAGAAAGAACATGAGTTTACCATATTTTTATCCGGAAACCAATTTCACGCTAGAAAAATATTTTTTTTCCTCCACTTCTTTCATGTTTGTTGACGAGTTTAAAAATGGCACCATTTCAAACAATCCAAATTGACAGAGTAAATGCATGTCAAATCATAACATAATCACCTATACTCTTCGATCTATCACCAGAAGAGAGAAAAAACTCAAAAAAGCCTAATATCACTAGGAATAGTCACCTTTCAACTCAGCCACTTAAAAATCATATACTAAACTAACAAAGCTAAATTACAAGTAACAAAAAGATGAGAAATCAACTCAGTCAAACTCATACACTTAGGACAACAGACATCGTTAGGGTCAACAATTACCCCACTCTTAATAAGAATTTCTCTCAAAAGGAACTTATCTTGCAAGAGTTGCCAAAAATACACTACAACTATATATGGGCCCAACTAACCCAAATAAGAGGCAATATCAAGATCTTAACTACGGAAAGAGGAGCAGAAGAAATCTTAAGATCTACCTGAGCTTGATAAGAAGTGGTAACAAAAAAAACCATCTCTAGCATATTTCCAGCTTCACTTGTCTCTTTTCTGATTTAAAGTTAAATCATGAAGACCATAAATGAAACAGTCAACCACAAGTTGCTCATGATCAAAGGAAGGTCTCCTCTACCTAAAATCCTAATACATTATCCCACCTAACTCATCAACAAACCAATTTGAATGATTAAATATGATAAATTTCTTAGGAAACTTAACCTTAAGGGGAATATTTTTATCCTAAGGGTCCCCCAAATAGAAGTCTGAAGACCCTAACCTCATTTTCTTAACAATACCATATACAAATAAATCAGATTGATCATCCTCTTTGAACACAAGAAGAGACATTACTTTTCCCCAAGAGGATGATGATCATAAACTCGAATCCCTCCAAAATCTTAAAGAAGAAACTACTAAAAAACCATATCTAATTGCCAAGATATCAATTCAAAGACCAGAAACTATTGTTGTTCACACCTCCAGTGAAGCACAAGATGAAGAAGATAAAGATGAAATACGATAGAGAGAGAGAGAGAGAAGTAACAAACTTTTTTATCTCAAAAAGTTAAAACTGAATTATGTTACATATGAAACTATCAATGGGTATATAAACTAACACCCAAAAGTAAATGCTAACCAAGCGAATGAAATTAAAGTTATCCTAAATTTGGATTAGATTTCAACACCATCCCTTAATCCATAGTCATGTTTAAAAATCAACAACACTAATTTCATCCCTCAAATTGATGAAGTGTTTAGTTTTGATCGCCTTGGTTAGCACATATGCAAGTTGCTTCTGAGTGTTATAGTGAACAACTTCTATCATTTCATTCCGATCTTGATTGTGCAGAAAATGGAACTTTGTTTCAATATGTTTGCTTCTCCTATGCAACATTAGGTTCTTAGAAAGACTTGTGGCAAGTTTGTTGTTAATTATCATTTTGACTGGTTTGCTTTCTTCCAGTTCACTTCTCTAGATGAAATATTTTCTTTAACTTCTAAGTTTGACATTTGTTGAGCATATAAGCTGAAGTAGCAACAACTTCACCCAAGAATGTGTGAGGAAGATTCTTTTCTTTCAGCATGCTCCTTGTCATGTCAAGCAAAGTTATGTTTTTGCTCCCAATAAGACCATTATGTTGTGGAGTGTATGGAGCAATCACCTCATGCTCAATATCACTCTCCTCACAAAACTTCTTGAACTCTCCAGAGTTGAACTCACCTCCACCATCGGTTTTGAGGATCTTCAACCTTTGTCCACTCTGGTTTTTAGCCTTCACTTTGAACTTCTTGAACTCAGCAAACACCTCGTGTTTATACTTTATGAGTGCTACCCATGTCATTCTAGTGAACTTATCCGTAAATGACACAAGGTACTTATTACCTCCAAGTGAAGGTACTTAAAATGAACAACTTACATCAGAATGCACAACACCCAAAGCATGAGTTGCTCTTGGAGGCAATTCGGATGAGAAAGGAAATCTTGATTACTTGCCTTTTATGCATATATCACATGATTTATCTGGTGCTACAATCTTAGGAATTCCAAGTACCAGATTCTTTGAATTTAGATGCCATAAGCTTGTGAAGTTCATATTCCCCAATCTCTTGGGCCATAACTCACTCTCCTTTGCAACACTTATTGCACTACGACATTGAGTGTCAACTATTTCAACATTCACCCTTAAATGTCTTATTTCTTCCTAGTTCAAACTGCATAATCAACTTCTGATTATATTCATACAACTTTAAGAGATTGTCCTTCATGGTTACTTACAAACCTTTTTCAATCGGCTGACCTACACTCATCAGATTGCTCTTTATACCAGGAACATACCATACATCTTTAATCAGAGAAACTTTACCATTCTGCAACTTCACTATGACATTTTCCATTCCTTCAGCATTCAGATACTTATCATCAACACATATGATATTGGTCTTTCTACCAGAGTCAAAATCAACTAGCCATTACTTGTTCCAGTTAGGTGATTTGAGCAATCATTGTCAACATACCACCAGTCTTCCATATTTTCACCTTCGTTCTTAGATGCCACCAATAACACAGGTTCATCCTCTAAATCTCCTATGTTTATTGGCTTTTTCACACTTGTTTTCTTTATTTTACCCGCAGTTAGAGGCAAAGTGGCCAAATCTGTTACAATTGTAGCACTGGACCTTTCTCTTATCAAATTTCTCCTTTCCCTTCTGAACATTCTTCTGCTTCTTCTCATATGAAGAAGAAGGATCTGACTTCTGAACATTCTTTTTCTTGTTCTCTAGCCATGCTTATTATTGTTCTTCTTAACAAAAGAAGTCTTCAGATCCTGTTGAGACTCCCTTTCAGAGTTTCTTTCAGTCAAACGCAAATCTTGTGCCTCTAGACTACTCTGAAGTTCTTCAATTCTCATGGTGCTAGTGTCTTTAGAATGTTCTATGGTTACAACTATGTAATCAAATTGAGGAGTAAGGGATCTAAGTACCTTCTCAATGCTAACTTGTCCAGAGAGATTTTATCCACAAGCCTTCATCTCATTCGTGATCGGAGTCACTCTGAATATGTAATATGGTACCTTCTCATTGTTCTTCATGCTGAGATTCTCGTATTGCTTGCGTAGGGACTACAACTCCACCTTCTTCACTGAGGTATTATCGTCATAACACCGCAACAGTGTATCCCAAGCCGTCTTCACCGTTGTAGCGTCAACAATCTTCTCAAACACACTCGTATCCACACATTGATGGATATAGAACAGTGTCTTCTGATCTTTCTTTCTTGTTTCACTTTGTGTGTTTCTTTGCACTTTTGTTGTATTTGATGCAACCATAGTGTAAGAGTCATTGACGAGATCAAGAACATCTTGATCGCCAAATAACACACGCATATGAATCGACCATCGATATTTATTTTTTCTTTCAAATACTTGAAGTTTTATGTTCAAACTACTGTTTTCGTCGTTCATCTTCAGTCTTGTGCAAATCACTCAATCCTCATCAACACTCGTGTTTCTCAATCCCGCCGAATCAAGAAATGTGATTCTCTTTTGATTTTGATCTTCAATTCAGCGTGAATATGAGAAACGAAATTAATCACACACCTCACATACACTCGTGTTTCCTTAGATCCAACTAAACTCTGATACTAATTTATTGGAGTTCACACCTTCATTAAAGCACTAGATGAAGAAGATGAAGATGAAAGAATAGAGAGGGAAAGAGAGAGAAACGTAACAAACTTTTATATCTCAAAAGTTAAAACTGAATTTTGTTACAAATGAAACTATCAATGAGTCTATATACTAACACCCAAATTTAAATGCTAACCAAATTAAATTAAAATGCAAACTAAATTTTAATGCAAATAAAATTAAAGCAATCCTAAATTTAAATTGCATTTTAACAAAAACACCCGAAATCAATCTTCACCTCCATGATATTAGCTAATGAGTAATGTCACATAAAAATATTAGCTAAAGATGCTAGGATTTTGGAAATAATGAAAATAATTTATTAACATTTTCATTATTTTATAAAAAAAATACATAGTATAATTTGTTAACTTAAAAAATTTAATACTTTATTCTTAACAAATAAAATTAACACAAATTTTAAAAAATAAACTATTTTCAACCAAAATAAATAGGAATTTATCTAACTAACCAACACTGCATCGGTATCTCCAATCTTTTCCTTCCACTTTTTTCCCTTTAAATAATCTAAACATCTCAGATTCTTATTACCCCTCTCAACAAAACATAACCATAGTTTTAGTGACACTATCATAGTGTCATTATATTTCAAAGTTCTAAAAATGGCTCTCTATTCCACAAAAACAATACTCACATTCGTCTTCTTCTTCCTCATGCTCTCTCCCCCACACTTCACTGCTTCTGCTTCCACTGACTTCAACGGATCCGTGTGCCTCAAAGTTTCACCCCTTAAATTCATCAGCTCTGTTGAAGAAGTTATCACTATTATACAACAAGTCACCTCCATTTTATCACGCTTCAACGGTGTCTTCGGCCACTCTCGTCTCTCGACAGCCGTTTCCGATTGCCTCGATTTACTCGACTTGTCTGCTGACCAACTTAGTTGGTCCCTTTCCGCCTCTCAAAACCCCAAAGGTACTATAAACATCTATCAGACACAGACACACAGACACACAGACACATATAAGATACAGACACAGAAAGATACACAAATACAGATACAGCACAGATACACAGATACAGACATAATGACACGACAATAGACATGTAACCTTATTATCGTCGGTGTAACTAATTCTTTTGTTTCACAGGGAAGGATAACAGTACTGGAAATCTAAGCTCCGATCTAAGAACATGGCTAAGCGCGGTTCTCGTGAATCCAGACACATGTATAGAAGGACTAGAGGGTACAATTGTGAAGGGTCTAGTATCAACCGGTCTTGATCGCATAATGTCTTTGGTGAAAAATCTCCTCGATGAAGTACTTCCCATCAACGACCAACTCGCAACCGCTACCACTTCGGATAAATTTCCTTCATGGATTAAACACGAGGACATGAAGCTGTTACAGGCGGATGAAGTATCTGCAGATGCTGTTGTGGCTGCTGATGGAACCGGGAATTACCTTAACGTGATGGATGCGGTAAATGCAGCCCCTGAACTCAACATGAAAAGATATGTTATATATGTGAAGAAAGGTGTTTATAATGAGAATGTTGAGATTACGAAGAAGAAATGGAATATTATAATGGTTGGTGACGGTATGGATGCGACTGTTATCTCCGGTAGTCGGAATTTCGTCGACGGTTGGACTACTTTCCGATCAGCAACCTTTGGTAAGATTTCATTCACACTCTCTTTACAGTATTCATGTTAATTTCTCTTTTTTTTCTTTTCTTCTTTTTTTACTTTTTCTTTCTTTTTGAAACTTATAGAAAAATATAATAAAGGAAAATGGAATCAAGTAAGGTGATATTTGAAAAAGTTGCATTGGGTTAGGATGGAATATTCTATTCCATGTTCAAAGAAGAATAAAAACAAAAGTGGTAGTAATATTTATTTTAATAAATTGTTAAATATTTATTTGCTATCGTAGTATATGAAAAACTCAAGTTTACTTGTTTTTTTTTTCTTTCATGTTTATGAAGAAACTTACTTTGCTTTAACTAATAACAATTAACCTGATAATATTATTATGAAAAACTGATAGCTTTTGGAATCAAAATCGGTTGCATTCATTTTCTCATAATGATTTATTAGGTTTGCAAGAGCATGTGGTCCATTTCTAATTTGAATTACAAGTGATCTAAATTTATATACATGGTACCGGTTTTGGCCTGTAAGCAAATTAAGTCTTAATCTATATCTGCTAAATTTATTTATGATTGAGATGTAATTGGTAACTAAATTTATTTATGATTGAGATGTATCGTCTCGAAGTTTTCGCAGGTGACAATATAAATATGAATCTTATTTTTCCACAATTTAACTGTAATAAATATTTTATAGACTTTTTGACCATATTTTATCTGCGCAAAATTTTAGATCTTATGCAGTAATCTGTCTTATACAGAGATGGATTGAATAGACTCACAATAACATTCAATAGTCTCCTTATTATTCTAAACACTCACTAAATTAGCATGTGCTACAATTTTAATTTTTTAAAACTTGTCATCTTCAATTAAATAGCTGAAATGTAATTTTTTTCACTATATGTCGATATATGCAGCTGTAAGCGGTAGAGGGTTCATAGCACGCGACATTTCATTTCAGAACACAGCAGGTGCAGAGAAGCACCAAGCAGTGGCATTAAGATCAGACTCCGACCTCTCTGTATTTTATCGGTGTGGAATATTCGGTTATCAAGATAGTCTATATACACATACCATGCGTCAATTCTACAGAGAGTGCAAAATCTCTGGCACGGTGGATTTCATCTTTGGAGACGCCACAGTCGTGTTCCAGAACTGTCAAATACTAGCCAAGCAAGGATTGCCTAAACAAAAGAACACTATTACTGCACAAGGACGAAAAGATCCAAACCAACCAACCGGTTTCTCCTTCCAATTTTGTAACATTTCTGCAGACACTGACCTTCTACCGTCGGTTGGAACCATCCCAACATACCTTGGTAGACCCTGGAAGACTTATTCACGAACAATTTTCATGCAATCCTACATGAGTGGCGTGATAAGGCCAGAAGGGTGGTTAGAGTGGGACGGAAGTTTTGCTTTGGACACATTGTACTACGGCGAATACATGAACTCTGGACCGGGTGCTGGACTATCTAACCGGGTGAAATGGTCAGGGTACCATGTGTTGAATGATTCGAGCGACGCCATTAAGTACACCGTGGCTCAATTTATTGAGGGAAATCTTTGGTTACCTGCTACTGGTGTAAGTTACATTGCTGGTTTGACAGTGTAAATTAAACCATGCATATGTTTCGGTATAATATTGTATTTAGTGATTAAAAGAGTTAAAGAGTTGTAATTGATAATGGTTTTTTTTGTTGTATCAAACAAAATCTATATTTTTAAGCGCACCCTCACTTATTCAATAAACCTCCTTAGAGTTCGCTAAGGGCCAAATACCGCACTAAGCATGCTCGCTTCTACCTAGCCACTCAACACGCGCACTGTGACCCCACTAAGCCCGACTTGGAACTTCAAAAATTCCTTATTTTGTTCAAAAATGTCTATCCGAAGTCGTACCTTCGACACCTTATTCCTCGATGCTCCAAATATACGAAATTACCATAAAAATACATTAAAACTATCAAACGATACATAAGTGAATCATAAATACAATTATACACTAAGTGTACATATTTACATAAAAGTCGGATTTAGTCAATCGAAAATAACAACAAAGAGTCGATAAGTGTAACAAAAAATATATACAAAAATAGCTACAGTTTGCACTTATCAGAAACCAAGGTTGATCGTCTATCATCAGGATCACTGGCCTAATCTTAATTACTATAAGCTCTTAGAAAGAATTTTTGCAAAGAGTTAGCAGGTGCTAAGATGAGACCATGAGTCACAATGCCACTTAAGTACCTAAGCATATATTTTACCACACTTAAACGTGACTCCAATGGATCAACCATGTATTGACAAACTTTATTGACACAAAATGTGATTATAAGGCTTTCACTGTGGACCTGTAGAGAAAATGATCTAAAAGTTTGTCATCACCATGGTTTCTTAGTTTATAAGAACTAAACATAGACATTCTCACACCATTTTCTTCTATCATATTGACTTTGGACAATAAATCCTTGATGTATTTTGTTTGAGTTAGCACCATGGATCCATCATCTTGGTAGTGTACTTTAATGCCTAGAAAAAATTGAGGAATTCCAAGCTTTTTGAGGGAAAACTTCTCATGCAGTTTGGTAATCATATTATGAAGCAAAGTAGAAGATAACCATGTGAGTAGTATGTCATAAACATACACAAGAGAAAAACAAGGTAACATTTTGATGATTATAAATGAAAAGTGAATGGTCATGTTTACTTAAAGTGAAATCAAAGTGGATAAAGGTTAGGGGAAACTTTTCATACCAAGCTCTTGGAGCCTGTTTCAAATAAATGGCTTTCTTTGATCTTCGTACCAGGGTAGAATCTGAGTTAGAAAATCTAGATGATTGTTCCGCATATACGCCTCTTCCTGAAGGTCACTATTCAGAATTACATTGTTGTTATCAATTTGTTGCACTTCCCCTTTGTAGGTGAATGCTAGAGTCAGGATGATTCAAATTATCGTTGGCTTAAACCATAGGTGAAAAGGTGTCATGAAATTCAAAACCATGTTGTTGATGAAATCCCTTTACCACAAGCCTTGCCTACTTTTGTATATTACAATATGAGTTTTCTTTGACTTTAAAGGCCCATTTGCAACCAATACTACAAATAACACTTTTTATTACGAAGCTTTCACTCCGGACATTAAAAGACTGGGGGTTTAGGTATCGAGTAAGCCATGTTTTATTTTTATAAAAAAATCAATCTTTTCCCTCGGTTTTTAAAAAACCAGAGAGATTATAACTATAAGGGAGTTTGCTTCGAATCATAATCACTGCATTATAAGTTTTTTTCCAATAGTTTATTTAGTATTTCTCTCTTGGCGCCTTTCCAACATCCTTTTTTTTCTTTGTTAATTTTTTATCCGTATTAACCTTGGTTACTTGGTCTAATTGAGAGTTAATATTTTTTGCATCAACATTTTCAAATTTCTATTTTCAAAAACCCATTTTAATTTTTTTATATTGTATATGACTTCCCTCAATTTTAACCAAAAACCGACGTGATATACATTTTAAATTAATTCCCATAATATGACACTATTGTGATTTTTTATATTTTCCATTTTTAATTAATACTTTCAAGTCGATTTTAATTTAAAACCGATGTGTCACATCTTTTGCATGAAATACTTCAGACTATTATCTAGTTTCTAACTTTTTATTTACCTATCAACGCTCAAACGTCATTTCGTCACCCTCATTTCACAAAAAACCCTAGGAGATTATTATCGTTGCAAAAAAACTTCAAGCTGAAACTCTTTCAACAGATGTTCATCAAATATCATTTCATCAACATATATTTATTTTCACAACAGGTTTGTTCTTCACTTAAATGATGTAATCACTTTGTTTTTCACTGAAACAGTTGATCATTTTTTTAGGGATTTCTATGTTAATTTGTCTCTTAATCCATTTGTTTCTACTTTAATTTGTATCTTGATCATTTTGTTTCTATGTGACTCTACGTTAGGTTTTTATTTGATCCAGGTTATTTAATTCACTAAAATAGTATCTCTTGATCATTTTTATTTTACATTTATTTTTATTGAAACATTGTTGTTTGATTCAGGTTAGTCTCTTGATATTTGTGGTCGGTTCAACAAGCACCTCCTATATAACATATGTTGCAACCTCTGTTAATACAAAACATAAAAGAAAAACTGGATGTTCCACAATGTATACCAAGGTGAAAAAAGCCCACGAAAGTGGTGTTCGCTCTTGGTTACAATTGATATAGAAACCGACAGGGCTTATAGTGAACATGCTAAGGATTTTATGGGTTACTTTGCATTACAAGATAGAATTAAAGTGAGTATTTTGTTAGATAGTTGGCATGAAGTTGATAAGGAATTGAAAGACAGCATATGGGAGAATATTACACTATTTATTTTGAGTTTTATGCATTGAGTATATATGATCTTTTTTTTGTTTAATATATAATAATAACATCTATATTGTATAAACATATAAAGTGTTTCTTGTTAATCCAAAGGATAGTACTGTGAAAAATAAATTGCTTACATATAATGGTGAGCTTTGATGGGGCTTTAAGACACAGTTCTCCCATGATTATATTCATTATCCTAGTTATAAAGACAAATCTCCATACAAGGTGTATTCATATATTGAGGAGGATGATTGACAGAAATTTGTAGAGTCTCGCTCAACTCCCAAATTCTTGGCCAAGAGCCAAAAAGGAAAGGAAAGTCGAGCTAGAAATATCTATCCACATAGATTATCTCGTGGAGGATATCAAAAACTTGAAAAGAAAATGATTGAACAAAAAAGAAAAAAAATGGAGGAAGAGTTGAGAGATTCTATAAGTCTTGATTGCACTCCATCTACACCATTGCGCCACGAGAAATGGAAAAGATAAAGTCAAAGAAAAGATGACGACTTCACATTAGATGTTACACACAAAGTGGCTCAAAATATTGTAAGTAGATACTTTTTTCAACAATATTTATTTAAGTCAAATTAATTTGGTAAAGATGAAATTTCATATGTGTTGTAGGATGATCTTGTTGAACAAGCTAAAGTCGGCCTCTTCCTTTCACAAGATCGTTGTGACATCTTGGTAGAAGAGATTAGAACCGCGGAGCATTCTGGGCGTGCTCATAGACTTGGAAGAGGCATTGGCTTCAATTTATTTTTTGGACCATCTAAATCAGATAGAGGAGTAAACCGTAAGAGATAGATTGAAGAGTGTGATACGATGGGAGAACTGACTTTTTGTTTTTTGAGTTTGTTTTCGCAAATGTTGCGGATAGCAAGAGTCGCCACCAACTTTTCTTTTATCAAATAAGGAAAGGTGAAAAAGCACAGGAAAGACCTTTAGAGATGTTTTCTTGAGTTCGGGGGGTAGATTATGAAAAGGGAAGGTATTAGCACCCTTTTCATCCATGGTCTTCCATGGGCTCTTAGTTATTTGCTAGATCACTTGCTTTTGTTTGAATGTGTACTTGTGATATGGGTTTTGAAAGTATTTTGAAAATGTGACTTTGTAATGATTCTTGTCTCTATAAGAATGCGTACAAAGTGTTGTTTTGAAAATAGTTCAAAGAGGTGTTTGTGGAATGTGTTTTTGAAAGGGATTTTGAAAAGGGTTCTCTTTGTAATGGATCTTGTTTCTATAAGAACGCGCACGAAGTGTTTGTCCTTTGAAAATATTTCAAATGAGAGTGTTGGTATAAAAATGTTTTGTTGTGAGAAAGCGAGGAACTATGATCGATTCTTCCTACTCAAAAGGTCTTAATTATTCTTTTCCTCCTCCTTTAGATGTTACTATCTTACCATTTTTTGGTGAGAAGCCCCATCATTGGATGTGAAGGAACGAGTGTGGGACGTTTGTATAGTCATAGAAGGCAACCTATGGGATGTTTTAGCAATGTCGTTTAGGGACTAGATCGTTTACCGAAGGCAACATCGAGGGTCATCGAGGGACTACGATATTTTATCGAGGGTCTTTGCTAAAACGCCCATGTTCGAGGGACATGACTATATTTTCGATATGCAACAAGGTGAGATTATCCTAAGGGTGCTAGTGTGCAAGTATGTTTGATTGCATGCAATTTTAGTCTTGATTAAGGTTATCTACTTGTCAATTTCATGTCTTGCCATACACACTCTAATTACTAACAATATATGAAAGCAATAAAAAGTGCAGAAAATAGATATTCTACGTTATTACAAGCATTAGGGGGATGGGGGTACATATTTACACATGGGGACTGCAAATAAAATTAAATCCTAAGTTACTATTATAACCATATTGAATGAATAAGAATGTACAAGAAAATGTGAAATGAACTTGTGTTGTTTCAGAAAAGAGATAAGTTTTGTTTAAGAAAATATTTTTGATCTTTTTGTTTTAAGAAATAAATTAATGCATGTAAAAATGAAAAAATGTTTTTGGTGTTTTTGATTAATGAAATAAGAAGTGATAGCAAAAATAGTGAGGAAAAAGAAAATAGAACCAGCATATTACTGACTAAAGGAGATCAAAAGTTTTGACTCTAGCGTACTGCAAAACAGAGATCATATTAGTAAAAATAGGTAAAGTCAGAAGTTCTGGATTCGCTGGGAACAAAGAAGATTTTAGAAGTTCTGATACCACTGGCAGAACTTAGTCTCCCTCTCCATGCTAGTCAGAACATCTGCAACTTAGTCATTTCTCAATAGAACAGAAGATGTGCATATAACAGTTATGGCTGGTTTCATAGTGTTTCAGAAACAAGAGGTATCAGAACTATAAATCAGAGGCAAGCATGAATTTGCTAATTCTAATTTCCTTAAGAAGTTCTGAACTAATTTACTCCCTACTTAGGAATACAAATACGCGAAACCTCAAAATACGTACAACCTCAGAAACATGATGTCTACATTGTATTTTTGAACATGCAAATATGATAATGCCTAATTAATATGATGAGAGTCAGCAGAAGCTTACCTTGCAGCTGGAAAACACTATGTGAACTGGAGTTTGGTTCTGAACTCTGGTGATGTTCTGAGCAGCTTCTTTACGTACTCAGCAGGCTAGAAGCTTTCAACTTGGGCAATGAATGATTAGAAAAATTCTGGAACAACCAAGGGGTAATGTTTTGACTTCTTTGAGGTGGAGGTGGATGGAGAGTGTATTACAGTATGTGCAAAGAAGTTAGGATAGCTTCTAATATGTGAATTAGAAACTGTGTGGATGGTTTTAGTCAAGAAACACTTGAGAACAAATGGAGTTTGAATGCAAGAAAACAAAAGTTAACAGGTTTTGTATTTTGTGTTTGCAACTTTGGACTCTTGGAATTTTAGCAGGGTTCAAGGATTTTTCTTTCTCAATTTTTCGACCCTTTTACAGTTGCCAATGGCTTTCAATTTATAGGAAAAGATCTTGTATCTTGGAGAGTACGACCATCACATGCTAGGGTGCTGCCTTGTTGTTGAAGCAAGTATGGTGGTTAGTAGCCTTAGCAGCGCCTAAGCTGGAATTGTAAGCAGGAATTAAGGAAAGGTAACTTCAAAAGCAAAAGTAAAGCATGGGCCCAACACACTTTTGTACAAGAGTTTGTTTTTCCGACAGTAAAGGTGCTTCTATGCTACACGTGGAGAAATCCTTTGAACAAAGACCCAAAAGTGGTTGTGAGCAATAAATGATGATGAGATTGATCAAAACAGAAATCCTTCAACGTGATATTCTGCATCATTGCTTAGTTCTGGATCAGAAGTTCAGCTTCAACATGACTTAGAATAGACATCCAACTTCTGATCTTTGTATCTGCTTGCTCCAGCATGTTCTGAAGGAGCTCTCACACTTTCCAAGAAGCTTGCAGCATGCTTTGTAACCTTCTTTGGATTACCCTTGCAAACTCTGACTGAACCTTTGTGAAAACTGGCCCAGAAGTTCTGACCAAACTCTGTCTTGAAAGTGTCCAGAATTTGCTGAGTGCTTTAGTTTCATGGACGTGTTTTTGAACATTTATAACTTGAAATTCTAGCGTTTCCAAGAGAAGTTATGTTCTGCAATGTTTTAGATCCTATTGAAATCTATAACTCTTATGTTAGGAATTCTTCCAGAATCAGCTTGCATCATGGTCATAATCTGATAATAAGTTCTGAACTCGTCATATTCTTTAAACATTTAGAGAAATTCTAAGTATTTAGAAATTTGACTTTTCCAAAGCAATGTTGACTTTTGAAAATCTTGATGAAACAAATCTCACATTCTAATATATCTTGATGAAATATGATTCTTGAGATTTATTTTTTTTATCCAAAAGTCAAAGTTCGACTTTTCAGTATGCAAATGACCATTTTGCCCTTGTGAATGACCTTCTTGGAAAAGTTGTAATTCAAGGCTTGAAATTGGATGGAAGCAAACCTGAGGGTCCAGGTTGATCCTTTGAGAAAGGAAAAGGGAAAATTTTGGGGTACAACAGTTTCCCCTGTTCAATCTTCTTAAGCCTGAGGATGTAGATTGGCTGGTCTGCCTTTCATGATCTGAAGGTGGAAGATGATTGAACACTAGAGTGCCCAGAAATTTACACTCGCATGAAGTAATGCTGATGGTGATGTCAGGAATAGGCTTACAGATGCCATTTGGAAGGAGACGGGGAATCGTCGGAGATGGGCTTAAAGATGCCATCCAGAAAAGATCGATTTCATAAGAGATTCCTTGGCGAGAATTCCTGTACCTGCTATTGAGGAGGACTTTGCCGAGGAATGTTGATTTATGCCCTGGGAAGTAAGATCTAGGAGCTTCGGTTTTCCATTACTCTACTGGGGAATTAACTCTTGACTGAGGGAGTGAAGTAGAATGTGTACCTGGTCAGGGTCTAGGCTGTACAACGACTTACTGGGGAAATGTGAAACCGACCGTATCTGGTCGGGTCTGGGCCTTACAGTGTTATAAATTGTTGTCTGGAGATAAGGGAGAATGAACCTGAATAGTAGGGTTACTTCGAGATGAAAGCCTGGATAGTAGGGCTTATGGGAAGGAACATGGATAGTAGAGTTACTTCGAGATGAAAGCCTGGATAGTAGGGCTTATGGGAAAGAACTTGGATACTAGGGTTACTTCGAGATGAAAGCCTGGATAGTAGGGCTTATGGGAAGGAACCTGGATAGTAGAGTTACTTCGAGATGAAAGCCTGGATAGTAGGGCTTATGGGAAGGAACCTGGAAAGTAGGGTTACTTTGAGATGAAAGCCTGGATATTAGGGCTTATAGGAAGGAACCTGGATAGTAGAGTTACTTTGTTTGATCATGTAGATTAGTTGACCCGTTTGGTTTCGGGAACTAATTTTCCCTTAGTTGTCTGCATATACGACATGTGTAACTGCTGGAATTGTTGATGATAATTGTCTTTCCTAAAAAGATAACAGGGTTAATTATATGTGATGCATGAAATGCATTGTGAGATGATGTTCTCAAAATAAATGAGATTATGTTGTATGTGATATGTATGTACATGTCATGATGTATGAACATGAGATGTTAGTTGTGACTTATCCGAGTCTGGGAAAATAAATCCATGACTACTGCTGGAGAATATATCATTCTTGACTATTATAAAGACTGTGGTTCTTCTACTTCTGTTGGAGATGGTGAACAGAAATGACTGTGCCGGAGATTTGTTCTTAGCCATTTGTGAATATTCTGCCAAGGAGAGACTTTGTTCGAGGATAGCTCTGCGGGGGAACGACTCTGTTTGAGCTTTGTTGGGGATTGAGCTAGAGAAACAAACTCTGCTTGGGGAGATAATAATTTATGATGATCCGCTCGCGATCATGAAATTCGGTCGGGGGATATAGATGTCAGGTTTCTGGACGACCCTGACTAGGGGGATTACTTCCCGTTTTGAGACAACTGACATTAATGCTTTGATTACCTTTACCATGTGGGGAATACAGATATTACAAGGTCACATGTATTGATGACTGTATTCCAAAGCTGTCTCTTCCCTGGTACCTGCTGGATAGAGTAACTGTCGGGTTTTGACATTTCTTATTTTTGCCCCTGTTTCTGGATTACGAGTAATTGTCTTTTGTTTCTTTATGTAAATATTTATGAGCAACAATCATATTTGAATGCATATGTCAAAAATAAATCATTGGACGTTCTTGCAACACAAAACAGAAAAAGAAAAGACTCAAAGTTTCTTATGAAAATGATTTTGTATTGATTTTCTGAAGTCGGCCTGTAATAGGCGTTTTTGTACAAGGAGGCTGACGCTCTAGTAAGAGAACACCGCCGTAAGAAAAGAAATTATACAATATTGTGTAAAAAGAAAACAGCTATGTACAACAATCCCATTGGGTTCCAATTCTGCTATTGCCGCTATGTCTTCGAGCGTCTCATCACTTTGCTGCTTGTCCAAAGCTGATTGGGTTGATCGATGCTGTTTGAGCTTGTCAATTGATACTGAGGTCGGATCGTAGGGTGATCCAATGGGACATAGTGATACGCTTTTCATCCCTAACTTTTTCCTGGACCGCCCTTTCGGGTTTTCAGTCCACCGGGATACCCTTTTTTCCCCAAGTCGCCTTTTCAGGTTTTCGACTTGTCGGGTGTACAAATTTTTTCATTTTCATCCCTTATTGTTGCCCGAACCCTTTTGGTTTGCCGGGAAGCCCTTATTTTTGCCTAGACCAGTGGATCTAGCGGGTCTTTTATCATGCGTAGTATCTTTTCACTATGTCCACATTGACAGGGTGAGGAAGGTCGTCACCGTCCATGGTGGTCAGAATCATGGCTCCACCCGAAAAAATGTTCTTAACCACAAATGGTCCTTCGTATGTGGGGGTCCATTTGCCCCTGGGATCACCTTGCGGTAGTATGATACGCTTGATCACTAGATCACCGACTTGATATTCTTGACGCCTGACTTTCTTGTTAAAAGCCTTGATCATTCACTTTTTATACGTCTGACCATGACAGATAGCAGTAAGTCTCTTCTTATCGATTAGATTTAGCTGATCAAGCCGAGTTTGAATCCAGTCGTCTTCGTTCAAACCCGCGTCCTTCATAATCCTTAGAGAAGGAATATGGACCTCAATGGGTAGGACTGCCTCCATGCCATATACCAGAGAGTAGGGTGTTTCCCCTGTTGACGTCCGTGCTGAGGTACGGTACCCATGCAGAGCAAATGGTAGCATCTCATGCCAGTCTTTGTATGTCACCATCATCTTCTGTATAATCTTCTTGATGTTCTTGCTAGCCGCTTTAACAACGCCATTCATCTTCCTCCGGTAGGGAGAAGAGTTATGATGTTGTATCTTGAACTGCTTACAGAGTTTAGTGATCATCGTGTTATTGAGATTCGTACCATTATCAGGGATAATTCTCTCTGGCACACCATACCGACATATCAGATTTTGCTTGATAAATCGCGCCACCACACTCTTGGTAACAGTAGCAAAGGAGGCCGCCTCAACCCATTTCGTGAAGTAATTGATGGCCACTAGGATGAAGCGATGCCCATTGGAGGCGGTGGGCCTGACTTCTCCGATCATGTCAATGCCCCACATTTCAAAGAGCCACGGAGTTGTCAAGACATTCAAAGGAACCGGAGGCACATGCACCTTGTCAGCATAGATTTAGCACTTATGACAAGTTCGAGAGTGCTGATAATAATCTGCTTCCATAGTGGACCAAAAATATCCTGCCCGTAGGATCTTCTTAGCCATAGTATGTCCACTAGAATGGGTTCCGAAGGTAACTTCATGTAGATATGTCATAATCCTCCCTGCTTTTCTCTTGTCTACACACCGCAGTAAGGTAGAGTCATGATTGCGCTTGTAGAGGATTCCATTACTGAGGAAGAATTTTGCAGTGAACCTTCTCAGAAACTTCTTATCATTGACAGATGCCTCTTCAGGATATTCTTGGGCCTCTAGATACTTCTTTACTTCATGAAACCATGGTTTGTCTGCCACCTCTTCAGTATCAATCTCACAGTAGTGCGCTGGTTCATCCAACCTTTCAATGGTGATTCGGGGAGCTTCGTTGTCCCACTTGACTTTGAACATAGAAGACATGGTAGCTAGCGCGTCCGCTAACTGATTCTCCTCTCGTGGGAAATGTTCAAAAGTTACCTCCTCAAAGTGTGGGAGCAATGTTAGTACGTGCTCTTTGTATTGGATGAGATTCAGATGCTTCGTATCCCATTCGCCTTTGATCTGACTTATCACCAAGGCTGAATCCCCGAAGACATTTAGGAACTTGATTCTGAGGTCAATAGCAGCTTTGAGACCCATGATGCAGGCCTCATACTCCTCCATGTTGTTAGTGCAGTTGAGACATAATCGGGAAGTGAAAGGAGTGTGACATCCCTTAGGGGATATGATTACAGCGCCGATGCCATTACCAAGTGCGTTCGAAGCTCCATCAAAGACCATAGTCCATCGGGATCCTTCTTCAGGTCCTTCATCTGGTCCCGGTTCTTCGTAGTCAGTCACCAGCATAACGTTCTCGTCCAAGAACTCAAAATTCATGGACTGGTAGTCATCCACGGCCTGATAAGCCAAATGATCAGCCAATACACTCCCCTTGATTGCTTTTTGGGTTGTATATTGTATATTGTATATTGTATATGTATTTGATTGGATCTATCTTATATATCAACAGAGTAGTGTGGGTCAACATATACTGTCTCAGTCGGCGAGCAGCCCATGCCAAAGCACATCAAGTTTTCTCGAGCAATGAGTATCTTGTCTCACAGTCGGTAAACTTTTTGCTAAGGTAGTATATTTCATGCTCTTTTCGGCCAGACTCGTCATGTTGCCCCAGCACACACCCCATTGAATTATCTAACACTGTTAAGTATAATATCAAAGGTCTTCCTTGAAGGGGTAAGAAAACACTTAGAAGGGGGGGGGGGGGTTGAATAAGTGACTCTTTTCGTTTTCAAAACAAAGCTCAAACAATAATGGAAGAACACAGATATTTTTATCCTGGTTCGTTTGAACTCAAACTACTCCAGTCCATCCGCCAAGGTGATTTCGCCTTTCTCAACAAGGACGTAATTCACTATAATCAACTGATTACAATCACACAACAACTGTTGTGACTAACAATGCACATGTAAACTTACAAGTGACTAACACCACTAAGACTTAAATCTAGTCCTAGTCTGCTTGAGAAATCTGACCAAACTTGGTCTCTCAAGGAACAAATACAGGAGTTTAATCTTTACAGATAATGAAATAGAGTTTGCTTCTAATCAAGCTATATCACAACTGTGATTTTTCACTTAGAATATAATGCACAAATTGTATAAACAATGAGTTTGTGAGCTTTTGGATCTTTCACGTAGTTTCCTGCTTCTTTTGAAAATTTGATTGGTTTTCTTGGTTCACTTAAAGTTATTGGCTTGAAATAAATGTCCTTCTATTTATAGTAGGAACAATAAGACCGTTGCTGCCTTCAGAAAAGATGGAGAGCATTAAATGCTTTGCGTGTATCCTTGCAATATTCCATTTTCCAAGAAACTAGTTGTAGGCACTTGAGTACTTTCAGTCGTCTTTGCATTAATGAGCAAACGTCAGAATGTAAGAACATGTTTTCCTTTGCTTTGACAAGACAAGTTGATCTAAACGTTACTTCAGAATTTTCTCCAATGTCTTTAAGTCAGAATATGCTTCACTTATCTTCTAGGCAGTGCGTTGCTTGCTAAGAACTTTGAACAATGCTTGCTTTCAAGTTATCTTCTGAACAAGAAGCCTGCTAGAAGTTATAAGATATATTTAACAAATAAAGTGTCTTACCAGAGTCAGCAGATGCGTTTGAATAAAAGGTTCTTTTATCAAATAACTTCTTCATAATCTTTGCTTAGTACTTTAGAATGTTTTTTGTCAGAATATTAACTAAGACATTTAAAACACATTCATCAGAGCATAAATTATCTTAAATATAATTTAGTTATCATCAAAACTCTTGAGATAGGTCAGAACTAATCTTGTTCTTTCAATCTCCCCCTTTTTGATAATGACAAAAAATTATTTTAGATAAAGAAAAGAAACGGATTAAGAGATAAGAATTTCCCCCTGAAATGAATATTTCTATGCATAAGACGTCCTGAGATTATTTAGTCAGAGTAATACACAGCCTTCTTGAATTTCTTCAGAACTTCTTCAAGAAGATAAATCTTAGCTGGAATATTCTTTCAGAGTTAAAGTGATACCTGTAAAAAAAATTCTTTTGCACAGAAGGAATTCTTGCAAATTTGTTAGAATGTCTGAGACTTAGTCCCATAACTGTTAAACAGTGATTAGTTCAAGAATGCACATTTTCTCCCCCTTTTTGGCATAATCAAAAAGTGTAATAAATGATAAATTTTGAAAGATTTCATAAAAAAGTTAAAAATAGATATCCAGAAGAACAAACAAAACATCCAAATAAGAGACAAAAAGAAACTAGGATTTCTTAGTGACAAGAGCCATCAGAAGATTCTTGATCTTAGAGGCAGATTCGTCTTGTTTCACCATCCAGTTCTTGATCTCTAGATTTGTTTGGTCTTGCTTATCCATGCGTTTATTCAAGACTTCATTCTCCTTCTTTAGAAACAGGCTCAGAAGCAACAACCGTTGAGTCAGACTTCACAAAGGTGGAAAGCAGAGTGCCCAGATCCATTGCAAGAGTTGGCACAGGTTCAGGTCCAGCCTTAACAGAAGGTTGATTCAATAGAATAATAGCCAGAGGATTTGAATCTTCAGAGGATTCTTCATATTCATCTTCTGATATGTCCATCTTATCAGCTGGTGTATCAGCAATCATTAGCGAAGACTTCTTATTCCAAGTGTCAGCAGCTTCTGTCTTGAAAGCATGCAGAAGTTTGGAAAAGTTGTCCAGCACCTGAAAATGGCATAAGTCCTGTAACTTCCGTGATTCAGCAACCAAAGTTCTTCTGAAGGTTTCCCATAGAAGATCTGTTGCTGCTGTGTTCACGCTTCTGGAGCAATCTTCTTTCAGCGGTTGTAACCATGCTTGAACATTTGTTATAAAATTCTAAAACAAAGTATTTACATCTGGCTGAACATGTTTAGGGACAGCCGTTCTGTAAGTTTTGTTTTTCAAGAATTGTAGAGATTGAAAGTCCACCACAGTTCTTAAAAAGCTATTGGGTTCAAGATTATTGGTAGGTTCAGGTTCAGGTTGGTTAACACAAATAGGAGGTTATGATATTTCATGAGGTACGGATGATTCAGCAGTTTCAGTTTGTTCAAAAGGTTGTTGTTCTGGAATTTGAGGAGTTAAGAGTGGTGTTGTATGTTGTGGTGAAGTGGGTGGAGTGACATCAGGCGAAATTATTATTGTATAAGTGTTGGCTCCTAAATTCGACACCCTTGTTTGTTATCAATATAGACCATTAATTATGAGTTTGAAGAGTTTCCAGGTTTCGACCAGCTGATCCTGTCGAATGCTCATCAGAAAATGGCAAGGTACTTAGAGAGTTTCTTTTAAGTGGGAATCTTGTTACCTTCGACGTCGAAGGAACTTCTCGACAAAGGTATCTGATGCCCAGGGTGGAACGGTTTGAGATTCGAATGTTTGGAGGGAAAACAGTTCCCAGCAGTTACCAAACGCAACGTGCCAAGATCAGGAGCGTCGAATGCTGTGAGCGTGCCATGTGGCGTCATCTCAAAGCGACGTAACTGCCCAACGGTTACTTAAGATGTGTTTTAGTATAAATACTAGTTGTTCACGTATTTTTCGCGTGTGTTCATCATTATATACAAGTCACTCATCTAGATTCAAGTATCCAGTGTGAGCGAAAGAATTGTTGAGAATGTATGTGTGAAACACCATTTAAATTAATCAAAGTCTTTTATATTCAAGCACTTTATTGCCTTTCATTTACTCATCTCCGTCGAAGCCTTTTATTTAACGCTTTCATTTATTCTATCAAGCTTTTCTTCATGCAATTTACATAAAGTGTCTTTACTTTACTGGCATTAATCATCATTAGATTTAGTCAAACCCCAGAAAATCAACCATGTCTTAGGATCAATCTGATCGATCCTGCGAGTCACCAAATAAGTAACCTTTTGGAAGATCAGCGGTTGTTTACCAATTTCCACGGTAAACAAATTGGCACACCTGGTGGGACCTTGTGTTGATTTTTAAGGTTAACCGTATTTATACAAAATATCATCTTTTTCGAGAAGTATTGCATGTTATTGAGAAGTGGTAGAATATACACTAACGATACCAATACTAGGAGAAGAAGAGAAGCGATGGCGAATCCTCCAAACAATATCGAAATCCCACAAACAAATGCGGGAACAACGGTTATCCCAACCGCAAGTGAAACGGTAACCGCTGGTTCAACACCAGCAGTAACGGTCACACAAACGGGGCCATTACCTCCATTCACTGGCCCCAGAATGCCTTTGGGAACTCCCCCACCAAGGGGAAACCCAGGAACTAGGCCTTATGTTCCCCCAGGATTTTCGACAGTCGGTCTAAATCGAGAACCACTCTATGGCATGCCAACTTCTGAATTGGCTAGCCTGACGAATGCTGCGTCCACTTTTTCAGACCCTTTAGTGAGTGCCTCTTCGCCACTCCAAGGTTCCGGAGTTGGTATGGTGAACAGGGGTAGGACCTAACTCTTAGGAGGAACGTCCCAAGTAGCGCATGGCCTTACGAATGCCTCGACAACAGTCTTGAGGCAGCAAATGGACGAAAGCAACCACGATATGGTTCAAATGTTGGCACAAACTTTAAGCACAGTGCTAAATCCTCTAATACAAAATACCACCCAGTCGAATCAGCAGATGACAGCGCAAATGGCGCGTCTGGCCGATTTTTTTGGGGTACCCCAACCTATTCGACAGCCCCAAAGGGCACAGATGAGGGTAAACCAAGGTATACTTCTAGAGGAAGAAACCACTATTAACCAAGTCCAGCAGCCTGTCGAAGAAAACCTTAGGACGCGATTGGAACAACCCGGGGTCGAAGAACCTAGGGTCATAGCCCCCGGAAGTAAGGATAGTCAATAGAAACCAAAATGCTGACGAAGTAGTTCAGCATATCCAATACCAGAATATGGGTTTGGAAAATAACTTGACAGCCATGATCGAAAGAATCATGACGCAAAATGGGATGAATACGGGCTTCCGTAGGCCCAACTTTACATCCCCACTGTCAGAATATGTGTTACAAACAGACTTACCTCCTAGATGTAAAGTCCCTAAGTTCACTAAATTTTCAGGGGACACGACAGAATCCACTGTCGAACATGTGGCGAGATACTTGATTGAAGCAGGAGAGATTTCAAACAACGAAAACCTGAGGATTAAGTATTTCCCAAGTTCCCTAACAAAGAACGCGTTTACTTGGTTCACAACTCTTCCCCCCAATTCGATCCACCATTGGACCCAGTTGGAGAGATTGTTCCATGAGCAATTCTTCATGGGACAAACCAAGATAAGCCTGAAAGAATTGGCCAGTGTAAAGAAGCGATTCACTGAACCTATAGACGAATATCTAAATAGGTTTAGGTTGCTCAAAGCAAGATGCTTTACGCAAGTGCCAGAACATGAGTTAGTCGAAATAGCCGCAGGAGGTTTAGATTATTCCATTAGGAAGAAATTAGACACTCAATACCTGAGAGACATGGCCCAATTGGCCGATAGGGTTCGACAGGTAGAACGCCTTAAAGATGAAAAAGCCAAGGCGACAAAAACTCATAAAAGAGAAAGGATAGCATATGTCGAAATGGACGATGAAGATCCAGAAACCTTCGACGAAACTATAACCATCGAAGAAAGCGAGGTCGATTTAGCGGAGTTAAAACAAGGGCCACCATACTCTTGCAAACTACTAGTCCCCTCAAGTGGAAAAAACCCCACTGGTCCTGAAAGGGCCAACGATAGGTTCCCCAAAAAGACTTACAGTTTTGATATTACAAAATGTGATGAAATTTTTGACTTACTTGTAAAAGATGGCCAAATGATAGTACCCCCAGGGGTAAAAGTGCCTCCTCTTGATCAAAGAAAGAAAAGAGGCTTTTGTAAATATCATAATTTTCTGGGCCATAAAACATCTCAATGTTTTCTTTTCAGGAATCTCGTGCAAGATGCTATCGAAGAAGGGAGGTTGAAATTTGCCGATAAGTCCCCCATGACTGTGGACTCTAACCCTTTGCAGGCTGAAGCCCATTATGCTGAACCTTCAGAGGTGAATGTGATCGAGGCGTCCAGAAGTCAGGTGAAAAGGCCAGGAATAACTATGGTCGAAGTCACCAAGGATCATGCCAACATGCCAATCTTTGGCAGTTTTTCTGGGAATCTTTCTAGAAAAACAATCGAAGCAGTCCAAAAAGCTATTGAAGGCCCAAAACTGGAGACAGTTGGAGCCCCAAAATCTGGAGCAAAACCCAGTTCCTACTTGGCTGCAGTTCAAGGCCAGACAGAGGACCTGGAGGCCCAGATGAAGCAGATGACTCTTGCCACCAAAGACACCATGAATGTCAACATGGTCGAAATCTCTGAATCAAAAACATCAGAGGAGGCCATTAGGCAAGAGCAGGCAAACAAAACGGCTTTCCCTTGGGAAAACGAAAATCTGGCAGATTTCCTACAAAGATGCCAGAAGAAGAAGTCAGAAGTGATGCTGTGTCCTCGATGCAGCTCGATTTTCGACAAGAAAGCTGCTGAACACATCCAAGGTGTAAGAGCAGCAAACAGAAGAGGGGAAGGTGTTGATATTCGACATGACCCCAGAAGAACCTACCAAAAGGGTTCAAATCAAGAGAAGAGGCCACTGACTTTCAGGCCTCCAACCAATGTGTCAGTTGATACGTGGTATAAAACATCAGGTCGAAAGAGACCGAGCGAAGAAAGGTGGCACTCCTTCGAAGTGCCAAGAAGTTCATCTTTGACACACAAGAAAGAACCTCAGGTTGTCGCCTCTAAAGTGACCCAGGTATCAAGTAACTACAAGGGAAAGAATCCCATGTCTCGATCCCAATGGAGAAGATACCAGAGGCGGCGAAAGGCTGAGAGAGAAGCTACCAATGAACCAAAGCCAGAATCGAGTTCAAATGTCCCTCAGAGAAAGCAGAGAAAGCCTCTGGAAAGGCAACCAGTGACCAATAGACTGGTATGGCCTAACCAGGGCGAAGTTGATGACGAAGATGGCTCTGAGTCTGATGACACCCTAGATATCATGGTGAACATAGTCTCAGTTTTGCCAAGAGAGTTCAACCGCCAGATGGAGGTCGAATCGAACGATTGGGAAGTCGAACAAGAAATGGCCAAGCATAGGCCAGTATGCTACTTCGTCATGGATAATGGCGATACTGAAGAGCAAAATGGTTTCTTCGAACCACCTACTGAGGCGATGAAAAATCACCTCAAGCCTTTATTCATAAGGGCAAAACTCGAAGAAGCCACCGTAAATAAGATCTTGGTGGACTGTGGGGCAACCATTAACATCATCCCTCACTTTATGCGGAGAAAAATAGGCAAGAGTGATGAAAACATCAAGCCTCACAACATGGTCCTATCGAATTATGAAGGCGGAATAGGGACCACTATGGGTGTGATCTAACTAGACCTCAAAGTAGGATCCATCCTTCGACCAACTATGTTTATGTTCATATCGGCCAAACCAAATTATAATCTTTTGTTGGGCCGAGAATGGATACATGGTGTTGGAGCAGTACCATCATCAATGCACCAAAGGTTGATACTATGGCGTCCTGATGGAATGGTCGAAAATATAGAAGCGGATCAGAGCTATTGCTTGGGCGAAGTAAATCACCTAGGGAGAGCTGACTTCGACAAAAATTTGGCTCACATTGGGCCATGCCCAGCACTTGACTTCGACTTGGCGCCAGCGCCAAATGCTTTTTGTTCCTTGTACCTGCACCCTGAGCATGGTTTTAAATGGGACATAGAAGACTTATCCCACATTGATTTCAGTGGGCTAACTGACATCCAACCAACTGGTTGGGGAAGCGAATTCAGTGATAATGACTGAGTCACAATCACTGCAGCGAATTTCGGCTTATGTAGCCGAAACAAGGATGCGAAGCCGAAGTAAAATATATGGCCACTCAGGCCAATGATCAAGAGCTACCTTCTGCAGGTCCTGGAAAGGATTTCGACCCAGAACCTCCTGATATCATGCCAGAAGGAATGCAGGATCAAAGGCTCGACGCCATCTACGACGATGAGCCTTTGGGATTCGAAAAGGACCCCCTGGCGAACAACATCAAAATGTTAGCACATGATCCTTTAGAAGAAATCAACTTGGGCGAAGGGTTAGAGAAAAAGCCAACTTACATTAGCGCAAAAATAGACCCAGAGCTCAGGTTTGAAGTGATCCATTTGTTAAAGGAGTTCAAGGACTGCTTTGCATGGGATTACGACGAGATTCCTGGTCTCGACAGAGGATTGGTAGAACTTCAGTTGCCAATCAAACCTGGGAAGAAGCCAGTCAAGCAAAGTCCAAGACGCTTCGCTCCAGAAATACTGTCGAAGATCAAAACAGAAGTCGAAAGACTGCTGAAGTGCAAATTCATACGAGCTACGAGGTATGTCGAATGGATTGCAAACATTGTGCCAATGATTAAGAAAAATGGCACGTTGAGGGTATGCATAGATTTCAGAGATTTGAATGCTGCTACACCCAAAGATGAATATCCTATGCCTGTGGCGGAAATGCTAGTCGATTCTGCCGCTGGCCATGAGTACCTGAGCATGCTCGATGGTTATTCAGGATATAATCAAATTTTCATTGCCGAAGAAGATGTGTCGAAAACAACTTTTCGATGCCCCGGGGCTTTAGGCACTTACGAATGGGTAGTGATGCCTTTTGGCCTAAAGAACGCTGGGGCAACATATCAGCGAGCGATGAATTCTATCTTCCATGATTTTATTAACACTTTTATGCAAGTGTATATTGATGATATTGTTGTAAAATCTGTTTCCAGGAAGAACCATATAGACCACCTTCGACAATCATTTGAAAGAATGAGAGAACATGGTCTGAAAATGAACCCTTTGAAGTGTGCGTTCTGTGTAAAAGCTGGAGATTTCTTGGGCTTCGTCATCCACAAGAAAGGAATCGAAATCAACCAGAACAAGACGAAGGAAAGCTTGGAAGCGAAAGCGCCAGCGAACAAAAAGGAACTGTAATCTCTACTGGGCAAGATAAATTTCTTAAGGAGATTCATATCTAACCTAAGTGGAAAAGCTCAAGCCTTCTCACCCTTACTTCGATTGAATAAGGAAAGATTCGAGTGGGGGCAAGAGAAACAAGAAGCCTTCGACAAAATCAAAGGATATCTCACTAAGCCACCTATTTTGGTGCCTCCTTGCGGCAACAGGAGTATGAGATTGTACATAGCTGCATCCGATAAAACTTTGGGAAGCATGTTAGCCCAAGAAGATGAAAATGGAGTCGAAAGACCCATTTACTATCTTAGTAGAGTTTTGAACGATGCAGAAACTAGATATAGCGAAGTTGAAAAATTATGTCTATGTCTTTATTTCTCTTGTACAAAGCTCAAACAATATATAAAACCAGTTGATGTGTACGTTTCGTCTCATTTTGATGTTTTCAAATACATGTTGTCGAAACCCATCCTGCACAGCCGAATTGGCAAGTGGGCGCTAGCATTAACTGAGTACTCATTGAACTTTATGCCTCTTAGGGCAGTAAAAGGGCAAGTGGTAGCATACTTTATAGTCGACCACTCAATTCAGGTTGAGAATATAAATTACGTGGAGATAGAGCCTTGGAAATTCTACTTCGATGGTTCCAGCCATAAAGATGGAACAGGAGTAGGGGTCTTGATTATTTCTCCAGAAAAAATTACAACAACATTCAAGTACAAGATATCAGGTACTTGTTCGAACAATGAGGCTGAGTACGAAGCTCTAATTACTGGCCTTAAGATATTGTTGGAATTGGGGGAAACTCGAGTCGAAATAATGGGAGACTCAGAGTTAGTCATTAAGCAAGTCACAAAAGAATATAAGTTCATAAGAGAAAATCTTATTATGTACTTTGTGATAGCAAATCGTTTATTGAAAAAATTCAAAGTGGTCAACATTCGACACATACCTAGATTGGAAAATCAAGTAGCCAATGATTTGGCACAAATTGCATCTGGGTACAAAACTTCAAAAACGATATTACAAAGAGCAATCAAAGTTCGAGAAAAAATAAAAGCAACTAGCCTGTCCCCAACAGATTTGAAATCGACAAGACTAGGGTATGCTGATCAAAGGAACTTTGAAATATCGTTCATAGACAATTTGTCAGAGCAAGATTGGAGGAAACCCATTGTAGATTATCTACAAAATCCAGCAGCTTTGACAGAACGGAAAATAAAATATAGGGCGTTGAGTTACGTACTCATGGGTAATGAGTTATTTAAAAAGACGCCTGAAGGGGTATTGCTAAAGTGCTTAAGCGAAACTGAAGCATACATAGCCCTTTCGACTACGCACGCTGGAGCATGTGGGGCTCACCAAGTAGGCCATAAGATGAAATGGTTGTTGTTTCGACAAGGACTATACTGGCCCACCATCTTGAAAGATTGTGTTGAGTTCGCGAAGGGTTGCCAGGAATGTCAAGTCCATACGGGCATCCAACATGTACCAGCAAGCGAACTTCACTCAATAGTGAAACCTTGGCATTTTAGAGGATGGGCGTTGGATCTTATTGGAGAGATTCGACCAGCATCATCAAAGAGCCAGAAGTATATACTGGTAGGCATTGATTATTTCACTAAATGGATCGAAGCTATTCCTTTAGTCAATGCATACCAAGAAAATGTCATTGAATTTATTCAAAAGAACATTATCTTCAGATTTGGAATCCCTGAGACTATAACGACTGATCAAGGATCAGTGTTTACTGGTCGAAAGATGCAGGAATTCGCTCAAGAAACAGGCTTTAGACTCTTAACATCAACACCTTATTATGCACAGGCAAATGGTTAAGTTGAAGCAGCGAATAAAATAGTGATCGGCCTGATAAAAAAGCATGTAGGAAAGAAGCCAAAAAATTGGCATAAGACGTTAGACCAGATCTTGTGGGCCTGTCGAACTTCCCCCAAAGAAGCCATAGGTACAACACCATATCGGCTAACTTTCGGTCATGACGCAGTACTGCCAGCGGAAATTTGTCTTCAATCAGCAAGGGTTCAGAGACATCATGATATTCCCTCTGAGGTTTATTGGGATATGATGTTAGACGAACTAGTAGATTTAGACGAGGAAAGACTACGCGCTCTCGACCTACTGAGAATTCAGAAGAAAAGAGTGGAAGACTCTTACAATAAAAAAGTAAAACCTAAGGCATTCTCGCCTGGAGAATTAGTTTTGAAGGTGATTCTCCCCATGGATCGAAGGGATCTAAGCATGGGAAAATGGTCACCCAAATGGGAAGGACCGTTCAGAATTATCCAAATTTTTTCTGGTGGAGCTTATGAGGTTGAAGAGTTAGGCGAAGATAAAAGACTCTTGAGAGTAAACGGCAAATGATTGAAAAAATATAAACCTATGCTCTAAGAGATCAAAATAAATAGCAATTAATGACCAAATTAACCATAAAAAGCCAAAATGGAAAATTATATAGTGATTAGCCAAAATGGTTGCATTGTCTTACAAATATTACAGTACATGGTTAATAAGTTGCTGAGCAAATTAGAAAGGGATAGAAGCTTTAAGTCAAAGATACTTGGCCTGCTGCAACTCCAGCCGTTTGTTACACAAGGCAGTCGCCTGAGAAAGTTTGGCAATCTGGTCATCAAGGGCTTGGGCCTTCTCAGCGAACTCTAAGCCTCGTGTAACTTCAGCTTGGCTCTCTGCGCCCGAAACAGTCGAAAGGAGCTCCTCTTTGCGCTTGGTGTTAACATTTAACTTGGCCTCCAACTCCTCGATCTGCGCCTTTATAGAGGAATTATCTCGATCTATGGCGTCGATTTCCTCCTGCTTGGATGTCTTCTGTTTCGACAATTCTGCAATTCGAGAAGTTGTTTCAGCTACCTCGGTCCAGGCAGAAGAACTCTTGCCATGTAGTGCTTCGAGCTGGCTGTTGAACCCCCTTTGACGTCTATAGTCCGCAGAGACTTGGTCAACAATGGAGTATAACTCCAAGATAAAGCTGGAAACCTCTGGAGATACAGCAAGCAAATCGACTGCACTCAGAACAGCTCCCAGACAAGACGGGGCAGTAGGATCCCCCTCCAAAGCCTTCATTAGATCCTTTTTGAAGAACTGAGCCTTGACCTTCTTCAAAGCCTCATCAAGAGGAGAAGTCGAAGTAGACTTCCCCGATGCAGTAGAAGCATCATGACTAAGTTCAGATGAATTCTCCCTACTCTCAATGATGGCATTCAGGTAGCCAATTGGATCAGTTTGCTTCAAAAGGGCCAAGTCTTCTTTAGACTTGGGCTTTGTCGAGGTGGTCGTTCCTACAGCAGTGGTGGCTTGGGGTTGAGGTTGTTCAGTAGCGTCAGCATCAACATGACCCTCTTCGACATGTTGTTCAGTAGTGTCAGCATCAACATGATCCTCTTCGTCATGTTGCTCCTCTGTCAAATCGACCACTTGAGCTTCCTTTGGTTGTTGTTCCTCTGTTTCGGAAAGGGCTTCATCGTTCGCCAATTCCTCCTCTTGTTGTCTACTATGTTCAGCAGAGTCTTGTGTCTCTGAAGTTTTTGGTGCTGAACTTTCGGTGGTCTCCTGAAAATAGAAGAGGAAGAATATTCTGGTTTAGAGAGATACACAATCGAACGTGATCGTCGACACCTAAGTTAAAAATGGTCGGAGGTACTACCTGTAGAGGAATTTCAGCCCCAGGGCTAGAATTATCACTTTCAACGGGTTTGCTGAGCAAGACGTTCAGCTCCTCCTCCGTGGGCTCTTCGATGATCACAGGAGGTGGCCTGGATTTTCTCCCTGCAACCTTGATTCTGATCATAGGTCGAGGCTCAGGAGCAGGGGCATCTTTCTTCAGCTTTCTCCGTTTGAGAGGAACAGGGGGAGATTCATCCTCGTCGTCACTCGCAGATTCTACCGTTAATGCAGTTCGTTTCTTAGGTGCAGGTTCTTGAAACCCCAAATGGAGTTGATTTAGAACGCCACATCGAAAATCAGGATGTTAAAACCAGCAGGAAATAATAAAAATTTGGTTACCGGTGCTGAAGGTTTTGTAGAGGGACCTCCTCCCTGATGGCTTTCTGTGGTTTTCTTTGCTGCAGGTTTTCGAACAACTGAAAGAAGACGCGTTCACAAGTTATAATTGACAAGTTATAAGTCGAAATGGAAAGACAAATATAATTTGAAGAGTGAACGTACATTTCTTTATTTTGTCAAGGACCAAAACGAAGGACTTCTGGAGTTCGTCCACAAAATCTTTTTCATCGAAGAATTCTTCAGCATAATAACTCTTCCACCAGTCTTCAAAAGATGGTGAACAGAGGAAGTTGAGTTGGTAGTCGAACAATGAAAGTACTGTTCGACCAGCGTACCTACCAATGTGCTTGGTAGCAGCATCCTCAGTGTAATCATTACAAAAATACAACATTGATTTCTCCCTAGGGAAAATGGGATAAGGAAGTGATTGGATGATACCAAACTGTCGAGAGACCAAATTTGGCTGATAAGCAATCAGGCTCAGATGATTCTTGGAACTCTTAAAGCGCAATGGCATTATCCTGGGAGTGAGAAATGCTTCCCACAGTGTTGTGTGCTCTTCGAGATGAGGATCCTCTGATGACTTGGGATGGGGCCTGATGAACCACCCTGGACCAAACTTTCGACGGGCGAAAGGAGCCATGGTCGAGGTAAATTCTTTCCTCCCTGCAAACATCAAAACGAAGTTTGCAAAGGTCTGTTGGAGTTCCAGCCCATCCTCAGTGGGAGTCAGTAAAGCCAGCCTGGTACCTTCGATATGCCTTTTGGCTATCTCAGGAGCTTGTTCGTTTATTTGAGTTTTCTGAGGTAAAAAAGACTCAAAAGTGGCGTTTAGCCATAGTTGTAGTAGCCAGAAGGGTCCTGCAAGCAGCAAGCTGGCTCTATTTTCTATTACCTTTAATAGAGTCGCCCCACTGCTTATCGACTCATATAGGTTCGCCAGTATTAATTCGGCCAAACAGATGTTTTGACCGTGGTGAAGCTGGGTAGCAAGGGTGACCATTTTCTTCGTCACCTGTAGAGATTTCGTGCAGAACACGAAGCGTGACAGCCAAAGGGCTAGAAACGCAATGTGCTCCACGTCCTTCACCTTAGCTGTCGATTTGTCATGATAGTGGTTGGTGTAGGTGGTGTAAGTGGGTTTGGTAGCTGAAAACCCAATCTGGTCTTCAGACATTTCCTCTGGGTCAAAGTAATCCCCAGTTGGTCGAAGACCGGTAATGGCAGCCACGTCGAAGAGAGTGGGTGTTACCATTCCACAAGGCAGGTGGAAGGTGAAGTGAGTATAGTCCCAAAATAGCAAAGAAGCTACCAGCATTTCAGGGGAGTAGTTGAGACCAGTCTTCGACAGCATGATTAGGTCATAAATCCCCATGTTCTTCCAAATCGAAGCCTGGCTTTTTTCCATCTTGTCGAGCCAAGCATTGTAGTCTGGTGTAAGGCTAGGGCTAGACCTAAAAGCCCTAACCCCTCTGTTGAAGAAACGAAGATCTATCTTTTCTTTTGCAGGATCTTCATTGTCGTATGTAGCCTTTTTGGAGCACTCAACGGGCTTGAGTGCCTCAAGCACTGGGAAGAAGCTCTTGATCTTCGTTGGGTCAGCAATGCATGCAGATAGAGGACCAGACATGGCGAAAACCTGGTTGGAGTATCCAACAGGAATCAGCAGTTGAGAAGAGTAAGTCTCACGCTCAGAAGTTCCCAAGGGTTCGGGAACCCTTCGTATTCCTTTGGAGTTAACTGTTGGAACAGTTGAAAAGATTTTCGGTTGGGCAGTTTTAGAGGGAGTGTTAGAACTGGGGACATTGGAAGAACGAGAACCTGAAGCCATTTTTTGGGTTGAGATGGAGATGGATGAAGAACAAAGTTTTTTGCAGAAATTTCTGTTCAATATTAAGGCTTGGATGAAGAAAGCGTGAAAAGTCCCACGAGGGGCACTTAGCGCTATTTATAGTGATTGGAAAATCACAAAACTCGAGGTCATTTAATGTTTCAGACAATAGTGGGGCACGTGGCGCTCATTTGCTGATGTAGTCGTTCTGCAGAACAGAAACGGTGCAGCGTGCGTCCTCGATTTCGGGGAATTGTCATGATGACAATCTGTGAAAAGACATTGGACATGCCAAACGCCTTACTGAAGTGACGTCTTAGGAACAGTTGGAATGATGGCTTTTTGGGATTGTCAGTTGGTTGGTAGGAGACGAAAAGCGCACGAGCTAATCTGTGGCTAAGAATGAAGGACAGGTGTCGGGTGGAATCTCAAAGAATGCCTTTTTCTTTTCAGCGTCGAAATAAGGCATTCTTGGGGGGCAATTTGTTGGCTCCTAAATTCGACACCCTTGTTTGTTATCAATATAGACCATTAATTATGAGTTTGAAGAGTTTCCAGGTTTCGACCAGCTGATCCTGTCGAATGCTCATCAGAAAATGGCAAGGTACTTAGAGAGTTTCTTTTAAGTGGGAATCTTGTTACCTTCAACGTCGAAGGAACTTCTCGACAAAGGTATCTGATGCCCAGGGTGGAACGGTTTGAGATTCGAATGTTTGGAGGGAAAACAGTTCCCAGCAGTTACCAAACGCAACGTGTCAAGATCAGGAGCGTCGAATGCTGTGAGCGTGCCATGTGGCGTCATCTCGAAGCGACGTACCTGCCCAACGGTTACTTAAGATGTGTTTTAGTATAAATACTAGTTGTTCACGTATTTTTCGCGTGTGTTCATCATTAAGCAGGAGTGGGAATGGGATTTTGAGGTTGTGGTTGATTCATAGCAAAAATATTCTCAGATGGTAGGTTGAAAGGAGGCTTTATGGTTGCTAGAGGTTCATTTATCCCTGGAATTCTCGAAGAGCCAGCATCATACCATCCAGTGGGTCTGGGTGATAGAGGTCTGGGAGGGGGTCTTGAAAAAAGTTCAGAAGGAATAGGTTGAAAAACAGATGGTTCAGGGGGTTCTGATTGGCTGTCAGAATGTTCATCAAAGTCAAAATCACTTAAATCTGTTAAAACCTGATTTTTACTAGGGTTGTCAGCAAGGGATTCAGATGGTAAGGTCAAATCAATGTCAACATCTAAGTCTCCTAAGGTTTGGGAGGGTTCAGCAGATGCAAATACATTTTCAGAATCATAAACAAGTATAGTTTCAACATGATTACCTGTCTTCTTTTTCTTCTTCTGAGGAGTGTCAAAAGGTCCTTCTACAACTTTTCTCTTCACAGATTCTTGGAGAACAACATCAGGAGCAACTTGATTTCTTCCTTGAAGCCAAGCTGGATCAATGGGTGATCCTGTTTCTTTACAGATCTCAAGATAGTGCAAAATGATACGAGGATGATCCCATGAGTTGAACATAGGAAAGTCAGCAATAGGAATCCTTCTCCTTTTCACAACAGCTGACACACATGGAGTGGGTTCCACCAGCAGTTTGTCAATAATTTTCCTTTTCAGCAAGTTCTTTCCAGTTATAGTCTTACCACAGATAGGTTCAAGCTCCCCCAGAAGATTTGCTTCTTTTAGGTGAGCAATCAGACCATTCTCAGTCAGAATGTCTGATAATAACCTCCCCATAGGAATCCAATTCCTCTTTGATTTGGGGTTCTTCATCCTTTCAGCTTCTCTGGTTTCTTTGTCATGGTTCCAGAGATGTTCAAAAAGCAAGTAGGGCAAATCAATTTTGACATTGGTTCCAAGGAAAAACAACAAATATTGTTGATCAGCGTTGATGTAATCAGGAGAACTGGTGTCTTTCCTGTGGTGAATACATCCATGAATAATCCTTTCCCAAATCTTATATTTGTCTTTCAAATCCCTGACTTTGGAGGAACCTTGACCGTTAGTGAAAATCTCTGAATATACCCTAGACATCTCCAATCTTCCACTGGGCATTCCTGTAACTCCAAGTCCTTTAAATCCCAACAACTTTCTGATTAGATTTTCTGTAATGGATATTTCCTTGCCCATTACAAAGGAGAGAATAACCTTGGGGTTGCAATAGCATGAATCCAGAATTCTTTCACCAAATATGGAAAGACTGGACCAATAAGACGATCAAAGTAGCTTTCCCAACCTTGAAACTTCACAGCAGGGAACAAGTCAAATCCATTCTCTCTGAGATTCTCAAAGTCTACCATTAGCTCACTCAAAACTTCCAAACTTTCTACCGGAATGAGAGTTGTCCTTTCAGGTATAATGTATTGCTCAGAGTGGGTAGAAGAAGAAGAAGCCATTGAAGTTCTTTAGAAATGAGAAATTGAAGAAAAGGGTTTTAAGAGAAAAGTACAGTAAGAGAAAAAACGCTTGAGTTTTGAAAGATACAGTAAAGAATGAAAAGGGTTTTTCAAAAAGTATTTATAGGCATTAATTTCAGAAAATAGGTTTAGAATTAAAATTAAAAGTATTTAAGACACAATTAAAATAAGGATTAAAACGGATTTAAAAACAAATCTCATCATTACTTGCATTTAATGATTTTCTAAAAATGAGGGAAAACATGGGATTATGGCTAATCATCAACAGTTACCTAGAATGTCATTAGTAGCTTTTGCACGCTTGACCTTTCAGAAACACACCACGTGTTCATCTCCTTAAGGATGCATGTAACAACTGTTTGTTCTAATGAATTTCTGAACTACACTTGGACATGAAGCGTTAGAATATTCCATAACTTTTCATATAGCTTCTGTTACAACTTCTCTTCTAACTTCCGAAGAGTTGTTGATCAGAGCATTCATTTCAGAATGTTCTGAAGTCAATCACAAAAAATAAATATTATTTTATTCAGGACATAATTCCATACAAATATTTTTCAGAATGAAATTAAATCTATCTTCTGAAAGGGGTTTGGTAAAAATGTCAGCCCATTGATGGTCTGTTTTTACAAAAATTAAGTTTAAAATTCCCTTTTGAATATAGTCCCTTATGAAATGATATTTAATTTCTATATGTTTGACTTTAGAATGTAAGATTGGATTTTTAGAAAGACAAATAGCAGAAGTATTGTCACAGAAGATAGGAATCTTACTTTCATAAAGGTTGAAATCTTCTAGTTGACTTTTCATCCAAATCATCTGTGAGCTACATCCAGCAGCAAATATATATCCGGCTTCTGTGGTTGATAGTGCAATTGTTGTTTGCTTCTTGCTGTACCACGAGATACGATTGTCACCCCAAAACTGGCAGCTTCCAGAGGTGCTTTTTCTTTCAATTCTATCTCCAGCAAAGTCAGCATCACAATAACCTACTACTTTGTAATCTTGTGATCTTATGTAACACAGACTAAGATTAGCAGTACCTTTCAGATACCTAAGAATTCTCTTAACATCTGTTAAGTGAGATTCTCTAGGATCTGATTGGAATCTAGCACACAAGTACACGCTAAATAATATATCAGGTCTAGATGCAGTCAGATAGAGAAGGGATCCAATCATACCTCTATAGAGCTTCTGATATACTTTCATACTTACCTCATCTTTACCTAGAATGCAGGTTGGATGCATAGGTGTCTTGGCATCTTTGCTTTCTGACATTTGAAATTTCTTCAGAAGTTCTTTTACATACTTCGTCTGATGTATGAAAGTACCTTCTGTAGTCTGGTTGATTTGAATTCCCAGAAAGAATTTCAATTCACCCATCATGCTCATTTCAAATTCTGCCTGCATGGTCTTAGAAAATTCTTTTCCAAGGGAGATATTAGAGGTTCCAAAAATTATATCATCAACGTAAATTTGACAAATTAAAATATCATTTTTAAATGTTTTTCTGAAAAGAGTTGTGTCCACTTTCCCTCTGGTAAAATATTTTTCTAATAGAAAATTACTCAGACGATCATACCAAGCTCTGGGAGCTTGTTTTAAACCGTACAAAGAATTTTTTAATTTAAAAACATGTTCTGGATGCTTTGAATCATTAAATCCAGGAGGTTGATGGACATATACTTCTTCTTCAATATAACCATTTAGAAATGAACTTTTAACATCCATTTGATATAATGAAATGTTATTTTGTACAGCAAAAGAAATTAATAATCTTATAGATTCTAACCTGGCGACTAGGGCAAAGGTTTCATTATAATCAATTCCTTCTTGTTGACTATAACCCTGTGCAACCAGTCGTGCTTTGTTTCTGATTACTTCTCCTTGTTCGTTCAATTTGTTTCTAAAAACCCATTTGGTTCCTATAACATTGAATCCTTTGGATCTTGTAACTAGATTCCATACATCATTCTTAGAGAATTGATTTAGCTCTTCTTGCATTGCTAAGATCCAATCATTATCTTCCAGAGCTTCATCAATCTTAGTTGGCTCAATCAGAGAGACCAAACCAAACAAAGATTCTTCATTGATTCTGAGAGAGGATCTTGTTCTGATGGGATCTTCTTTTCTTCCAATGATTACGTCTTCTTTGTGAGCTGAAGATATTCTAGGAAACCTTTTCTGAGTGGGTTGGTCAGAGATTCTGAGATTGTTCAGAGCATTGTCAAGAGGATGATCTGCTACATCTTCTTTTGCTTCTGAATCTCCTTTTGCTTCTGAACTTTCAGAGTTTGAGGGATGATCTTTTGTACCTACAGAAAAATCAATTTGCTTTGGCTGTTGCTGGCCAAGCTTATCATCAAACTTGACTTTGATTGATTCTTCAACAATCAGAGTTTCTGTGTTGTATACTCTATAGCCTTTTGAGCGTTTAGAGTATCCAAGCAGGAAACACTTTTGTGCTTTGGAATCAAACTTGTTCAGAGTTTCTTTGGTGTTTAGAATAAAACAAGTACATCCAAAAGGATGGAAATAAGAAATGTTGGGCTTTTTGTTTTTCCATAATTCATAGGGAGTCTTTTCAAGAATAGGTCTTATAGAGATTCTATTCTGAATGTAACACGCTGTGTTCACAGCTTCTGCCCAAAAGTGCTTAGCCATATTTGTTTCATTGATCATGGTTCTGGCCATCTCTTGTAATGTTCTATTCTTTCTTTCTACAACTCCATTTTGCTGGAGAGTTCTAGGACAAGAAAAATTATGAACAATACCATTTTCTTTAAAATATTTCTCAAAATAATGATTTTCAAATTCACCACCATGATCACTTCTGACTTTTGTGATTTTAAAATCTTTTCATTTTGCACTTGAGTACAAAAGTCAATGAATACAGAATGTGACTCATCTTTGTGTTTTAAAAACTTTACCCATGTCCATCTGCTGAAGTCATCAACGATGACCAATCCATACTTCTTGCCTCTGATGGATGCAGTTTTAACTGGCCCAAACAGATCAATATGAAGTAACTCTAATGGCTTAGAGGAAGAGACACCATTTTTAGATTTAAAGGAAGGTTTTGAAAATTTTCCTTTTTGACATGCTTCGCACAGAGCTTCTGAGTTGTACTTCAGATTGGGAAGTCCTCTGACTAAATTTAATTTATTTAGTTGAGAGATTTTTCTAAGACTGACATGTCCCAATCTTCTGTGCCATACCCATTTCTCATTGCTAACAGACAAAATACATTTGACGTTTTGAGATTTAAGATCTGATAAATCAATTTTGTAAATGTTGTTCTTTCTCTTTCCAAAAAAGAGGATTGATCCATCTTTTTGACTTACAGCTTTACAGGAGTTTTGATTGAAGATAATGTCATAGCCATTGTCACTTAATTGACTTATGGACAATAGATTATGAGCTAATCCTTCTACTAATAAAACATTTGAGATAGAAGGAAGGTTACCGTTTCCTATGGTTCAAGAACCAATAGTCTTCCCTTTCTGATTACCTCCAAACTTCACATCTCCTCCAGCTTTAAGTTCCAGGCTTTGGAACATTGACCTTTTTCCCATCATGTGTCGTGAGCACCCAGAGTCCAGGTACCATGACTAGTGTTTCAATTGAGCTGTTAAGGACATCTGCAACAAATATTATTTTATCCTTAGGTACCCATATCTTTTTGGGTCCTTTTGGGTTAGCATAAGAGTTTCCAGAATGTGATGTATATTTTATATCATGTGAGTGTCCAAACTTGAATTGCTTATTCAGAGGTTTGTAAGTGAAGGTCATTTTAGCAACAGGTTTTGGAATGTATGTCTCCTTCCCTTTGGGAGGTTCATATCCAATTCCTCTTCTGTTTTTCCCACTAACTCCATAGATCATTGAAGCCATTTTGCTTATGTTTATGCCTTTAGTAAGAAAAGATTGAAAGCTATGGTCATATTCTTTCAGAATATCTTTTGAACTAGATACAGACTCTGAACTAAAATTCTTTTGAACATTTTGAATTTCCTTTTTAAGTTTAAAATTGTTTTCTAAAAGTTCAGATTTTTCTGTTTCAAGTTTCTCAATATCAGATGCAAGACTCTTCTTGAGTTTCTTGTATTTGATTTTGAGCTTACTATAGTTTTCCAGAAGTTTTGATAAACTATCAGCAAGTTCTTCTCTAGAAAATTCAGAAAATACCTCTCTTTGTTCTGACTCACAGTCTGAGTCATCTTCTGTGATAGCCATCAGAGCTAGGTTGGCATTTTCATCTTCAGAACCAGATTCATCTTCAGAAGAATATGAGTCATCCCAGGTTGCCATCATTCCTTTCTTCTTTGCAAATCTCTTCTTTGGTTTTTCTTTTTGAAGCTTTGGACAATCACTTTTGAAGTGACCAGGTTCTTTGCATTCATAACAGATGATCTCTCTTCTGTTTGACTTTTTGTGTCCAGAAGATTCTAGTTTATCTTCTGACTTCTTGAATTTCTTGAACTTCTTTTTTCTGTGCTTCCACAGATGATTGATCCTTTTGGAGAGCAAAGATAGTTCGTCTTCTTCTGAAGCTGAGTCTTCAGAGTTTTCTTCTTCAGAGTTTTCTTCTTCAGCCTGAAAAGCGTTAGTATCAAATTTCTTAATTGATTTAAGGGCTAGAGACTTACCTTTCTTCTGAGGCTCATGCTCATCCAGTTCAATCTCATGACTTCTGAGAGCGCTGATGAGTTCCTCCAGAGACACATTGTTCAGATCTTTTGACACCTTGAAGGCAGTGACGATTGGTGCCCATCTTCTGGGTAAGCTTATGATGATCTTTTTCACATGATCTGCTTTGGTATATCCTTTGTTCAAAACTCTCAGACCAGCGATCAGAGTTTGAAACCTAGAGAACATTGCTTCTATAGACTCACTCTCTTCAACTTTGAAGGCTTCATACTTCTGAACTAAAGACAAAGCTTTAGACTCCTTAACTTGAGCATTTCCTTCATGAGTCATTTTGAGAGACTCAAACATATCATGCACTGTATCTCTATTAGTGATTTTTCATATTCAACTTTAGAGATAGCATTTAAAAAAATATTTCTAGCTTTGTGATGATTTTTAAAATCAGCTTTTTGTTGTCTATCCATATTTTTTCTATCCACTTTGTTTCCTTCTGAATTTGTAGGATGTTTGTAACCATCCAATACTATATCCCAAAGATCACTATCATGACCTAGAAAGAAACTTTCTAGTCTATCTTTCCAGTACTCAAAATCTTCTCCATCAAACACTGGAGGTTTGTTGTAACTATTATTATTTTGTTCAGCGGCCATTGTGTTTTATTCTGGATCTTTTCCTGACACGGTTAAGTGTTGTGCTCAGAGTCAAGCTCTGATACCAATTGAAGAGGTAAGAAAACACTTAAAAGGGGGGGGGGGGGGGTTGAATAAGTGACTCTTTTTGTTTTCAAAACAAAGCTCAAACAATAATGGAAGAACATAGTTATTTTTATCCTGGTTCGTTTGAACTCAAACTACTCCAGTCCACCCGCCAAGGTGATTTCGCCTTTCTCAACAAGGACTTAATTCACTATAATCAACTGATTACAATCACACAACAACTGTTGTGACTAACAATGCACGGGTAAACTTACAAGTGACTAACACCACTAAGACTTAAATCTAGTCCTAGTCTGCTTGAGAAATCTGACCAAACTTAGTCTCTCAAGGAACAAATACAAGAGTTTAATCTTTATAGATAATGAAATAGAGTTTGCTTCTAATCAAGCTATATCACAACTATGGTTTTTCACTTAGAATATAATGCACAAATTGTATGAACAATGAGTTTGTGAGCTTTTGGATCTTTCACGTAGTTTCTTGCTTCTTTTGAAAATTTGATTGGTTTTCTTGGTTCACTTAAAGTTATTGGCTTGCAATAAATGTCCTTCTATTTATAGTAGGAACAATAAGACCGTTGTTGCCTTCAGAAAAGATGGAGAGCATTAAATGCTTTACGTGTATCCTTGCAATATTCCATTTTCCAAGAAACTAGTTGTAGGCACTTGAGTGCTTTCAGCCGTCTTTGCATTAATGAGAAAATGTAAGAATGTAAGAACATGTTTTCCTTTGCTTTGACAAGACAAGTTGATCTAAATGTTACTTCAGAATTTTCTCCAATGTCTTTAAGTCAGAACATGTTTCACTCATCTTCTAGGCAGTGTGTTGCTTGCTAAGAACTTTGAACAACGCTTGCTTTCAAGTTATCTTCTGAACAAGGAGCCTGCTAGAAGTTAGAAGATATATTTAACAAATAAAGTGTCTTACCAGAGTCAGCAGATGCGTTTGAATAAAAGGTTCTTTTATCAAAGAACTTCTTCATAATCTTTGCTTAGTACTTTAGAATGTTTCCTGTCAGAACATTAACTAAGACATTCAAAACACATTCATCAGAGCATAAATTATCTTAAATATAATTTAGTTATCATCAAAACTCTTGAGATAGGTTAGAACTAATATTGTTCTTTCAATCTCCCCCTTTTTGATGATGACAAAAAATTATTTTAGATAAAGAAAAGAAACGGATTAAGAGATAAGAATCTCCCCCTGAAATGAATATTTCTATGCATAAGACGTCCTGAGATTATTTAGTCAGAGTAATACACAACCTTCTTGAATTTCTTCAGAATTTCTTCAAGAAGATAAATCTTAGCTGGAATATTCTTTCAGAGTTAAAGTGATACCTGCAAAAAAAATTCTTTTGCACTGAAGGAATTCTTGCAATTTTGTTAGAATGTCTGAGACTTAGTCCCATAACTGTTAAACAATGATTAGTTCAAGAATGCACATTTTCTCCCCCTTTTTGGCATAATCAAAAAGTGTAATAAATGAGAAATTTTGAAAGATTTCATAAAAAAGTTAAAAATAGATATCCAGAAGTACAAACAAAACATCCAAATAAGAGACAAAAAGAAACTAGGATTTCTTAGTGACAAGAGCCATCAGAAGATTCTTGATCTTAGAGGCAGATTCATCTTGTTTCGCCATCCAGTTCTTGATCTCTAGATTTGTTTTATCTTGCTTATCCATGCGTTTATTCAAGACTTCATTCTCCTTCTTTAGCTCTTTCAGAGTGTCCATAATGAGTGAGGTAGGAGCAGAAGATGATGAAGCTTCAGTAGAAACAGGCTCAGAAGCAGCAACCGTTGAGTCAGACTTCACAAAGGTGGAAAGCAGAGTGCCCAGATCCATTGCAAGAGTTGGCACAGGTTCAGGTCCAGCCTTAAAAGAAGGTTGATTCAATAAAACAATAGCAAGAGGATTTGAATCTTCAGAGGATTCTTCAGATTCATCTTCTGATATGTCCATCTTATCAGCTGGTGTATCAACAATCATTAGCGAAGACTTCTTATTCCAAGTGTCAGCAGCTTATGTCTTAAAAGCATGCAGAAGTTTGGAAAAGTTGTCCAGCACCTGAAAATGGCACAAGTCCTGTAACTTCCGTGATTCAGCAACCAAAGTTCTTCTGAAGGTTTCCCATAGAAGATCTGTTGTTGCTGTGTTCACGCTTCTGGAGAAATATTCTTTCAGCGGTTGTAACCATTCTTGAACATTTGTTATAAAATTCTGAAACAAAGTATTTACATCTGGCTGAACATGTTTAGGGACAGTCATTCTGTAAGTTTTGTTTTTCAAGAATTGTAGAGATTGAAAGTCCACTACAATTCTTAAAAAGTTATTGGGTTCAGGATTATTGATAGGTTCAGGTTCAGGTTGGTTAACACAAATAGGAGGTTCTGATATTTCATGAGGTACAGATGGTTCAGCAGTTTCAGTTTGTTCAAAAGGTTGTTGTTCTGGAATTTGAGGAGTTGAGAGTGGTGTTGTATGTTGTGGTGAAGTGGGTGGAGTGACATCAGGGGAAATTATTATTGTATAAGCAAGAGTGGGAATGAGATTTTGAGGTTGTGGTTGATTCATAGCAAAAATATTCTCAGATGGTAGGTTGAAAGGAGGCTTTATGGTTGCTAGAGGTTCATTTATCCCTAGAATTCTCGAAGAGCCAGCATCATACCATCCAATGGGTCTGGGTGATAGAGGTCTGGGAGGGGGTCTTGAAAAATGTTCAGCAGGAATAGGTTGAAAAACAGATGGTTCAGGGGGTTCTGATTGGCTGACAGAATGTTCATCAGAGTCAAAATCACTTAAATCTGTTAAAACCTAATTTTTACTAGGGTTGTCAGCAAGGGATTCAGATGGTAAGGTCAGATCAATGTCAACATCTAAGTCTCCTAAGGTTTGGGAGGGTTCAGCAGATGCAGATACATTTTCAGAATCATAAACAAGTATAGTTTCAGCATGATTACCTATCTTCTTTTTCTTCTTCTGAGGAGTGTCAGAAGGTCCTTCTACAACTTTTCTATTCACAGATTCTTAGAGAACAACATCAGGAGCAGCTTGATTTCTTCCTTGAAGCCAAGCTGGATCAATGGGTGATCCTGTTTCTTTGCAGATCTCAAGATAGTGCAAAATGATACGAGGATGATCCCCTGAGTTGAACATAGGAAAATCAGCAATATGAATCCTTCTCCTCTTCACAACAGTTGACACACATGGAGTGGGTTCCACCAGCAGTTTGTCAATAATTTTCCTTTTCAGCAAGTTCTTTCCAGTCATAGTCTTACCGCAGATAGGTTCAAGCTCCCCCAGAAGATTTTCTTCTTTTAGGTGAGCAATCAGACCATTCTCAGTCAGAATGTCTGATAATAACCTCCCCACAGGAATCCAATTCCTATTTAATTTGGGGTTCTTCATCCTTTCAGCTTCTTTGGTTTCTTTGACATGGTTCCAGAGATGTTCAAAAAGCAAGTAGGGCAAATCAATTTTGACATTGGTTCCAAGGAAAATAGCAAATATTGTTGATCAGCGTTGATGTAATCAGGAGAACTGGTGTCTTTCCTATGGTGAATACATCCATGAATAATCCTTGCCCAAATCTTATATTTGTCTTTCAAATACCTGACTTTGGAGGAACCTTGACCGTTAGTGAAAATCTATGAATATACCCTAAACATCTCCATTCTTCCACTGGGCATTCTTGTAACTCCAAGTCCTTTAAATCCCAGCAACTTTCTGATTAGATTTTCTGTAATGGATATTTCCTTGCCCATTACAAAGGAGAGAATAACCTTGGGGGTTGCAATAGCGTGAATCCAGAATTCTTTCACCAAATGTGGAAAGACTGGACCAATAAGACGATCAAAGTAGCTTTCCCAACCTTGAAACTTCACAGCAGGGAACAAGTCAAATCCATTCTCTCTGAGATTCTCAAAGTCTACCATTAGCTCACTCAAAACTTCCAAACTTTCTACCGGAATGAGAGTTGTCCTTTCAGGTATAATGTATTGCTCAGAGTGGGTAGTAGAAGAAGAAGCCATTGAATTTCTTTAGAAATGAGAAATTGAAGAAAAGGGTTTTAAGAGAAAAGTACAGTAAGAGAAAAAACGCTTGAGTTTTGAAAGAGACAGTAAAGAATGAAAAGGGTTTTTCAAAAAGTATTTATAGGCATTAATTTCAGAAAATAGGTTTAGAATTAAAATTAAAAGTCTTTAAGACACAATTAAAATAAGGATTAAAACGGATTTAAAAACGAATCTCATCATTACTTGCATTTAATGATTTTCTAAAAATGAGGGAAAACGTGGGATTATGGATAATCATCAACAGTTACCTAGAACGTCATCAGTAGCTTTTTCAGGATTGACCTTTCAGAAACACACCACGTGTTCATCTCCTGAAGGATGCATGTAACAGCTGTTTGTTCTAATGAATTTCTGAACTACACTTGGACATGAAGCGTTAGAATGTTCCATAACTTTTCATATAGCTTATGTTACAACTTCTCTTCTAACTTATGAAGAGTTGTTGATCAGAGCATTCATTTCAGAATGTTCTAAAGTCAATCACAGAAAATAAATATTATTTTATTCAGGACATAATTCCATACAAATATTTTTCAGAATGAAATTAAATCTATCTTCTGAAAGGGGTTTGGTAAAAATGTCAGCCCATTGATGGTCTATTTTTATAAAAATTAAGTTTAAAATTCCCTTCTGAATATAGTCCCTTATGAAATGATATTTAATTTCTATATGTTTGACTTTAGAATATAAGATTGGATTTTTAGAAAGACAAATAGCAGAAGTATTGTTATAAAAGATAGGAATCTTACTTTCATAAAGGTTGAAATCTTCTAGTTGACTTTTCATCTAAATCATCTGAGAGCTACATCCCGCAGCAGATATATATTCAGCTTCTGTGGTTGATAGTGCAATTGTTGCTTGCTTCTTGCTGTACCACGAGATAAGATTGTCACCCAAAAACTGGCAGCTTCCAGAGGTGCTTTTTCTTTCAATTCTATCTCCAGCAAAGTCAGCATCACAATAACCTACTAGTTTGTAATCTTGTGATCTTCTGTAACACAGACCAAGATTAGCAGTACCTTTCAGATACCTAAGAATTCTCTTAACATCTGTTAAGTGAGATTCTCTAGGATCTGATTGGAATCTAGCACACAAGCACACACTAAATAATATATCAGGTCTAGATGCAGTCAGGTAGAGAAGGGATCCAATCATACCTCTACAGAGCTTCTGATTCATACTTACCTCATCTTTACCTAGAATGCAGGTTGGATGCATAGGTGTCTTGGCATCTTTGCTTTCTGACATTTGAAATTTCTTCAGAAGTTCTTTAACATACTTCGTATGATGTATGAAAGTACCTTCTGGAGTCTGGTTGATTTGAATTCCCAGAAAGAATTTCAATTCACCTATCATGCTCATTTCAAATTCTGCCTGCATGGTCTTAACAAATTCTTTTCCAAGGGAGATATTAGAGGTTCCAAAAATTATATCATCAACGTAAATTTGACAAATTAAAATATCATTTTTAAATGTTTTTCTGAAAAGAGTTGTGTCCACTTTCCCTCTGGTAAAATCTTTTTCTAATAGAAAATTACTCAGACGATCATACCAAGCTCTGGGAGCTTGTTTTAAACCGTACAAATACTTTTTTAATTTAAAAACATGTGCTGGATGCTTTGAATCATTAAATCCAGGAGGTTGATGGACATATACTTCTTCTTCAATATAACCATTTAGAAATGCACTTTTAATATCCATTTGATATAATTAAATGTTATTTTGTACAGCAAAAGAAATTAATAATCTTATAGATTCTAACCTGGCGACTAGGGAAAAGGTTTCATTATAATCAATTCCTTCTTGTTGACTATAACCCTGTGCAACCAGTTATGCTTTGTTTCTGATTACTTCTCCTTGTTCATTCAATTTGTTTCTTAAAACCCATTTGGTTCCTATAACATTGAATCCTTTGGGTCTTGGAACTAGATTCCATACATCATTCTTGGAGAATTGATTTAGTTCTTCTTGCATTGCTAAGATCCAATCATTATCTTCCAGAGCTTCATCAATGGTAGTTGGCTCAATCAGAGAGACCAAACCAAACAAAGATTCTTCATTGATTCTGAGAGAGGATCTTGTTCTGATGGGGTCTTATTTTCTTCCAATGATTACGTCTTCTTTGTGAGCTGAAGATATTCTAGGAAACCTTTTCTGCGTCGAACTGCTTCATGACCTCTGCCTTTATCTTCTATGACATTTCAGGGTGCATACAACAGACCTTCTGTTTAACTGGAAGAAAATCCTCTTTAGTTGGGAGGCGGTGTACCATGATGTCAGTGTCTAAACCAGGCATGTCTTCATATGACCAAGCAAAAATCTCAACGTAGTCGCGCAACATCTGTATCAACTGCTGTTTGATCTTCACTTCCAGTTTTGCGCCGATCTTGACTTCCTTTTTGTCCATCTCTGTGCCCAAGTTTATCGTCTCAACTGGCTCCTCATGAGGCTGTATAACCCTCTCTTCTTGTTGTAATAGTCAAGCTAGTTCCCCAGGCACCTCACAATCATTCTCACCTTCGTCCTCGACTCGGTTGATCAGATTTTCGAAATCATAAATGGCAGTAGAAAAATTGTTATCAATGGGATCTAGAGTGGATATGAATATGTAGTTTGAATACGTGCGTGTGTGTAAGAGCATAGCTGAATTGATGAAGTAAAATCAGAAAAGAAAAAACAGAGAGCGCAAAATTTGTATGCAAAGAACGTCCAATGCTTCATTGATGATATATGAAATGACATATAATAACCCTCACAGATAGAAACATTGTGCCTCGGGTAAGACACAAGGCCAAAAAGTTTTAAAAATTATTCATTACAAATACAGAACATACGTAAGACAATTACTGCGGAATAAAAGAAACTGGAATAAAATCTCTAGCTGTCCAATTATTCGGTCCACCGTTGGTAGTTGGGTAGATCCAGTTGTCAATGTCAAGGTCTTCCTCGTTGTCTTCAATAGCGTTGACCCCACGATTACTGATGCGTAGGGGAGGTCCTCTGGCCCGAGCGCGTCGAATAACCCTTTGAGCCCCTGAAGTAAAGCCCAAACCAAATTTGTCAGTTTTGTGAGTAAAATCAGGGAGACGTCCCCAATTGGTACACCCACCTTCCTCAACCACTGTTCTGGCGTCCTTGAGAAAAGCCATCTTCAAAGGAGGTTTGATACTGGTGGTAGTCTTGATCGACACTAAAATCTAGGGAACCTCTTAAATGTTTTGACAAGGGGTCTCTATGAATTCCCCATCCATCTCCACATACCTGAAGGAGTTCAGGTGGCTCACCATGTACTCCTCTTTGCCATTCACAGTGACTATCTTCCCTTTCACCGGATATTTCAACATTTGGTGTAGTGTAGAAGTAACAGCCCCAACTTCATGGATCCAAGGACGACCCAACAAACAAGAGTACGATGGCCTGATGTCCATCACGTAGAAGGTGTACTTAAAATTTTGAGAGCCTACCTTGACAGGGATGTCCACCTCCCCATGCACCATTCTCTTCGACCTGTCAAAAGCCCTTACCACAATGTTACTGGGTTTTAGGGTCAAGCCTTCACAATCCAAACGATCAAGAGCCTTCTTAGGCAACACATTCAGGGAAGACCCAGTATCCACCAGCACATGAGCCATGGTAGTGCCCCTGCATTCGATCAAGACATGCAGAGAATCATTATGCTTCCTCCCTTTTAGTGTCAAGTCGGCATCTGAAAAACCTAGCCCATTGTCAGCAGTCAAGCTAGCCACACAGTCTTTGAATTGATCGACTGAGGTTTCTTGCGGCACATGCGCGGTTTTGAGGAATGCAATCAAAGCCTTCACATGGGCCTCGGAACATAAAAGCAAAGACAATATCAATATCTTTGAGGGGGTCTGCCCCAACTGCTCGACCACATTGTAGTCGCTTTTTTAAATTATTTTTAAAATTTCCTCTATCTCTTGCCTAGAGGTTTCCACGACAATATTTCTAGGTGCCTCCGTCCGGGCAGGCTCACCTATAGCTTCTTTGCCTCGAGTCCCAGATGACTCTACGACAGGAGTAACAATTGGAGTAAGAACAGGAGTAGCGACGAAAGTACTGGTAGGAACAGCAGATGAAATAACGACATGCTTAGTGACAGTCTTTGGGGAGACCTTAGGAAAAAAAACCTTCCACTTCTAGTAATCCTACTGGTCCCGACAATGTTACTGACATCGGGATCAGCCTCTTCATTCTTCAGGTCTTGTTTAATGCCATGATAGTAGATATCGACGCCATAATGCCAAGGGACAACTTTGTCCAAGGTGTATGGGACAGGACCAGGACAGGTGATTATTAACGGAGCAACTCTCGGAGTGGCTGTAATCCTAACAGGTCTTCTCGAAGAGGCCTGGGAAGGATTGGCGGAAATGGTTATAATAGCAACATCTTCGAATGGAACAGCAGGAGTCAAGATTTTCTCGAACAAAATTTCTCTGCTATCCATCAGGCGCTGGACACCTGTTTTTAGCAGATAGCAACCAGAAGGCAAAGATGAACATATGTGGCAACCTTCACCACAACCCGAAAATAAATCGGCCAGCAACAAATTCTTCTTAACAATCATAAGGGGAGTAGAAGCTTCATCAACTGAGGTCACAAACAGATCGGTATCAACGGTGTTAACTCTATGGTTGTGCCTAGGCATGGGAGCAGTTATGACATTGGGATTCTCTGGAGCGTCAAACTCAATCTCACTGGCTTCAATCAAATCTTGTAATTTATTTCTTAGAGCCCAACAATCATTTGTATCGTGACCAGGACTCTCAGAATGGTAGGCACACCGAGCGTTTGAATTGTACCGAGGAGACGTGGTATTAGGATTTTTGGGATCCTCTTTCAAAGTTGTCAAGTTGGATCTCAGCAGATGGGGTAGAACCTCTGTCAATGTCATGTTAATCTGGGTAAACTGCCTTTGTGGTCTTTCTACCCTTTGCTGATTGTTGTATTGTGGGGCAGCCGCAGGCATATGTATCATTACAGCACTAACTGTTGGACGGTATTCTGTTTTGCTCTGACCTCTCGGACTATAAACGACACTGGCCTCCTTTTTACCGGTGAAGGACCTCTTTACTGAGCTCGAAGAGGTGTCTTTCTATATTTTACCGCTCAACTTCTACCCTTTCTCCAATTAATATCAGCTCCGTAAAACCAACCGATGAGCTACCGATTAAATGGTTAAAGAATGGACCAGACAGCGTCCCAAGAAACATGTCGACCAACTCCCTATCAGACAAAGGGGGTTGGACTCTCCCGGCCAAATCTCTCCACTTCCGCGCATAGTCCTTAAAGCCTTCACCTGCACCCATGGACATATTCTGGAGTTGAATATGAGTAGGAGCCAGGTCGGCATTGTATTGATACTGCTTATAAAAAGCAGCAGCCAAATCCTCCCAGTTTTGGACATTGGTCCCCTCCAATTGGTAGAACCATTCGAGCTGAGTCCCTAACAAGCTATCTTGAAAGAAGTGAACCCACAAGTTTCTATCAGCGGTGTGGGGCTGGATCTTCCTTACGTAGGAACGAAGATGAAGCTTTGGGCAAGACACCCCATCATATTTTGCGAAAACTGGAGCTTTAAATTTCTGCGGGATGACCAATCTCGACACGAATCCCAATTCTTCGAAATCCAACCCAGGTATTCTCTGGACCTTCATGGCACTCAGCCGATCCTCTAACTGCTTGTATCTATCCTCAATGGGAGGATATTGTTCATTATTATAGTCTGTATCATTGTCAGAAACTTCAGGACTGGAGTTCTCTTCCCTTGTCTGCCTCTCTTGATTCTCCCCTTCTTTAGATGAGGAGGTCAGATCGATTGATTGCTTTAGCGGCCCCCCTGAATCTTCTCCCCTTATTAAGGATATCGGCGAACTTCTTCTTCTTCTTTTTCTCTTTCATGATGAGGGCCTTCAGATCCTCCAGCCCTTTCGCCAAACTTATGAACATTTGTTGAAATTGGGCATTTTGTGCCTGAAGATATTTGATGCTTTGTTCAGAAGACATCTTTGCTGAAATAAACAGCGAAGAAGATGAGAAACCTGTAATGGTACTTGCTTATGCAATGCTATGGATGATATGCGTATGCAATGATTTCAAGGATTCTTAACAACTCAAATTTGCTTAACCAAAAAGAAACACACGTTAATTGTATTTAATGAGTTCGATTTGTTACAAAGAATGCCTTTTAGGCTTACATTTTAACCAAAACTCAAAGAAAAAAGAAACTAGGTCTCCCAGGAGCGCATCCTCTTTGGTGCAATGTAGGCGTTTATGTTCCTTTCATCATGAAGTAGCCTAGTGAGCTCCAGGACCTTCTTCTCACTGGCATAGAACTAAGCTTCAAACGTGTCCCACTCCTCCTTAAGTTGAACCCAGGACTTCTGCAACTCCTCGTGATCAGTTGGCATGTCAGGATGATGAACAAGGGAAGCTGTATCTCCCTCAGCAACTGGTTCCACAATTATTGGTAGGATAGCAGGGTAAGGCATCATAATATTTTGAGCGCGGGCTCGTACCCATCGGAGATAGGGCTCAAGAGGGATGGAATTCTTGTGCCCCTGTGTCTTGCTATCAATTTTATGTACCATGCCCCAAGCTTTTATGAACCTTTTACGGTATCCCTGAGCATCATTCTCATAGTTGAAGATAATTCCTTGGATAAGCGTATCATGAGGACCATCTCTCCTTACATAACCAAACTGACGCAAGGCCAAACAAGGGTTGTAAGTGATTCCTCCCCTAATTCCTAAGAGAGGGACATTATGGAATTCACCACAGCGACCGATGATGGTAACATCTTCCGAGAACCGCAAACACCAATGAATGTCTGAATGCTTAAGGGACATCAACCTACGAGACCATTTCAAACCCTGTTCATTCTTCAAAACAGACATGGGTAGGTGCGAAATAAACCACCTAGCCAATAGAGGAGTGCAACACAGGAGGGTCCCCCTTCTCTTTAGAGTGCGAGCATGCAGAGAGTGTAGAATATCCACGAGTGATGTAGGCACCGAATTATGAGACAGAAAAACCTTAATAGTGTTCATATCTACGAGTTGCTCCGCATTAGGGAAAAGTACCGTCCCGTAAAAGAGAAGTTCCAGCACCTCTTTGAAAGCTTATAAATCTAGAGTATCTAAAAAATGGTAAGCCTTCTCGAATAGAAACTTAATCGGAATTCCTTGGACACTCCCTCTAGTCTCCCAATTTGTCACTATGTCGGATCTTTGTAAGGACAGAGCTCTAGAAATCTCTCCAGGATTTGGTCGTTCTTCTATACCGTTGAAAGGTAAATGGTCAAGAATAGGTACCCCCAACAACTGAGAAAATTCCTCCATAGTAGGTACTAGCTGGTAATCCGGGAAGGTGAAACAATGGTGCACAGGATCGAAGAACTAGAACAACACTTTTAATAATTCTTCGTCAGCTTTTGCAGTGACCAAAATGAGCAACTGACCATGCCTTTTAGTGAAATGAGAAATTTCAAGAAACCTTAATGCCAGATCCTTTAGTTGGAGAGATACTTTCACAAGGTTAATTTGTATAGTGTTTCTACAGGCGGATGCCATGTCCTACAAAACAGAGTAAAAATGAGTCCTATGAAACCCTTGAAATGGTTAGTCATAATAGGCCATGCTTTATGATGTCATGATTATGTTAGAAAATCACAAGTATAGCAAACAACCAACAAGTCCCACCAAGTCCTTAGGTTTAAGGCCTGCATGAGTTTCAAGGTCATACCCTCTTGAAGTTGGATTGGTTCAACCTGTCCTATAAATAGTAACCGGGTTCTAAGGGATCTCAATATCACCGATCTTTCCCCCAGCTTCGTTCAATAGGCGATTGACTCGCAACCAAAAAAAGCTCAAGAGTCAAACCTCAATGAGTGTAGCATCGAGTATCTGTCGACCTTGGGAATACACCAAGGTTGGCCACCTTGCTACGTCCTACTAACCAAGTTATACAATTAAAGGTTCTAAGGTCAGTTGATGCTTCACGACACCACGTGGCGGCCTCGTACTCTCCTTGATTGACTCAAGGGTTACCGGTACCAACCAAAGTGCCACATCAACGTAGCTACTGCTTCAACCGTGTTGGTATACCCCACACAGTTCCCTCACAGTTTGTTGCTACTTACCTAAAAGGTGTTCCCCAAATCCGGGTGTAGGGTTTTTAACAGTAACCCAAACAAGGACCCAAAACGTAAATTATACAAGTCAAACAATGAAAGCAAGTAGATGTGATCTATCCCTAAGGTAACCCCACTTTAAAATCCCCGGCAGAGTCGCCAGTTCTGTGATACAGTGGGATAACTGACTTTTTGTTTTTTGCATTTTATTTTTGCAAATGTTGCAGATAGCAAGAGTCGCCACCGACTTTTCTTTTATCCAATAAAGAAAGGTGAAAAAGCACAGGAAATACCTTTAGAGATGTTTTCTTGAGTTCAGGGGGTAGATTATGAAAAAGAAAGGTATTAGCACCCTTTTCATCCATGGTCTTCCATGGGCTCTTAGTTATTTGCTAGATCACTTGCTTTTGTTTGAATGTGTACTTGTGATATGGGTTTTGAAAGTATTTTGAAAATGTGACTTTGTAATGATTCTCGTCTCTATAAGAATGCGTACAAAGTGTTGTTTTGAAAATAGTTCAAAGAGGTGTTTGTGGAATATGTTTTTGAAAGTGATTTTGAAAAGGGTTTTCTTTGTAATTGCTCTCGTTTCTATAAGAACGCGCATGGAATGTTTGTCCTTTGAAAATATTTCAAATGATAGTGTTGGTATAAAAATGTTTTGTTGTGAGCAAGTGAGCAACTAGGAGCGAATCTACCTACTTAAAAGGTCTTAATTATTCTTTTCCTCCTCCTTTAGATGTTACTATCTTACCATTGTTTTGGTGAGAAACCCCATCGTTGGATGTGAAGGGAAGAGTGTGGGACGTTTGTATAGTCATAGAAGTCAACCTATGGGATGTTTTAGCAATGTCGGTTAGGGACTAGATCATTTACCGAAGACAACATCGAGGGTCATCGAGGGACTACGATCTTTTTTCGAGGGTCTTTGCTAAAATTCCCATGTTCGAGGGACATGACTATATTTCCGATAGGCAATAAGTTGGGATTACCCTAAGGGTGCTAGTGTGAAAGTGTGTTTGATTGCATGCATGTTTAGTCTTGATTAGGGTTATGTACTTGTCAATTTCATGTCTTGACATACACACCCTAATTACTAACAATATATGAAAGCAAAAAAAAGTGCAGAAAATAGATATTCTACGTTATTACAAGCATTAGGGGGATGGGGGTACATATTTACAAATGGGGACTGCAAATAAAATTAAATCCTAAGTTACTATTACAACCATATTGAATGAATAAGAATGTACAAGAAAATGTGAAATGAACTTGTTTTGTTTCAAAAAAGAGATAAGTTTTGTTTAAGAAAATATTTTTGATCTTTTTGTTTTAAGAAATAAATTAAAGCATGTAAAAATGAAAAAATTGTTTTTGGTGTTTTTGATTAACGAAATAAGAAGTGATAGCAAAAATAGTGAGGAAAAAGAAAATAGAATCAGCGTATTGATGACTAAAGGAGATCAGAAGTTCTGACTCTGGCGTACTGCAAAACAGAGATCATATTAGTAAAAATAGGTAAAGTCAGAAGTTCTGGGTCCGTTGGGAACAAAGAAGATTTCAGATGTTCTGATACCACTGGCAGAATGTAGTCTCCCTCTCCATGCTAGTCAGAACATCTGCAACTTAGTCATTTCTCAACAGAACAGAAGATGCGCATATAACATTTATGGCTGGTTTCATAGTGTTTCAGAAACAAGAGGTATCAGAACTATAAATCAGAGGCAAGCATGAATTTTCTAATTCTAATTTCCTTAAGAAGTTATGAACTAATTTACTCCCTGCTTAGGCATACAAATACGCGAAACCTCAGAATACGTACAACCTCAGAAACATGATGTATACATTGTATTTTTGAACATGCAAATCTGATAATGCCTAAGTAATATGATGAGAGTCAGCAGAAGCTTACCTTACAGTTGGAAAACACTCTGAAATGGAGTTTGGTTCTGAACTCTGGTGATGTTCTGAGCAGCTTCTTTACGTACTTAGCAGGCTGGAAGCTTTCAACTTGGGCAATGAATGATTAGAAAAATTCTGGAACAGCCAAGGGGTAATGTTCTGACTTCTTTGAGGTGGAGGTGGATGGAGAGTGTATTACAGTTTGAACACAGAAGTTAGGATAGCTTCTAATATATGAATCAGAAACTGTGTGGATGGTTTTAGTCAAGAAACACTTGAGAACAAATGGAGTTTGAATGCAAGAAATCAAAAGTTATCAGGTTTTGTATTTTATGTTTGAAACTTTGGACTCTTGGAATTTTAGCAGGGGTTCAAGGCTTTTTCTTTCTCAATTTTTCGACCATTTTACAGTTGCCAATGACTTTCAATTTATAGGCAAAGATCTTGTAGCTTGGAGAGTATGACCATCACATGCTAGGGTGCTTCCTTGCTGTTGAAGCAAGTATGGTGGTTAGTATCCTTAGCAGCACCTAAGCTGGAATTGTAAGCAGGAATTAAGTAAAGGTAACTTCAAAAGCAAAAGCAATGCATGGGCCCAACACACTTTTGTACAAGAGTTTGTTTTTCCAAGACAGTAAAGGTGCTTCTATGCCACACGTGGAGAAATCCTTTGAACAAAGACCCAGAATTGGTTGTGAGCAATAAATGATAATGAGATTGATCAAACCAGAAATCCTGTAACGTGATATTCTGCATCATTGCTTAGTTCTGGATCAGAAGTTCAGCTTCAGCGTGACTTAGAATAGACATCCAACTTCTAATCTTTGTATCTGCTTGCTCCAACATGTTCTGAAGGAGCTCTCAGACTTTCCAAGAAGCTTGCAGCACGCTTTGTAACCTTCTTTAGATTACCCTTGCAAACTCTGACTGAACCTTTGTGAAAACTGGCCCAGAAGTTATGACCAAACTCTGTCTTAAAAGTGTCCAGAATTTGCTGAGTGCTTTAGTTTCATGGACGTTTTTGAACATTTATAACTTGAAATTCTAGCGTTTCCAAGAGAAGTTCTGTTCTGCAATGTTTTAGATCCTATTGAAATCTATAAATCTTGTGTTAGGAATTCTTCTAGAATCAGCTTGCATCATGGTGATAATCTGATCAGAAGTTCTGAACTCGTCATATTCTTTAAACATTTAGAGAAATTCTAAGTATTTAGAAAATTGACTTTTCCAAAGTAATGCTGACTTTTGAATATCTTGATGAAACAAATCTCACATTCTAACATATCTTGATGAAATATGATTCTTGAGATTGATTTTTTTTAATTCAAAAGTCAAAGTTCGACTTTTCAATATGCAAATGACCATTTTGCCCTTGTGAATGACCTTCTTGGAAAAGTTGTAATTCAAGGCTTGAAATTGGATGGAAGCAAACCTGAGGGTCCAGGTTGATCCTTTGAGAAAGGAAAAGGGCAAATTTTGGGGTACAACAAAGAGATTGTTGATGATAAGTTGGGGAAGGAAAAGGAGAAGTGGATGAAGGAGCGGGATATGATGTTGGAGGAGGAGAGGGAGAAGTGGATGGAGGAGCAGAAGGTGATGTTAGAGAGAGAGAGAGAGGTTGATGGAGGAACGGGAGAGAATGTTGGAGGAGGAGACAAAGAGGTTATTATAGAAGGTGTAGGAGAGTGCCCAATGAAACAACCAGCTGCAAATCATCAAACAATGAAGTCGCCATCGAACGTCTTTTATCCCATATGAAGGGAAAGGTAAACATCGAGAAAACCTAAGAAGGGAAAAGTCACGGTCTTCCGACCGAGAGATCAGGTAAGGGAGTCTGTTACGCGAGAGGAAGGTATTAGCACCCCACACGCCCGTAGTACTCTATGGTATCCACTCTTGTTATCTATCTTATGAGTGTGTCTAAACTATGCTTACTACTTATTACTGAGGAAGAATGCATGCAAAAGAAATGAGAAAAGAATGTAGGGAAAATAAAATTATACTCGCTTGGGCCATACCCCAATGCCTATGTATCCCTTTTGAGGAATCAGAGTTACCGTAGTTCGACTCACATGTTTTTGTTTGTTTTATGCTTTTTATGAACAATATTAATTCCGCCTTCTGCCGCAGCTCGACCTTTGAAGACCCACGCGTTGACACAAAAGTAAATTAATCATGTCCTTACTTGAAAATAGTTTTGAGTTACGCCCTCAAGGTAAGATGCCACATTTGATTGATTTTAATTTTTTACCTTGAAAAAGGGTTTTTATTGTGATTAGCATGTTTTTAATTTGCTAAGGAAAATGTTTTAGTTTTAAATGCAAGGATGCAAAAAGGGAAGAAAAGAGTCTAAGGGGAACTAGCCTATTTCTAAACCTAATGTTATCATACAATGGTGGCCCTATGTCAAGGATGAAAGGGAAATCTCTACCTAATGTTAGCATGCATGGTTTGCAACCTAAGGTCTAACTTACATCTGAAAGGAGCAGGCACATCCTAAGGGAACATGGTATGTACAAGGATAAAACAAACAAACTCAAAAGAGCACACACATAAAATAGTAAGGAAAAGAAGCGAAATGCTTTAGCCAAGGAGAGCGTATCACCCAAGACAAACAAGCGGGAGTAGGATGTAAAATAAAAATGTGACGTCCAAAGCAACTGAACACCTAACCAAGATATAAAAGATCTAGGTAGACGACAGAAGGAAATATGAATGATCACGGAGTATCAGCATCGACCAATGCGAACTTATGAAAAAGCGTGGGGGTTCGATTGCAGAACCCTTCCCCACTTGACGACTCGATAGCAAGAGCAGGCACAACTCCGAAGCTTCATGGTGCGTCACGAGCTAAGGATGACATGGATGAAATTGTGGGGGTTGATTGCAAACCCTCCCCGCTCGCCTCCTTTTGAGGACTTATCATCTATACATATACGAGCACAAATATAAACACACAAGCCGAATACCTACTCAAAGGCAGGGTTTTAATCAAACCACACACATGTAGAAAACAGAATGCACACAATGCGGAATTTCCCTAAACGAGTCTTTAAATAAACCAGAGGGATTTCTGACATGATCAACAACAAAGATCCCCTTCATACATCTCTATCCTACTTCTCATGGCATCAGAAAGCAGTAAAGCCCTACTTCTCATGATCTCTAGAAAAGCAGTAAAGAAATGAAATAAAGTGTGGAGAATTACAAAGGTAGTTACAACAACTACCACGAACAAGCAAATCGTCAAAAGCAAACGAAACAAGGAAGAAGCAAAGAGTACGTGTCGAGCATGCTTCACCAAGAAACAAACTAATTCATAAAAAATATCCCACTAAGATATAAGCAAACGCGTGTGAAATAACCCGGCCGAACCTGTCATCTGGATGTAATGAAACATCAATGAAGTCGCCACCGAACGTCTTTTATCCCGCCGAAAGGGAAAGGTAAGCATTGAGAAAACCTGAAAAGGGAGAAATCACGATCTTTCGACCGAGAGATTGGGTAAGGGAGTTTGTTACGCGAGGGGAAGGTATTAGCACCCCACACGGCCATAGTACTCTACGGTATCCATTCTTGTTGTCTAATCTAATGGGTGTGGTCAAAACCTATGTCTATGGCTTAAAGCTAAAAAGGGAATGCATGCAAAAGAAAAAGAAAACAATGTAGGGAAAATAAAAGTTATGCTCGGTTGGGCCCTACCCCTTTGCCTACGTATCCCTTTTAAGGAATCAGAGCAGCCGTAGTTCAGCTTATATATTTTGGTTGGTTTGTGTTTTTTAGTTAAGACAATAAAAATAGTCAAGATGGCAAAAAATCAAATAAAGAAACAAACAAATGAGATGGTAAGACATCAACTAAATAATAACATAGTAACATGTCACATATGGTGAAACATCAAATGATAAAACAACACACCTAACAATGACATTGAGAGTCAAAGTAGGATAACAAACATGTGCGATGGAGAAACATCGGCTTCAAACAAATGTGCGATGGCGAAACATCGGCTATAAGATAACAAGGTATCATGGAAAAGACGGCGAAACATCAATAAAACGGATGACAAAACATCACACCTAACAATGATATTGAGAATCAAAGTAGGATAACAAACATATGCGATGGCGAAACATCGTCTTCAAACAAGTGTGCGATGGCGAAACATCGGCTAAAAGGTAGCAAGATATCATGACAAAGATGGCGAAACATCAATAAAATGGATAAGAAAATATCACACCTAACAATGATATTGAGAATCAAAGTAGGATAAAAAACATGTGCGATGGAGAAACATCGGCTTCAAACAAATGTGCGATGGCGAAACATCGGCTAAAAGATAGCATGGTATCATGGCAAAGATGGTGAAACATCAATAAAACGGATAACAAAATATCACACCTAACAATGATATTGAGAATCAAAGTAGGATAACAAACATGTGCGATGGCGAAACATCGGCTTCAAACAAATGTGCAATGGCGAAAAATCGGCTAAAAGATAGCATGGTATCATAGCAAAGATGGCGAAACATCAATAAAACGGATAACAAAATATCACACCTAACAATGATATTAAGAATCAAAGTAGGATAAAAAACATGTGCGATGGTGAAACATCAACTTTAAATAAATGTGCGATGGCGAAACATCGGCTAAAAGATTTAAAAACAAAGCCAAGCGCGCACAAACAAATAAGATTGATTTGAATATTTTATCTTGAAGAAGGGTTTGAGTTTATTAGAAGTGTTTTATGATTTTCTAAGAAAACAAATTTTGTTTTAAAATGCAAAATTCAAAGGAAGAGAAAAAAAACAACTAAGGGAAACTAGCCTAGCACTATCCCTAGTGTTATCATACAATGATTGACCCTAAGATTGAGGATAAAGGAAAACCCTACCTTAATTCTCATGTCAAAGGAAGCTTAACAAAACTATCCTATAGGGAAAAGGCAATGAGAGCGAAGTCGTGATCTCAATTTCTAAATTGAGTGACTCATCGATCAATAGTTAAAGAAGAAAAACAATAAACATCCTATAGGGAACATGCACAGAGAGCGAAGTCGTGATCTCAATTTATAAATTGAGTGACTCATCGATCAACAATTAAAGAAGAAAAGCAATAAACATCCTATAGGGAACATGCACTGAGAGAGAAGTCGTGATCTCAATTTCTAAATTGAGTGACTCATCGATCAAAAGTTAAAGAAACAAACACAACACATGTATCAAACAAAAACATAGGGCCTCCTGACATATATCAGCAACAGAGGTCCCATCATGCAACATAGAACTATACAAAATGAAAATAGAAGAAAGGAAATAGTGCAATACCAAACGGATAATTATTCGTAGCAACTGAGAAAGAATAAAAGAAACCCAGAGAACTTCAAGCAAGCTGGCATCAGCAGACAAATCAAGTCAGAAATTACGCCATCAGGATGTAAGTATTGAGATTTTCAGATATGAACAAATCCCATGGGAAATGTATGGCTTTCATAATCACATATACATATATCCTTCATAAACCATCAAACATGCCAAACACAAGAGTAGTGCCAATATAATAAATTGTGTTCCCCAAATAAAGTGAAACACAGTAGCCTCAAGCCAAAAATGGAAACTTTCCTCAAAGTACCTCACACATTCAATAGCCAAGTTAGTATTCCCATAAATAGAATGATGATTCACATAAGGGATGGATGATGACACCATAATAAAATGATAAAACATGATAGCAACTATCAAACATTAGACATGATAGACAAAAGGAAACAGGCATATGCACAATTTGGTCAAAAGAATTAGAGGAATGTTGCTCCTTTATATCACCATGTTGAGTTGACAATTGAATATCAATCAAGGATCATGGGAGCTTGAAAAGAATACAATCAAAGGCCATGAAGGTCAGTAGCAAACACAATTCAATCAGGCTCAATTACTTCATCACAGCTCACAAGCATAATAGAAGAGGAATCCCACACAATGCATCAAAATGTTCAATCATTCCAACATGGGGCATTAAGTGAAATGGCTTGAGTTTATATGGATAAACAGAACTAACATGATCATTAGGTGCCCAATCATAGGCCTCACTCAAGTTCATTAGCCATCAAACAAATTGCAATAAGATATGCAACATTAATTGGGTACCTTCACTTCAAAAATACATCAAAAATAGAAAAGGATTTCAATAATTCAAACCAAAAATTTCTTAGCATCTTTGAAGTGTATAAAAGTCATAAAGCAAGTCTTAAATTCATGAATGGTTGAGGAGGGGATCAAATGAGGCCCAAAGTTCAAAACTAGTTGGCCAAACTACCAAACTAGCCAAACTTTCAAAATAATTTGTGGAAAAATATCAAACCAAGTTAAATAATTCAATAAAAATGGTTTTTAGATCCTCAATACATCCATGAACCATAATCAAGGTCTAAATTCCATTGAAAATCCAGGGCATAATGGTTTTGAAAATGAAACTTGCAATGTAAGCTACAAAACCCTAATTGTTTGAATTTTAATCTTAAATATTAATTAGGTAAGATTAAAATTCAAACAATTCAAACCAAGATTATGCAAACCACAAGGAAACCCTAAATGTCAGAATACATATTTTTCCATATTTTTTGAATTAAAGAAAAGTCAAAAATAAAATCAAATTCAAACAATTAATCAATTAAACAAATAATCATATCTCAAAATAAAATTTTAATCAAAATTCAGAAAAATATCTAACCAAAATTATATTCAAATATTAGAATTAAAAACACACATCCCTGATTTTTTGTGGAATGTTTGAATTAAAGGAAAAATTAAAATAAAAATCAAACAAACAATTAACAAGTAAACTATTATTTAAAGGCAAAAATACAAACCCTAGCCAAAAGTCACAAAAAGGTCAAAATAAAATTATATTCACACTCTATGATCAAAAATAAACTTATATGATTTTTTTGAGGATTTTTAAATTAAAGGAAATATTAAAACAAAATTATGAAGCAAACATTTCAAATAAACTTCTCAAATTAAATTTCTAATCAAAAATAGAAAAAATGCTAAACAAAATTCAGAATCAAATTCTAAATAATTTTAAGAGTTCAAAACATTTTTTGTGGAATTTTTTAGATCAAGGAAATATTAAAACAAAAATAAACATTAAACAAATAATTAAATAATAACACAAATTTTTAAACTAATCAAAACATTTTCAAAAATTATTTAAAAAATACACAAGGTCAAAAATATTATTTTTAGGTTTCCTGAATTTTTTCATAATTTTTCAACCATTTTTGAGCAAGAAATAAAATCATGAAAATCAATTTATGAAACAAAATTCAAATGAGTTAAAAAAAACAAATGAGCCAACCAGAGGAGGCCACACCATCATCTTCAACCTCTGGCTAGGGCAAAAATGCGCGCAAGATTAGATCCACCACCTCATGTTCTAATCAACATAACATGCTCAATTCTACACCATTTTTCATGAAATTTTGTGCAAATTAAAGCCAACATATCATACTATACTATGCAATTCGAATCACATCAAATAATTAACCATAGATCAAGAACGGATCGTGTGAACATGACAAAAACTCACTGAGCAGAAAATTTCAGATGCATCATACATGCACATCTCATTAAATCAAAAGCTTGAAGCTACATAACCACTTAGTGAACTTCAAACAACATGATTATGAACTTAAATCACACAATGCACGGCTAAAAATCAAGATCCAAAGTTAAGAATTCTAACCTTTAAGGCAAAAATGAATCTACTGTCTCCTTCACTCCAGTTGCAAACTAAGCCTCGATCTACAATCCTTATCACTTGGAGAAGAGAATGCAAGAAGAAACAACCAAAACGCGCAAGTGAATTGAGAGAATCGAAGAAATTTGCAGAACAAGTGGCTATGGATTTTTTGAGTTCAGGGATGAAATGAAGCAGCCATGAGGCTCAATGAAGCTTTCCTCTCAATATATAAAGCACGAGGAGGAGGGTAGGATAAGCTTTTCACACTGAAAACCGTTAGAAAGAATGAATTCCTCTTTTTGCCAAAATTAAGTGTGCACATGCAACCCTCAAATTCCTCGTGCATTCTCCATGATTTTACGTGCATTTCAATTCTTTTTATCTCAGGAAGAGATTAGCAAAAGATTAAGGCTTAAACCTTTGTATTAACCAAGTGTTGGTGATTAGGCATTTTCATGCCACTTTTTGCAAAACCACGAGTTGCCCTTGAATTTGCCCATGTGTAGCTCAAACTTTGGCATGATGAGCCTTAGTACATTGCAAATTAGTCATGGGCCAAGTTTGAAGTGAAACAAATGGCCACAAATCAGGTTATCAAGAATTTGTAATTTGCATGGTGTGCATGAATTCAATGAAATGCCTCAAAATTCTAAAGTTCATAACTTGCTCATATTTTTGAATTTGGACAAAAATGAGTACAATTTGGAAAGGTATTGAAAAGATATACAATCGCTTAGTTTTGAGTTTTTGCAATTGAAACAATTAAGGTCCTCAAAATTTGACATGAAATTCACTAAATTTGGAAAATGACCTATAATTTTGTGACTTCCAAGCTTTATAACTCTTGACTCTTTGCCAATTTGGACATGAAACCAAAATGAGATGAAAGATCACCCTCTTAGATTTCCAAGCATACTTCATTTTCATTTTTTTGATCAAAGGTGAATAAAATATGAATTTTTGAAGTGAAGTCCTCATTTTCCAAAATTAGAAACTTTTAGGGTTTCTTCATGAACAAGTTTCAACCCAAGCCTCAATCTCTTTGATCCAATGATCAAAATGGACTTGAAATATGAAAATTACACCCTTGAATTGATGGTTGACCAAAAGTTCACTTGGTCAACCTTGACTTTGACTGATTTTGACCAAAATGACCATTTTGCCTCTTTGAATCAAATGATCCACTTCCCTTCAAAATTGATGATCAAAACTTCAAACATATGATCTTACAAACATATAGAGGCCATGTACAAAGTTTCACTTCAAAATTCTCAAGAAATCTTGATGATATCCCAAACCCTAGTTTTGGTTAACACCTTAGGAGACTGATGAATCATCTTCAAAACTTCAAATCCTCTGGGCATCTTGACCAAATTCTTATACAAAGACTTTTCAAATACCAATGAGATGTTGTAGCTTCCAAATAAAGACTTGTACATTGATCAATAGCCTTGATCAAACAAAACCCTAATTTGACTGGTGAATCAAAATAGTGATTCTTCTTATAATCAAACACAAACTTCAATCCTCTGATGATCCAAAGAGATGGATAAAACATCTTAAGATATGCAATAACTTTTGAGCTTGAAAGATCCAAATGTTTAGATGATAAGGTTCTACTTGAGCAACTTGTCAATGCAATCAACCTTCAAAGCTTGAGGAAGACTTGATAACCAAAGTACTTTGATCCCATCACAATGTATGAATGCAATGCAATATGATAATCATGATGAAACATAAGCCTAAATCAAGAGGGTAAATTTTGGGGTGCAACAGCTGCCCCTATTTAAATATCTTCAACATGATAAGTGAGAAAAGTGATAACTTTCGAGCGTTCAGAGTTGAAGATAATTAAATACAAAAGAACCCGAAAATTTACACTCTTGAAGAAAAGAGAACAAGAAGCAGAAAATATCCAAGACATGCGTCAGAATGAAGCTGTAACGCAGGTTGAAACAGAAAAAAAACAAAGAAGAGTAGACGCAACTAATCTTCCGGACAAATGTGCCATGGCAAAACTGGGCTTCAAAAAGGGTGAGATAAAACTCAAACCACAGAGTATAGGCGAAACTAAGCTCTGAAAAAGAAAACGTACGCGGGTGAGGAGACAAAACTCTGAGCTCGACCCAAAGCAAAAGTGGCTAGAGTGCGTGATTCTAGGAGCACTTGCTAATCTCAACTAAGATAGACAGTATGAAGGAACTGAAAGAATCCCATAAATGAGGAACAAAAGCGAGACGAAACTCGACTCAATAACTAGTTAGGAGAAACTAAACTAGATGACTACCAGGACGAAACTGGATTTCACACACGGGTAACGAGGCGAAACTCGACTCATAGAAAAGTGATGAGAGTACATGTTTCTCAAAGCACCTGTTGGTCTCAGATCAATGGATAAACAGTGACGAAAACTGATAGAAGGATCCAAGGAACAAAAGAGACTGATTTCAAACCAAGGACGCAGTATGAACACTGCACTCGGTAAATGAACACCGTTAAAGGATCCAAGGTATGAAAGCAAAAACGAGATGAAACTCGACTCATTAACTAGTTAAGAGAAACTAAACTAGATGAGTACCAGGACGAAACTGGATTTCATGCACAGGCGACGAGGCGAAACTCGACCCAAAGCGCGAGTGATGAGAGCGCATGTTTCTTAGAGCACCTGCTGGTCTCAGATCAATGGATAAACAGTGACGAAAACTGATAGAAGGATCCAAGGAACAAAATAGACTGATTTCAAACCGGGGACGCAGTATGAAAATTGCACTCGGTAAACGAACACCGTCAAAGGATCTAAGGTATGAAAGCAAAAACGAGACAAAACTCGACTCAATAACTAGTTAGGTGAAACTAAACTAGATGAGTACCATGACGAAACTAGATTTCACGTGCAAGCTGAGGAGATGAAACTCTGAGCTCAACCCATAGCAAGGAGATTAGGGCGTACACCTAAAAACCTACTGAAAGCAAATATCAGGACGAAACTGGTATTCAAAAGGTGCATCAATAAACATTGGAATGAACCGGAGAGGGCAGTGAAGACTAAACCCGAGAAGACCACGCCAGGGCGAAACTGAACTACAGTCGAGAGTGGACACTCAAACAAACAAATGATTGACGTCAAAAAGATATTGGTATGGGGGGAAAATTGAGATAATGAGGAAGGAGACCTCGCTGGGGATTTAACCTGAAGTATTAGCAAATTTACTGGGGACAGTAGAAACAAAAATGGCTTATGTTCCGATGCATGTTTGAATTCTTTTTATATAGCGCAATGCTCCATATAATGGAAATGCTACGCGTTTTGGTAGATGTAATGTAATGATGCATGTCTAAAAGTTTCACTGGGGAATAGCGCATTGAGAAGCCAATAACCAAGAAGTCAGAATCTGACGTGACTTGAAAAAATAAATTACAAAATCCAAAGGAGAGGAGAAAATATGGGGAACCGCTAGAGAGGGAACCTCGAAGAGATGAAGCTTCACGGGGAATAACAACCGAGCAACCAGTAGAAACGAACCACAAACATTGAGAGGAGCTGCATAAATAAACTGCAAACTCCTAGAGAAGATCAGATCGATAATGTAGCTTCTGGAGAAGGACGCCATCTGAAGATTAGACATCGAGGGAGATGATCAGGGCAAGACTGTAATCTCTGGAAAAGACAGCGCGCGGCCGTGTTAAGGATGACACCAAGACAATAAACCCGACGTGAGGGGTGAAAATCTTTGCTGGGGGAACAAAGCTCTATTGAGGAGACGAGACTTCACCGGGGATACAAAACTTTGTTGAAGATTTTTGTTGTAGAGATTTTTCTTTGGAATGCAACCATTGGATGGATCATGCAGATAGTCACACAGTATCGACCTTACTGGGGATAAGAAAAGATCTTAACATAAGGATGCCCCAATCAACAGACCGACTGGGAAATGAGAGGTCATGGTGAGGGATCTCTGTTGGTAACTACGTTGGGGAAATGCGTTCCTCAAATCCGGAGCCTCGGAATGAAGCCTTTAAAAGAAAATCCCCGGGGCAACAAAACTTCGCTGCAGAAACGAAACATCACTGGGGATAGGTAAAGTCCTATTCATACATGGGCTCTGTCCAACAGAAGAAAACCAAATATTACCTTCCTATCAATCATTAAGCTCTTACAGGTATTCAACGTGCAAGCTCTTCTTTTGATGTCAAACAAATGTTTTGCATGCAGAAAAATGTTTATTTTGGGAATGACAGACCTGATGCGACGGTTATTTAAGCCTTGAAGTTGAAAAAAGCTTAACAAAGTTTCGGATCTCTGTTGTGAATGAATCACTGGCTAGAGTGCAAAAATTTCAAAACTTTTCTTCCCTTTCTCTTTTTTTGAAAAAGCGAGTCAAGATGCGGGTGATAAGATACCATCATGGATATGCAACACATATTTGGGAGTTTAGGAAAAGCTATCATGTCGTAGTATGCTTTCGAGTTAAACCCTTGTTTCAGTTAGGACTTTTAGAGGTTGTAACGTGGCCTGGTTCGAGGTTTTTTTAGAAAAAAGTTTTTTTCAAGGCTCAAGTTATTTGGTGCCCACCCCCTTCGTGATATTCTCCTGTCCTAAGTTCAGTTGATTTATCACAAACATTCCTCTCTCAAAAGGATTTATAATGGTAGAGTGATCACGACAAATTCTCCAACATGATTGTCACTTAGCTTTGCTGCTTTTGTTTTTGATATTATTGTTCCTCTTCTTTTGATGAAAATTTTATTGGATAATCTTTTTTTTTCTGGCCTTTTAGGCTCTCTTTTCCCTAACTTTTGCCTGGACAAAATCTTTTGAATTTCAAATTTGGGAGTCCAGCGGGATGCCCTAACTTTTGCCTAAGCGACTTATTTTCAAGTTTCGACTTAGCGGGGCTTTTTGTTTCTTTCTTATTCATACTTTCCACTTCGAATAAGTCAGTGTGACTTTAGATCTTTGAACTTTTTCTTTCTCTCTTTTTGTTTTGAAGAAAACAAATGCCTCATTCCTTGGTCGGCGAGGGATAGCCATTATTGTATCGATTCGATCTCGACCTCTGGACTTTGTGAGGAAATGAACATCGTGGTTTAGACATTTTTCCTGATCTCATGATGCGAAAGATAAAATGTGGTGATCCTCAGATGGGACATTCCTTCTGAAATTTGAATGCTTGGTCAAATTAACTAAACATCTACCCTGCCCCTGGTTAAAAAAAATAAGGTTTTTTTTAACGGAAAAGAAACTCCTACTTCGAAGGCTCAGAGGGGTTAACGGGGGTCTAACTCCCTTATATCTCTGGTGTTTGGGGATTGAAACAATGCATATACATCGTCAACGGGGTTTTACTCAAAAGCATACCATCACAGTCATTGTTTTTAGCTAAAATCCTTCCTCCAAACTCTTGGCTAAGCAAAAGAATTGGCACAGTTGATATCAAAATGCCCAAAAAATCGATTAAAGAGTGATACTGGATGGATTAAGTAAAATGAAACAATTTCTTCAAGGCAAAAATGTTCAACGCATCAAGACTGACATTCGGCCATAAACAAAATCCTATATGTAGACAATGCTAAAACAATCAATCAAGATAACACATGAAAGTGCGAAAAAGAAACGTAATAAAAGCCATTATGGGGAAGGAATATCTCCAACTAGGTTTGCCAATCTCGCCGACCTGCTGTAATCTTGATATTACCCTGACCCATGACCTTCACCAACAGCACGGAGCTGTGAAACAAAATGGCAAGGCACCCGCCAGCAAATTGAATGAGAATTCTATCCATCAAAGAACTAAACAGGCCCCTTGCACAGCAGTAGTTGTATTTGTTATCTGTATTTCAAGTGATCAACTAACCATGACTTAGATTACAATTTCCGTGTAAGGCCCACAAAGTTTATATGCACATGCTTATCAAAATATTGGACGTTTTTGCAAACAAAATAGTAAAAAGGGAGAAAAGAAACGTATACGTGTACTTGAAAGAAGATATTCTATTGGTTTTGAGAAAACAACCTGTGAAAAAGGCATTTACATTTTGAAGCAAGTAATTATAAAATCAAAGCAAACAAGTGTTTACAAATGGCAATGTGAATGTGAATATCCATCAAGTCCCGACTCTGCTATGACTCCTATGACTCTTACGCTCTCATCTTCCTGCTTTCAGACAGATCATTCTTGGATTAGCTTCGAGCTTATGCTAGGTGACAGAACGAAGGAAAGAAACAAAGGATCTCATGCCGAGCGTAGTCATTTGCTTTAAGTCTCTAACTTTTTCCTAAATCGCCCTTTCGGGTTTTCGATTCACCAGGACACCCTCTTTTTTCCTAAACCGCCCTTTCAGGTTTTCAGTTTAGCAGATATTTATTAATTTTATGCAAAGTATTTTTTAACTACGTCAGCATTCACAGGGAGAGGGAAGTACTCTCCATCCATAGTCGTGAGAATCATCGCTCCTCCAGAGAAAACTTTTCGGACCATGAAAGGACCTTCATAAGTCGCAACCCACTTGCCCCTGGGATCTCCCTGGGGGAGAATTATCCTTTTTATCACAAGGTCACCTGGCTTGTAACACTGAGGCCGTACCCTCTTATCAAAAGATTTCCTCATCCTTTGCTGATATACTTGACCATGACATACAACCGTCAACCTCTTCTCGTCAATAAGTTCCAACTGCTCCAGCCGATTCTGTACCCATTCACTTTCATCTAGCTCAACATCCTTCATGATCCTAAGAGAAGGAATCTCGACTTCTACCGGCAATACTACTTCCATGCCGTAAACCAACAAAAATGGGGTTGCCTCAGTCGAAGTATGCACAGTGGTGCGATAACCATGCAAAGCAAAATGCAGCATCTCATGCCAATCTTTATAGGTTACTACGATCTTTTGCATAATCTTCTTGATGTTCTTATTGCCCGCTTCGACAGCTTCGTTCATCTTTGGTTGGTATGGGGAAGATTTATGATGCTTGATTTTGAAGGACTCATAAAGCTCCTTCATCATTTTGTTGTTCAAATTAGACCCATTATCAGTAATGATCTTTTCAGGCACTCCGTAGCGACATATAATATTGTGCTTAATGAATCAAGTTACCACCTGCTTGGTGACATTGGCATAGGATGCAGCTTCGACCCATTTTGTAAAATAATCAATGGCAACCAGAATGAAACGGTGCCCATTGGATGCAATCGGTTCAATTTTGCCGATCATATCAATTCCCCACATCGCAAATGGCCAAGGGGAAGTCAAGACATTCAAAGGTACTGGCGGCACATGTACTTTATTAGCATAGACTTGACATTTGTGACAAACCCGTGCATGATTGTAAAAGTCAGTCTCCACGGTGGACCAATAATAACCTGCTCGCAAGATCTTTTTAGCCATGGTATGCCCGTTAGAATGGGTCCCGAAATCACCTTCATGTATCTCCTCAATGATTCTAGCTTCTTCTTTCTTGTCAACACATCTGAGCAGTAAACCGTCATGATGCCTTCTATACAACACACCACCACTGAGGAAAAACTTGGCTGAAAATCTTCTCAAGAACTTCTTATCTGTGACGGATGCCTCTTCAGGGTACTCTTGTGTTTCAAGATATCTTTTAACATCATAAAACCAAGGATTACCATCTAATTCCAAACTAGCCTCAAAATAGAAAGCTGGCTCACTAAAACTTCTGATGGTAATGGAAGGTGCCTCATTAGCCCACTTAACCTTGAACACGGAGGACAAAGTTGCCAGTGCATCAGCTAGATTGTTTTCTTCTCTGGGAATATGCTCAAACGTGATCTCTTCGAAGTACGTAATCAGTTTCATAACATGCTCACGATAGGGAATTAGGTTCTGATGGCGAGTCTCCCAATATCCATTAATCTGGCTGATAACAAGATTGGAATCCCCGTAAACTTTCAAAAATTTGATGCGTAGGTCGATCGCCGCTTCAATGCCATAAATTCAAGCCTCAAATTCGGCCATGTTGTTAGTGCAATCGAAACAAATACGAGCCGTGAAAGGCATATGGTATCCCTCAAGAGAAGTGATAACAGCTCCGACACCGTTGCCCATGGCATTGGTGGCACCATAAAAAACAAGCGTCCAACGTGATCCCGGCTCGGGTCCTTCGTATGGGTCTGGCATATTACAATCCCGAATATACACATTTTCCTCATCTGGAAAATCAAACTTCATCGGTTCATAATCGTTCACGGGCTGATGAGCAAGATGGTCGGCCAGTACACTACCCTTAATTACTTTTTGAGTAGTGTATTGGATATCATATTCGGTGAGTATCATCTGCCAACGGGCTACCCTGCCTGTAAGAGCTGGCTTCTCAAAAATGTACTTGATTGGATCCATTTTGGATATCAAGTAGGTGGTGTGAGTTAACATGTACTGCCTCAAACGTTTGGCGGCCCAGGAAAGCGCACAACAAGTCTTTTCCAGCAATGAATACCTTGAATCGCATTCCGTAAACTTCTTACTCAAGTAGTAAATAGGCTGCTCTTTCTTCCCCGTCTCGTCGTGCTGACTGAGAACACAACCCATTGAGCTCTCCAACGCAGTTAGATACATGATTAGTGGACTTCCTTCCACTGGAGGCATGATTATCGGAGGTTCCTACAAATACTCCTTTATTTTGTCAAAGGCCTTCTGAAAATCCTCATTCCATTTCACTGTCTGACTTTTCTTTAAAAACTTGAACAAAGGTTCGCAGGTGGCTGTGAGATGAGAAATAAATCTAGAAATGTAGTTTAACCTTCCCAAGAAACCACTTACTTCCTTCTCTGTCCTTGGTTCAAGCATTTCCTGTATCGCTTTTACCTTGGCCGGGTCCACCTCGATACCTTTTTCACTTACAATAAAATCCAACAGCTTGCCGGATCTCACCCCGAAGGTGCACTTATTCGGATTCAACCTCAGCAAGAACTGCCTCAGTCTTTCAAACAATTTTTCCAGATGAACAAGATGTTCCTATTCCGTATCATACTTAGCAATCATATTGTCCACATAAACCTCAATCTCTTTGTGAATCAAATCATGAAAGAGAGTGATCATGGCGCACTGATATGTTGCCCCGACATTTTTCAAACCAAACGGCATCACTTTATAATAGAAAGTTCCCCAAGGCGTAATAAATGTTGTCTTTTCCATATCCTCCGGAGCCATCTTAATTTGATTGTAACTCGAAAAACCATCCATGAACGAAAACACTTTGGAATGAGCAGTATTATCGACCAACACATCAATATGCGGAAGAGGGAAATCATTTTTAGGGCTGGCCCTGTTCAAATCCCTATAATCACGCACATCCTAACCTTACCATCCTTCTTGGGCACATGCACAATATTTGCAATCCATGGCAGATAATTGATGACCTTTAAGAAATTCGCGTCCAACTGCTTCAGGACCTCCTTCTTGATCTTCTTGGACATCTCAGGATGAGTTCTTCGGAGCTTTTTCTTGACAGGAGAACAACCTTCTTTGAGCGGTAGTCGATGCACCACTATGTATGTATCAACCCAGGCATATCCTCATAAGACCAAGCGAAGATATCAGAATACTCACGAAGTATCTCAATCAATCTGACCTTTATACTTTCCTCGAGATCTGCCCCTATCTTGACTTGTCTTCTTACCTCTTCTGTGCCAATATTCACCACCTCAATCGAATCCTGATTCAGATGGATAACCTTCTCCTTTTGTTTTAACAATTTCGCTAATTCCTCAGGAAGATCACAATCCTCATATTCTTCTTCTTCAACTTGATAAATAGGAGTATCAAAGCCATAATGAGCCATATCAGAGTCCTTATCAATGTAATCGGTGGTGGAAGTGCATCTGCATGAACGACATTTTGGCGTTTTTTAGTGACAGTGTATGAAAAGAGAAACATTGCCATTCAAATAAAAAAAGAAATGGAGCAAAATTTTGAATGCAAAAACGTCCTTTATTTCATGATAAACTTGAAAATAAACATGGTGGCCCTACACAAATGATTCACCACGCCTTGGGCAGAGCATAGGAATTATGATATGATAATAAAAGAAAACAAGAAAATTAATCCTCAGCGCTTGAAACTTGGATAACATCCACAGAAGTCCAATTGTTGAGTGTCTGGCCTGGAATAATCGGACGAATCCAATCTTCGACATTGTAGCCATCAACCCTATTGTCGCCAACTGCATTGACATGTCATTCTTGAGCAGCACAAGGACGGGAAAACTTCACAGGAGTAGATAAGCTAGATGCTCTGGGAGTTGCACTTTGCTGACCTGGGATAAAACCAAGACCAAATTTATCAAATTTTGGGGTAACGTCCAGCACCTGACCCCAACCTTCAGGGTTACCATTTTCCACCACAGCTCTCGCATCCTTGAGAGAAGACATAACAATTTCAGGTTTCCTTTTCTGCTCTGGAGGAGGAAAATTGACAGCATGAACTGTCTCAAACGCCTGAAACGGAGTCTCATGTATCTCGCCTTCAACTTCAACATAGCGGAATGATGTCAAATGACTCACGATGTACTCTTCCTCGGCGCACACAGTTATCACCTTTCTCTCTGCAGGATACTTGAGTTTCTGATGAAGAGTAGAAGTGACCGCCCCTGCTTTATGAATCCACGGCCGCCCCAACAAACAACAATACGCTGGCTGTATATCCATGACAAAAAATGTAGCCGTGAAGGTGCAAGGACCAACCTTGATTGGTAACTCCACTTCCCCGAACACTGACCTTCGAGACCCATCAAACGCCTTCACCATCAAATCACTAGGGCGTAGCTCCAGTCCAGAATAATTAATTTTCATCAATCATGACTTGGGCAATACATTCAAAGACGATCCTGTATCCACCAAAACCCGGCATAAAGTAGTGCCCCTGCACTCCATTGAAATATGCAATGCTTTATTATGGTCTTGACCTTCCTGAGGAAGATCAAAATCTGTGAAGCCCAGACCATTCCCGACAAATATGTTAGCACAAACATTCTCAAACTGATTGATTGTTATCTCATGTGGCACGAACGCATTCTTTAACAACTTCATCAAAGCATTTCTGTGAGGTTTTGAATAAATCAACAGAGACAAGATAGACATCTTAGAAGGAGTATGGCTTAGATGATCAATTATGCTATAATCACTCTTTCTGATAATTCGCATTAACTCTTCAACCTCATCGGGAACTGAAGAAGCTTCTGGTATCGGAATTGGTTGAGTCACATTGGCTGACGTAACCCTTGGATTACCAATCATCGCCTGCTGTTTTCCTTTTTCTCTTGCAGAAGCATCTGCCGCATGTTGCACATTGGAAGGACCAAATACTCTCCCGCTTCTAGTCATTCGACCTACACCAGAAAAATTATGAACTTCCCCTTTATTATCTTCAGCACGTTCTTCCTCAGACAAACGAGTACTTACTTCCTGCTTCACCCCATGGTAATAAACATCGGCACCATAATGCCATGGGATGTCCTTCTCACTGGTATACGACATGGGACCAGGTACCGTAATCATCAAAGGAGGTGCCCTAGATGGGGTAGGAATGCGCACAGGGGTGTAAGGAATAGATACCACAACAACATCTTCTTCGGTAACCTTACAGTAGCTCGGTTTTCTATCGAACTGCAGGGAACCCTCCTTTATCATCAAATGGATACCGGCTTTTAAATCATCACAGCCCTTCGGTTGCTCTCTACACTTGGCACACTCTGAAGTACAACCCGGGAAAATAGAATTGTCAAGCAAATACCTCTTAACATACCACAACAGAGTAGTTACTTGTTCCACATTCATGATCAAATTCAACATTTCACCATTATCATCAATCATATTAACAACACCCCCTCCATGCCTAGGCATTGGGTTCTGAGTAACATTCAGATCAGTTACTGGAGTAAACTCAATTTCCTTAGCATCCAACAAGTCTTGTATCTTGCACTTCAACGCAAAGAAATTGTCAGTAGAATGACCAACTTCGCCTGAATGGAATTCACATCTTGCGTTAGCATCATAGTTAGGAGGAAGTCTTGCGGGTGGTGGTGGCATATTTCTCAAACCGATCAACTTCAAATCGAGCAAATGGTGGAGTGATTCAGTAAGAGATACTGGCAAGGGATTGAATTTCTTCAACTGTCTCTGCTGTTGATTATTATACTATTGGGGAGCATCTTGCTGTCTTTGTTGTTGAGGCACTGTATTCGGTCTCTGCTGCGGAGGAGCATTAACAGGAATAGAGACATCATTGATTTGTTGGTGTTGACGATCCTCTCTTCTTCCTCTATGAGAGTAAACCGCACTCGCGTCGCCTTCCCTTTTCTTAGGGTAAGTGTTGAATGGTTTCTTACTGCCTCCTGATGAGCCACTGGAACCTCCAATCTGAATTTTCCCCAGTTTTAAACCTACCTCAGTTCTTTCACCAGCCATAACCAAGTCTGCAAATCCTGCCGAAGTACTTCCTATCATTTGCTCATAGAATGGCCCTTGTAGGGTACTCATAAACATATCAATGAGTTCTCTCTCCATGAGTGGAGGTTGAACCCTCGCAGCCAACTCATGCCACTTCTGAGCGTATTCCTTGAAAGATTCTCTTGGTCCCTGTGACAAATTCTGTAACTGAGTGCGATTAGGCGCCATATCCACATTGTACCGATAATGTTTGACAAAAGCCCGAGCAAGATCATTCCAGCAACGAATATGGGTTTTCTCCAACTTCATGTTCCACTCCAGGGATGCCCCAGATAGGCTATCCTGGAAAAAGTGAATCAAAAGCCCCTGATTCTCAGTATGCACCGACATCTTTCGGAAATAAGCAGTTGCATGAGTAACAGGACATGATGTTCCGTTGTACTTTTCAAATACAGGAGGCTTGAACTTTGGAGGAACTTTCACCCCAGACACCAACCCGAGATCATTAGCATCTATACCAAGGACTCCTTGCCCTTCCACAGCCTTCAAACATTCTTCCAACAATCGATACTTCCTATCCTCAACCTGAACTTCCGGATCTGAATGCTGAACAGAAAACTGATCTTCATCCTGGTCAAAGTCATAATTCTGCTCCTGATAGCCCCTTATACCGCCCTGATTATATCTTTTGTTCCCCACAAGACGAGGTCCTGGTGACGGGGGAAACTTCCCTACGTTGCGCACAAAAGGGTTTCCGGGCATCCCATAAAAATTTCCAGCATGCTGATCTTGCACATCCTCCAATCCTACAAAAATGTCCTGATAGATCCCTTGATTTCCATCATCCCCTGGATAGTGGCGCTGGTTGTTGACAATGGCAGCCAGTTCCTCCTGTCGGCGATTCACATTGGTGATGACCTCCATGAACTAGGTCATCTGAGTAGCCATATGGGCCCTCATTTCAGCGAGTTCAGCTTGAACTTGTTCCATCTGTCTTGGAAAATTATTTCTGGTGGAATACCGATGAGTAGTCGTCTTGAATTCTGAATAAGAAAAGCAGAAGAATAAGAATACCGTCTTGAGATAACCTGTAATGTTATGAAATGCATGATGTGCATGATATGTTTGTCATTTCCCAGTATTCAAGAGTCCTTTTATTCATTAATCACGGCATGCAACCAAATATCAAACATACAATCAAGGGGAAAAAAGGACAATAAGACAAACACTTCAATTATTTACAAATAAAAGAAACGATGTTCGAGTGACTTCGGACATTTAAGAGTGTAACGATAAACAACAAAATACGTGTTTCAAAGTAAACTTAACAAAAAAAAACGAAATAATAAAAACAAACAACGGTCCCTTCCAACAATCCTGGGGGTGACCAAATACACCAAAGGTAAGTAACAAAAACTAAATTTCTGGAACAAGACACGCTTCAAGGTGCTGACAATACTCTTCAAGTCTGGCTTTCTCTTTCAAAAGTTGTGATGCGACTACTTTACTTTCTTGAAACCAATCCTCTGCGACACGCCTCTGGGCTACTTCCTTCTTAAGCTGAGCATCTTTGTCTTTGAGCTATTTCTCCAAGTTTTGAATCTTCTTCCTGTAGCTATTCTCAGATGCTTGAAGCTTCTGACACTCCTGCTGGGTCTTACTCAACTCTTCTTCCATTTCAGCATGAGACCTCTTCCTAAAACTGGTTGCATCAGAAGTTTCCCCTTGAGCTTCTTTGAGTTTGTGAGCTAAGTCGGCCCTTTCTTGATCTACCAAAAAAAGTTTCATTCCTGCCTCACGGCCTTTTGCACGAAGTTAAATGTTCTCAACATGAACCTGGGTGAACATTTCGGTAGGCACTGTGTTACTCAGAACAGTAGGAGGTTGCTCACATATAGGAGTCGACCTTGCAAATGGTAACCGTAAAATCTTAACCCTGGCTCTAATCCATTCCAAGTAAGGAACTCTAGCAATAGGAACCTTCTTGCCCAAAGTAGTTCTATCCTTCTTGTGAATTCTCTTCCAAGCACTTGTCACTCTTTTCAACATCACAGGATCACTTCCTCTAACAAAATATACTGTCTCAGACACCTCCTCAACCTTTGGCGGTCCATCCATTGCATATCCCAATTGACGATAAGCAAGCACCAGATTATAGTTGATACATCCCTTAGTTCCTATGAGGGGAACATTAGGGAAATCTCCACAGCTAGTGATAATACTCCGTACTTCCCCCATGTCATAATTCCACCAGATATCAAATGAAGTAAAGTTGACAAGTCTTGATGACCATCAGAGAGAATGTCTGGTATCCACAAAAGGGTCGCTTACCAGTAGGTGCAACTTAAACCATTGATATAACATTGAATGACATAAACTTACATTACCTCCTTTTCCATGCCTGAAATGAATGGTGTAAAGAGTATCTGCTAAGAGTGTCGGTACCAGGTTCTTATTTCTAAAAACACAAATAACCGTCAAATCCACAAAATTTCTCTTGCGAGGAAAGAGGATGATCCCGTATATCATGAGAGCAAACAGAGAGCTGAAGTCACTCTAATTCCCTTTCTTTGCCCAATCTTCAGCTTTCTTCACTAAGAAATCCAAATAAAACCCTGTAGTATCCTCACTTGATTTCCAATTGTCTTTCACCTCTTTCCAACTCAAATGAAGAATTCCAGCAATAACTTCGAACTTCGACCTCTCCGGCACTTGGACAAAAGGAACTTCATCGGACAACTTGATATTAAGTAGGTACGCGTACTCTTCTAGCGTGGGAACTAGTTGATAATCTTGAAAAGTAAAACACCATAATTCCTTGTCATGGAACTGGAAGAGGGTGATCAAAGCCATTGGGTCAACTGGAGTGTTAAGGATTAGTAACAAATTTCCATAATTTTTGTTGAAATTATTCAGAACATCACCCTTCAAATAAGAACTCAACCTCTTCAATTCGGACACATCAATAGTAGGAATCTGATAAGCGAATGTATGCCTGTTGGGCTCTTTAGCACGAACTGAATCAAACTCATCTGACGGGAGGCCAGCCATTTCTGATGGAAAGAAGACTCTTGAATGTCCCTAGAAAATGACATGTGCATGCTAGTTATTTTTCATACATCATTTTTTTAAGAAATAAATATGCTATGATGCAACATGAAAGGATCAAAGTTTCACACTGGATAATGGCTGGACCATTACAAAACAGCACCACTCAAGATCAAAATAAAATCCTAAAGCTTCAAAACTATCATGGGAACCTGAGTCACCTTCGCAACACAAAGTCACCAACAGTACCTGTACCTGTAAGAAAAGTTTTCCCGCCCCTCTCATGGGTGTAGTCTAGGTCAAGGTAAGGTTAAAAGCCAAATCAGAGTACAAGAACTCGAATTTCAGTATCATCATACGATAACCCCTATCCGAACTACCTCCGAAGTCATGGGTCTCATGGTCAGGTCTACAAAGCATCCGCCTCATATCTGCCATGGCCACTCTATTCCTAGTTCCTATGGAATTCACTCATAGCCTGGGTATGAGGCCTTTTACCTCATGGAACAGCCCATCCACCAAGAAATCCAGAATCCAAACAGTCCAGCCAAATCCAGTATACAGAAAGTAAAGCGCACATAGGATGCAATGCAAACAGATAAATATGCAAGGCGGTAAAATAAACACCCAAAAAAAGAACAAACAAGAGCTAGGATCGACTCCGGGATGGACCAGCAAGAGGTCAATCTGTCCCTAGTGAAGTCGCCAGCTGAAACAACCAGGCCGAACCTGTCATCTGGATGTAATGAAACATCAATGAAGTCGCCACCGAACGTCTTTTATCCCGCCGAAAGGGAAAGGTAAACATCGACAAAACTTGAAAAGGTAGAAATCATGGTCTTTCGACCAAGAGATCAGGTAAGGGAGTCTGTTACGCGAGCGGAAGGTATTAGCACCCCACACGACCGTAGTACTCTATGTTATCCACTCTTGTTGTCTAATCTAATTGTTGTGGTCAAAACCTATGTCTATGGCTTAAAGCTAAAAAGGGAATGCATGCGAAAGAAAAAGAAAACAATGTAGGGAAAATAAAAGTTATGCTCGGTTGGGCCCTACCCCTTTGCCTACGTATCCCTTTTAAGGAATCAGAGCAGCCGTAGTTCGGCTTATATATTTTGGTTAATTTGTATTTTTTAGTTAAGACAACAAAAACAGTCAAGATGGCAAAACATCAAATAAAGGAACAAACAAATGAGATGTTAAGACATCGACTAAATAATAACATAGTAACATGTCACAGATGGCGAAACATCAAATGATAAAACAACACACCTAACAATGACATTGAGAGTCAAAGTAGGATAACAAACAGGTGCGATGGCGAAACATCAGCTTCAAACAAATGTGCGATGGCGAAACATCGGCTATAAGATAACAAGGTATCATGGAAAAGACGGTGAAACATCAATAAAACGGATGACAAAACATCACACCTAACAATGATATTGAGAATCAAAGTAGGATAACAAACATATGCGATGGTGATACATCGACTTCAAACAAGTGTGCGATGGCGAAACATCGGCTAAAAGGTAGCAAGATATCATGGCAAAGATGGCGAAACATCAATAAAACGAATAACAAAATATCACACCTAACAATGATATTGAGAATCGAAGTAGGATAATAAACATGTGCGATGGCGAAACATCAGCTTCAAACAAATGTGCGATGGAGAAACATCGGCTAAAAGATAGCATGGTATCATGGCAAAGAAGGCGAAACATCAATAAAACGGATAACAAAATATCACACCTAACAATGATATTGAGAATCAAAGTAGGATAACAAACATGTGCAATGGCGAAACATAGGCTTCAAACAAATGTGCGATGGCAAAACATCGGCTAAAAGATAGCATGGTATCATGGCAAAGATAGCGAAACATCATTAAAACGGATAACAAAATATCACACCTAACAATGATATTGAGAATCAAAGTAGGATAACAAACATGTGCAATGGCGAAACATCGGCTTCAAACAAATGTGTGATGGCGAAACATCGGCTAAAAGATTTAAAAACAAAGCAAAGGGCGCACAAACAAATAAGATTGATTTGTATCTTTTATCTTGAAGAAGGGTTTGAGTTTATTAGAAGTGTTTTATGATTTGCCAAGAAAACAATTTTTGTTTTAAGATGCAAAATGCAAAGGAAGGAAAAAAAACAACTAAGGGAAACTAGCCTAGAACAATCCCTAGTGTTATCATACAATGATTGACCCTAAGGTTGAGGATAAAGGAAAACCCTACCTTAATTCTCATGTCAAAGGAAACTTAACAAAACTATCCTATAGGGAACAGGCAATGAGAGCGAAGTCGTGATCTCAATTTCTAAATTGAGTGACTCATCGATTAACAATTAAATAAGAAAAACAATAAACATCCTATAGGGAACATGCACTGAGAGAGAAGTTGTGATCTCAATTTCTAAATTGAGTGACTCATCAATCAACAATTAAAGAAGAAAAGCAATAAACATCCTATAGGGAACATGCACTGAGAGTGAAGTCGTGATCTCAATTTCTAAATTGAGTGACTCATCGATCAAAAGTTAAAGAAACAAACACAACACATGTATCAAACAAAAACAGAGGGCCTCTTGACATATATCAGCAACAAAGGTCCCATCATGCAACATAGAACTATACAAAATGAAAATAGAAGAAAGGAAATACTGCAATACCAAACAGATAATTATTCGTAGCAACTGATCAAGAATAAAAGAAACCTAGAGAACTTCAAGCAAGCTGGCATCAGCAGGAAAATCAAGTCAGAAATTACGCCATCAGGATGTAAGTATTGAGATTTTTAGATATGAACAGATCCCATGGGCGATGTATGGCTTTCATAATCACATATACATATATCCTGCATAAACTATCAAACATGCCAAACACAAGAGTAGTGCCAATATAATAAATTGTGTTCCACAAATAAAGTGAAACACAGTAGGCTCAAGCCAAAAATGGAAACTTTCCTCAAAGTACCTCGCACATTCAACAACCAAGTTAGTATTCCCATAAATAGAATGATGATTCACATAAGGGATGGATGATGACACCATAATGAAATGAGAAAACATGATAGCAACTATCAAACATTAGACATGATAGACAAAAGGAAACAAGCATATGCACAATTTGGTCAAAAGAATTAGAGGAATGTTGCTCCTTTCTATCACCATGTTGAGTTGACAATTGAATATCAATCAAGGATCACGGGAGCTTGAGAAGAATACAATCAAAGACCATGAAGGTCAGTAGAAAACACAATTCAATCATGCTCAATTACTTCATCATAACTCACAAGCATAATATAAGAGGAATCCCACACAATGCATCAAAAGGTTCAATCATTCCAACATGGGGCATTAATTGAATAGGCTTGAGTTTATATGGATAAACAGAACCAACATGATCATTAGGTGCCCAATCATAGGCCTCACTCAAGTTCATTGGCCATCAAAGAAATTGCAACAAGATATGCAACATTAATTGGGTACTTTCACTTAAAAAATACATCAAAAATAGAAAAGGATTTCAATAATTCAAACCAAAAATTTCTTAGAATCTTTGAAGTGTGTAGAAGTCAGAAAGAAAGTCTTAAGTTCATGAATGGTTGAGGAGGGGATCAAATGAGGCCCAAAGTTCAAAACTAGTTGGCCAAACTACCAAACTAGCCAAGCTTTCAAAATAATTTGTGGAAAAATATCAAACGAAGTCAAATAATTCAAGAAAAATGGTTTTCAGATCCTCAATACATCCATGAACCATAATCAAGACCTAAATTCCATTGAAAATCCAGGGCATAATGGTTTTGAAAATGAAACTTGCAATGTAAGCTACAAAACCCTAATTGTTTGAATTTTAATCTTAAATATTAATTAGGTAAGATCAAAATTCAAACAATTCAAACCAAGATTATGCAAACCACAAGGAAACCCTAAATGTCAGAATACATATTTTCCATAGTTTTTGAATTAAAGAAAAGTCAAAAATAAAATCAAATTCAAGCAATTAATCAATTAAACAAATAATCACATCTCAAAATAAAATTTTAATCAAAAGTCAGAAAAATATCCAAGCAAAATTATATTCAAATATTAGAATTAAAAACACACATCCCTGATTTTTTGTGGAATTTTTGAATTAAAGTAAAAATAAAAATAAAAATAAAACAAAAAATTAAAAATTAAACTATTATTTAAAGGAAAAAATGCAAACCCTAGCCAAAAATCACAAAAATTTCAAAATAAAATTATATTCAGACTCTGATCAAAAACAAACTTATATGATTTTTTTGAGGATTTTTGAATTAAAGGAAATATTAAAACAAAATTATGAAGCAAACATTTCAAATAAACTTCTCAAATTAAATTTCTAATAAAAAATAGGAAAAATGCTAAAAAAAAATCAGAATCAAATTCTAAATAATTTTAAGAGTTCAAAACATTTTTTGTGGAATTTTTTAGATCAAGGAAATATTAAAACAAAAATAAACATTAAACAAATAATTAAATAATAACACAAATTTTTAAACCAATCAAAACACTTTCAAAAATTATTTAAAAAATACACAAGGTCAAAAATATTATTTTTAGGTTTCTTGAATTTTTTCATAATTTTTCAACCATTTTGAGCAAGAAATAAAATCATGAAAATCAATTTATGAAACAAAATTCAAATGAATTAAAAAAAACAAATCAACCAACCAGAGGAGGCCACGCCATCATCTCCAACCTCTGGCTAGGGCAAAAATGCGCGCAAGATTAGATCCACCACCTCATGTTCTAATCAACATAACATGCTCAATTCTACACCATTTTTCATGAAATTTTGTGCAAATTAAAGCCAACATATCATACTACACTATGCAATTCGAATCACATCAAATAATTAACCATATATCAAGAACGGATCGCGTGAAAATGACAAAAACTCATTGAGAAAAAAATTTCAGATGCATCATACATGCACATCTCATTAAATCAAAAGCTTTGAAGCTACATAACCACTTAGTGAACTTCAAACAACATGATTATGAACTCAAATCACACAATGCACGGCTAAAAATCAAGATCCAAAGTTAAGAATTCTAACCTTTGAGGAAAAATGAATCTACTGTCTCCTTCACTCCAGTTGCAAACCAAGCCTCGATCTACAATCCTTATCACTTGGAGAAGAGAATGCAAGAAGAAACAACCAAAACGCGCAAATGAATTGAGAGAATCGAAGAAATTTGCAAAACAAGTGGCTATGGAGTTTTTTGAGTTTAGGGATGAAATGAAGCAGCCATGAGGCTCAATGAAGCTTGCCTCTTAATATATAGAGCACGAGGAGGAGGGTAGGATAAGCTTTTCACACTGAAAACCGTTAGAAAGAATGAATTCCTCTTTTTGCCAAAATGAAGTGTGCACATGCATCCCTCAAATCCCTCGTGCGTTCTCCCATCTTTTACGTGCATTTCTATTCTTTTTATCTCAGGAAGAGATTAGCAAAATATTAAGGCTTAAATCTTTATATTAACCAAGTGTTGGTGATTAGGCATTTTCATGCCACTTTTTGCAAAACCACGAGTTGCCCTTGCATTTGCCCATGTGCAGCTCAAACTTTGGCATGATGGGCCTTAGTACATTTCAAATTAGTCATGGGCCAAGTTTAAAGTGAAACAAATGGCCACAAATCAGGTTATCAAGAATTTGCAATTTGCATGGTGTGCATGAATTCAATGAAATGCCTCAAAATTCCAAAGTTCATAACTTGCTCATATTTTTTAATTTGGACACAAATGACTACCATTTGGAAAGGTATTGAAAAGATCCACAATATCTTAGTTTTGAGTTTTTGCAATTGAAACCATTAAGTTCCTCAAAATTTGACATGAAATTCACTAAATTTGGAAAATGACCTATAATTTTGTGACTTCCAAGATTTATAACTCTTGAATCTTTGCCAATTTGGACATGAAACCAAAAGGAAATGAAGGATAACCCTCTTATCTTTCCAAGCATATTTCATTTTCATTTTTTTGATCAAAGGTGAATAAAATATGAAATTTTGAAGTTAAGTCCTCATTTTCCAAAATTAGAAACTTTTAGGGTTTCTTCATGAACAAGTTTCAACCCAAGCCTCAATCTCTTTGATCCAATGATCAAAATGGACTTGAAATATGAAAAGTACACCCTTGAATTGATGGTTTACCAAAAGTTCACTTGGTCAACCTTGACTTTGACTGATTTTGACCAAAATGACCATTTTTCCCCTTTGAATCAAATGATCCACTTCCCTTCAAAATTGATGACCAAAACTTCAAACATATGATCTTCCAAACATATAGAGGCCATGTACAAAGTTTCACTTCAAAATTCTCAAGAAATCTTGATGAAATCCCAAACCCTAGTTTTGGTTAACACCTTAGGAGACTGGTGAATCATCTTTAAAACTTCAAATCCTCTGGGCATCTTGACCAAATTCTTGTACAAAGACTTTTCAAATACCAATGAGATGTTGTAGCTTCCAAATCAAGACTTGTACATTGATCAATAGCCTTGATCAAACAAAACCCTAATTTGACTGGTGAATCAAAAGAGCGATTCTTCTTATAATCAAACACAAACTTCAATCCTCTGATGATCCAAAGAGATGGATAAAACATCTTGAGATATGCAATAACTTTTGATCTTGAAAGATCCAGAGGTTTAGATGATAAGGTTCTACTTGAGCAACTTGTCAATGCAATCAACCTTCAAATCTTGAGGAAGACTTGATAACCAAAGTACTTTGATCCCATCACAATGTATGAATGCAATGCAATATGATAATCATGATGAAACATAAGCCTAAATCAAGAGGGTAAATTTTGGGGTGCAACAGCGTGTTGCAAATGCAATGTATAATCAGAAGTTCCTGCACAAAGTATCACAAAATATCACATGCACCGGGACAACATATAATACGATATGAATTTCCCAGGACGATGAGAAATAAGGCATGTCGCATCAGAAGCGAGCATAAGCCATATGCTTCGATCACCTAACTACCTGTTATGTTATATGATCGAAAGCAAAAAGAATGTACCTTGCACAATGAACAAACGCGCCAAAAATAGCGAGGCGAAGCGGTATGAAGATATGACTAAAATACTAAAAGACAAAGAACGTATTTTTATTAGTTCTTTATGTGAGAAAAAACTAAAGAATTAATTCCTTAAAATTTTTGAGTATATTCTACTATTTTTCATTGTTTTTCATCATAAAAAAATATTAAAAAAACTAAAAAGGTCCTAAATCTTAATATGAAAATATGAGCTCATGGGGGTGAAAACTGAAGTCAGGAGATGATGTAGTAATCTGGGCGCTAGGACCCATCAAGTTTCAAACAAATTGAAACAGGCCTAAAGAATAATGCAATCCGGCCCACTCCAGAAGTGGTTCACCAGCATTTTGTATATTGCTATGAGGCTTCAAAAACAACACAAAAATGGGCCAAGAGGGATTGTGGTTTGAACCCAAAATCAGCTTTTTTTGTGTGCAAGATACCAGTTTCCAAAAATATTTACCAAAAAGTCTTTGGGCCTTAATGAGAGTCCAATCGGTCAACTTCTAAAAACAAATTCCCAATCCATTAGGTTAGGGTTGAGAAGTGTTGTTACTCTTGAGATTTTCTATGAACAAATTCTCTTGCCTCTCTTGTCAGATGAAATCACGCTGAACACCCCTGTCTCATCTCTTATCTCACGCGGTGAACTCCTCTGTTTCTCTCTCTCGAACGGTAGCCAAACTCGTCTGGTTATTGTGATTCCATCCCAACCTCCACTCGATGTTCACCTTATGATGCACATTGTTCTCTTCTTGTCTTCGAGAACTCTCCGTTCATGATAAAAGGTTATCATACTTCGTGCTCATATCACTGATTCAAAGCTCGAAGAAAATGGTTCGTAAATTGTGATTATGAGAAATAACTTGACAACCAGATAACGCGTGAAAGGAAATAGGAGAATTGCAACTTACCTACAAGAAGATGAGTCTGGTGCTCCTTCGACAATTATGTCGACATTGACGACGAGAAAACCAATGAAAATCTCTTCAAGAACTCAGGTTCGCCTCTTGTGTTGGCTTTCTCTTTTTTCCACTTCTTCGATTTCTGATTACTTGCGAATCTTTGTGTTGTTCTTTATGATTCTGATACGTGATATTGATGCATTAATGATGATTGTTGTTGAAGCGTTATTGATGATTCAGGTTGTAGGAAATGACGATGAAATGTTGACGATGATGATTGAAGCAGGATGCAGAAAAAAAGATCGTTGAAGTTGTAGATGTTTGTAGTGTAAAGGTGATGATGATAGAGATTGAAGATGCCGGATTGTGGGGGTTATGTTTCTCTGTTGTGAAGAGGCTATGACAGATAATGGGGGATGGAAGAAGATGATTCAAGGTTGAGTTAAGGTTGATGGTGAAAGAGAGAGTGCAGAGGAAGTTGCAGGGAGATAAATGGAGATTGAGAATGAAGGTTGAAGATGATGTGGAAGGTCTTGATGCGGTTCAGAGAGAGGCGAGTTCCTTTAATTTTCTGCGACTTTTTTTGTTCTTAAATCTCAACCCCCTCTTCCCTTTTTTTGTTATCTGTTATCCCTTTCCTGTTATGAGTTTGTTAGATTCTGTTACTTTCGTTAGGAGATGTTAGGAAGTTAGTTGGAGTTGTTAATCGGTTAAAAGTTTGTTGGAATTTGGTTAGGAGTTTGAGGAGTTTCTATTTTGGAAGTTGAAGTTCTGTTAATGTAGGCTGGAGGTTTGTTACAGAATAGAAAGTTAGTTAGAAGTTCAGTTAGTGGTAGTTAGAAGGATTATGGGCAGTTAGTTAACGATTTTTCTGTTATTGGATTAACTGTAACTATTAGAAGGTTATTTAAGAAAGTTAGTTGAAAGCTAATTTTAAGGAGAAAAAGATCTCAAATGACATCTACTATTGTGAGTTAAGGGCCAGTAAAACTTGCTAGCAAATGAGTTGGATGTTGGAACTGTTTTATTTATCAATATGTACTTTTCAACTAGTTTTTTGTATTGAACTTGGGATGTTATTGTGAACTGACTGTGTAGGTAATAGACATTTCTGATTAACTGTTTGACTTGAACAACTGCAGGGCTAGGTTTACTGTTACTGGTGCCCGAAGGAAGCACATGGATGCTTTGTACACGAGGGTGATTTCGACATGATGGAGATTTGCACATGGAGCAACTTTAGAAGTAGAAGAAAACATGAAGATGTATGAAGAATTGAGGTTGAAAATGTAATTCGATGACATGAAGTTGTAATTTTAGCTTTGTAATTTCATGCTTGTCTTAGTTGTGTAATATGGTGTAATGGTTTAAATGCATGCGTAACTTTGAAAATTCAATGGTAATGACTTCTTCAAATATTCCAAAGCATTTCTTTTCTTTCAACATTGAATTTGAGTTTCGTTCCATTGTTTTTAATTTTGAAGTTCTTGAAAGGGCACTTTGATTGGAGTTCGACCGCCTTTGTCCATCTCTTTCCAAGTAATGACACATCTTGTATTTTGACTCCATTTTCAATGATTTGAAATTGAATCTTCACTTGAAATACTCCTATGAAATTCATTGCTTCCAAACACATAACCACGACCTAATATTAATGAAAGAATAATCATGACTTAGTCCAAAAAAAGTCAAACTTTCATGGTTGACTTTATTGATCAAGAATCAACTCTTATGTGAACATCTTCAAATCCTCTTTTTTTAATCTTATCATGTGAAACATGCCATAAGATAGATTAATACTTCAAGCACGACTTAGGTCAAAACTGTTACCCTTGTCTATGTCTTTGTGCTCCATATGAGCCCCTTGAAACCATGATGAACTAAATCAATGTTTTAACTTGTAGCCTAAGCCATTGTCCATAGTATCTTTCCCTTCAAGCAACACCACTAAAATATAAGAAATGTATTGAATCCATAATGAACCAAACCCAAATCCACGGGAAAATCCTATGTTGCCATGTACATCTCAAATCTTGTATAATAACTTATGACTCAAGCCACAAATGAGATCCTTTGAATGAGGATATTCACTAATGAACAAAACTCCACAAATAAATCTTCTTGATTAGTTCATGAATAGTAAATAAACCCTAATTTGAATGATGTTTATAAGCATAGAAGATAACCCTCAAGAACTCCCAGGACCAAGTTCAAAGTCTATTGAAGAATGTCCTATAGCTTAATGAAAGAAGAGGTCTTCAATGATCACAAACCGTAATTCCACAAACCAAGATTGATGAAAGAACTAGTTGAATAAGCTTATGTGAAGATAAGAGCCTTGCAGCAAACGAAAACCTTAACTTCAATATCCTTGATCCCATGCTAAGTCCATTGATGATGTATGATGTTGTTAAATGACCTAATGGAAGGTATGCAGATGGAATGAGAAATGCAAGACGGGTAAGCCAGATAAAAGTGAAAGGGTAGGACAAATTTGAGGTATTACAGCTGCACTTATTTAATCGTCTTAAACCTGAAAGTACGATTGGCACGTGCCTTTCAGAAGTTCAAGGTAGAAGATGATTAAATACCAATGCCAAAAATTTGTTCTGAAAGAAGGCGTGGGTGTTTATTTATTTTTGTGATATTTGTTAGGGAAGGAACTCTCTGTTTTCTAATGAGAAGACAAAGATTTGACTTATAACTTAGCAACAAAGGCTAATACAAGACGGAGGTTGGACTTGTAACATTACGTGATGCCAATACAAGACAAGGATAGAATCGTAAAGTGGCGTGATGCCAATACAAGACAAGGATAGACTCATAAAGTGGCGTGATGCCAATACAAAACAAATATTGGTATGAAAATACGGCAAATAAGATCATGAGGGCGACCTACGATCCTAAGGTGAAACATAAGGGCGGTCTATCGAAGAACTAGGTCTATGGGCGACCTCCAAATTCTAGAACAAGATCTATAGGGAGAACTAGGCCTACGGGTGACCTCGGGGTTCTAAGATGAAACCTCATCTACTGGAGAACTAGGCCTATGGACGACCTCAGAATTCTATGATGAGACATCAAGGAAATCTGTCGGAGAACTAGGCCTATGGGCGACCTCAGGATTCTATGAAGATACCTATGTGTTATCTGCTAAAGAACTAGGCCTATGGGCGACCTCAGAATTCTAAAACAAGATCTAAAGGGAGAACTAGGCCTACGGGAGACCTCAGGGTTCTAAGATGAAACCTCATCTATTGGAGAACTAGGCATATGGGCGGCCTTAGAATTATATGATGAGACATCAAGGCGATCTATCGAACAACTAGGCCTATGGGCAACCTCAGGATTCTATGAAGATACCTATGGGCGATCTGCTAAAGAACTAGGCCTATGGGCGACCTCAGAATTCTAAAACAATATCTAAAGGGAGAACTAGGCCTACGAGAGACCTCAGGGTTATAAGATGAAACCTCATCTATTGGAGAACTAGGCCTGTGGGCGATCTCAGAATTCTACAATGAGACATCAAGGCGATATGTCGGAGAACTAGGCCTATGGGTGACCTCGGGATTCTACGAAGATACCTATGGGCTATCTGCTAAAGAACTAGGCCTAAGGGCGACCTTAGAATTCTAAAATAAGATCTAAAAGGATAACTAGGCCTACGGGAAAACTCAGGGTTCTAATATGAGAACATTGGTTATGATATGATGAGTGAAGATACAAGGGTTGACTGGCTGTACTGATCTTATTAGAATCTAGAGGGAAAATAGACACGGACGTGTATTTGGAGAAGCTGACATGAACGAATGTTTGGGGAACTAACGGAGATGAGTGTTTAGAGAACTGACACGGAGACGGGTGTTTAGAGAACAGACACAGAGATGAGTGTTTAAGAAAATGACATGGACGAGTGTTTGGGAAACTCACATGGATAAAAACTGGAATTTGAATTGGTTGTCAGATGGGAACTGACTACCAGACGAGAACCAGGATTTAAATTAATTTCCAGACAGGAACTGACTACCAGACGAGAACGGGGTTTAGAATTGATCGTCAGACGGGAACTGACTACCAGACGAGAACTGGGTTTAGAATTGATCATCGGACGGGAACTAACTACCAGACGAGAATTGGGTTTTGAAATAATTGTCAGACGAGGACTGACTACCATACGGGAACTGGGTTTAGAATGACAAGGTATATTAATTTTGCTGGGAATTCATGGGTACAAGGTACTGACACTGTTAGCTGGGCATTGTGAAGGTGAAGGATATTAGCTGAAGGTCTGGGAGCGACATCCTCTTGTGGTTGAATGATTCGGGTCTTTTGTGTAAGGTACCTGATCTGGCTTATGCTTTGTATGCATGTTTGAATTTCTTTTACCGAAAAGATCCATTCTGATGGATCGGCTACGCGCTTTTTAAAGATGCAATGTTATGCAATGATAACTATATGCAATGCAAAGAAATAGACTTCATGGGGATAAGCGGAGGCTTATTGGAAACTGTTGCTCATCATCAGGGATGCCAATACTTATCGCCGCTGGAAACCTACAGTATCAAAGATCACTTGAGATCTGATAAGAATTTGCACTGGAGAGCTCATTATACCAAAGATAATTGATGACTCCCATGGAGATTGAATTGTTGACGTAGTGAGTCTACAAGTATGCACTGAATTCTGAATTGCATTGTTGGGGGAGCGATAATTTGGCCCAACTTCCCTACATCCTGAACCGTTGAGAGGATGGTTGAACCAGATATCCCAAAGAATGGATACCGAAAACCATATGGTTCTCTTTAAATACATGTCCCAAATTTACGTCTCACTTGGGAATCACCTCATAAACCACTTAGTGATAAAAGATGGGCATGGAAATATACGAATGCCCTGATTTAGCTTTGTGAATGTCCTAGTTTACTCCACTGGGGATGCTCTAGTTCAACCTTTTGAATACCCCTGTTTATCTATTGCGATTGCCCCAACTTAGCTCTCGGGGGATGTGCACTTGCACGCGCCAAGTCAAACGATGACTCCGGACTTTCCGAATTCACTTGGGGAACTGAGTTTGAAATTATTTGTAGAAGATGAAGGTAGCTTCACGCGCTGGTCAAGTTATGGTGACCTTTATGATGTTTTTAGCTTGATTGTTATTATCTTGTATGACAGAAATTTGCTTGAGCAACTTTGCAAGATTGGAGGGGAAATGCCCCTGTCTGGAGGATTTCAGAAAGAATCTATGCTGAATAGAAGACCAGGATATTCATGCCACAATATGATATGAGGTGGCCTGCCCCAATCTCTTGAGTCACAAAATAAACTGCTCTTGGTTACAGCTTTCTTGGAGAGATTTGTCGAATCTCAATGTGGTTGCCCCAGGTTGAATGAATTCTAAATAGATTTCTCGATGTAATTGCCCCAAGTTGATGGCAACTTGAATAGGTATATCGACATGATGGCTTCGGATTGGTCAAGCTTGAAGAGATTTATCGACGTCATAGCCTCTAATTGACTGAACTCTTACTCAACAAGTTGTGCTCATGCTGGTCTTCTAAAAAGTCTACCCCATAATAGGATCATTCTTTAAGATGATTTGCTTTTCGGCAGATTTCTGACGCAATTTGTCCCTTAGGATAATCAAGTTTTCATTTGATGCTCATCATGTAAGATTACTTGATGTTTAAACACTCATTCACATGCAAATAATGTTTCTCCAAGAATGATAATTCTAATGCAAATCTTATGCTTGTCTTGAAGTTAAAAAAACTTTTATTGAAAAGATGTCGAAGCATCGAGTTTTTCTTGTATAAAACACAATAAAAAATGGAATGATACCAACTCAAAAGTTTTAGCAAGCCTCCTAGGAGTCATATTATCGTATTCTCGCTACAATGCATTTTCGAATTAACCCATGCTTCAGTTAGGACTTTCAAGGATTGTAATAGGGCCTGGATCACAGTTTTAGAAAAAATGATTTAAGGCTCAAAATTATTCAGTGCCCACCCATTCTCCATGATGTTCTCCATTCCTATGTTTAGTTGACCCAATACAAGCATTCATCTCTCGAGAAGAGTTTACGATGGTTGAGGAACCACTGTGGCCTCTTGGACACAACATCCACTAAATTTTGATTTTGGTGTCTGATCACGCGACCTTGTTCTTTCGATGAGGATTTTTATTGATAATACTTTTCTTGTATTTTAGGCTTTTCAATTTCTTTCTCGTTTTCCCTAACTTTTTCCTGGACAAATTCATTTTTAATTTTATTTGGAAGTCCAGCGGGATGCCCTAACTTTTGCCTAAGCGACTTGTTTCCAAGTTTCAACTTAGAGGGGCTTTTTGTTTCTTTCTTATCCATTTCCTTTTTGAATAAGTCTTTTATCTTTACGTCGTTTTTTTACTTGTTAGAAATGATTGTGACTTCCTGAGTCCTTGGTAGATGAAGGATAACCATAGTTATATCGTCATCTTTTATCTCAACTTCTTAATGTGCGAGAGATACCTATCGAGATATCACACTTTTTGATGCACGCTGCTGATAGATGATGGTTATCCATTATGGTTTTTGACTTTCCTTAACCTTTTGAAGGATAACCAATGTTGTATCCTTGGACGCGCACTCTTGATGAGTTTCGAACGCTTGATCAGATTAACTGAACACTACCCGCCCTAGGGTCAAAATGAGGGTTTTTTCTAAACAGAAAACAAACTCCTACTTCGAAGGCTTAGAGGGGTTAACGAGGGTCTATCACCCTTATATCTCTGGTGTTTAGGAATTTAAACAATGCATGTACATCGTCAACAAGTTTTTATTCAAAAGCATGTCGTTTAAGATTTTTGGTATATTTCTTATCATCCTCCCTCCAGAGTTATTTTGCTAGAGTTGAGTATCAAAAGCATAATAAAACAAATAAAAGTGATAACGAATGGATGAATTCAAGACAATCATATTCAATGCATTGTGATTTAATATTCGAAAGCAAACAATTTTGCATACAAGAAAGTATTGAACAAGACAAGAAAGATTACAAATGAGAATACAAATGAAAGTACAAATGAAAGTAGAAGTTTCCATGTTAAGGAGACTCGTTGGGGTTTATTTCTTACGTAGACCCCTTGGAGTGAATATGATCGCTTTGGAACCATGGAGGTCCTGGACATTGTATTTCAATGCCCTACAATACTCAATTGTGTGGTCCAGGGCCCCTGAATGGAATTCACAATGAGCATTGGCATCTGTGATACGGTGGCAGAACCGACTGTTTATAATGGTTTTGCGTTTGTGTTTGCAAATGTTGCAGTAAGCAAGAGTCTCCACCGGCTTTTCTTTTATCTAAATTAAGGAATGGGTGGAAAGAAAAGAAAAAGACCTTTTCGAGAATTTTCTGAGTAAGGGGGGTAGATTATGGAAAGGGAAGGTGTTATCACCCTTTCCATCCGTAGTTATCTACGGGCTCTTAGATGCTTAGCTCATTTTGAAAGTACCTTGTGCTTTGTGTGTTTTGATTTTTTTTTTTGAAATGCCAATAGTGTGGCGATTTTCTTCATGATAACTCTTGTATCAGTCCTCAAGAGTGTTGACAAAGCAAATGTTTTTGAAAGTTTTTTGAAATGTGTAGATGTAAAAGGTTCATTTTGAGCAAGCATCTAACAACTATCTTCTTATACTCGAAAAGGTCTATTCTTTTCCTCCTATCCTTTAGACAATGCTATCCTACTATTAGTGAGTAGGTAGCCCTATCGTTGGATGTATGAGGGACATTCGAAGGGATGTACAGTCACGAAGGAAAATTGTGGAGACGCTTTAGCCATTTTGTCTATGGACTATATCATTTACCGAAAGGCAACTGTAGGTTCATCGAGGGACTATGATCTTTTTTATTTATGGGTCTTTGCTAAAGAGTCCCTATTTCGAGGGACATGACTGTTTTTCCGAAGGCAACCAAAGTGGGGTACCCTAGAGGTGTATATGTGCATGTGTGTTATGTTTCAGTTATTTTTGTTTTTTTGTTAGGTTTGTTAGCGTTTGATTTTAGTATTTGCCATACAATCCTATTAGTCATAAATCTAGCAGTTAATATGAAAAGCAGTAAAAATGCATAAAGTAAGGGTCCTACGCTATTACAACCAAATCGAAAGACAAGAAAAATGTAAAAACAAAGAAAAAAATAAATAAGAGAAATGAATTCTTCGATCCAGGTCATGGACTCCTTCGATTCACCCTTCATGGCCTTATTTCAATTGGGCTTAAGAGTTGACGTGAGCAAGCTTCGATTTGCACCTTTTCCTGCCTCCTTCGACTGAGTTTGGGAATGGTATGGGAAACCTTCGATTGTAACGTTCTCTACTTCTTTTAATTGAGCCAGGGAGTGGGCATGAGTGACCTTCGACTGGAAACTCCTCTGATTCTTTCGATTTAGACTATGAAGTAACATGGACCTGTAGAGCAGCATGAGTGTATCTCCTTCATTCACACTCTTTTTGTCTTTCAGTGGAATCTGTACAAGTTAGTTCTAACATATATATGGACAAGAAAAGCAAACAAACCAAGAGGGAAGAAACGAAGAACATAACTAAGAGGCTTATTGAAACAACTCGACCGAACCTGTCATATGGATGTAATGAAACATCATTGAAGTCGCCACCGAACGTCTTTTATCCCGTCAAAAGGGAAAGGTAAACATCGAGAAAACCTGAAAAGGGAGAAATCATGGTCTTTCGACCGAGAGATCGGGTAAGGGAGTCTGTTACGCGAGGGGAAGGTATTAGCACCCCACACGCCCGTAGTACTCTACGGTATCCACTCTTGTTGTCTAATCTAATGGGTGTGGTCAAAACCTATGTCTATGGCTTAAAGATAAAAAAAAGGGAATGCATGCGGAAGAAGCAAAAGAAAACAATGTAGGGAAAATAAAAGTTGTGCTCGGTTGGGCCCTACCCCTTTGCCTACGTATCCCTTTTAAGGAATCAGAGCAGCCGTAGTTCGGCTTATATATTTTGGTTGGTTTGTGTTTTTTAGTTAAGACAACAAAAACAGTCAAGATGGCAAAACATCAAATAAAGCAACAAACAAATGAGATGGTAAGACATCGACTAAATAATAACATAGTAACATGTCACAGATGGAGAAACATCAAATGATAAAACAACACACCTAACAATGGCATTGAGAGTCAAAGTAGGATAACAAACAGGTGCGATGGTGAAACATCAGCTTCAAACAAATGTGCAATGGCGAAACATCGGCTATAAGATAACAAGGTATCATGGCAAAGACGGCGAAACATCAATAAAACGGATGACAAAACATCACACCTAACAATGATATTAAGAATCAAAGTAGGATAACAAACATATGCGATGGCGAAACATCGGCTTCAAACAAGTGTACAATGGCGAAACACCGGCTAAAAGGTAGCAAGATATCATGGCAAAGATGGCGAAACATCAATAAAACAGATAACAAAATATCACACCTAACAATGAAATTGAGAATCAAAGTAGGATAACAAACATGTGCGATGGCGAAACATCGGCTTCAAACAAATGTGTGATGGCGAAACATCGGCTAAAAGATAGCATGGTATCATGGCAAAGATGGCAAAACATCAATAAAACGGATAACAAAATATCACACCTAACAATGATTTTGAGAATCAAAGTAGGATAACAAACATGTGCGATGGTGAAACATCGGCTTCAAACAAATGTGCGATGGCGAAACATCGGCTAAAAGATAACATGGTATCATGGCAAAGATGGCAAAACATCAATAAAAAGGATAACAAAATATCACACCTAACAATGATATTGAGAATCAAAGTAGGATAACAAACATGTGCGATGGCGAAACATCGGCTTCAAACAAATGTGCGATGGAAAAATATCGACTAAAAGATTTAAAAGCAAAACCAAGAGGCGCACAAACAAATAAGATTGATTTGTATATTTTACCTTGAAGAAAGGTTTGAGTTTATTAGAGGTGTTTTATGATTTGCCAAGAAAACAATTTTTGTTTTAAGATGCAAAATGCAGAGGAAGGAAAAACAACTAAGGGAAACTAGCCTAGCACTATTCCTAGTGTTATCATACAATGATTGACCCTAAGGTTGAGGATAAAGGAAAACCCTACGTTAATTCTCATGTCAAAGGAAGCTTAACAAACTATCCTACAGGGAACATGCAATGAGAGCGAAGCCGTGATCTCTATTTCTAAATTGAGTGACTCATCGATCAACAATTAAAGAAACAAACAATAAGCATCCTATAGGGAACATGCACTGAGAGCGAAGTCGTGATCTCAATTTCTAAATTGAGTGACTCATCGATCAACAATTAAAGAAGAAAAAACAATAAACATCATATAGGGAACATGCACTGAGAGCGAAGTCGTGATCTCAATTTCTAAATTGAGTGAATCATCGATCAAAATTTAAAGAAACAAACACAACTCATGGGTCAAACAAAAACAGAGGGCCTCCTGACATATATCAACAACATAGGTCCCATCATGCAATCATTGAGCTATGCAAAATGACAATAGAAGAAAGGAAATAGTGCAATACCAAACGGATAACTATCCGTAGCAACTGATCAAGAAGAAACTCAGAGAACTTCAAGCAAGCTGGCATCAGTAGACAAATCAAGTCAGAAATTACGCCATCAGGATGTAAGTATTGAGATTTTAAGATATGAACAGATCCCATGGGCAATGTATGGCTTTCATAATCACATATACATATATCCTGCATAAACTATCAAACATGCCAAACACAAGAGTAGTGCCAATATAATAAATTGTGTTCCACAAATAAAGTGAAACACAGTAGCCTCAAGCCAAAAATGGGAACTTTCCTCAAAGTACCTCGCACATTCAACAGCCAAGTTAGTATTCCCATAAATAGAATGATGATTCACATAAGGGATGGATGATGACATCATAATGAAATGAGAAAACATGATAACACTTATCAAAACATTAGATATGATAGACAAAAAGAAAGTAGGCATATGCACAATTTGGTCAAAAGTTAGAGGAATGTTGCTCCTTTCTATCACCATGTTGAGTTGACAATTGATTATCAATCAAGGATCATGGGATCTTGAGAAGAATACAATCAAAGACCATGAAGGTCAGTAGCAACCAGAATTCAATCATGCACAATTAATTCATCACAGCTCACAAACATAATAGAAGAGGAATCCCATACAATGCATCAAAAGGTTCAATCATTCAAACACGGGGCATTAAGTGAAATGACTTGAGTTTACATGGATAAACATAACCAACATGATCATTAGGTGCCCAATCATAGGCCTCACTCAAGTTCATTGGCCATCAAACAAATTGCAATAAGATATGCAACATTAATTGGGTACCTTCACTTAAAAAATACATAAAAAATATAAACAAGGATCAATAATTCACACAAAAAATTTCTTAGCATCTTTGAAGTGAGTATAAGTCAGAAAGCAAGTCTTAAGTTCATGAATGGTTGAGGAGGGAATCAAATGAGGCCCAAAGATCACAACTAGTTGGCAAAACTACCAAACTAGTCAAGTTTTCAAAATAATTTATGAAAAAAATAAAAAACCAAGTCAAATAATTCAAGAAAATGGTTTTTAGATCCTCAATACATTCATGAACCATAATCAAGATCCACATTCCATTGAAAATCCAGGGCATAATGGTTTTGAAAATGAAACTTGCAATGTATGCTACAAAACCCTAATTGTTTGAATTTTAATCTTAAATATGAATTAGGTAAGATCAAAATTCAAACAATTCAAACCAAGATCATGCAAACCACGAGGAAACCGTAAATGTCAGAATACACATTTTTTCATTTTTTGAATTAAAGAAAAGTCAAAAATAAAAATCAAATTCAAACAATTAATCAATTAAACAAATATTCACATCTCAAAATAAAATTTTAATAGAAAATCAGAAAAATATCCAACCAAAATTATATTCAAATATTAGAATTAAAAACACACATCCCTGATTTTTTTTATGGAATTTTTGAATTAAAGGAAATATTAAAACAAAATTAAGCAAACAATTAAAAAATTAAACAATTATTAAATGACAAAAATGAAAACCCTAGCCAAACTCATAAAAAGGTCAAAATAAAATTATATTCAGACTCTATGATTAAAAACAAGCTTATGTGATTTTTTTGAGGATTTTTGGATTAAAGGAAGTATTAAAATAAAAATTATGAAGCAAACATTTAAAATAAACTTCTCAAATTAAATTTCTAATCAAAAGTAGAAAAAATGATAAACAAATTTCAGAATCAAATTCTAAATAATTTTAAGAGTTCAAAACATTTTTTGTGGAATTTTTAGATTAAAAGAACTATTAAAATAAAAATAATCATTGAACAAATAATTAATTAAAATTATGAAATTTTAAACCTAATCAAAACATTTTTAAAAATTCCAATAAAATTACAGTAGATATTAGAAATTATATTGGACTTGTGATAATTTTTTCAGAATTTTTTAAATTGTTTTGATCAAGAAATAAAAATCAGAAAATCAATTAAAATCAAATAATATGAAATGCATTAAAATTTCAAACAAGCCAATCACAGCGCGCCACCTCACTTCATCTTCAACCTCCAGCATAGGGCAAAACACGTACAACATAACAGGTCATGAGCCTATGTTCAGATTCATCAATCATGCTCGTTTCTTAACCAAAATCCATGAAATCAAGTGCAAATTAAAGCTAACATATCATACTTCATTATGAAATTTGAATCAATCTCAAAGATCAAGCATGGACCAAGAAATCAAGTTCACAAAACTGAAAAAAACTCACTGCAAACATCAAAACCAGGAACACGATTTCATCATTTCTGCTTGAATCAAAGCTCAAATATACACCAATCCTAATGATTGGCCAGCTAGCAACTCAATGGACATGATTTACATCATCAATTCAAGCTGAAACACATAAATCAAAGTTCAAGAAACTCACATGGATGTGAAAACTTGAAACACGATTCCTTCACTCAAGAAGCAATCCAATGGTGTTGGCTTGATCTCCTTACTTCACTGAAGCTAAAACACCAAGAATTTTGAAGAATGATCCAAGGAAAAGAGAGATTCGAAGCAATTTGCAGAAATGCTTCCAAAATTTTCAGATTTGCAATGTAGCGATTATGAGCCTCCTCCTTCACAATTGAGCCTTGATTCTTGTTATATAGCACGAGGGTAAGAGGATAGAAGTGGTATTTGGCACTCAAAACTGTTGGAGGGCAAGTTTGGTAGTTTTGGGTAAAAAATAAAGATGCACATGGAGCATGCATTTCACTCGTGCATTTGCTTGCCTTTTGTGCGTTTTGTGAGCCAAATGAAGTCATAAATACATTCTCCAAATGCCAGCTCATGATTGTTTGAAATGAAGAAGTGTTGATGAATTTGCAAAATCGGGCAAGTTTGGTATTTTTTCATTCAAGCAAGTTCAAGAAACACATGGACACGAAATGGTGAGTGTGATGGGCCTCATCATGTCACAAATTGTTCATGGGCTTGATTATAAGTGAAGAGAATAGCTGAAAATGAAGTTCTCAAGAAATGGTCATTTTGCATACTTGTCAAAATTCTATAAAATGCCTCAAAAGTCTAAAGTCCATAACTTGCTCATATTTTTGAATTTGGACACAAATGAGTACAATTTGGAAAGGTATTGAAAAGATCTACAATACCTTAGTTTTTAGTTTTTGCAATTGAATCCATTAAGGTCCTCAAAATTTGACATGAAATTCACTAAATTTGGAAAATGACCTATAATTTTGTGACTTCCAAGCTTTACAACTCTTGATTCTTTGCCAATTTGGACATGAAACCAAAAGGAGATGAAAGATCATCCTCTTATCTTTCCAAGAATACTTAATTTTCATTTTTTTTGATCAAAGGTGAATAAAATATGAATTTTTGAAGTAAAGTCCTCATTTTCCAAAATTAGAAACTTTTAGGGTTTCTTCATGAACAAGTTTCAACCCAAACCTCAATATTTTTGATCCAATGATCAAAATGGAATTGAAATATGAAAAGTACACCCTTGAATTGATGGTTGGCCAAAAGTTCACTTGGTCAACCTTGACTTTGACTGATTTTGACCAAAATGACCATTTTGCCCCTTTGAATCAATTGATCCACTTCCCTTCAAAATTGATGATCAAGACTTCAAACAGATGATCTTCCAAACATATAGAGGCCATGTATAAAGTTTCACTTCAAAATTCTCAAGAAATCATGATGAAATCCCAAACCCTAATTTTGGTTAACCCCTTAGGAGACTGATGAATCATCTTCAAAACTTCAAATCCTCTGGGCATCTTGACCAATTTCATGTACAAAGACTTTTCAAATACCAATGAGATGTTGTAGCTTTCAAAACTAGACTTATACATTGATCAATAGCCTTGATCAAACAAAACCCTAATTTGACTGGTGAATCAAAAGAGTGATTCTTCTGATAATCAAACACAAACTTCAATCCTTGGATGATCCAAAGAGATGGATAAGATGTCTTGAGATATGCAATAACTCTTGAGCTTGAAAGATCCAGAGGTTTAGATGATAAGGTTCTACTTGAGCAACTTGTCAATGCAATCAACCTTCAAAGCTCGAGGAAGACTTGATAACCAAAGTACTTTGATCCCATCACAATGTATGAATGCAATGCAATATGATATTCATGATGAAACATAAGCCTAAATCAAGAGGGTAAATTTTGGGGTGCAACAACTGCCCCTATTCAAATATCTTCAACATGATAAGTGAGTAAAGTGACAACTTTCGAGCGTTCAGAGTTGAAGATGATTGAATACAAAAGAACTCAAAAATTTACACTCTTGAAGAAGAAAGAAAAAGAAGCAGAAAACCCCCAAGACATGCGTCAGAATGAAGCTGTAACAGAGGTTGAAACAGAACGAAAACAAAGAAGAGTAGACGCAAATAAACTTCCGGACAAATGTGCCAGGGCAAAACTGGACTTCAAAAAAAAGGTGAGATAAAACTCAAACCACAGAGTATAGGCGAAACTAAGCTCTTGAAAAGAAATCTACGCGGGTGAGGAGACGAAACTTTGAGCTCGACCCAAAGCAAAGTGGCTAGAGTGCGTGATTCTAGGAGCACTTGCTAATCTTAACTAAGATAGACAGTATGAAGGAACTGAAAGAATCCTAGAAAAGAGGAACAAAAGCGAGACGAAACTCGACTCAAAAACCAATCAGACGAAATCAAACTAGATGAGTACTAGGACGAAACTGGATTTCACGCACGGGTAACAAGGCGAAACTCGACCCATAGCAAAGTGATGAGAGTGCATGTTTCTCAGAGCACCTGTTGGTCTCGGATCAATGGATAAACAATGACGAAAACTGATAGAAGAATCCAAAGAACAAAAAAGACTGATTTCAAGCCAGGGGCGCAGTACAAACACTGCACTCGGTAAACGAACACCGTCAAAGGGTCTAAGGTATGAAAGCAAAAAAAATGAGACGAAACTCGATTCAATAACTAGTTAAGCGAAACTAAACTAGATGAGTACCAGGACGAAACTGGATTTCATGCACAAGCGACAAGGCGAAACTTGACCCAAAGCGAGCGTGATGATAGCGCATGTTTCTCAGAGCACCTGCTGGTCTCAGATTAATGGATAAACAAGGGACGCAGTATGAACACTGCATTCGGTAAACAAACACCGTCAAAGGATCCAAGGTATGAAAGCAAAAACGAGATGAAACTCGACTCAATAACTAGTTAAGCGAAACTAAATTAGATGAGTACCAGGAAAAAACTGGATTTCATGCGCAAGGTGAGGAGACGAAACTCTGAGCTCAACCCAAAGCAAGGAGATTAGGGTGTACACCTAAAAACCTGCTGAAAGCGAATATCAGGACGAAACTGGTATTTGAAAGGTGCATCAATAAACATTGGAATGAACCGGAGAGGGCAGTGAAGACTAAACCCGAGAAGACCGCGCCAGGGAGAAACTGAACTACAGTCAAGAGTGGACACTCAAATAAACAAATGATTGACGTAAAAAAGATATTGGTATGGGGGAAAAACTGAGATAATGAGGACGAAGACCTCGCTGGGTATTTAACCCGAAGTATTAGCAAATTCACTGGGGACAGTAGAAACAAAAATGGCTTATGTTCTGATGCATGTTTGAATTCTTTTTATATAGCGTAATGCTCCATATAATGGAAAGGCTACGCGTTTTGGTAGATGTAATGTAATGATGCATGTCTATAAGTTTCACTAGGGAATGGCCAATTGAGAAGCCAATAACCAAGAAGTCAGAATCTGACATGACTTGCAAAAATAAATTGCAAAATCCAAAGGAGAGGAGAAAATACTGGGAACCGCTAGAGAGGGAACCTCGAAGAGATGAAGCTTCGCGGGGAATAACAACCGGGAAACCAGTAGAAACGGGCCACAAACATTGAGGGGAGATGCAAAAATAAATTACAAATTCCTAGAGAAGATCAGATCGACATTGTAGCTTCTGGAGAGGGACGCCATCTGAAGATTAGACGTTGAGGGAGAAGATCAGAGCAAGACTATAATCTCTAGAAAAGACAGCATACGGCTGTGTAGAGGATGATACCAAGACAACAAACTCGACGTGAGGGGGTGAAAACCTTTGTTGGGGGAACAAAGCTTTGTTGAGGAAACGAGACTTCACCGGGGAGACAGAACTCTGTTGAAGATTTTTGTGGGATAGATATTTTTTTGGAATGCAACCATTGGATGGATCATGCTGATAGTCACACAGTATCGACCTCACTGGGGATAAGGAAAGATCTTAACAAAAGGATGCCCCAGTCCGCAGATCGGCTGGGAAATGAGAGGTCATGGCGAGGGATCTCTGTTGGCCACTCTGTTAGGGATATGCGATATCCTCAAATCCAGAGTCTCAAATGAAGGCTTTAAAAGAAGATTCCAGGGGCAACAAAACTTTGCTGCGGAAACGAAACTTCATTGGGGATAGGTAAAGTTCTACTCATACATGGGCTCTGTCTAACAGAAGAAAAACCAAATATTCCCTTCCTGACAATCATTAAGCTCTTTACAGGTGTTCAACGTGTAAACTCTTTTTTTTATGTCAAACAAATGTTTTGCATGCAGAAAGATGTTTATTTTGGTAATGACAGATCTGATGCAACGATTATTTAAACCTTAAAGTTGAAAACCTTAACAAAGTGTCGAATCTCTGTTGTGAATGAATCACTGGCTAGAGTTCAAAAATTTCAAAACTTTTCTTCCCCTCTTTTTTTCAAAGAAAAGCGAGTCAAGATGCGGGTGATAAGATACCAACATGAATATGAAACACATATTTTGGAGTTTAGGAAACGTTATCCTATTGTAGTATGCTTTCGAGTTAAACCCTTGTTTCAGTTAGGACTTTTAGAGGTTGTAACATGGCCTGGTTCGAAGTTTTTTTTAGAAAAAAGTACTTTTCAAGGCTCAAGTTATTTGGTGCCCACCCCCTTCGTGATATTCTCCTGTCCTAAGTTCAGTTGACTTATCCCAAGCATTCCTCTTTCAAAAGGATTTATAATGGTAGAGTGATCATGACAAATTCTCCAACATGATTGTCACTTAGCTTTGCTGCTTTTGTTTTTGATATTATTGTTCCTCTTCTTTTGATGAAAATTTTATTGGATAATCTTTTTTCTGGCCTTTTAGGCTCTCTTTTCCCTAACTTTTGCCTGTGTAAGTACGAAGTGCACCTAAGAGGGGAGGTGAATTAGGTACTTTTAAAAAATCTAGTTTTTAGTGGTGATGTTCTTATTTTTCTGGTTATAAGTTAGTTTAGGAAAGCTTAAAAATGCAGAAAAATAAAGAGACACGGGCGATATATCCTGGTTCCCCTTATAGTCCGAGAGTACTCCAGTCCCCTTTCAACATGAAAGAGATTTCCTTATTGTGGCAAACTTAAACAAGAACTACCAACCAAACCAAGAACAATCCTCTTGGACCAAGAACAATCCTCTTGGATTTTCACTAAGTTACCTATGAGAACAATCCTCTCAATGTAACTACACTTGTATCCAACAACTTGGAAAGACAAGATTTCAACAAAAAAAACACTTAAACTTAATTCCAACAATCCTGGAAAATAAGTAAGTAAATATCAATTTGTGAGTTTGAGTGAGTAGAGTAATATTGATCACTAAGAGTGATTTGACAATGTATAATCTTCTTCTTTCAATAATAATATTGTACAAAGACTCAAGATATATTTTCTTAAAGTTTTCTGTTTAAAGTATGAAAATGTGCATAAAACTTATGCATGAAAATGAAGAATGCTTGAGTTTGTATTTTGAAAGATCAGAAAATATTTATGAAAGAAGGTGTTAGATCTGGATTTTGAAATTGAATATTTATATGTTCATAACACCCTTTTGAAACATCATGAAGATCTGGAAATGTATCATGAACAAATGCCAAGTTTGAGTGAAAAGATGTAATGAAAAGGCATGATCAAAAGGTATGAACAAAGCTGTTATTTTTCAAATTCGTGCAGTGTGCAATCGATTGCACCTTGATGTAAATCGATTGCACATGGTTTTTAACAGCTATTTTTTCAAAAATTTTAAGAGTGGAATCGATTGCATTAACAATGTAATCGATTGCATGCAAAGTCAGTAGCAAAAATTAACTGAGTGCAATCGATTTCACTAACAATGTAATCGATTGCATGCAAAGTCAATAGCAAACATTTTGAAAATTTTAAGTATGCAATCGATTGCATAGGAATGTAAATCGATTGCACAAAGAAACAGAAGCAAAAGATTTGGAATTTTGAAGAGTGCAATCGATTGCACTAAGATGTAAATCGATTGCATGCAGAAGAAAAATGAAATTTTATCTTTGAAAAGCTTGAGTAATGATTCTTAAAAATTTCTTTTTCATTTGTGAGCATCTATATCTTAAGATCAAAGTAGATAATATTATTATACCTTTCAAGTTGTTGAGAGCTTTGGGTGAAGATATTAGCCTTAGATGCTTGATAAAAATATTTGCCTTCTTTGTTAGCCATGGTTTGTCTTCATCAAAACAAAAGCTTATTTGAGAAGCTTGATTTTACATTCTCCCCCTTTTTGATGATGACAAACAATCTTTCTTTATGCGATGTACTTTCTGGAAGAACTTCTCCCCCTAAGATGCAAAACCCCCCCTATGTAGGAGAGGGTTGGAATCCTTTGCAATTCTTCATCTTGATTGGAGAGTACTTTGAAAGTTAAGACACGGGAAATGCAAGCATAAAGTACCATACATCTTTCTCCCCCTTTGACATTATCAAAAAGAAGGGAAAGATGCCTAAAGAAAATAATATTGACAAAAATTATAAAATTAAAACATTAACACACATTGTTTAAGAGTTACATAGAAAATTGAACAAACGGAACATTGAAAGAGTAAGACAATAACATAACCAAAAAAATGTCAGCCAAAACATTAAGGGTGATGAATGAATGGATGGTTGTAAGACCATGAGCCTTGGTTCTGGAATTGTTGTTGAAGTGGAGGTTATGTGTAATGAGGAGGAGGTGCAGTTGGGTTATTTGGGTCGTATGGTGGGATATGAAGGTGAGAATAAAGGTATGAGAATTGTTGGTTCACATCCGAGCGAAAATAATTTATCCGGGTTGTAGTGGAGTCATTGATTGCACTCCATTGATTATTGATGTTGGTGTTCATAGAAGCAAATTGTTGAGACATGTAATCCATGAGTTCTTGATTGCTTGGACCAGAGGGAGCAGTAGGAGGAGGAGGCACAGCTTCACCGCCTTCAACTTCTTGGTCATTATCTTCATTGCCAACAAAATCTTCACCAATGTAGGTGATGGTCTTTGTCTCCGGATTAAAATGTACGCCAATTCTTGAATCAACATTCTTAATTGAAATTTTGTCTAGATTAGGATCCATATTCACCTTTTCAAAACCACGAAAATCCACACCAAATTCCTCCATAATCAAAGTGACAAAATAAGCATATGGAAGGAATTTAGACTTTTCATCCACTCTCAGCATATGCATCATCATCATTCTTGCCCAGTTTACATTTACTCCTTTCTTCCTTGCATAAATAAGCTGCATCTCGAAGTCGGTAATCGTGCAATGGTTTCCAGCTCTTGGAAACAACATATAGACCAAAAAATAATGATATAAGCGATCATCTATATGGAGGTTACCTGCACTCCAGGAGTCTCTGGATGGAATTACTCCGCCAAGATAACGTATCCGTTTGGCGCGAAATTCAGCTTCACTTAAACGCCCAATGCTGTAAAAGAATCCCTTTTTCTGATAGCCATCCCATATCTCGTTTTCAGGATCATATAGGGAGCTTCCAGTGAAAGGAATATGCAAGATCTCACCAACAACCTGAGGAGTCAGAGAGATGCGAGTGCCAAGCACATATGTGACTATTTTTTCTTTGTAGGGTGTTAGATTACTGAAAAACATTCTTACCAAATCTGGGTAGTATGGACCGTACGAAGAAATCAAGGGTTCCAGACCATAAGCATCTAGATCATTCTGAAATGAAAAACATTCTTGAGGGAAGGAGGAGAGAATACCATACTTGGGGTTGGATACAATTTTCCTTTGAAATTCTTTGACAAATCTGACTTCTTGCGCTTCGGTGAGAGTTGAAAGTAGTGGATTGGATGTTGAATCAATCTTCTTTTTCCCTTTATCTGAAACTGAAGCCTTTATCTTTGTTCTTGAAGCCATGGATATGGTGTTTTAGGGTTTTGGGGTTTTAGGTTTTGTGAGAGAGAAAGGTTTTGTGAGAGAGAATTGGAAGTGATTTGGGTAGGTAGGGAATGAGTTATTAGAATTAAAGTGTATTTGGCTTGGGAATATGATAGAGGAATTCTGACCAACATTAATTTTCTGTCATAAAAGCTACTTTCAGTACGTGCAATCGATTGACATACCATGTGCAATCGATTTGCACACAAACAGAATAAAAAATTAAGCAAAACGCACATAGTGCAATCGATTGCATTAAAGGTGCAATCGATTTGCACAAGAAACAGAATGGACAGAATTGAAAAAACTCTTTGTGCAATCGATTTGCACCAACAAAAATTGTCCAAAACCAAATTTTTCTTGAAAATTTAAGTATCACATAACATAAATTCATATATGGCATGTATAAAACATATATAAAAGTTATATCAAGGGTAGAATGCACCTTATAAGTCGCGTTCGTCAAGTATGCCGAGCTCTCGACGAATTTTGTAGAAAGGTTCTTTCGCCAAAGGTTTGGTGAAGATATCAGCAAGCTGATTATGAGTATCTACAAAGGTTACCTCGACATCTTCTTGAAGAACATGATCACGGAGAAAATGATGCCGAATGTCTATATGTTTAGTCCTTGAATGCATGACGGGATTCTTTGTGATGTTGATTGCACTGGTGTTGTCGCATCTTAGAGGAATTCACCCTAGATCGAGTCTGTAATCACGAAGTTGTTGTTTTAGCCATAATATTTGAGTGCAAATACTACCCGCTGCAATATATTCAGCTTCGGCCATGCTTAGAGCAACACATGCTTGTTTCTTACATGCCCATGATACTAATGAATTACCAAGAATGTGACAAGTACCACTTGTGCTCTTTCTATCTGTTTTACATCCTGCATAATCCGCGTCAGAATAACCAATTAAGTTGCAGAAACTACCTTTAGGATACCACAATCCGACATTTGTTGTCCCTTTGAGATACTTCATGATCCTCTTTACCGCCGTGAGATGAGATTCCTTTGGGTTAGCTTGAAAGCGGGCACAAAGACAAACACTAAACATTATGTCAGGACGGCTTGCCGTCAAATATAATAAAGAGCCAATCATACCTCGATATTTAGTGATGTCGATGGAAACACCTGATTCATCTTGATCAACATAAGAACCAGAACCCATAGGTGTAGACATTTCCTTGCAGTTATCCATGTCAAACCTTTTCAAGAGTTCCTTGCAATATTTGGATTGGTTGATGAAGATGCCATCTTTTAGTTGTTTGATTTGAAGTCCAAGAAAATAGTTCATTTTACCCATCATGGACATTTCAAATTCTCCTTGCATCATTGATGAGAATTCTTCACACATTTCTTGATTTGAAGAACCGAAGATGATGTCATCAACATAGACTTGTGCTAGCAAAGTGTCGCCTTTGATTTTCTTTATAAATAGAGTCTTGTCAACTTTGCCTTTTTTGAAACCTTTTTCGTATAAGAAGTTGCTTAAATGATCATACCATGCCCTTGGTGCTTGTTTCAGTCCATAGAGAGCTTTTCTTAATTTAAATACATGAGATGGATTCTTGAAGTCTTCGAAACTCGGGGGTTGCTTAACGTATACTTCTTCAGTGATATATCCATTCAAGAATGCGCTTTTGACGTCCATTTGGAAAAGATGAAAATTTAATGAACAAGCATAGGCAAGTAAGAGACGAATAACTTCTAACCTTGCAACTGGAGCGAAAGTTTCTTCAAAGTCTATTACATCTTCTTGATTATAGCCTTGTGCTACCAATCTTGCTTTGTTGCTAACAATTATTCCATTCTCGTCAAGTTTGTTTTTAAACACCCATCTTGTTCCAATAATGTGTTTGTTGCTTGGCCTAGGAACGAGTTCCCAAACTTGATTCCTTTCAAATTGATTCAATTCTTCTTGCATAGCTATGATCCATTGGTCATCTCCTAAAGATTCATCAACTTTGGAAGGTTCAATTTGAGAGACAAATGCCATGTTTAAGCAAGCATCCTTGAGATTTAATCTTGTAGACACGCCTTGACTTATATCACCAATTACTTTATCAATAGGATTATCTCTATGAGTTCTCCATTCTTTTGGTAGATCATTGAGATTCAATTCTTGTTGAGGTGATTCTTCTAGTTGAATGGGTTGATCCTTGGAAGAATTTTCTTGAGGACCTTCTTCAATTTCATCATCATTATCACAAACAATATTATCCTCCTTGGAGGGGTTAGATTCATCAAAAGAAACATGCATATATTCCTCAATAGTTAAAGTTATTTTGTTGTATATTCTATATGCTTTACTAGAGAGTGAGTAACCAAGAAATATACCTTCATCAGATTTCTCATCAAACTTACCCAAATTATCTTTGTCATTCTTTAGGACAAAGCATTTGCACCCGAAGATATGAAAGAAAGCAATGTTAGGTTTTCTCCCTTTGAAAAGTTCATATGGAGTTTTCTTTAAGATTGGTCTAATGTTAGCTCTATTTCTAACAAAACATGCCATGCTCACCGCATCCGCCTAAAAGTATTTTGGAAGGTTTGAGTCGCTAAGCATTGTTCTAGCAAGTTCCACAAGAGACCTATTCTTTCTTTCAACCAATCCATTTTGTTGTGGAGTCCTTGGTGCCGAGAAGTTGTGAGATATTCCATGTTCTCCATAGAATTCTTCAAATAGAGCATTTTGTAATTCTCCGCCATGGTCACTTCTTATTGAGGCAATTGTTAGAGACTTCTCATTCTGAATTTGTTTAGCATACTTCTTGAACGCCTTGAATGCATCACTTTTCTGCACTAAAAAGAATGTCCAAGTATATCTAGAGAAATCGTCAACAATAACCAAAGAATATACATTACCTCCGAAACACCTTGTTCTCGATGGACCAAATAGATCCATATGTAACAATTGTAGTGGCCTTGTAGTGGACACCACATTCTTAGATTTGAAAGTTGATCTAGTTTGTTTCCCTTTTTGACAAGCATCGCAAAGTCTATCTTTGACGAAATTTCTCTTAGGGAATCCAATGACAAGATCATGCTTGATTAATTTATTCAATTGCTCCATATGAATATGAGCAGTTCTTTTGTGCCAAAGCCATGAATCATCGTTGTTCGCCATGAGACATTTAACCTTCAAAGATGGATCATCAAGGGAAATCATAAATATATTATTGATTCTTTTACCTTTAAGTATAACCTCATGAGTGACTTCGTCTTCTATCAAACATTCATCCTTGGTGAACTTGATTTTGAAGCCTTTGTCACAAAGTTGGCTAATACTTAGAAGATTGTGCTTTAGTACTTCAACATAAAGAACATCTTCAATGGATGTCAAAGGTGGAGCACCAACTTTTCCTTTGCCTAGGATTCTTCCCTTATTATTGTCTCCATAAGTTACAAAACCCTTGGCCTTTAGCGCCAAATGTGAAAATTGGTTTATATCTCCTGCCATATGCTTTGAACAATCACTATCAAGATACCAAAGATTGCATGTGGTCTTCAAGCATACCTGCAAAACAAATTAGGTTTTGTTAGGTACCCAAGTTGCTTTGGGTCCTTTATAATTAGTGCCTTTCTTTACCCATACATAATGCCCACTTGCCACATTGAAGTTTCTAACATAGCACGCATTAGGTGTATGGCCTTTAATACCACAATAAAAACAACTAGGTTCAAAGTTACTTCTATATCTAGAAGGATAAGATTTCTTCTTAGAAAATGTTTCCTTTTTCGGATAGTGACGAACTATTTTAGGTTTGTTCACTTTCTCTTTGGAAGGTTGATCACTTGCCTTAACAAAGATAGTTTTGTTAGAACTTGGTTTTGAAAACTTTGAATATCCAAGCCCACTTTTATCATTGGAGTATCTTTGTTGGCTAAGAACACCTTCCAATCCAATTTTCCCTTTTTCATATCTTTCAATGACTCTTTTTAATTGGACAATTTGGAAAGAGAGTCAATCACAATTTTTGCATACAAAATTCTGTTTTTGTTCATCACTTGATTTTTGTTTTTCTTCTTTGAAATCTTTTTCCATTGAAACATATTTTTCTTCTAAGGATGAAATTTGTTTCTTTTGTGATGAAATGGTTTTATACAGAATTTTGCATTCATTCAATAGTTCATCTATAGCACCTTGTGCATCACTATCAAAAAGATAAAATTCATTACTAACCTCATTGTCTTCATCATCGGAATGGTGTGAGGCCATCAATGCTAGATTTGCACTTTCATCACTGTCGGAATCGGATGAGGAACTTATTTCATTGTCCTCTCATGCGACATAAGCCCTTTTGTTCTTGAATCCCTTCTTTCTTTTAAAGCCACCTTTCTTGGAGAGTTTTGGACAATCCGGCTTGATATGACCTTGCTTACCACATTCATAACATGTGATTTCTTGTGTTGATGTGGAGCCTTCCTTTTTCTGAAAATGTTTCTTTCCTTTTGAATGAGAAAAAGGTTTGTCATTTCTACCGAAGAACTTACCAAGCCTTTTAACAAGAAGCATGAAGTTTTCATCTTCTTCTGGATTGTTTTCCTTTTCAACTTCCTTGGAGTCTATCTTCAAAGCAATATTCTTGGATTTCTTCTCTTGATTTTCATGCTTTTCGAGTCTTCCGAGTTCCGTTTCGTATTCTTGAAGTTTTCCAAATAATGTTGCGGATGTCATGTTGGAGATACTTTTCTTTTCTGAAATTGCCGTTACCTTTGGTTGCCATTCCCTAGTTAAGGACCTAAGTACTTTCAAATTCAATTCATCATTCGTCAAAGTTTTACCAAGAGCACTTAGATGATTTGTCAAGTGCACAAATCTCTTTTGTAAGTCAAGAATGGTTTCTCCGGGCTGCATTAGAAATAGTTCGTATTCTTGACTTAGGGTATTTAGTCTTGATATTTTTACTTCAACCGTTCCTTCATGAGTTTGTACCAAGGTATCCCATATTTCCTTTGCTGTTTTGCATGCCGAGACACAGAAGAATTCGTCCATGCTAAGTGCACCTTGATTTTACAGCCTGGAAAAAATCTTTTGAATTTAAAATTTGGGAGTCCAGCAGTGTTGTACCCCAAAATTTTCCCTCTTATTTTATCAATATTTCTCATCACAAGGCTCTTTGAACTCAAGATCAAGCTAGGGTTTGCTCTGCTCAAAACATCTCCCTGCACTGTTGACCTAAATTAGGGTTTGAGTTTTCACAAGGAATTTTGTACTTTCAATGTTCAAAATGACTTTCATACTTCATGTTGAACTTACAAGATTACCTCTACCAAGTTTCAAGCCTTGAATCAAATTTTTGCCCAGTCAATTGGACAGTTGACCTAGAAATCAGCTATATTGGGGAAAAAGTCAACTATGGCCAATTTACAGTCAAAACTCATAAATTTTGACCCACATCAACTTTATAAACTCATATGAACCATTTGATCAAGTTTGGACCACAACTCCACAAGAAATTTGATCAGATCACCAAAAGGGGCAAAATGGTCATTTTTAGGGTTTTGACTGCACAAGGGTAATTTCTGATTTTTGACCTAGCCAATGGCAAATTGGGTTCAAGAATGGACTCAAGGACTCAATGGCATCATCTTGACCTATTCACAAGGCTCAAAATATCTCAATTGCATTGGATTGATAGAGGAATTTTTCAGTCAACTGATCAAAATTTGACTGTACACTGAAAAGTCAAACTTTGACTTTTCGGTAAAAATCAAGTGCCAAGGGTCATTTTTCATCAAGATGAGTCAAAACATGAAACTTGTTCATCAATAAACCCATTTTTGCAAATTAGGGTTTAAAGTTGAAAAATTTCATAACTTGGAATTTTTCTAAGTTATGAAATTTTCTTAATTTTTTCTAACTTTGCCCAACATTTTCACCATGATCCAATTGTATTCAAACAAAACTTCCAACATGAAAGTCGTAGTCCTCCACAAAATCTACAACTTTGATTCACAAAGTTTTCCAAAAAGAAGCTTGGATCTCAAGTTATGATTTTTGGAACAAGGGTCCCTAAAACTTTTAACTTAGTGAAATTTTACCCTAGTTTAGGCAGGATTTTGACCTATCTTCATGGCCATTTTTCACATAGTTCCACTTGGAATCTCAAATTTAATTTCAAATATGGATTGTATAGCATGTTTCAAGCTTTCCAAAATGTCCAAGAACTCTCCAAACACATTTATGGTTAGGGAGAATCGAAGGCTTGAATTTAGCAAAAACTCACTTTTCATCCATGGCATGTTCATTGAGATACAAGTTGCGAATTCAAATCAGCTTGCTTTGCACTAGATTACAGGCCTCAAAACCATTCCACACTCAATAATTAAGTGCAAAACCATTGGTATAAGGCATTGGTTTGGTCATTAGAGCATTGCACACAAGATTAACCCTTAAATAGAAAAAGTAACATTACCATTTTTGCTTAAATCTTGCTTTATGTCAAAACTGATTTCTTGAGCATTGGTCCATATCTTATACAGCAAATCAAATCCACAAATTGGAGGGGCCAAGGGCAAAGTGTGCAAGGTGGTGGATAGCCTGTACATGCCTGATTCACATCACTTCTCATGTTTACTTAAAATACAAGAAAGATATCCAAAACACTAGAACTTGAACCTCAGCAAAAACAAACTGGTGCAAGCATTTGAGACAACTTTCTCAGATCCCCTTGAGCCTAAAACACGACCCTTTGAGCCCTCAAACATCCCATAGCACAAAATCACCCTCCATTGGCAAAACAGGGCAGCATCTGCATCTTGACTTCCATAGCACAATTTGCTCGTGCGTTTTGCCCCAAACCTATTCAAACACCTTCCATACAACTCATCCAAGCTATCCCAAACCTTAAACACTAATTGTAACTCCATTTACAGGGTTTTCCGTTTTCAATTTTAGCTTGTGCAGGTTGAGTTCTATAGGTTTGTTCAAGCACATTCAAGGCAAGCTAGGCATTGGAGAAGGTCAAGGGAAGTTCAAGCAAGCTCCCAAACATCTCAGGCCTTGTTGAAAAGCTCCACATTGCCATACACGATCCCAACTGAAAAATGTTTTTATCAACTTCTTATCTCTCTATTTAGGAACATTTAGACTTAGGTTTGTGAATAAGAAATGTAGTATTCATAGCCATGAAGCTGTACATATGCTGAGTTTTCATTTTAATTAAGCATGCTAAGAATTTGGTCCATGAACATACTGAAAAAATTAGGTTAGGATTTAGGGCCAGAGAAATTCTCTCTGGTCTTTGAGAGTTAGGATTAGTTTTTTATATGGTTGGATTCGTCTTGAAAAGCTCTACAACTTTGATGTTATGTGTTTTGTAATAGAGCTCGTATGCAGGATCTAGCAATTGTACAATGCGCGCGCGAAATTTGAAGTCAGAGGTTGAAGATGAAGTGGTTTGGGCTGGGCTTTGGTCCTCTCACTATTTGCCCCCCCCCCCTTTACTGAATGCACCCCCTGGCCCAATTTCTTTACATTTTTATATTTTTATATTTATTTTCATTTTCTGATTTTGTTTTATATTTTCCAAACATAAAAATATCCAAAAATATTTCCATAAAATTTTCACATTTATTTTTATTATTTTTGTTATTTTTAGACATAAAAATAATTATTAGGTAATATATACTTTTATTTTATTTAATAAAAACTTATAGATATTATAGAAATATTATATATTTTATTTTTATTATTCATACCTATAAAAATAATATTTTTCTCATATACTATCATTTTTTTTCCTAAATACTTGTATATATTTTATTTTATTTATTGTACATAATTAATATAATTAATACATATATACATACTTTTATTTTATAAATACTTGAGAATAAAAACATGAAAAAATATACTTTTATTTTTATTATTATTTATACTTAAATAATACTTTTTTTATAAGTATTTTTTTATACACATTATTTTATTTTATTGTATATAAATAATATAGTCAATATATTTATATCCTTAAAAGAAAATTAGGGTTTTATCCTTAATAAAAAAATAATAATCTTTTTATTTATTTCTTTCTATTTGTATTAAATATTTTTTACATACATAAAAAATAAACAAAAACATTTCTTTTTGCATATTCATAATACTTTGTATATTTATTTAATTTGTTTATTTAAATAATGTTCATTTATTATTTATGCCATTTGATTCAATTTGGATGTAATAGTAAAACTAGGGTTTTAATTTCTTGTCAAATATTCCCCATTCAAAATTGTATCCCCTTCCCCATAATCATGTTGTAATAGTGGTAGATTTATTTTACGTATTTACGCTTTCAATTATGCCATGATTAGAGATTAGGGTTTGTATGCAAATATTCAAAATTAACAAGTAGCTTGACATAATGCAAAGACAAAAATGCATGAAAATTAATACACAAGACACACTTGCACCCCTAGGGTTACATCCACTTGTTGCCTTAAAAATGGGCCATGTTATGCATGTTGGGTACTTTGGCAAAACAAAAACAAAACAAAAGATCATAGTCCCTCGATGACGCTATCTTGGTTGCCTAAACAAAATGATCAAGTCCCTCAAAAATTTTCTAAAAATACCTAACACAATTGCTATCATGGTCTATACGATGACCCGCGCCTGTTCCGTTTAACATCCTAATACAAGGTTGTTTACCAAATGCAATGATAAAACAACACTGTCAAAAGGGTTAAAAACATATAGGAAAGATCTTTGAGTAAAATAGGGTAGACAACTCTTAGTTACTTGATCAAAGCTTGCAAAACATCCTTGCTATTTTCAAACACACCTCACAACACAATTTCAAAACATTTTCCAAATCAAACTTTCAAAAACATTGAAATATTTTCAAAAGACAAATACACCTTTGTATACATTTAAACAAGAATCATTACAAAGGTTGCCACAACGATGGCCTCTTTTCAAAACATCTTTCAAAACCACACACAAAGCACCATTTCAAACAATTGAAAAGCAAAAGCAAGTGATCTAAACAAGTAACTAAGATCCCATGGATAACCATGGATGAAAAGGGTGCTTGCACCTTCCCTTTTCATAATCTACTCCCCGAACCCAAGAAAACATCTCAAAGGTCTTTCCTGTGCTTTTTGACCTTTCCTTAGGATAAAATAAAAATTCGGTGGCGACTCTTGCTAAACCGAAACATTTGCAAACACAAACACAAAATCCCAAGTCGGTTCTCCCACCGTATCACAGAACTGGCGACTCTGCTGGGGAAAAATTTAAAAGTGGAGTAACCTTAGGGTTTAGATAACCCTTGCATGATTATCTTGATTGCTTTGATTGCTTTACATTTGGTTCTCTTGTTTGGGTTTGAATCCTCCACCCGGATTTTGGGGAAACATTCATAGGTAAATAGCAATACATTGTGGAAACTATGCGGGGTATACCGACATGGTTGAAGCAATAACTATATTAGTGCGACATATTTGTGAGTACCGGTAGCCTTTGAGTCAATCAAAGAGAATACGGGGCCGCTGAGTGATGTCATGAAGCACTAATGAACTCTTAGAACCTTACTTGACCATCTTGGCCTTTTTTAGGGGTAGTGAGATGACCGGCTTTGGTGCAGTCCGAAGTTGGTAGATACTCGATACTGCACTCATTGAGGGTTGTTTTCTTGGAATATTTCGGTCGCCAGTTAAGTGGCTAAACTGAAACAATGAACACAGAAAATAATCCAGTGATATTGAGCTCCTTAGAACCCGGTTACTATTTATAGGACAGGTTGAGCCAACCAACTTCAAGAGGGTACTTACCTATGAAACCTCATGCAAGCCTGAAACTAGGATTTCGTGTGATTTGCTTGTACATATGCTTGTTCATACATCATGAACATCATAAAGCATCATATGCATCCACTAACCATTTTAAGGATTTGGATCTTCATCTTTGTTCTTGTTTTGTAGGTCATGGAATCTCTTCGCAGGAAAACAATTCAAGTCAACCTTGTGAGAATATCTCCTCAACTCAAGGAGCTTACTTCCAAGATTCCAGAGAATTCTCCCTTCAGTGAAAGACATAGTGGATATCTCAACTTGGTCAACTCCAACATTGAAGAAGACATGGTGAAAGTCCTCTTCCAGTTCTTTGATCCCCTACACCATTGCTTTATATTTCCTGATTACTAACTAGTACCTACTTTGGAGGAATTTTCTTAACTCCTGAGGATTCCTATTCTCCATCAACTACCCTACAACGGTACGGAAAGAGAACCAAAGCCTGAAGATGTTGCTCAAGCCTTACACTTGCAACCATCTGATATCAAAGGTCATTGGGAAACCAGAAGTGGTGTCAAGGGTTTCTTGGCAAAGTTTCTATTTGAGAAGGCACAAGACTGCTGGAATTCTCTAGATCTGCAAGCTTTTGAAGAGATTGTAGCACTCCTCATCTATGGGTTGGTCTTGTTCCCAAACCCTGATCAGCTTATAGATGTGAATGCTGTCAAGATTTTCATATCTCGAAATCCTGTGCCTACATTGCTTGGGGACATCCTACACTCATTTCACACACGAACAATGAGGAAAAGAGGTGTTCTCATGTGCTGTACTCCTCTTCTAGAAAGGTGGCTTATTTCTCACCTTCCCCAGTCACTCTTGAAAAATGAACAAGGCTTAAGGTGGTCGCAACGATTAATGACCCTTACACATTCTGATGTTCATTGGTGTTCTCGGTCCATAGAAAATGTCATCATCATTGATCGTGGTGGGGAATTCCCTAATGTCCCACTACTTGGCATTAGGGGAGGCATTACCTACAACCCCTGTTTGGCTTTGAGACAGTTTGGATATGCTCGAAGGGATGGCCCTCATGATATGCTAATTCCAGACTTAGTTTTTGACTTCGACAATGACGCTCAAGGACTTAGACAAAGGTTTATCCGAGCTTGGAGGATGTCCAACAAAGTGGATAGTAAGACACTGGGACACAAGAATTCCATCCCCCTTGAGCCTTATCTGAAGTGGGTACGAACCCGCTCCCAGAGTCTTATGATGCCTTACCCCCACATTCTCCCTGTTATCAAAGATCCTGTTATGGAAGGAGAGGTTCCATACACCCTCCTACATCCAGACATGCCAACATCATTGGAAGAATTGCAAAAGAGTTAGATACAACTCAAGGAAGAACGAAATACTTTTGAAGCCAGCTTCTATGCCAGTGAGAAGAAGGTTTTGGAACTTACCCGACGACTTCATGAAGAAGAGACTCTCAACACCTACATCGCACCAAAGAGGATGTTCAATGTCTTTTTACATTAAGAATTTTGTAATATTTTTCACATGGGGCATTTATGTACTAACAAATTTCTTCTTATTAATATGACGTGTGTTCTTTTTGTTTGCAACAACTTTGAATTTCTGAATCCTTGAATGCATTACATGAATACATATCATTCATCATATGCATAAACAGGTCTTCACACCAGGTTTCCTTATCGTTCTATTGTTTATTTCAGCAAGATAGATATAGAGCAGACAATCAAAGATCTGCAAGCACAAAATTCTCAGTTCCAACAACTCCTCATGACCTTGGCAAAGGGTCAAGAGGACCTTAAAGCACTGTTAGAGAAAGAGAAAGACAAAGAGAAAAAGAAGAAAAGGGCTGGTGTGGCCACTATAGGAAGAAGATTTGAGAACCAGGCTAGAAGGGTCCTCGAGTTCCCCTCGATGTCTGACGAAGGGGTTGGTAAAGGTAAAGGAGTTGCAATGCCCTCCGAGTCTGAAGCTGAAGAGGAAGAAGAAGAAGAGGAGGAAGATTATTCTGAGCAGCAGTATCCTCCTGCGGATGATAAGTATAAAAATCTGGAAGAGCGGCTGGCAGCCATGGAAATACAAAGGGTTCCTGGGCTGGATTTTGAAGAACTAGGGTTGGTTGTTGGGATTGTCATTCCCCCCAAGTTCAAAGTGCCTACATTTGCTAAATACGACGGTTTGTCCTGTCCAAAGATGCATTTGCGGTCCTACGTCAGAAAGATCCAACCTCACTCTTCTGATAAGGATCTGTGGGTCCACTTCTTTCAAGATAGTTTGTCGGGTACGCAATTGGACTGGTTCTATCAACTCGAGAGATCTGATTTTTCATAACTGGGAAGATTTGGCTACTGCTTTCTATCGACAATACCAATATAACGCATATTTAGCGCCTACTCGTACTCGACTACAGAGTATGGGTATGGTTTCTAATGAGGGATTTAAGGAGTATGCCCAGAAGTGACGGGATTTGGCTGGAAGGGTGCAACCACCATTGTCGGATAGAGAGCTGGTTGACATGTTTTTGGGGACCCTATCAGGTCCATTCTTTAATCACTTGATCGGGAGCTCATCTGCAGGATTCACCGAATTAATACTGACAGGTGAAAGGGTCTAAGCTGGCATTAAGAGTGGTAAAATTCAGAAGGATGCAACTGCTTCCACTACTGTCAAGAAGACCTTCCCAGCCAAGAAAGAAGCTTCTATTGTTTACTCCCAGAGAAATCAAGGAAGAACAGAGCGCCGACCAACGGTAGGGGCTGTGATGATTCAGAACTCTTCAGCCGATCAACCTCGAAGCAGTCAACCTAGAGCTAACCAAAATAGGGTGGAAAGGCCACAACGACAATTCACTCGGATCAATATGACACCGGCTCGGGTCCTCCCGCATCTGTTAAAGTTAAACCTTACCAACTTGAAAGAAGCGCCGAAAAACCCAAATACCTCTTCTCCCTATTATCATTCAAATGCAAAATGTGCATATCATTCGGACAGTGTGGGGCATGACACCAACAACTGTTGGCCCCTTAAAAACAAGATCCAAGATTTGATAGATGCCAAGGAGGTAGAGTTTGATGCTCCCGAAAAACCTAATGTGATATCCGCTTCTATGATAAAACATGGTCATAATGTCCATGCTATTGTAGAAGATCTTCATGTTACTGCTGTTGATGACTTAATGACTCCATTACCAATGATCAAGATGAATCTGTTGAAAGCCGGGATTTTTCCGGGCTGTGAAAAAGATTGTTACTTTTGTTCAACCTTGCAATCCGACTGTCCGCTGTTAAAATCAGGCATCCAACGCCTGATGGATACTCAAGAAATACTCTTTCAGAAAACTCCTATTGATACTATTACTCATGTTACTCCTGTTACTTCTGTTACTCCAATCAATGACATTGCTATAATCACCATTTCCGACAATCTTTCCAAGACCTGCAAAAGGCCTGTTAAGATTACGCCTGATCCAAAGTTTGCACCGCTGAAAATTACCATGCCGGGGCCTATCCCATATAAGTCCAACAAGACGATACCATGGAATTATGGAGGAGAGATCTTCTACCATGGTGTCAAGCAGATCGAATCAGCCGAAGAGAATTCAGATGAAGAAACTCCTAACGTAGGAAATATTGTGGGGACGAGTAAGATAACTCGTAGCAGAAGAATCTTCTCTCCAGAGATTGCTCCTCCAAGGGCAGTCTTCGGACCCTCAAGTTCTCCTGTGCCTATCAAGATATCTGTGCGAAGTCCAGTGATCGAAGAAATTGTTACTCCCGAAGTTGTACCCTCTGCTGTTACTACTGATAAAGGTAAGGGAATCGAAGAAGCGCCCGTCAGGACGAGGGCTCAGGCTTTGGTTATCCCCGAGACCACCCAAAAGGAAATGGAGGAAATCTTAAATATAATTAAGACGAGCGATTATGATGTCGTAGAGCAGCTGGGGAAAACCCTTTCAAAAATCTCCATGCTGGCCCTATTGCTCTGCTCCGAGGCTCATGCCAAAGCCTTGATCAAATTCCTGAAGACGGCGCACGTGCCTCAAGAAACGTTTGCAGATCAGTTTCAAGAGTGCGTGGCTAGCCTTACAGCCGATAATGGTCTTGGCTTTTCCGATGCCGATCTAACGTCTAAGGGAAGAAAGCATAATGATGCGCTGCATGTTTTGGTAGAGTGCAGGGGGACCACACTTGCTCATGTTCTGGTTGATACTGGCTCATCTTTAAATATCCTACCAAAGAAAGCATTGGACAGATTGGACTGTGAAGGTTTGATATTAAAGCCCAGTAATATCATTGTTAGAGCCTTCGACGGTTCTAAGAGGATGGTTCACGGAGAAGTGGACATCCCAATTAAGGTGGGAACATAAATTTTCAACTCTACTTTTTATGTGATGGACATCCGTCCTTCATACTCATGCTTGTTGGGAAGGCCATAGATTCATAACACTGGGGCAGTCACTTCTTCTCTACACCAAATGTTCAAATACCCAGTCCAGGGTAAGATCATAACAGTTCATGGTGAGGAGGAGTATATGATAAGCCACCTTAACTCTTTCTGCTACATGGAGTTAGATGGTGAATTCCTAGAAACACCTTTCCAACACTTTGAAGAGGTTTCTCCTGAAGTTGCGGTAGCCAAGACAATGACTGATGTGCCCATCATTACCAAGCCTGTATCCCGAATGTCATCCCTTAAAGATGCGGAAGTTGTAGTCAAGGAAGGAGGAAGCACAATATGGGGTCAACTGCCAGATTTTCCTTACAAGAGAGACAAGTTCGGATTGGGTTTCACTGCTGCTAGTCAGAAGGCTGTGCGTCGCTCCCAGGCTGGAGGACCACCCTTAAAGATCACTCACCATGGAGTTCATGCTTTAGAATATGATGATGAAGAGGGAAACTTTGAAGATTGGATCTTTCCAACCATTGAAGGGGGACTGAACAACTGGGAGGCGAAAGACTTCGTTCCCATTACTTTCATCAATCAGTAATTTATCTTTTGAACATTTCATGTTTGGTCTGTAATAATTATTAAACAATTCGTACACTCTTTTCGCCTTATGCCTTACCCGGGGCATATAGGTCCATTTGTAAGGGTTTTGATTCTCCATTTTCATATGCCATTTTTAATGAATCATGGACGTTTTCATCTATAAAATTTTGTGTTCATTTTCTTTCCTTTTACATTTTATTTTGTTTAAGGATGGATATCCCTTACACACACCCACACTCACAAAATGCAGGTACCCATCCACTCCGGATTCCATGGGTGACTATTCTGCTTTGGCCTTCAGTGACTCTGAAGATTTGGTCAATCATGCCGAGTACGAAGGTGATGAAGACTATGAAGTGCCTGGAGAGTTAGCTAGACTTTTGCAACAAGAAGAAAGGGCTATTCTTCCCCCATGAAGAGTTGTTAGAGACTATCAATTTGGGTACTGCCGAAGACAGAAAAGAGGTTAAAGTGGGTGCCAACTGGAGCCAAGTGTCAAGGAGCGCTTAGTTCAGTTGTTGAATGAGTTTGTTGAGATCTTCGCCTGGTCCTATGAAGATATGCCGGGACTAGATACAAATATTGTGGTTCACCGTCTCCCTACAAGAGAAGATTGTCCACCAATCAAACAGAAAGTCCGCCGAATGAGGCCCGACATGTCCGAAAAGATCAAAGCTGAAGTAATGAAGCAGTTCAATGCTGGCTTTCTGGCTGTTACTTCCTATCCACAATGGGTTGCTAACATTGTGCCCGTGCCTAAAAAGGATGGCAACGTCAGAATGTGTGTGGACTACAGAGATTTAAACAGGGCTAGCCCTAAAGATGATTTTACACTACCACACATTGACATTTTGGTCGACAATACAACTCAACATAAAGTGTTTTCCTTCATGGATGGATTCTCGGGATACAACCAGATCAAAATTGCCCCCGAAGACATGGAGAAGACTACTTTTGTTACACAATGGGGTACCTTCAGCTATAAAGTGATGCCATTCGGACTGAAGAATGCCAAGGCAACCTATCAGCGAGCCATGGTAGCTTTGTTTCATGATATGATACATCATGAGATCGAAGTCTACGTAGAAGACATGATATCCCGTTCACAAACAGAAGAAGAACACCTCGACCATCTGCAAAAGCTGTTTGTCAGATTGAAGGAATATAAGCTCATACTGAACCCTACCAAGTGCACTTTCGGAGTCAGGTCTGGTAAACTCTTGGGATTCATCGTCAGCAACAAATGCATTGAGGTTGATCCTGCTAAAGTCAAAGCTATACGAGAAATGCCTGCCCCCCGCACTGAAAAGGAGGTCAGAGGTTTCTTAGGACACCTAAACTACATTGCAAGGTTCATCTCTCACCTAACATCTACCTATGAACCAATCTTCAAGTTGTTAAAGAAAGATCAGGTGGTTGAATGGAATGATGACTCTCAAGTTGCTTTCGATAAGATCAAGGAGTATTTGTTGGAACCTCCTATCTTGATACCACCCGTCGAAGGAAGGCCATTAATCATGTATCTGACTGTTTTGGATAACTCAATAGGGTGCGTACTGGGCCAAGATGATGAGTCTGGTCGAAAAGAGCATGCCATTATTACCTTAGCAAAACGTTTACCGACTATGAGACTCGCTACTCACTGCTTGAGAAAACTTGTTGCGCTTTGGTATGGGATGCTTGCCGGCTAAGGCAGTATATGTTGACACATACCACTCTGCTGATTTCTAAAATGGATCTGATTAAGTACATCTTCGAGAAGCCTGCTTTATCCGGAAGAATCGCTAGATGGCAAATGATCCTGACTGAGTATGATATCCAGTACACAACCCAAAAAGCTATAAAGGGGAGTGTACTAGCCGACCATCTAGCTCATCAAGCCGTCGAAGATTACCAATCTATGAAGTTCGACTTCCCTGACGAGGACATTATGACATTGGACAACATTGAAGGTAACTGACCGTATAACGGACCTGAACAAGGATCCCGATGGACCCTGTACTTTGATGGTGCTTCAAATGCACTTGGCAACGGTATCGGTGAGGTACTTATTTCTCCAGAAGGTTTCCATACGGCTTTCACTGCTAGACTCTATTTCAGTTGCACCAATAACATGGCCGAGTATGAAGCTTGTATCTTTGGTCTCAAGGCTGTGATTGAACTAGAAATCAAATCTTTGGTTGTATTTGGGGACTCAGCCTTGGTTATCAGTCAAATCAAAGGAGAGTGGGACACTAAACATCCTAATCTTATCCCATACAAAGAACATGTCCTGACATTGTTACCTCATTTCGAGCAGATTACCTTCGAGCATTTCCCACGAGAAGAAAATCATCTAGCAGATGCTCTAGCTATAATGTTTTCCATGTTTAAACTCAACTGGGATAATGAGGCTCCCCAAATCACCGTCGAGCGAATGGACGAACCCGCGCACTGTCATGAGATTAATACCGAAGAAGTAGTGGAACAACCCTGGTTTCATGAAATCAAAAGGTATCTTAAGACTCGAGAATACCCTGAAGGAGCTTCAGTCAACGACAAAAAGTTCTTAAGGAGATTTACTGCCAAGTTATTCCTGAGCAATGGTATCCTATATAAGCGCAACCATGATTGTGTTCTGCTTCGTTGTGTGGACAAGGTTGAAGCTGAGTTGATCATGACTGAATTACATAGAGGCACATTTGGCACCCACTTGAGCGGACATACGATGGCTAAGAAGATTCTAAGGGCAGGCTACTACTGGTATACCATGGAAGCTGACTGTCATCAATACTCCCGTACTTGTCACAAATGCCAAGTCTATGCTGACAAGGTACATATTCCTCCAGTTCCTCTCAATGTTCTAACAGCTCCTTGGCCATTCACAATGTGGGGAATCGACATGATTGGAGAGATCAAGCCTACGACATCCAATGGACATCGCTTCATCCTGGTGGCTATTGATTACTTTACCAAATGGTTCAAAGCAACTTCCTTCGCCTCTGTTACAAAGAATGTGGTTGCCCGCTTCATCAAGCAGAACCTCATATCCCGGTATGGTATCCCCGACAGGATCATCACTGACAATGGTACAAACCTGAATAACACTGTGATCACCGCTCTGTGTGAGCAGTTCAAAATTCAACATCACAATTCATCTCCCTATCGGCCAAAGATGAACGGTGTTGATGAAGCTGCAAACAAAAATATCAAGAAGATCATTCAAAAGATGACAGTCACCTACAAGGACTGGCATGAGATGTTACCGTTTGCTCTGCATGGATATCATACCACGACGCGTACTTTAATCGGGGCAACCCCCTTTTCTTTGGTATATGGCATGGGAGATGTTTTACCTATGGAAGTTCAGATCCCTTCCTTGAGGATTATGAAGGATGTTGGTTTAAATGAAGACGATTGGATTCAGACCCGACTTGATCAACTTAACTTGATAGACGAGAAGCGACTTACTGCTATTTTTCATGGTCAGACGTATCAAAAACGGATGATCAGGGCTTTCAACAAGAAAGTCAGGCGTCAGGTGTATCAAGTCGAAGATCTTGTAATCAAGCGGGTCATCTTGCCGCAAAGTGATCCCAGGGGCAAATGGACTCCTACTTATGAAGGACCATTTATGATCGAAAATATCTTTTCTGGTGGGGCAATGATTCTGACCACCATGGACGGTGATGACTTGCCGCACCCTACGAACGCAGACATAGTCAAAAGATACTACGCATAAACGACCCGACAAGTTGAAAACCCGAAAGGGCGACTTGGGCAAAAATGGGCATCCCGATGAATCGAAAACCCGAAAGGGAGGTTCAGGCAAAAATTAGGGATAAATAAAAAATCTGTACACCCGGCAAGTTGAAAACCCGAAAGGGCGACTTGGGAAAAAAAGGGTTTCCCGGTGGATCGAAAACTTGAAAGGGAGATCCAGGCAATAGTTAGGGAATTAAAGCGTATGGCTATAACTCGTCGGATCACTTTAAGGACAATCTCTTCATAGACAAGCTCCGAGCTTCTGATCAACCTAATTATCTTCGAACAAGGTAACAAATGGAAAAAATACTCAGAGTTACGAAGGCTATAGCAGAATGGGAACCCCATGGAATTGTTACACATAGCCATCTTTTCTTTGTATAAATTTTTCTCATTTTTTATGACAACATTCTCTTACTAGGATGTCTGTATCCTTTGTACAAAATACTTACGCAAAGTTAATACAAAGATACTTCAAAGTGCAGGAATTTGTTTGCCTTTTCTTTCTTTTTACACTTATGTTTTATTTGAAAACGTCCAATGATTTATTAAATGAGCATATGCATTTGAATATAATCACTGCCTACAAATAAAATGAAATGAGAAAAGATAATTACTGATAGTTTGAAAGTATAGGAAAACGTCTTTAGGCTATTCCAGAGGAAATCCCCTGCAGTACATCATACAGGTCCTCAACAGAGTTGAAGCTTTGAAATACATATCCCCAACGGAGTTAAGTTTCAAAATCGCCATCAGAGCTAAGTTTCTAAACTCCCAATCCCCAGTGGATCCAGAGACTTTGAACTACAAATCCCCAGTGAAGATGAAACTTTCTTCCCAAACGGAGTCCAAAACTTCAACCTCTAAAACACAGTGGAGATCATCCGGTTTCTCCAAATCCTCCAGCAAGTTATCTTAAAACCTAGAAATCCACCAGATAACAGTTAACTTTTGTTCTATCCCCAACCAAGGATAAAACCTCAGAAGATTGGCATACTCCCAACCTCCTGATACCCTTAACAGAATGAAGATTCTCATTCTTAAAACTCTAGAAGATTGGCGTACTCCCAACCTCCTGATACCCTTAACAAACTGAAGATTCTCATTCTTAAAACCTCAGAAGATTGGCATACTCCCAACCTCCTGATACCCTTAACAGAATGAAGATTCTCATTCTTAAAACTCCATAAGATTGGAATACACCCAACCTCCTGACCCAAACGCCTGAATGAAGATTTTCATTCTTGCTTCCTCAATAGATTGGCATACAACCCAAGCTTTTGAAAACTCTCCAACAGGATAAACATTCTCCCCATAGAGTTATTTCCCAGTAGAACAAAGATTCTTGTTCTCACTTCTCCAAGTTGAAGCCTCCCAGGTTTTAAATTCCCAAGTAGAGATCGTTAGAGTTTTCTTTATTCCCCAGGAAAGTCATGAAGGATTCTCAATTCCTTGCAGAAGTTGTCAAAGTTCTTGTTAATCCCCACAAGTCGCCAAGGATTTTTTATCCCCAACAGTGGTCCCAGGATTTCTCATTCTCAACGATCAAAGTTTTTGAATCTCCTGCAGCAGTCAAGGGTTTATTTTCCCCGGCAGTAGTCGAAGATTTCATTATCTCCCTCTATCAAGGATTTATTTTCCTCAGCAAGACAGCTAATTGGCTTACATGTGCATCCATTACATCCATATATCATAAACATTGATAGAACACATTTTATTGCGTCATACATGTCATGCAACATAACTTTGTGTTTTAGCTAACATTTCACCCTTTTTAGGATAAGATTAAAAGCTACCTTTAACAAATATTCAAATATTTCAGATACAGTATGGATACACCCCAAACACAACGGTCATTCTACTACTCATTCAGACTCCAGCAATCAAATACAGAATAGACACGCTCCAAACACGAAAGCCATTTTATTTCTCATTCAGATTCAACTATCAACCTCAAGTTCAGATACACTCCAGACACGGAAGTCATTCTGTCACTTGTCCAGATCCCAGTTACAATTCAGATACACTCCAGACACGGAAGTTATTATGCTACTCATACAGATCTCAACTTCAGATACAACTCAGATACGTTCCAGATATGGATACCATTCTGATTATCATGCTCCTGATTTTCAACAAACAAATCTTGGATGGCATCTTTTAAGCCCATCTCCAGCAAGATTCTACCATCTCCAAATGGCATCTTTAAGCCCATTCCCTCAGTTACATTTTGACGAGTGCAAATTTACGGGCACTCTAGTGTCCAATCCTCTTTTACCTTCGAGTCACGAAAGGCCAAACTCGCCAATCTAACTCTTCAGGTTCAAGAAGATTGAACAGGGGCAACTGTTGTACCCCCAAAATTTGCCCTCTTATTTTATCAACATTTCTCATCACAAGGCTCTTTGAACTCAAGATCAAGCTAGGGTTTGCTCTGCTCAAAACATCTCCTTGCACTGTTGACCTAAATTAGGGTTTGAGTTGGCACATGGAATTTTGGACTTTAAATGTTCAAAATGACTTTCATACTTCATGTTGAACTTACAAGATTACCTCTACCAAATTTCAAGCCTTGAATCAAATTTTTGCCCAATCAATTGGACAGTTGACCTAGAAATCAGCTGTATTGGGGAAAAGGTCAACTATGACCAATTTATAGTCAAAAATCATAAATTTTGACCCAAATCAACTTTATAAACTCATATGAACCATTTGATCAAGTTTGGACCACAACTCCACTAGAAATTTGATCAGATCACCAAAAGGGGCAAAATGATCATTTTTAGGGTTTTGACTGCACAAGGGAAATTTCTGATTTTTGACCTAGCCAATGGCAAATTGGGTTCAAGAATGGACTAAAGGACTCAATGGCATCATCTTGACCTATTCACAAGGTTCAAAAGATCTCAATTGCATTGGATTGACAGAGGAATTTCTCAGTCAACTGATCAAAATTTGACTGTACACTGAAAAGTCAAACTTTGACTTTTTGGTCAAAATCAAGTGCCAAGGGTCATTTTTCATCAAGATGAGTCAAAACATGAAACTTGTTCATCAAGAAACCCACTTTTGCAAATTAGGGTTTAAAGTTGAAAATTTTCATAACTTAGAATTTTTCTAAGTTATGAAATTTTCTTAATTTTTTCTAACTTTGCCCAACATTTTCACCATGATGCAATTGGATTCGAACAAAACTTCCAACATGAAAGTTGTAGTCCTCCACAAAATCTACAACTTTGGTTCACAAAGTTTTCCAAAAAGAAGCTTGGATCTCAAGTTATGATTTTTGGAACAAGGGTCCTTAAAACTTTTAACTTAGTGATATTTTGCCCTAGTTTAGGCAGGATTTTGACCTATCTTCATGGCCATTTTTCACATAGTTCAACTTGGAATATCAAATTGAATTTCAAATATGGATTGTATATCACGTTTCAAGCTTTCCAAAATGTCCAAGAACTATCCAAACACATTTATGGTTAGGGAGAATCGAAGGCTTGAAGTTGGCAAAAACTCACTTTTCATCCATGGCATGTTCATTGAGATACAAGTTGTAAATTCAAATCAGCTTGCTTTGCACTAGATTACAGGCCTCAAAACCATTCCACACTCAATAATTAAGTGCAAAACCATTGGTCTAAGGCATTGTTTTGGTCATTAGAGCATTGCACACAAGATTAACCCTTAAATAGAAAAAGCAACATTACCATTTTTACTTAAATCTTGCTTTATGTCAAAATTGATTTCTTTAGCATTGGTCCATATCTTATGCAGCAAATCAAATCCACAAATTGGAGGGGCCAAGGACAAAGTGTGCAAGGTGGTGGATAGCCTGTACAGGCCTGATTCACATCACTTCTCATGTTTACTTAAAATACAAGAAAGATATCCAAAACACTAGAACTTGAACCTCAGCAAAAACCAACTTGTGCAAGCATTTAAGACAACTTTCTCAGATCCCCTTGAGCCTAAAACACGACCCTTTGATCCCTCAAACATCCCATAGCTCAAAATCACCCTCCATTGGCAAAACAGGGCAGCATCTGCATCTTGACTTCCATAGCACAATTTTCTCGTGCGTTTTGCCCCAAACCTATTCAAACACCTTCCATACAACTCATCCAAGCTATCCCAAACCTTAAACACTAACTGTAACTCCATTTACAAGGTTTTCCATTTTCAATTTCAGCTTGTGCAGGTTGAGTTCTGTAGGTTTGTTCAAGCACATTCAAGGCAAGCTAGGCATTAGAGAAGGTCAAGGGAAGTTCAAGCAAGCTCCCAAACATCTCAGGCCTTGTTGAAAAGCTCCACATTGCCATACACGATCCCAGCTGAAACAGGTTTTTATCAACTTCTTATCTCTCTATTTAGGAACATTTAGACTTAGGTTTGTGAATAAGAAATGTAGTATTCATAGCCATGAAGCTGTACATATGCTCAGTTTTCATTTTAATTAAGCATGCTAAGAGAATTTGGTCCATGAACATACTGAAAAAATTAGGTTAGAATTTAGGGCCAGAGAAATTCTCTCTGGTCTTTGAGAGTTAGGATTAGTGTTTTATATGGTTGGATTCGTCTTGAAAAGCTCTACAATTTTGATGTTATGTGTTTTTGCAATAGAGCTCGTCTGCAGGATCTAGCAATTGTACAAGGCGCGCGCGAAATTTGAAGTCAGAGGTTGAAGATGAAGTGGTTTGGGATGGGCTTTGGTCCTCTCACTATTTGCACCCCCTTTTACTGAATGCACCCCGTGGCCCAATTTCTTTACATTTTTATATTTTTATATTTATTTTCATTTTCTAATTTTTTTTTTATATTTTCCAAACATAAAAATATCCAAAAATATTTCCATAAATTTTCACATTTATTTTTATTATTTTTGTTATTTTTTAGACATAAAAATAATTATTAGGTAATATATACTTTTATTTTATTTAATAAAAACTTATAGATATTCTAGAAATGTTATATATTTTATTTTTATTATTCATACCTATAAAAATAATATTTTTCTCATATACTATCATTTTTCCCCTAAATACTTGTATATATTTTATTTTATTTATTGTACATAATTAATATAATTAATACATATATACATACTTTTATTTTATAAATACTTGAGAATAAAAACATTAAAAAATATACTTTTATTTTTATTATTATTTATACTTAAATAATACTTTTTTTCTAAATATTTTTTTATACACATTATTTTATTTTATTGTATATAAATAATATAGTCCATATATTTATATCCTTAAAAGAAAATTAGGGTTTTACCCTTAATAAAAAAATAATAATCTTTTTATTTATTTCTTTCTATTTGTATTAAATATTTTTTACATACATAAAAAATAAACAAAAACATTTTCTTTTTGCATATTCATAATACTTTGTATATTTATTTAATTTGTTTATTTAAATATTGTTCATTTATTATTTATGTCATTTGATTCAATTTGGATGTAATAGTAAAACTAGGGTTTTAATTTCTTGTCGAATATTCCCCATTCAAAATTGTATCCCCCTCCCCATAATCATGTTGTAATAGTGGTAGATTTATTTTACGCATTTACACTTTCAATTATGCCATGATTAGAGATTAGGGTTTGTATGCAAATATTCAAAATTAACAAGTAGTTTGACCTAATGCAAAGAAAAAAATGCATGAAAATTAATACACAAGGCACACTTGCACCCCTAGGGTTACATCCACTTGTTGCCTTAAAAATGGGCCATGTTATGCATGTTGGGTACTTTGGCAAAACAAAAGATCATAGTCCCTCGATGATGCTATCTTGGTTGCCTAAACAAAATGATCAAGTACCTCAAAAATTTGCTAAAAATACCTAACACAATTTCTATCATGGTCTATACGATGACCCGCGCCTATCCCGTTTAACATCCAAATACAAGGTTGTTTACCAAATGAAATGGTAAAACAACACTGTCAAAAGGGTTAAAAACATATAGGAAAGATCTTTGAGTAAAATAGGGTAGACAACTCTTAGTTACTTGATCAAAGCTTGCAAAACATCCTTGCTATTTTCAAACACACCACACAACACAATTTCAAAACATTTTCCAAATCAAACTTTCAAAAACATTGAAATATTTTCAAAAGACAAATACACCTTTGTATACATTCAAACAAGAATCATTACAAAGGTTACCACAACGATGGCCTCTTTTCAAAACATCTTTCAAAACCACACACAAAGCACCATTTCAAACAATTAAAAAGCAAAAGCAAGTGATCTAAATAAGTAACTAAGAGCCCATGGATAACCATGGATGAAAAGGGTGCTTGCACCTTCCCTTTTCATAATCTACTCCCCGAACCCAAGAAAACATCTCAAAGGTCTTTCCTGTGCTTTTTGACCTTTCCTTAGGATAAAATAAAAAGTCGGTGGAGACTCTTGCTAAACTGAAACATTTGTGAACACAAAATGCAAAACCTCAAGTCAGTTCTCCCACCGTATCACAAGCGAGATGCCCTAACTTTTGCCTAAGCGACTTGTTTTCAAGTTTCGACTTAGCGGGGCTTTTTGTTTCTTTCTTATTCATACTTTCCACTTCGAATAAGTCAATGTGACTTTAGGTCTTTGAACTTTTTCTTTCTTTCTCTTTTTTTTTTAAGAAAACAAATGCCTCATTCCTTGGTCGGCGAGGGATAGCCATTATTGTATCGATTCGATCTCGACCTCAGGACTTTGTGAGGAAATAAACATCGTGGTTTAGACATTTTTCGTGATCTCATGATGTGAAAGATAAAATTGGTGATCCTCAGATGGGACATTCCTTCTGAAATTTGAATGCTTGGTCAAATTAACTGAACATCTACCTTGCCCCTGGTTAAAAAAAGGTTTTTTTTAACGGAAAAGAAACTCCTACTTCAAAGGCTCATAGGGGTTAACGAGGGTCTAACTCTCTTATATCTCCGGTGTTTGGGGATTGAAACAATGTCTGTACATTGTCAACGGGGTTCTACACAAAAGCATACCACTACAGTCATCATTTTTAGCTAAACTCCTTCCTCCAAACTCTTGGCTAAGCAAAAGAATTGGCACAGTTGGTATCAAAATGCTCGAAAAATCGATTAAAGAGTGATACTGGATGGATTAAGTAAAATGAAACAAGTTTTTTCAAGGAAAAAATATTCAACGCATCAAGACTGACATTCGGCTATAAACAAAATCCTATATGCAGACAATGCTAAAACAATCAATCAAGATAACACATGAAAGTGCGGCAAAGAAACGTAATAAAAGCCATTATGGGGAAGAAATATCTCCAACTAGGTTCGCCAATCTCGCCGACCTGCCATAATCTTGATATTACCCTAACCCATGACCTTTATCAACAACACGGAGTGGTGAAACAAAAGGCAAGGCAAACACCAGTAAAGTGAATGAGAATCCTATCCATCAGAGAAACCAACATGCCCCTTGCACAGTAGTAGTTGTGTTTGTTATCCGTATTTCAAGCGATCAACTAAGCATGACTTAGATTACCATTTCCGTGTAAGGTCCACGAAGTTTACATGCACATGCTTATCAAAAATATTGGACGTTTTTGCAAACAAAAAAAATAGTAAAAAGGGAGAAAAGAAACATATACGTATACTTTAAAGAAGATATTATATTGATTTTGAGAAATCAACCTGTGAAAAAGGCATTTACATTTGGAAGCAAGTTATTACAAAATCAAAGCAAACAAGTGTTTACAAATGGCAATGTGAATCTGAATATCCATCAAGTCCCGACTTTGCTATGACTCTTATGACTCTTACGCTTTCATCTTCCTGCTTTCAGACAGATCATTTTTGGATTAGCTTCGAGCATATGCTAGGTGAACGAACGAAGGAAAGAAACAAAGGATCTCATGCTGAGCGTAGTCATTTGCTTTAAGTCCCTAACTTTTTCCTAAATCTCCCTTTCGAGTTTTCAATTTAGCGGGTTTATTTTTTATATTTTTTATTTTATGCAAAGTATTTTTTAACTACGTCAGCATTCACAGGGAGAGGGAAGTACTCTCCATCCATAGTTGTGAGCATCATTGCTCCTCCAAAGAAAACTTTTCTGACCACGAAAGGACCTTCATAAGTCGGAACCCACTTGCCCCTGGGATCTCCCTGAGGAAGAATTATCCTTTTTTAGCACAAGGTCACCTGGCTTGTAACACTGAGGCCGTACCTTCTTATCAAAAGATTTCCTCATCCTTTGTTGATATACCTGACCATGACATACAGCCGTCAACCTCTTCTCGTCAATAAGTTCCAACTGATCCAGCCGATTATGTACCCATTCACTTTCATCCAGCTCAACATCCCTCATGATCCTAAGAGAAGGAATCTCGACTTCTACCGACAATACTGCTTCCATGCCGTAAACCAATGAAAATGGGGTTGCCCCAGTCGAAGTATGCACAATGGTGCGATAACCATGCAAAGCGAAAGGAAGCATATCATGCCAATCTTTATAGGTTACCACCATCTTCTATATGATCTTCTTGATATTCTTATTGGCCTCTTTGACAGCACCGTTCATCTTTGGTCGGTATGGGGAAGAGTTATGATGCTTGATTTTGAAGGACTCACAAAGCTCCTTCATCATTTTGTTGTTCAAATTAGACCCATTATCGGTAATGATCTTCTCAGGCACTCTGTAGCGACATATAATATTGTGCTTAACGAACCGAGTTACCAACTGCTTGGTGACATTGGCATAGGATGCAGCTTCGACCCATTTTGTAAAATAATCGATGGCAACCAGAATGAAACGTTGCCCGTTGGACGCAGTCGGTTCAATTTTGTCGATCATATCAATTCCCCACATCGCAAACGGCCAAGGGGAAGTCAAGACATTCAAAGGTACTGGCGGCACATGCACCTTATCAGCATAGACTTGATATTTATGACAAACTCGTGCATGATTGTAACAGTCAGTCTCCATGGTGAACCAATAATAACCTGCTCGCAAGATCTTTTTAGCCATGGTATGCCCGTTGGAATGGGTCCCGATATCACCTTCATGTATCTCCTCAATGATTCTAGCTGCTTCTTTCTTGTCAACACATTTGAGCAGTAAACCGTCATGATGCCTTCTATACAACACACCACCACTGAGAAAGAACTTGGCTAAAAATCTTCTCAAGAACTTCTTATCTATAATGGATGCCTCTTCAGGGTACTCTTGTGTTTCAAGATATCGTTTAACATCATAAACCAAGGATTACCATCTGATTCCAAACTGGCCTCAAAATAGAAAGCTGGCTCACTCAAACTTCTAATAGTAATGGAAGGTGCCTCATTAGCCCACTTAACCTTGAACATGGAGGACAAAGTTGCCAGTGCATCAGCTAGATTGTTTTCTCCTCAGGGAATGTGCTCAAACGTGATCTCTTCGAAGTACGGAATCAGCTTCATAACATGCTCATGATAGGGAATTAGGTTCTGATGGTGAGTCTCCCAATCTCCATTAATCTGGCTGATGACAAGATTGGAATCCCCGTAAACTTTCAAAAATTTGATACGCAGGTCGATCGCCACTTCAATGCCATAAATGCAATCCTCATATTCGGCCATGTTGTTAGTGCAATCGAAACAAATATGAGCCGTGAAAGGCATGTGGTATCCCTCAGGAGAAGTGATAACAGCTCCGACACCGTTGCCCATGGCATTGGAGGCACCATAAAAAACAAGCGTCCAACGTGACCACGACTCGGGTCCTTCGTCTGGGTCTGGCATGTTACAATACCGAATATACACAATTTCCTCATCTGGAAAATCAAACTTCATCGATTCATAATCGTTCATGGGCTGATGAGCAAGATGGTCGGCCAGTACACTACCCTTAATTGCTTTTTGAGTAGTGTATTGGATATCATATTCGGTGAGTATCATCTGCCAACGGGCTACCCTGCCTGTAAGAGCTGGCTTTTAGAAAATGTACTTGATTGAATCCATTTTGGATATCAAGTAGGTGGTGTGAGTTAACATGTATTTCCTCAAACATTTGGCGGCCCAGGAAAGCGCACAACAAGTCTTTTCCAGCAATGAGTACCTTGACTCGCATTCCGTAAACTTCTTACTCAAGTAGTAAATAGCCTGCTCTTTCTTCCCTGCCTCATCGTGCTGACCGAGGACACAACCTATTGAGCTCTCCAACACAGTTAGATACAAGATTAGTGGCCTTTCTTCCACTGGCAGCATGAGTATCAGAGGTTCCTGCAAATACTTCTTTATTTTGTCAAAGGCCTTCTGACAATCCTTATTCCATTTCGCTGTCTGACTTTTCTTCAACAACTTGAGCAAAGGTTCACAGGTGGCTTTGAGATGAGAAATAAATCTAGAAATGTAGTTTAACCTTCCCAAGAAACCACGCACTTCCCTCTCTGTCCTTGGCTCAGGCCTTTCCTGTATCTCTTTTACCTTGGCCGGGTCTACCTCGATACCTTTTTCACTTACAATAAAACCCAACAGCTTGCTGGATCTCACCCCGAAGGTGCACTTATTCGGATTCAACCTCAGCAAGAACTGCCTCAGTCTCTCGAACAATTTTTCCAGATGAACAAGATGTTCCTCTTCCGTGTCAAACTTAGCAATCATATCGTCCACATATACCTCAATCTCTTTGTGAATCAAATCATGAAAGAGAGTGACCATGGCACGCTGATATGTTGCCCTGGCATTTTTCAAACCAAACGGAATCACTTTATAACATAAAGTTCCCCAAGGCGTGATACATGTTGTCTTCTCCATATCCTCCAGAGCCATCTTAATTTGATTGTAACCCGAAAAACCATCCATGAACGAAAACACTTTGGAATGAGCAGTATTATCGACGAACACATCAATATGCGGAAGAGGGAAGTCATCTTTAGGGCTGGCCCTGTTCAAATCCCTATAGTCCACACACATCCTGACCTTACCATCCTTCTTGGGCACAAGCACAATATTTGTAATCCATGGCGGATAATTGACGACCTTTAAGAAATTCGCATCCAACTGCTTCTGGACCACCTCCTTGATCTTCTTGGACATCTCAGGATGAGTTCTTCGGAGCTTTTGCTTGATAGGAGAACAACCTTCTTTGATTGGTAGTCGATGCACCACTATGTCTGTATCCAACCCAGGCATATCCTCATAAGACCAAGCGAATATATCAGAATACTCACGGAGTAGCTCAATCAATCTGACCTTTATACTTTCTTCGAGATCTGCCCCTATCTTGACTTCTCTTATTACCTCTTTTGTGCCAATATTCACCACCTCAATCGAATCCTGATTCGGCTGGATAACCTTCTCCTCTTCTTGCTAATTCCTCAGGAAGATCACAATCCTCATATGCTTCTTCTTCAGCTTGATAAATAGGAGTATCAAAGTCATAATGAGCCATAGCAGAGTCGTTATCAATAAAATCGATGGTGGATGTGCATCTGCATGAACGACATTTTGGCGTTTTTTAGTGGCAGTGTGTGAAAAGAGAAACATTGCCATTCAAAAATAAAAAAGAAATGGAACAAAATTTTGAATGCAAAAACGTCCTTTATTTCATGATAAACTTTTGAAAATAAACATGGTGGCCCTACATAAATGATCCACTACGCCTTGGGCAGAGCGTGGGAATTATGATATGATAATAAAGAAAACAAGAAAATTACTCCTCAACGCTTGAAACTTGGATAACATCCACAGAAGTCCAATTGTTGAGTGTCTGGCCTGGAATACTTGGGTGAATCCAATCTTCGACATTGTAGCCATCAACCCTATCATCACCAACTGCATTGACGTGTCCTTCTTGAGTAGCACAAGAACGGGAAAACTTCACAGGAGTAGATAAACTAGATGCTCTGGGAGCTGCACTCTGCTGACCTGGGCTAAAACCAAGACCAAATTTATTAAATTTTGGGGTAACATCCAGCACTTGACCACAACCTTCAGGGTTACCATTTTCCACCACAGCTCTCGCATCCTTGAGAGAAGACATAACAGTTTCAGGTTTCCTTTTCTGCTCTGAAGGAGGAAAATTGACAGCATGAATTGTCTCAAACGCCTGAAACGGAGTCTCATGTATCTCGCCTTCAACTTCAACATAGAGGAATGATGTCAAATGACTCACGATGTACTTTTCCTCGCCGCACACAATTATCACCTTTCCCTCTGCAGGATACTTGAGTTTCGGATGAAGAGTAGAAGTGACTGCCCCTGCTCTATGAGTCCATGGCCGCCCCAACAAACAACAACACGCTGGCTGTATATCCATTACAAAAAATTTATCCGTGAAGGTGCGCGGACCAACCTTGATTGGTAACTCCACCTCCCCAAACACTGACCTTCGAGACCCATCAAACGCCTTCACCATCAAATCACTAGGGCGTAACTCCAGTCCAGAATAATTAATCTTTACCAATGCTGACTTAGGCAATACATTCAAAGACGATCCTGTATCCACCAAAACCTGGGATAAAGTAGTGCCCCTGCACTCCATTGAAATATGCAACGCTTTGTTATGGCCTGGCCCCTCCGGAGGAAGATCAAAATATGTGAAGCCTAGACCGTTCCCGACAGATATGTTAGCACAAACATTCTCAAACTGTTTGACTGTTATCTCCTGTGGCACGAATGCATTCTTTAACAACTTCATCAAAGCATTTCTGTGAGGTTCTGAATAAATTAACAGAGACAAGATAGACATCTTAGAAGGAGTATGGCTCAGATGATCAATTATGCTATAATCACTTTTTCTGATAATTCGCATTAACTCTTCCACCTCATCGGGAACTGAAGAAGCTTCTGGTATCGGAATTGGTTGAGTCACATTGGCTGGCATAACCCTTGGATTACCAATCATTGCCTGTTGTTTTCCTTTTTCTCTTGCAGAAGCATCGGCCGCATCTTGCACATTGGAAGGACCAAATACTCTCCTGCTTCTAGTCATTCGACCCACACCAGAAAAATTATGAACTTCCCCTTCATTATCTTCAGCATGTTCTTCCTCAGACGAACGGGTACTTACCTCCTGCTTCACCCCATGGTAATAAACATCAACGCCATAATGCCATGGGATGGCCTTCTCACTGGTATAGGACATGGGACCAGGTACCGTAATCATCAAAGGAGGTGCCCTAGATGGGGTAGGAATACGCACAGGGGTGTAAGGAATAAATACCACAATAACATCTTCTTCAGTGACCTAATGGTAGCTCGGTTTTCTATCGAACTGTAGGGAACCCTCCTTTAGACATACTGCAACGGAGTAGTTACTTGTTCCACATTCATGATTAAATTCAAAACTTCACCATTATCATCAATCATATTAACAACACCCCCTCCATGCCTAGGCATTGGGTTCTGAGTAACATTCAGACCAGTCACTAGAGTAAACTCAATTGCCTTAGCATCCAACAAGTTTTGTATCTTGCACTTCAACACAAAGCAATTGTCAGTAGAATGACCAACTCCCCCTGAATGGAATTCATATCTTGCGTTAGCATCATAGTTAGGAGGAAGTCTTGCGGGGGGTGGTGTCATATTTCTCAAACCGATAAACTTCAAATCGAGCAAATGGTGGAGTGCTTCAGTAAGAGATACCGGCAAGGGATCGAATTTTCTTAACTGTCTCTGCTATTGATTATTATATTGACGGGGAGCATCTTGTTGTCTTTGTTGTTGAGGCACTGTATTCGGTCTCTGCTGCGGAGGAGCATTAACAGGAATAGAAAAAACATTGATTTGTTGGTGCTGACGATCCTCTCTTCTTCCTCTATGAGAGTAAACCGCACTTGCGTCGCCTTACCTTTTCTTAGGATAAGTGCTGAATGGTTTCTTACTGCCCCCTGATGAGCCACTAGAACCTCCAACCTGAATTTTCCCCAATTTCAAACCTACCTCAATTCTTTCACCAGCCATAACCAAGTCTGCAAATACTGCCGAAGTACTTCCTCTCATGTGCTCATAGAATGGACCTTGCAGGGTAATCATAAAAATATCAATGAGTTCTCTCTATATGAGTGGAGGTTGAACCCTCGCAGCTAACTCACGCCACCTCTGAGCGTATTCCTTGAAAGATTCTCTTGGTCCCTGTGACAAATTCTGTAACTGAGTGCGATTAGGCGCCATATCCAAATTGTACTAATAATTTTTGACAAAAGCCCGAGCAAGATCATTCCAGCAACGAATATGAGTTTTCTCCAACTTTATGTACCACTCCAGAGATGCCCCAGATAGGCTATCCAGGAAAAAGTGAATCAAAAGTCCCTGATCCTCAGTATGCACCGACATCTTTCGGAAATAAGCAGTTGCATGAGTAATAGGACATGACGTTCCGTTGTACTTTTCAAATACAGGAGGCTTGAACTTTGAAGGAACTTTCACCCCAGACACCAACCCGGGATCATTAGCATCCATACCAAGGACTCATTTCCCTTCCACAACCTTCAAACGTTCTTCCAACAACCGATACTTCCCATCCTCAACCTGAACTTCCAGCTCTGAATGCCGAACAGAAAACTGATCTTCATCCTGGTCAAAGTCACAATCTTGCTCCTGACAGTTCCTTACACCGCCCTGATTATCTCTTCTGTTCCCCACAAGACGAGGTCCCAGAGACGGGGGAAACTGCCCTACGTTGCGCACAAAAGGGTTTCCAGGCATCCCGTGAAAATTTCCAACAGGCTGATCTTGCACATCCCCCAATCTTACAGAAATGTCCTGATAGAGCCCTTGATTTCCACCATCCCCTAGATAGCGGCGCTGGTTGTTGAGAATGGCAGCCAGTTCCTCCTGTTGGCAATTCAGATTGGTGATGACCTCCATGAACTGGGTCATCTGAGTAGCCATTTGGGCCCTCATTTCAACGAGTTCAGCTTGAACTTGTTCCATCTATCTTGGCAAATTGTTTCTTGTGGAATACCGATGAGTATTCGTCTTGAATTCTGAATAAGAAAAATAGAAGAATAAGAATACCATCTTGAGATAACCTGTAATGTTATGAAATGCATGATGTGCATGATATGTTTGTCATTTCCCGGTATTCAAGAGTCCTTTTATTCATCAGTCACGGCGTGCAACCAAAGATCAAACATATAATCAAGGGGGAAAAAGGACAATAAGACAAATACTTCAATTATTTACAAACAAAAGAAATGATGTTCAAGTGACTTCGGAAATTTTAGAGTGTAACGATAAACAACAAAATACGTGTTTCAAAGTAAACTTAACAAAAACTGAATAATAAAAACAAACAATGGTCCCTTCCAACAATCCTGGGGGTGACCAAATACACCAAAGGTAAGTAACAAAACTAAATCTCCGGAATGAGACACGCTTCAAGGTGTTGCCAATACTCTTCAAGCCTGGCTTTCTCCTTCAAAAGTTGTGATGCGACCACTTTACTGTCTTGAAACCGATCCTCTGCGACACGCCTCTGGGCTACTTCCTTCTTAAGCTGAACATCTTTGTCTTTGAGCTGTTTCTCCATGTTTTGAACCTTCTTCCTATAGTTATTCTCAGATGCCTGAAGCTTCTGGCACTCTTGCTGGGTTTTACTCAACTCTTCTTCCATTTCAGCATGAGATCTCTTCCTAAAACTGGTTGCATCAGAATTTTCCCCTTGAGCTTCTTTGAGTTTGTGAGCTAAGTCGGCCCTTTCTTGATCTACCCAATAAAGTCTCATCCTTCCCTCACGGTCTTTTGCACGAAGTTGAATGTTCTCAACATGAACCTGGGTGAACACCTCGGTAGGCACCGTGTTACTCAGAACAGTAGGAGGTTGCTCGCATATAGGAGCCGACCTTGCAAATGGTAACCGTAAAATCTTAACCCTAGCTCTAATACATTCCAAGTAAGGAACTCTAGCAATAAGAACCTTCTTGCCCAAAGTAGTCCTATCCTTTTTGTGAATTCCCTTCCAAGCACTTGTCACTCTTTTCAACATCACAGGATCACTTCCTCTAACAAAATACACTAATTCAGACACCTCTTCAACCTTTGACGGTCCATCCATTGCATATCCCATTTGACGATAAGCAAGCACATGATTATAGTTGATACATCCCTTAGTTCCTATGAGGGGAACATTAGGGAAATCTCCGCATCTAGTGATAATACTTCGTACTTCACCCATGTCATAATTCCACTGGATATCAAATGAAGTAAGGTTGACCAGTCTTGATGACCATCAGAGAGAATGTCTGGTATCCACGAAAGGGCCACTTACCGGTAGGTGCAAATTAAACTATTGATACAACATTTAATGACATAAACTTACATTACCTCCTTTTCCATGCCTGAAATGAATGGTGTAAAGAGTATCTGCCATGAGTGTCGGTACCGGGTTCTTATTTCTAAAAACATAAATAGCCGTCAAATCCATAAAAATTTTCTTGCGAGGGAAGAGGATGATCCCGTATATCATGAGAGAAAACAGAGAGCTGAAGTCACTCCGATTCCCTTTCTTTGCCCAGTCTTCAGCTTTCTTCACTAAGAAATCCAAATAAAACCCTGTAGTATCCTCACTTGATTTCCAATTGTCTTTCACCTCTTTCCAACTCAAATGAATAATTTCAGCAATAACTTCAAACTTCGGCTTCTCCAGCACTTGGACAAAAGGAACTTCATCGGAAAACTTGATATTAAGTAGGTATGCGTACTCTTCTAGTGTGGGAACCAATTGATAATCTTGAAAAGTAAAACACCGTAATCCCTTGTCATAAAACTGGAAGAGGGTGATCAAAGCCATTGGGTCAACTGGAGTGTTAAGGATTAGTAACAAATTGCCATAATTTTTGTTGAAATTATTCAGAACATCACCCTCCAGATAAGAACTCAACCTCTTCAATTCGGACACATCAATAGTTGGAATCTGATAAGCGAATGTATGCCTGTTAGGATCTTTAACACAAACTGAATCAAACTCATCTGACGGGAGGCCAACCATTTCTGATGGAAAGAAGAGTCTTGAATGTCCCTGGAAGATGAAATGCACATGCTAGTTATTTTTTATACATCAATTTTTTTAGAAATAAATATGATATGATGCAACATGACAGGATCAAAGTTTAACACTGGATCATGGCTGGACCATTACAGAACAACACCACTCAAGATAAAAAGAAAATCCCAAAGCTTCAAAACTATCATGGGAACCTGAGTCACCTTCGCAACACAAAGTCACCAACAGTACCTGTACCTGTAAGAAAAGTTTTCCTGCCCCTCTCACGGGTGTAGTCTAGGTCAAGGTAAGGTTAAAAGCCAAATCATAGTACAAGAGCTCGAATGTCGGTATCATCATATGATAACACCTATCTGAACTACCTCCGAAGTCATGGGTCTCATGGTCAGGTCTACGAAGCATCCGCCTCATAGTTTCCATGGCCACTCTATTCCTAGTTCCTATGGAATTCACTCATAGCCTGGGTATGAGGCCTTTTACCTCATGGAACAACCCACCCACCAATAAATCCAGAGTCTAAACAGTCCAGCCAAATCTAGTATGCGGAAAGTAAAACGCACATAGGATGCAATACAAACAGATAAATATGCAAAGCGGTAAAATAAACACCCAAAAAGAGAACAAACAAGAGCTAGGCTCAACTCCAGGATGGACCAGCAAGAGGTCAATCTGTCTCCAGTGAAGTCGCCAGCTGAAACAACCCGTCCGAACCTGTCATCTGGATGTAATGAAACATCAATGAAGTCGCCACCGAACGTCTTTTATCCCGTCGAAAGGGAAAGGTAAACATCGAGAAAACCTGAAAAGGGAGAAATCACGGTCTTTCGACTGAGAGATCGGGTAAGGGAGTCTGTTACGTGAGGGGAAGGTATTAGCACCCCACACGCCCGTAGTACTCTACGGTATCCACTCTTGTTGTCTAATATAATGGTTGTGGTCAAAACCTATGTTTATGGCTTAAAGATAAAAAAAAGGGAATGCATGTGGAAGAAACAAAAGAAAACAATGTAGGGAAAATAAAAGTTGTGCTCGGTTGGGCCCTACCCCTTTGCCTACGTATCCCTTTTAAGGAATCAGAGAAGCCGTAGTTCGGCTTATATATTTTGGTTGGTTTGTGTTTTTTAGTTAAGACAACAAAAACAGTCAAGATGGCAAAACATCAAATAAAGCAATAAATAAATGAGATGGTAAGACATTGACTAAATAATAACATAGTAACATGTCACAGATGGAGAAACATAAAATGATAAAACAACACACCTAACAATGACATTGAGAGTCAAAGTAGGATAACAAACATGTGCGATGATGAAATATCGGCTTCAAACAAATGTGCAATGGCGAAACATCAGCTATAAGATAACAAGGTATCATGGAAAAGACGGCAAAACATCAATAAAACGGATGACAAAACATCACACCTAAAAATGATATTAAGAATCAAAGTAGGATAACAAACATATGCGATGGAGAAACATCGGCTTCAAACAAGTGTGTGATGGTGAAACATTGGATAAAAGGTAGCAAGATATCATGGAAAAGATGGAGAAACATCAATAAAACGGATAACAAAATATCACACCTAACAATGATATTGAGAATCAAAGTAGGATAACAAACATGTGCGATGGCGAAACATCAGATTCAAACAAATGTGTGATGGCGAAACATCGGCTAAAAGATAGCATGGTATCATGGCAAAGATGGCGAAACATCAATAAAACGGATAACAAAATATCACACCTAACAATGATATTGAGAATCAAAGTAGGATAACAAACATGTGCGATGGCGAAACATCGGCTTCAAATAAATGTGCGATGGCAAAACATCGACTAAAAGATAGCATGGTATCATGGCAAATATGGCGAAACATCAATAAAACGGATAACAAAATATCACACCTAATAATGATATTGAGAATCAAAGTAGGATAACAAACATGTGCGATGGTGAAACATCGGCTTCAAACAAATGTGTGATGGCGAAACATCGGCTTCAAACAAATGTGCGATGGTGAAACATCGGCTAAAAGATTTAAAAGCAAAACCAAGAGGCGCACAAACAAATAAGATTGATTTGTATCTTTTACCTTGAAGAAGGGTTTGAGTTTATTAGAGGTGTTTTATGATTTGCCAAGAAAACAATTTTTGTTTTAAGATGCAAAATGCAGAGGAAGGAAAAACAACTAAGGGAAACTAGCCTAGCACTATCCCTAGTGTTATAATACAATGATTTACCCTAAGGTTGAGGATAAAGGAAAACCCTACCTTAATTCTCATGTCAAAGGAAGCTTAACAAACTATCCTACAGGGAACATGCAATGAGAGCGAAGTCGTGATCTCAATTTCTAAATTGAGTGACTCATCGATCAACAATTAAAGAAACAAACAATAAGCATTCTATAGGGAACATGCACTAAGAGCGAAGTCGTGATCTCAATTTCTAAATTGAGTGACTCATCGATTAACAATTAAAGAAGAAAAAACAATAAACATCCTATAGGGAACATGCACTAAGAGCGAAGTCGTGATCTCAATTTCTAAATTGAGTGACTCATCGATCAAAAGTTAAAGAAACAAACACAACACATGGGTCAAACAAAAATAGAGGGCCTCCTGACATATATCAGCAACAGAGGTCCCATCATGCAATCATAGAACTATGCAAAATGACAATAGAAGAAAGGAAATAGTGCAATACCAAACGAATAACTATCTGTAGCAACTGATCAAGAAGAAACCAAGAGAACTTCAAGCAAGTTGGCATCAGCAGACAAATCAAGTCAGAAATTACGCCATCAGGATGTAAGTATTGAGATTTTCAGATATGAAAAGATCCCATGGGCAATGTATTGCATTCATAATCACATATACATATATCCTGCATAAACTATCAAACATGCCAAGAACAAGAGTAGTGCCAATATAATAAATTGTGTTCCACAAATAAAGTGAAACACAGTAGCCTCAAGCCAAAAATGGGAACTTTCCTCAAAGTACCTCGCACATTCAACAGCCAAGTTAGTATTACCGTAAATAGAATGATGATTCACATAAGGGATGGATGATGACATCATAATGAAATGAGAAAACATGATCACTTATCAAAACATTAGATATGATAGACAAAAAGAAAGTAGGCATATGCACAATTTGGTCAAAAGTTAGAGGAATGTTGCTCCTTTTTATCACCATGTTGAGTTGACAATTGAATATAAATCAAGGATCATGGGAGCTTGAGAAGAATACAATCAAAGACCATGAAGGTCAGTAGCAACCAGAATTCAATCATGCATAATTAATTCATCACAACTCACAAGCATAATAGAAGAGGAATCCCACACAATGCATCAAAAGGTTCAATAATTCAAACATGGGGCATTAAGTGAAATGACTTGAGTTTAAATGGATAAATAGAAACAACATGATCATTAGGTGCCCAATCATAGGCCTCACTCAAGTTCATTGGCCATCAAACAAATTGCAATAAGATATGCAACATTAATTGGGTACCTTCACTTCAAAAATACATCAAAAATAGAAACAAGGATCAATAATTCACACAAAAATTTTTTTAGCATCTTTGAAGTGTGTAGAAGTCAGAAAGCAAGTCTTAAGTTCATGAATGGTTGAGGAGGGAATCAAATGAGGCCCAAAGATCACAACTAGTTGGAAAAACTACCAAACTAGTCAAGTTTTCAAAATAATTTATGAAAAAAATAAGAAACCAAGTCAAATAATTCAAGAAAAATGGTTTTCAGATCCTCAATACATTCATGAACCATAATCAAGATCCACATTCCATTGAAAATCCAGGGCATAATGGTTCTGAAAATGAAGCTTGCAATGTATGCTACAAAACCCTAATTGTTTGAATTTTAATCTTAAATATGAATTATGTAAGATATAAATTCAAACAATTCAAACCAAGATCATGCAAACCACAAGGAAACTCTAAATGTCAGAATACACATTTTTTTCATTTTTTGAATTAAAGAAAAGTCAAAAATAAAAATAAAATTCAAACAATTAATCAATTAAACAAATATTCACATCTCAAAATAAAATTTTAATCAAAAATCAGAAAAATATCCAACCAAAATTATATTCAAATATTAGAATTAAAAACACACATCCTTGATTTTTTTTGTGGAATTTTAGAATTAAAGGAAATATTAAAACAAAATTAAGCAAACAATTAAACAATTAAACTATTATTAAATGACAAAAGTGTAAACCCTAGCCAAAATCATAAAAAGGTCAAAATAAAATTATACTCAGACTCTATGATTAAAAACAAGTTTATGTGATTTTTTTGAGGATTTTTGGATTAAAGGAAGTATTAAAATAAGAATTATGAAGCAAACATTTGAAATAAACTTCTCAAATTAAATTTATAATCAAAAATAGAAAAAATTCTAAACAAATTTCAGAATCAAATTCTAAATAATTTTAAGAGTTCAAAACATTTTTTGTGGAATTTTTAGATCAAAAGAACTATTAAAATAAAAATAATCATTGAACAAACAATTAATTAAACTTATGAAATTTTAAACCTAATCAAAATATTTTTAAAAATTCCAATAAAATTACACAAGATAGTAGAAATTATTTTGGACTTGTGATAATTTTTTCAGAATTTTTTAAATTGTTTTGATCTAGAAATAAAAATCAGAAAATCAATTATAATCAAATAATATGAAATGCATTAAAAATTTAAACAAGCCAATCACAACGCGCCACCTCACTTCATCTTCAACCTCCAGCATAGGGCAAAATGCGTGCAACATAACAGGTCATGAGCCTATGTTCAGATCCATCAATCATGCTCGTTTCTTAACCAAAATCCATGAAATCAAGTGCAAATTAAAGCTAACATATCATACTTCATTATGCAATTTGAATCAATCTCAAAGATCAAGCATGGATCAAGAAATCAAGTTCACAAAACTGAAAAAAACTCACTGCAAACATCAAAACCAGGAACACGATTTCATTAATTCTGCTTGAATTAAAGCTCAAATATACATCAATCCTAATGATTGGCCAGCTAGCAACTCAATGGACATGATTTACATCATCAATTCAAGCTGAAACACATAAATCAAAGTTCAAGAAACTCACATGGATGTGAAAACTGGAAACGCGATTCCTTCACTCCAGAAGCAATCCAATGGTGCTGGCTTGATCTCCTTACTTCACTGAAGCTAAAACACCAAGAATTTTGAAGAATGATCCAAGGAAAAGAGACATTCGAAGCAATTTGCAGAGATGCTTCCAAAATTTTCAGATTTTCAATGTAGCGATTATGAGCCTCCTCCTTCACAACTGAGCCTTGATTCTTGTTATATAGCACGAGGGTAAGAGGATATAAGTGGTATTTGGCACTCAAAACTGTTGGAGGGCAAGTTTGGTAGTTTTTGCCAAAAATGAGGATGCACATGGAGCCTGCGTTTCACTCATGAATTTGCTTTCCTTTTGTGTGTTTTGTGAGCGAAATGAAGTCAGAGATACATTCTCCAAATGCCAGCTCATGATTGTTTGAAATGAAGAAGTGTTGGTGAATTTGCAAAATCGGGCAAGTTTGGTATTTTTTCATTCAAGCAAGTTCAAGAAACACATGGACACGAAATGGTGAGTGTGATGGGCCTCAGCGTGTCACAAATTGTTCATGGGCTTGATTAGAAGTGAAGAGAATAGATGAAAATGAAGTTCTCAAGAAATGGCCATTTTGCATACTTGTCAAAATTCAATAAAATGCCTCAAAATTCTAAAGTCCATAACTTGCTCATATTTTTGAATTTGGACACAAATGAGTACAATTTGGAAAGGTATTGAAAAGATCTAGAATCCCTTAGTTTTGAGTTTTTGCAATTGAATCCATTAAGGTCCTCAAAATTTAATATGAAATTCACTAAATTTGGAAAATGACCTATAATTTTGTAACTTCCAAGCTTTACAACTCTTGACTCTTTGCCAATTTGGACATGAAACCAAAAGGAGATGAAAGATCATACTCTTATATTTCCAAGGATACTTCATTTGCATTTTTTATTTATAAAAGGTGAATAAAATATGAATTTTTGAAGTTAAGTCCTCATTTTCCAAAATTAGAAACTTTTAGGGTTTCTTAATGAACAAGTTTTAACCCAAACCTCAATCTTTTTGATCCAATGATCAAAATGGACTTGAAATATGAAAAGTACACCCTTGAATTGATGGTTGGCCAAAAGTTCACTTGGTCAACCTTGACTTTGACTGATTTTGACCAAAATGACCATTTTGCCCCTTTAAATCAATTGATCCACTTCCCTTCAAAATTGATGATCAAGACTTCAAACATATGATCTTCCAAACATATAGAGGCCATGTACAAAGTTTCACTTCAAAATTATCAAGAAATCTTGATGAAATCCCAAACCCTAATTTTGGTTAACCCCTTAGGAGACTGATGAATCATCTTCAAAACTTCAAATCCTCTGGGCATCTTGACCAATTTCATGTACATAGACTTTTCAAATACTAATGAGATGTTGTAGCCTCCAAATAAAGACTTGTACATTGATCAATAACCTTGATCAAACAAAACCCTAATTTGACTGGTGAATCAAAAGAGTGATTCTTCTGATAATCAAACACAAACTTCAATCCTTGGATGATCCAAAGAGATGGATAAGATATCTTGAGATATGCAATAACTCTTGAGCTTGAAAGAGCCAGAGGTTTAGATGATAAGGTTCTACTTGAGCAACTTGTCAATGCAATCAACCTTCAAAGCTTGAGGAAGACTTGATAACCAAAGTACTTTGATCCCATCACAATGTATGAATGCAATGCAATATGATATTCATGATTAAACATAAGCCTAAATCAAGAGGGTAAATTTTGGGGTGCAACGACTATTTACATATTATGCTGAAACAAAAATTAAGTAACATGCTATTTACATGCCATGCAAAAACGAAAGATGCAAGGTCAAGGGGACTTACCTTGCTTGAAACTGGAATGTCTGTGGGGGACTAGAGTTGCTGGATGCTCTTGGATTCGAAAGGAAAGAGGAAAGTTTGGTGTAATCTTAATAAGTTTTGAAAGTTTTTGGTGTGCTTGTCTTAGGATGTGTTTGCGTGTAAGGAAATATATGTGTATGGTTCCTGGGTTTATGTCTCCAGTGTGTGTGCGTATGTATGTGGTATCCCCTTTTTTTCGTCCTCCCTTTGAAGCTTTCTAGTATGCTCCTTATATAGAAAGGATGGAGGGGACAAGAGGACAAAGGAATAAACAACCATTAGGTTGGTTTTTTAAAGGCCATGAATGTCACTTTGAAACTTTGCCAAAGACATGGCTTCTTGTCCCTTTTTGAATTTGCTATGAACCTGGACACATTTGGCTCTTTCGAATGCACTCCAGCATTTCTCTTCGATTGGACCTCTTGTATATCCTTCGAATGGGCCTTTTGTTTCCTCCTTCGAATGGACTTTTGGAGTGTCTTTCAAATAGTCCATATGTGTGCCTTGTTCCCTCTTCGAATGGGCCACCAATGTGTGTACTTAGAATGGGCCTTTGGAGTACTCTTTCTAAGGGGTCATATCGTGTGTCATAGTGCAAAATATATGTTGAGGGATCTTGGCCTTGTACATTGAAAGCAAGCACAGAGGAAGTCTTTGCCTTGTGCATTGAAGGCAATTATAGAAGAAGCGTTTTCCCTTGTGAATCCAAGATAATTCTGAGGAAGCCTCTGCCTTGTGGATTGAAGGCCCGTTGGGGGAAGCCTTTGACTTAGCGTATCCAAGGGAAGCATGAATAGGCCTTTTCCTAGTGAGTCAAAGGTTGCACGTAGAGGCCACTGCTGGTGAATCGAAAGGGACTTGTAGGGGGTTAATACCTTGTGAATCAAAGGCAAGCCTGAAGTAGATAATGCGTATTCGAAGCCTTGTGAACCATGCTTGGTCGAAGGAGGCCCAGCGCTCCATCGAAGACATTGTGAAATCAACTTGATCGAAGGGGATTCAGCGCCCAATCGAAGCTTGTATGCAGGAGTTCACTGTTGGTGAATCGAAGCAAACTTGTAGGGGATTATTGCTTGTGAAGCTTGGACCAAGGCTTGTTCGAAGGGGAACCAACGCACAATCGAAGCTGATGGGCCAATGCTTGGTCGAAGGGTTTTATGAGTCCAGTCGAAGCTTGTTGTTATGTCAATCAAAGGGCACTGTTTCACTGCCAATAGAAAAACACTTTGCTAACATTCAAAAAATTTATTTTAATTAGGCAAGGTTTGTAACCACCCGTATAAGAGAGAAAACCTTGGGAAACATGAGAGGGAAAATTTTGGGGTACAACAACTGCCCCTGTTCAATCTTCTTAAACCTGAAGATGTAGATTGGCTTGTCTGCCTTTCATGATCTGAAGGTGGAAGATGATTGAACACTAGAGTGCCCAGAAATTTGCACTCACATAAGGTAACACTTATGGTTGATGATGTCGGGAATGGGCTTACATATGCCATTTAGAGAAGATGACAGAGAGTCATTGGAGATAGGCTTAAAGATGCCATCCAAAGTAGATGCTGATTTCACAGATGGTCCCTTTGGGGGTTCCTGTTCCTGCTGTCTGAGGAGGAGTCTGCTGGGGAATGTGGGTTTCTGTTGTTCTCCTGCTTGAGGAGAACTCTGGGGAATAGAGTCTAGGAACTTCAGTTGTCCAAGGCTCTGCTGAAAATTTATCTTTGGAGAGATGAAAGTTTGTTGTTTTCTGTTTGAAATCCAGGATTCACAGTAGCTTGCTGGGGATAATGGAATTAACCGTTACCTAAAAATGTATTAGAAAGAGCCTGTGTAGGGATGTTTCAGGATGAGTCCGTGTTAGACTGCCTCTGGAGGGATAAAGAAGGAATCTTTGATGATTGCTACCTCAATAGATAATGAAGGAATCTTGGACGATTTCTACCTCGACAGATAATGAAGGAATCTTTGACGATTGCTACCTCGATAGATAATGAAGGAATCTTGAATGATTCCTACCTCAACAGATAATGAAGTTATCTTTGACGATTGCTACCTCAATAGATAATGAAGGAATCTTTGATGATTTCTACCTTAATAGATAATGAAGGAATCTTTAACAATTTCTACCTCGATAGATAATAAAGGAATCTTTGACGATTACTACCTTAACAAATAATGAAGGAATCTTGGAATATTGCTACCTCAACAGATAATGAAGGAATCTTTGACGATTTCTACCTCAACAGATAATGAAGGAATCTTGGACGATTGCTACCTCAACAGATAATGAAGGAATCTTGGATGATTACTACCTCAATAGATAATGAATGAATCTTTGACGTTTGCTACCTTAATAAATAATTAAGGAATCTTTGACGATTGCTACCTCGATAGATAATGAAGGAATCTTGAATGATTCCTACCTCAACAGATAATGAAGTTATCTTTGACGATTGCTACCTCAATAGATAATGAAGGAATCTTGGACGATTTCTACCTTAACAGATAATGAAGGAATCTTAGACGATTGCTACCTCAATAGATAATGAAGGAATCTTGGACGATTGCTACCTCAACAGATAATGAAGGAATCTTGGATGATTGCTACCTCAATATATAATGAAGGAATCTTGGACGATTTCTACCTCGACAGATAATGAAGGAATCTTTGACGATTGCTACTTCAACAAATAATGAAGGAATCTTGGACGATTTCTACCTCAACAGATAATGAAGGAATCTTTGAAGATTTCTACCTCAGCAGATAATGAAGGAATCTTGGACGATTGCTACCTCAACAGAGTACCATAAATTCGTCTGGTCATATGAAAATTCGTCTGTGTATAGACTTTACCTGAAAAGATAAAGGTTTAGCTGCATGCAATGTCATGATGCATAAAGTGAAAATGATGTTCTAAAAAAACGAGATTGTGATATATGCATTCGTACTGTGTATGCTATGATGTTCTATTGCGGTATTGTTGAACTAGGGAAAATAAATCCCTAATTGTCATTGGGGATAAAGAAATGTAAGTCTTCAAATTTTGTTGAAGTTGAGATGCTGAGAGACGGATTTCCATTGTTATGGAAATAAACACTGTTGGGGGAGGAAACTCCATAATCCGCTTGAGGATCTTTATGGAATCCTATTGGGGAAACCAAAAAGTTTGACGACTTCACTAGGGAATTTTCTAGATGTCGGAGCAGTAGTTTGGAGATTCTTGCTCCGCCAGGGATATGAGAACACCTGATCTCATGAGGCTGTAAGCCGATGATATGACGATGACCTTTTTTAGGAGGATGTCCCTGCCTCTGTACCTGCTGGAGAAGGTATCTGTTGGGATTTTGTAGACGGTTTGACTGTTATCCCAACATCTAGATTCCTTGGTGCATGTTAATCAGGGTAATAAACCTTCTACTGATAGACAAGTGACGAGATGACGGGACGTAGTCGTACGCTTTAATCCTTAACTTTTGCCTAGACTGTCCTTTTAGATTTTCAGTCCATCGGGATACCCTTTTTTTTTCCCAAGCCGCCTTTTTAGGTTTTCGACTTGCCGGGTGTACAGTTTTTTTCATATGTATATCCCTAATTTTTGTCTGAACACTTTTGGTTCGCCGGGATGCTCTTATTTTTTCCTAGGCCAGTCAACCTAGCGGGTCTTTGTTCATGCATAGTATTTTCCAACTATGTCCATGTTCACCGGGTACAGAGAATTGTCACTGTCCATAGTAGTAAGTGTTGTCACACTGCCAGAAGATGTTTGTTTGATCGTACAGGATTCATTGCTAGAATCCATGTCTAATGCCCCAAGTGATTCAGATGGAGATCTGCCCCTGGCTATTTGGTATTTTTGAGAGGTTCCCCGAATCTTGACTTGACTTCCCCAGATCAGCTTGGGCACCATGCTATGCCCCTTGATTATGAAAGGCCTATTACTGGAATTTCCTTCCATCTGAGGTGATTATGTCCACTAAGAGAATTTTTGTTCATTGAATATCCGTCGTGCGAATTTTTCTGCTGTTGAATAAATAGTCATATGCAAACAATGGTATTTAAAGAATGCAAAGCTTATGTCCGCCTTGAAGTTTGAAAATTCATTTTTTTTAGTAAAACAAACAAATTTTGTAAAAATGTGATATCAGCTCAAGATATATAGCGAACCCTACAGGAGTCAGGATATCTTTTGTAACCTTATGCTTTCGAACTAACCCATGATTAAACTAGGACTTTTAAGGGTTATAACATGGCCTGGTTCATGGTGTAGGAAATAAAGGATAAAGGCTCCAATTTTATTTGTACCCAACCCGTTCTTCGTGGTGTTCTTCAATCCTATGCTCAGCTAATTGTGCGTTTAGATCCCAATTGAGTTTGGAATCTTTGCTCTAATACTTGGTGATGATTCATAAATTGAACGTTTGTTTGAGAAGGCAGTCATTTTTTATAACCTTTCTTTTTATGTTGAGGATTTGTAGGACCTCTTTTTTTGATTTTGTTATCCCTACTTTTGCCTGAACTGTTTCTTTTGTGTTTACAGTCAGTGGGATGCCCCGGCTTTTCTTAAGTCTCCTTCATAGGTTTTTGACTTAACGGGATTTTATTTTTAGAGATAATGACTTCCTGTCTTGATGATTATATGGAACCATCCCCATCTTTTGGAGAGCACCTTCTACATTATTTGTCGTGTATGAAGGTAGAGCTTGCGACTGAATTCACATCTGAATTAACTGAGAAAACTACCCTGCCCCAGGTTATGATTAAGGGTTTTAATTTGTATGAAAAGAAAAACTCCTACTTCTTAGGCTCAAAGGGGTTGACTAGGGATTATCTTCCTTATAACTCCACTGTTTAGGATTTGAAACAATATTTGTACATCGTCAGCGGGGTCTGTTCAAAAGCATATTATAGAGACTGTGGTATTGTTTTCGTCATCCTCCCTCTAAAGGCTTAGAGCTTTTGATTGAGAGTTGAATATCACGAAAAGGAAGTAAAAACAAAGTTTGAATATAATGAATACGCATGAAATAATTCAAGACAAAACATATGCGATGCATTAATGAAATAACAAAGTTTGATATGAAACAAATGTTCGAATAATCAAAAGAAATTACAAATTGAAAATTCTAAATGAACAAAAAGCCTCTTTGTCTTGGACTTATCACTTCAGATGATGTGCCTTTGAGGGATGGCAGAAGAATTCAGTCTGGCCATCTTGTGTGAACTCCAACATTCCTTCGTTGATCAAGTCCAGAATCTTATTTTTCAATGCCCAACAATCATTCATATCATGTCCAGGACTATTGGAATGGTATGTGCATATTGCATCAGGACGATAGCTAAGAGATGAGACGTTGGGATTTCGAGGAGGATCCCTTAATGTAATCAACTCCATCTTCAACATGTGTTGCAATACTTGAGCCAAGTACATGTTGATTTTGGTGAATTGCCTTTTTGATGCGTCCTGCTTATGCTGATTGCCTTGCCATTGTTTTTGCATCGGTGTTGGAATAGAAGTTTGCATTACCTCCACAGATTGGTTGAGATTACTCTTATTGTGGCCCTTCTGGTCGTACACGGCATTGGACTCTTTCTTCCCATTGTATGGTCTCTTCTGAGTACTTGAAGATGGAGTCCCTTGAATGTCACTGCTCCTGAGTTTATTTTCAACATGCCCCCGTATGAACATGTCACCCAATTCCCTATCTTCCAAGAGAGACTGATCGTTGATTAGGCCCCAAGCTCTAGCAGTTTTCCCTAGACTATCGTATCTGTACAAAAGAAGCTTGCTGATGAGAATCCTCAATTATTCTTGTTCCTGAGCTAAACTTTGGACAAGAGTCATTTGATTACTCATCTGGATTCTCATCCTTTCCATTTCAGCTTGCAGTTGTTCCAACTGGTCATCCTCATTGTTGTCAGGATGTTTCTTGGTCAAGTTCCCGTTGAGGAGTGCTTTCAACTCTTCTTGCCCCTTGGATAGGTTGAGGAACATTTCCATGAACTGAGACTCTTGAGTTTGGAGATATCTGTCTGTTCGAGAGCCATTTTATTTGTTGAAATAAACAGCGGGAAAATGAGAAACCTATACTGGAAGACCTGTTATGTAATGACATGCATGATGTGTAAATGTTTTCAAGGATCTCGCGGGGTAAACACCAACAGATGTTAGGAGTTGACTGCAGCTTTGATGGAAGAATTTCGTATTGTTAAATGTCCTTCTACGAGAATCAAGCTCACCATATCGAGTGAGTCATAGCCCCTGACTCAAGTTGTTGTGTTTTGATCTTTTGACAACATTATCTAGAGGAAAATAAATCCCCTTGCCCCTTGTTATACGTCTACCCTTGAGATCCTTGAAATGGTTAAGGAGATGCTATGGGATGATGTTATTATGTGTATGCTATGCACTAAGCAAAAGTGTAAGGTCTCGTAAGCAAGTAAACCCTACAAGAAATCAAACTTATTGGATAATGACTGTAAACAAATCCTGCAAAGAAATCATGTTGTTAGATGATAAAAACCATGCAAGTAATTCAAGTTGAAAGCAAACAAATCACATAAGCAGCCTTAGATTTAGGCTTGCATGGGGTTTGTAGGTAAGTACCCTCTTGAAGTTTAGTTGGCTCAACCTGTCCTAGTAATAGTAACCGGGTTCTAAGGGATATCAATATCACTGATTTTTCCCATAAGTTTCGTTCTGACCGACAACTGACTTGCCACCAAATAAAACTCGAGAGTCAAATCTCAATGAGTGTAGTATCGAGTATCAACCGACTTAGGACTACACCAAAGACGAATATCTCACTACTTCCTATTTGGCCAAGTTGTTCAATTAAAGGTTCTAAGGTCAGTTGATGCTTCATGACACCACGCAGCGGCCCCATATTCTCCTTGACTACTCAAGGGCTACCGGTACCAACCAAAGTGTCACATCAATGTAGCTATCGCTTCAACCGTGTCGGTATACCCCGTACAACCCCCACGATCTATTGCTACTTACCTAAAAGGTACCTCAGATCCGGGTGTAGGATCTATAGTTAGAACCCAAACAAACCCTCCAAGGACAAAGCATACAAAGCAAGCAATTAAAACAGTTTTAAAATGAACTAACTCTAAGGTAACCCCACTTTTTATAATTTCCCCAGCTGAGTCGCCAGTTCTGTGATACGGTGGTAGAACTGACTGTTTATACTAGTTTTGCGTTTGTGTTTGCAAATATTGTGGTAAGCAAGAGTCATCACCGGCTTTTCTTTTATCCAAATTAAGGAAAGGGTGAAAAGAACAGAAAAAGACCTTTTAGATAATTTTCTGAGTAAGGGGGGTAGATTATGGAAATGGAAGGTGTTAGCACCCTTTCCATCCGTATTTATCTATGGGCTCTTAGATGCTTAGCTCATTTTGAAAGTACCTTGTGCTTTGTGTGTTTTGAAAAAGTTTTTTGAAATGCCAATAGTGCGGCGATTTGCTTCATGATAACTCTTGTATTAGTCCTCAAGAGTTTTGACAAAGCAAATGTTTTTGAAAGTTATTTTGAAATGTGTAGATTTAAAAGGTTCGTTTTGAGCAAGCATATAACAAGTATTTACTTGTACTCGAAAAGGTTTGTTCTTTTCCTCATATCCTTTAGTCAGTTCTATCCTACTATTAGTGAGTAGGTAGCCCTATCGTTGGATGTATGAGGGACATTCGATGGGACGTACAGTCACGAAGGCAACTTGTGGAGACACTTTAGAAATTTTGTCTAGGGACTAGATCATTTACCGAAAGGCAATTGTAGGGTCATCGAGGGACTATGATATTTTTTATTTACGGGTCTTTGCTAAAGCGTCCCTGTTTCGAGGGACATGACTGTTTTTCCGAAGGTAACCAAAGTGGGGTACCCTAGAGGTGTTAATATGCATGTGTGTTATGTTTCAGTTTTTTTTGTTGTTTTTTTGTTAGGTTTGCTAGCATTTGAATTTAGTCTTTGCCATACAATCCTATTAGTCATACATCTAGCAGTTAATATGAAAAGCAGTAAAAATGCAGAAAGTAAGGGTCCTACACTATTACAACTAAATCGAAAGACAAGAAAAATGTAAAAACAAAGAACAAAATAAAGAAGAGAAATGAATTCTTAGATCCAGGTCATGGACTCCTTAAATTAACCCTTCTTTGTACTTCTTTCGATTGGGCTTAAGAGTTGACATGCGCAAGCTTCGATTTGCACCTCTTCCTGCCTCCTTCGACTGAGTTTGGGAATGGTATGGGCAACCTTCGATTGCAGCCTTCTCTACTTCTTTCGATTGAGCCAGGGAGTGGGCATGAGTGACCTTCGACTGCAAACTCCTATGCTTCTTTCGATTTAGACTATGAAGTAACATGGACCTATAGAGCAGCATGAGTGTATCTCCTTCGTTCACACTCTTTTTGTCTTTTGTTTGAATTTGTACATGTTAGTACCAACATATATACGGACAAGAAAAGCAAACAATCCAAGAGGGAAGAAACGAAAAACATAACTAAGAGGCTTATTTACATATTATGCTGAAATGAAAAGTAAGTAACAGGCTATTTACATGCCATGTTGAAAAGAAAGATGCAAGGTCAAGGGGACTTACCTTGCTTGAAACTGGAACGTGTGTGGGGGACTAGAGTTGCCGGGTGCTCTTGGATTCGAAAGGAAAGAGGCAAGTTTGGTGTGATCTTGTTGAGTTTTGAAAGTTTTTGGTGTGCTTCTCTTGGGATGTGTATGCGTGTAAGGCAATATATGTGTATGGTTCCTGGGTTTATGTCTCCAGTGTGTGTTTCCTATGTACGTGGTATCCCCTTTTTTCCGTCCACCCTGTGAAGCTTGCTAGTGTGCTCTTTATATAGAGGGGGTGGAGGGGACAAGAGGACAAAGGATTAAACAACCATTAAGTTCATGTTTTAAAGGCCATGAATGTCACTTTGAAACTTTGCCAAAGACATGGCTTCTTGTCCCTTTTTGAATTTTCTATGAACCTGGACACATTTGGCTCTTTCAAATGCCCTCCAGCGTTTCTCTTCAATTGGACCTTTTGTATATCCTTCGAATGGGCCTTTTGTTGCCTCCTTCGAATGGACTTTTGGGGTGTCTTTCGAATAGTCTGTATGTATGCCTTGTTCCCTCTTCGAATGGCCACCAATTTGTGTCCTTCTAATGGGCCTTTGGAGTATTATTTCGAAGGGGTCATATCGTGTGTCATAGTGTAGAAACCGTGTCGAGGGATCTTGGCCCTGTGCATTAAAAGCAAGCACATAGGAAGTCTTTGCCTTGTGTGTTGAAGGCAATTATAGAAGAAGCCTTTTCCCTTTTGAATCTAATCCAAGTCTGAGAAAGCCTCTGCCTTGTGGATCGAAGGCCCGTTGGGGGAAGCCTTTAACTTAACGAATCCAAGGCAAGAATGAAGAGGCCTTTTTCCTAGTGATTTGAAGGTTTCACGTAGAGGCCACTGTTGGTGAATCGAAAGGGACTTGTAAGGGGTTCTTACCTTGTGAATCAAAGGCAAGCCTGAAGTAGCTAATACGCAGTCGAAGCCTTGTGAACCAAGCTTGGTCGAAGGAGGCCCAGCGCTCCATCGAAGACATTGTGAAATCAACTTAATCGAAGGGGATTCAATGCCCAATCGAAGCTTGTATGCAGGAGTTCACCGTTGGTGAATCGAAGCAAACTTGTAGGGGATTCTTGCTTGTGAAGCTTGGACCAAGGCTTGTTTGAAGGGGAACCAACACATAATCGAAGCTGATGTGCCAATGCTTGGTCGAAGGGTTTTAGGAGTCCAGTCGAAGCTTGTTGTTATGTCAATCGAAGGGCACTGTTTAACTGCCAATCGAAAGACACTTTGCTAACATTCAAAAAATTTATTTTCTTTAGGCAAGTGTTTTTAACCACCCATATAAGAGAAAAACCTTGGGAAACATGAGAGGGCAAATTTTGGGGTACAACAGCATCATAATCCCGAGGAAGAGGATTTGGAGGAGGACCAAGCTCTCTCAGCTGGACTAACTGGCCTTTCAACAAATGAGGGAGGAGTTGAGCATAAGGCATAAGTATAGGATCCATCCTTCTTCCAGGGCTTTTCTTCCTCTTCTGTCCTCGTTGTCCTTGAAGTTGTTGGATCAGCTAACGAAGTGCGTATTGTGTTTGTTGCACATACAGACGTCTCTGTGCGTGCTGTTGTTGATGAGGGATTGGCTGATGCTTGACCATCCTAGGTTATTGAGTTGAAATTGTAGCATATGCTCGAGGAGCATACTGATTAGGACGAACAAATGATGCTTGACAATATGGAGCTTGATCTTGATGATAGACCAGGGCTTTCCCTTTGTCAATAGTAGTACTAGTTTGTCCTTCTTTCTTCTTGGGAATGCCAAAGCAAGGTTCCTTGTTACTTCCACTAATAGTTCTAGATGCACCCTGAATTTTTCCTGACTTAAGTCCGTCTTCAATACATTCCCCAATGGTAACCTGGACATAAAAGGAAGTCGAAGTACTACCAAGCATGTGTTAGAGATATGGAATTTGCAAGGTGCCCATAAATAAATCAGTTAACTCACATTCCAAGAGAGGAGGTTGAACCCCCACAACTAATCCACGCCGCCTCTGGGCGTACTCTTTGAAGGACTCTTCTGATTTCTTTGCCATACCCTGAAGTTGTGCACGACTGGGAGCCATAGCAGTGTCATGGTGGTAATGTTTCAAGAAAGCATAAGCAAGCTCTCCCCAAGTATTAATAAGAGTTCTTCCTAAATGCATATACCATTCTAATGGTGCCCCGATCAAGATGTCTTGAAAGAAGTGCCTGAGCAATGATTCATTATTAGAATGAGCTCCCATCTTGCTACAATAGTGACAGAAATGGGCTTTTGGACAACTATCTCCTTTGTATTTGTTAAAATTAGGAATCTTAAACTCTGAAGGGATAACATTCTCATGTACTAGGCATACGGTAGTGGGATTGAAACCAGAAGTCTTAGAAGCTTCCATGGCATTAAGACGCTCCTTAGTAACATGATGTATTTTAGTAGTTTCAGTAGGATCAATAGCGGGATCACCTAGTGGTCCATTAAGATCAAGGTCGTTGTCATAGTTGTCAACCACCTTCTTTTGAAACACCAGATTATCAGAAGTAATCCTAGCAATAACATCTTTGGGAATTCCATTAGGAAGATTAGGAAACCCATTAGAAGTGGAAGAGAAAGCCTCTACAATCTTGGAAACAATCTGACGAAGATCTTCTTGACCTTTAACAACAGCTTGAAGAGTCTCGAAAAGTTGATTCATTTTGTCATTCATAATGTCCATGTCCCTATAGAGAGCATTCTGATTCTGTTCAAACAGATCCATTGTCTTCGTGATTGGTGCGAGTGTAGTACAGATGTAGAGAATTCGTCTCGGTGATTCTGATAATAAGAGGCAAAACCATCAGATAAGAATTTCAGCCAAAAACCTGCAATTCATGAAATGCATGATATGTATGATGTATGAAATGATTTTCCATTCCAGGTTTTCACAGCTTAATCAACGTCAGTAATAATCAAGCAACATGATAATAAGAATGACCATATAAAGAAAATATCCATAAATAGGAGAAATTACAGTGGAGTTTAATACAAGAAAGTTGCGAAAGTACAAGATAAGTGATTCCTTCCAACAAGCCTGGAGGTAGTCGGAACAATAATACAATAACCAATCTCCTAGCTCTAAAGAGTGCAACAGATTGTTCCTCAAGTATTCAAAACCAGACTTTGAAACACCTCATCCTTCTTGATCATCGTGATTTCCAGACTAGGGAATTGAGTCAACAAATTAACATATTCTTCGTTTTTGGAATGATGTTTTTTCCCCCGTTATTGCCTTTAACCAACTTTTTGAGATTTTTGATCTTCCTGTTGAACCGTGTCATAGACTACACACCAAGTACCATCTCTAGCTATTTCTTCTGCTTTATCGACCAATAGGTGTGAGGGTAGGATACCATTATTTCTCCATATCTATTTCACATCACTAAGGCCCAAATAAAGTGTCTTAGCAGTAGCTCCAAAATCGGGTTCGTTCAGAACGGTAACAAATATGTGCTCGGTGATCTTGAGAAAATGAGAGTATTCATCCGAATTCGGAGCGATATGATAGTCCTAGATGGTGAAACAGTGTAACTCATAGTCATAAAACTAAAGTAGATTCAAAGTACCACCATGTCTTTCACTAAAAGCCTCTGCGTTAGGACAGACTAAACAATCTTTCAAACTCTTCAAAGAAGGCCAAGAACTTGAGCGGAATTGATAAGTACAATTGTCTCTTTCGGTCCTCTTGAGATCATCATTGTTGCTAGACATTAATAACGGGAATTATAACTTAGTGAGATACCCCATAATGGACATGCGCATGCAAGGTTAATATATAGTTTAATTTTTCTGACATTTCTTTTTGAAAAGTAAACATGCTATGATGTAAGTGCAAGTGATCATGGGATTACTAATTCCATGATACTGATTTCTGTTGTATTGTCTTTGCATAGTCTGCTAGTACCAAGATCACAAATTTGGAACATAATCGGAAGAACCTCATGAACATCATATTTGGAACTCAGAAAATAAATTTGAGAACCTCCTAGTCACCAACAGAAATCTAGAATATAATAATTAGAACAAATAATCACCATCTAAACATGAGTAACCATCTGAACATAGTCACCATCTATACTTGTGATAGTAATTCTCTCCTCACTCAAGGGTGAAAACTAGGTCAGGGTAAGGCCAAGGGTAACTCAAAATCATGGGTCCGCCTGGAAGCATTATCGTCATTCCATAAACGTGGAGGAAGATAACACCCCATTTGTACCTCATCTGAGCGCAAACGACATGAATGTATAGTAGGACCTTTGTTCAGTAGCAGTCATGTTCCACTCTATTCCTAGGTTTCCTAGATAGTGCACTTTGGTCTAGGTACTGGGCTTTTTACCTCAATAGTAACACCCACCCAACAAGAAGCAGATCTAGTACAACAATATTATATGGAAAACAATAAAATGTAATGCATACATATGCTCAGGTAATCATGTATAAATGAATAAACAAAAATCATAAAAATAAACACCCTAAGAAAATAAAACAAGAGCTAGGAGAAACTTTGGGATGGACCAGTAATTGGTCGACTATCCCCAGTGAAGTCGCCAACTGAAACAATCAGCTGAAAATCATCAAACAATGAAGTCGTCATTGAACGTCTTTTCTCCCATATGAAGGGAAAGGTAAACATTGAGAAAACCTAAGAATGGAAAAGGCACGGCCTTGCGACCGAGAGATCGGGTAAGGGAGTCTGTTAAGCGAGGGGAAGGTATTAGCACCGCACACGCCCGTAGTACTCTACGGTATCCACTCTTGTTATATATCTTATGGGTTTTCTAAACCATTCTTTGCTTATTACTGAGGAAGAATGCATGCAAAAGAAATGAGAAAAGAATGTAGGGAAAATAAAATTATACTCGCTTGGGCCCTACCCCAATGCCTATGTATCCCTTTTGAGGAATCAGAGTTACTGTAGTTCGGCTCACATGTTTTTGTTTTTTTTAATGTTTTGTATGAAAATTTTTAATTCCGCCTTCTGCCGCAGCTCGACCTTTGGAGACTCACGCGTTGACACAAAAGTAAATTAATCAAGCCCTTACTTGAAAATGGTTTTGAGTTACGCCCTCAAGGAAAGATGCCACATTTGATTGGTTTGTATTTTTTACCTTGAAAAAGGGTTTTTATTGTGATTAGCATGTTTTTTATTTGCTAAGGAAAATGTTTTAGTTTTAATTACAAGGATGCAAAAAGGGAAGAAAAGAGTCTAAGGGGAACTAGCCTATTTATAAAACTAATGTTATCATACAATGATGGCCCTATGTCAAGGATGAAAGGGAAATCTCTACCTAATGTTAGCATGCACGGTTTGCAACCTAAGATCTAACTTGCATCCGAAAGGAGCAGGCACATCTTAAGGGAACCTGGTATGTACAAGGATAAAACAAACAAGGTCGAAAGAGCACACACATAAAATAGTAAGGAAAAGAAGTGAAATGCTTTATCCAAGGGGAGCGCATCACCTGAGACAAACAAGCGGGAGTAGGATGTAAAATAAAAATGTGACGTCCTAAACAAGTGAACACCTAACTAAGATATAGAACATCAAGGTACACGATAGAAGGCAATATGAACGATCAAGGAGTATCAGCATCGGCCAATGCGAACTCCTGATAAAGCCTGAGGGTTCGATTGCAGAACCCTTCCCCTACTTGACGACTCGATAGCAAGAGCAAACACAACTCCAAAGCTTCGTGGTGCGTCACGAGCTAAGGATGACATATACAAAATTGTAGGGGTTTATTGCAAACCCTCCTCGCTCGCCTCCTTTTGAGGACTTATCATCTGTTCATATGTGGGCACAAATATAAACACACAAATAGAATTCCTACTCAATGGCAGGGCTTTAAACAAACTACACACATGTAGCAAACAAAATACACACAATGAAGAATTGCCCTAAATAGGTCTTTAAATAAACCAATGGGATTCCTGACATGATCAGCAACGAAGATCCCCTTCATACATCTCTATCCTACTTCTCATGGCATCGGAAAACAGTAAAGTCCTACTTCTCATGATCTCTAGAAAAGAAGTAAAGAAATGTAATAAAGTGCAAAGAATTACAATGGTAGTAACAACAACTACCATGAACAAGCCAATCGTTGAAAGTAGATGAAAGCAATGGAGAAGCAAGGAGTAAGTGTCGAGAAATCTTCACCAAGAAACAAACAAAGTCACAAACAATATCGCACTAAATAGCGAACGCGTGTTGCGAATGCAACGTGTAATCAGAAGTTCCTGCACAAAGTATCACAAAATACCACATGCGTCACGACAACAAATAATACGATATGAATTTCTTATGACGATGAGAAATATGGCATGTCGCATCAGAAGCGAGCATAAGCCATATGCTTCGGTCACCTAACTACCTGTTATGCTATATGATCAAAAGCAAAAAGAATGTACCTTACACAATGAACAAACTCGTCAAAAATAGAGAGACGAAGCGGTATGAAGATATGACTAAAATACTAAAAGAAAAAGAAAGTATTTTTATTAGTTATTTATGTGAGAAAAAACTAAAGAATTAATATGAAAATATTCTACTATTTTTCATTGTTTTTCGTCATAAAAAAATATTTTAAAAAAACTAAAAAGGTGATAAATCTTAATATGAAAATATGAGCTCGGGGGGGGGGGGGGGGTGAAAACTGAAGTCAGGAGGTGATGTAGCAATCTGGGCGCTAGGGCCCATCAGGTTGAGTCTAAGAATTGTTTTTGTTGTATAACTCAAGTTTCAAACAAATTGAAATAGGCCTAAAGAAGTGGTTCACCAGCATTTTGTATATTGCTATGAGGCTTCAAAAACAACACAAAAATGGTCCAAGAGGGTGTGTGGTTCGGCCCATAATCCGCTTTTTTTTTGTGTGCAAGATACTAGTTTCCAAAAATGTTTACCCAAAAAGTCTTTGGGCCTTAATGGGAGCCCAATCGGTCAACTTCCAAAAAACAAATTCCCAATCCATTAGATTAGGGTTGAGAAGTGTTGTGACTCTTGAACTTTTCTACGAACAAATTATTTTGCCTCTCTTCTTAGATGAAATTTCACCGAACACCCCTATCTCATCTCTTATCTCACGCGGTGAACTCCTCTGTTTCTCTCCTTCGAATAGCGGCCAAACTCGCCTGTTTACCATGATTCCGTCCCAACCTCCACTCAATTTTCATCTTACGATGCACATCATTCTCTTCTCGTCTTCGAGAACTCTCCGTTCATGATAAAATGTTATCATACTTCGTGCTCATCTCACCGATTCAAAACTCGAAGAAAATGGTGCGCAAACTGTGATTCTTAATAGAAATAGCTTGACAACCAGATGATGCGCGAAATGAAATGGAAGAATTGCAACTTACCTACCAGAAGATGAGTCTGGTGCTCCTCCGACAGTTACTTCAACATTGTTGGAGAGAAAACCAATGAAAATCTCTTTAAGAACTCGTGTTTGCCTCTTGTGTTGGCTTTCTCTTTCTTCTACTTCTTTGATTTCTGCTTACTTATGAATCTTTGTGTTGTTTTATACGATTCTAATACGTGATCTTGACGCGTTGATGATGATTGTTGTTGAAGGGTTGTTGCTGATTCAGGTTGTAGGAGATGACGATGAAATGTTAATGATGATGATTGAAGCAAGATGCAGAAAAAAAGATCGTTGAAGTTGTAGATGCTTGCGGTGTAAAGGTGATAATGATAGAGATTGAGGATGCCAGATTATGGGGGTTATGCTGCTCTGTGTTGAAGAGGCCGTGAAAGATGATGGGGAATGAAAAAAGATGATTGAAGGTTGAGTTAAGGTTGATGGTGAAAGAGGGAGTGTAGAGGAAGTTTCAGGGAGAGAAATGGAGATTCAGAATGATGGTTAAAGATGATGTGGAAGGTCTTGGTGGAGTTCAGAGAGAGGTGAGTTCCTTTAATTTTCTGCGACTATTTTCTGTTCTGAAATCTCAACCCCCTCTTCCCTTTTTTTGTTATCTGTTACCCCTTTCCTGTTATGAGTCTGTTAGATTTTGTTCGTTTTGTTAGGAGATGTTAGGAGATGTTAGGAAGTTAGTTGGAGTTGTTAATCGGTTAAAAGTTGGTTGGGAATTCAGTTAGGAGTTTGAGGAGTTTCTATTTTGGAAGTTGGAGTTCTGTTAATGTCGGTTGGAGGTTTATTATAGAATAGAAAGTTAGTTAGAAGTTCTGTTAGAGGTTGTTAGAGGGGTTATGGGCAGTTAGTTAAAGATTTTTCTATTATTGGCTGAACTGTAACTATTAGAAGGTTATTTAGGAAAGTTAGTTGAAAGCTAATTTTCAGGAGCAAGAGATCTCAAATGACATCTACTGTTGTGAGTTAAGGGCCAGTGAAACTTGCTAGAAAATGAGTTGAATGTTAGAACTATTTTATTTATCAATATGTACTTTTCAACTGGTTTTCTATATTGAACTTGGGATGTTATTGTGAACTGACTGTGTAGGTAATAGACATTTATGATTAACTGTTTGACTTGAACAACTACAGGGCCAGGTTTGTTGTTACCAATTTTGAAGGAAGCACATGGCTGCTTTGTACATGAGGGCGATTTCATCATGATGGAGATTTACACATGGAGCAACTTTGGAGGTAGAAGAAAACATGAAGATGTATGAATAATTAAGGTTGAAAATATAATTCGATGACATTAAGTTGTAATTTTAGCTTTGAAAATTCAATGGTAATGACCTCTTCAAATATTCCAAAGCATTTCTTTTCTTTCAACACTGAATTTGAGTTTCTTTCCATTGCTTTTAATTTTGAAGTTCTTGAAAGGGGACTTTGATTGGAGTTCGACTTCCTTTGTCCATCTCTTTCCAAGTAATGACACATCTTATATTTTGGCTCCATTTTAATTTATGTAAAATGTAATCTTCACTTGAAATGCTCCTATGAAATTCATTGCTTCCAAACACATAACCACAAGCCAATATTAATGAAAGAATAATCATGACTTAGTCGGCAAAAAGTCAACCTTTCTGTTACAACATAATTTGGTTATACATCACAGTAAGAGTTTTGATGATAACAAACACATGATATAAAGAAAAAATATGCTCGCTAATAAAAAGTATCTTTACATGCAGGAAGTTCTGATGTGAAAAAGATGTTCTGATGCAACTAGAAGTTCTTCCAGAACATCACCAGAAGTTCTGATTATGCAAGCACAGAAGTTGAGAGGACAATGAAAGATTCAGACGCATCAAACATGCATGACACGCTTTTATGAAGAAGTTTTGTTTGAACTTCTGAATGCACCAGCGCTGCGAAACAGAACCTCTGATACTCTGATGTGCAAAGTTATGATCAAGATATAAAGGAATAGCAACTTTAATATTCATATTCTGATGTAAGAAGCTCCGAAGCGTTATAATCTGTCAAAGCAAGATCATAAGTAACGACTACAAACAGACAAGGATCTCCTGATTTGGAAAGATCATAAGATACGTTTGTTATGGACATACCAAAAGTATCTTCTTATGTCACTATTGCAAGGCCTATTTAAAGCTGACAAGAAGAAGATTTCATGATGATGAACAACCGCGCTTAAAAAGAAAAACTCACTTGAAAAAGTAAACAACTCAGCCTTCATTCTTCATGTTCAACGATTCAATGTTAAATTGTGTAATACATCACAAGTTTGTGATACTGTTTATTAGAAACATCACTGTACACTTTTATTCAATTAACTGTTTAGTAAATTCCCTTGAGAAAACTGGGTTGTGGTTTTGGACTCAAGAAGACTTTAACAGTTGTTAAAGTAGATTTGTAATTAGTTTGATTAGTGGATTAAGACCTCGTTGGAGAGAGACGAAGTCACCTTGGCGGGTGGACTGGAGTAGTTTGAGATTAAACGAACCAGGATAAAAATAAACGTGTTCTTTACTCCATTATTTTTTAAGTTTCAATTCAACCTCTCCCCCTTTCTTGTGTTTTTCACTTCTTCAATTGGTATCAGAGCTCCTGGATCTGGGTGCAAACACTTAACCGTGTTAGATAAAGATCCAAGGGGGAAAACACTATGATGGGAACAAGTCAGAACATCGGCAGTAACCCTCCAATATTTGACGATGGAAATTTTGATTATTGGAAGGATATGATCAGAAGTTTCTTCCTAGCCTATGACGCTGACATCTAGGATGTGGTAACTGATGGATACATACATCCTGTTGAAGAAAGTTGTCAGGAGATTGACAGAAAAAGGATGATAGATCATCAAAAGAAAGACTTCAGAAATCATCACAAAGCCAGAACAATTCTCCTGAGTGCCATCTCATATTCAGATTTGAGAAGATCACAAATAGGGAAACAACTAAGAACATGTTTGATTCTCTGAGAATGACGCATGAAGGAAACATGCAAGTAAAAGAAACTAAAGCCCTTGCGCTCATTCAGAAATATGAAGCCTTTAGAATGGAAGAAGATGAAACCATTGAAACAATGTTCTCTAGATTTCAAATTCTGGTGGCTGGGCTAAAGGTGTTGGACAAAGGGTATTCAACTACTGATCATGTAAAGAAGATCATCAGAAGCTTACCAAAGCAATGGAGAACCATGGTCAAGACTCTAAAACTGGCAAAAGATCTGAACACAATATCTCTAGAAGAACTTGTCAGCTCTCTCAGAAGCCATGAGATAGAGTTAGAAGATTATGAGCCTTAGAAGCAATGTAAGTCTCTCGCTCTGAAATCTAACAAATATGAAACCAAAATTCTGCAGGCAGAAGCAGAAGCAGAAAACTCTGGAGAATCCTCGTCATAAGAAGACGAATTGTTCTTTCTATCCAGAAGAATCAATCAGCTGTGGAAGCATAGGCAAACGAATTTTAGAAACTCCAGGAGAATAGGAGATGACTCTGAATCTTCTGAAGACAGAACAGAATCAGAAGATGAACAAGCCAATATAGCTCAAACGGATAACTTATCAGGTGTCTCCAAATCCTCTGAATCAGAACCAGAATCAGCATCAGAATCAGAGTCTGAAGAGGTATTTTCTAACTTTTCTAGATCCCGATTAGAGGAGAGTCTATCATAAATTCTAGAAAGGTATCGAAAGCTTCAAGTCATAAACAAGAACCTGAAAAATGATCTAGCTTCTGACTCTGAAGAAACTAAGAATCTCAGACTAGAAAACTCTTAGTTGAAAGAAAAGGTTTTTAAACTTGAAAATGATTTACAAAATACTCAGAAGGAAACTGTCTCAGAATTTCCTAGTAATCCTGATAAAATCATAAAGGAATATGATCTCAGCTTTCAGAAATTCCTTGCTAAGAACATAGATAGAAGTAAGATGGCTTCAGTGATCTATGGAGTTAGCAGAAACAACAGAATAGGTATAAGATACAAAGGTAAAGTATCCCAACCTAAGAAAGTTAAAGATCTGATTATCAAACACACTCCTCTTTATTCTCACTTCACTACTGGGAAAACACATCATATAAAACATACTGGTAAGGCGTTTTATACTAAACCAAAATTCAAACAGAATTTTGGAAACTCTAATAGTCATGGACCCAGAAAGATATGGGTACCAAAAGACAAAATCATCTATGTTGCAGATATTTTTAATAGCAAGGTTGAAACACCAGTAGTAACACCTGGACTCTAGATGCTCTCTACTCATGGAGGAAAGAAATCATATGTTCCAAAACCTGGAATTTAAAAGGTTCGCAGATTTCAGAGGCAATCAGAAACAAAAGAAGCAGATGTCACGTCTTTTCAAGAAACTTCTGACAGAGCAAGCCAAATAGAGCCTTTAACTCTTTTTGATTCTTGATAAAAAGGGTGAGAATGAAGAATATTTTGACTCATAATCAGAAGATCCTGAGGGAAGTATTTTATTTTATCGTTAGCCGAGCATTCTACTCAGGGGGAGCCTTTTAATTTTTGTTCTTTATATTCCATCAAAATATACTAGTTTTTCTCATCATCAAAAAGGGGGAGATTGTTAGAACATAATTTGGTTCTACATCCCAGTAAGAGTTTTGATGATAACAAACACATGATATAAAGAGCAAATATGCTTGCTAATAAAAAGTATCTTTACATGCAGGAAGTTCTGATGTGAAAAAGATGTTCTGATGCAATTAGAAGTTCTGCCAGAACATGACTAGAAGTTATGATTATTCAAGCACAGAAGTTAAGAGGACAATGAAAGATTCAAACACATCAAATATGCATGACACGCTTTTATGAAGAAGTTTTGTAGAAAATCTCTCGCCACTAGTCTTGCCTTATGTTTGGAAATTTCACCGTTTGGCCTTCGTTTGAACTTGTAGACCCATTCCACATTAATTGGCTTCTAGCTAGATCTTTCAACAAGATCCTAAGTCTTGTTCTTCTTGACTACCATGCATTCTTATTTCATGGTTGTCAACCAATTCAAATCATTCATGGCTTGATCCAAATTATTTTCTTCGACTTCAGCCATCATCATCACTTCTCCTAGTAAGTCATCATCTGCATCAACTGCATGATTTGGGAATATCTCATATCCATATATCCTTGTCAACTCAATTCTCATTTTAATCAATCTTTTGACATTCTACTCAGTTGGTTCTTCGTTTCGATTAGTTGTGACTTAGTTTATTGGTCTTCTTCAAACATAGTTATGACTGTATCTAGCTCCTGTCGAACTTACCCATGATTCCAATCACACCCTTTGCTTTCGTCCACTTGAAAATCTTTATTGGTAACTAGTTTATCAGCATCTGGTGTATACAACTTCTATTCACAATTCAAATGATAACCTGTGAGCACCTTGGTCTAACTTCAATCATCTAGCTTCCTCCTCAATTGTTCAGGAACATTCCTGAAACACATTGATCCAAAAAATATAATATGATTGGAATTTGTCTTATGTCCAGTATAAGCCTCATAAGGTGTCTTCTCAACTATCTTCATAGTTAGACATCTGTTTAGAATGAATATTGCTATCGGAGCTGCTTCACCCTAAAATCTCTTTAACATATCTTTAGCTTTCAACATGCTCCTCGTCATGTTCAATATACTTCTATTCTTTCGTTCAACTATACTATTATGCTGAGGTGAGTAAGGTGAAGTGACCTCATGATATATACCTTCTTCATTGCAAAATCTATCAATTTCTCAAGAAGTGTATTAACCATAATCATAAGTTCTCAGTTTCTTAAATGTGCATCCACTTGTTTCTCGATATGCAATTTAAACTTCTTGAATTGTATGGATACCCCACTCTTCATTTCAATAAGGTAAATCCCCATATATGTGGTGAATTCATCTACAAAAGTTAGGAAATAGTAGTTACCTCCATTCGACTTTACTTTAAAAGGTCCACGTACATTAGAGTGAACTAGCTCTAGATTTTTCTTTGACCTCATTTGAAAGTCTTGCTCGAATGCTTTCCTAGCCTACTTTGCTTTGAAACATTCCTTACACATATTAATTGGTTCTTTTACTTGAGGTAATCCATATGCCATCTTCTTCTGGTTAAGCATACCTAAACTTCTAAAGTTAATATGCTCGTACTTGTGATTCCATAGCCAATTCTTGTCTTCTACTCCAGTCAAAGAAAGACACTTGTGATCAATCGTGTTGATCTCTACTTTGAAGGTCTTGTTGTCTACCAACATTGACCTCACTCTGAGTATCTCAAGTTTCTGAACAAGTCTATTGCCAAAAATATCTTTAAATCTCAGTGTGATTCATATGAAGGGAATCAGTAAGTTAAAGAAGCTAAAGCAAATAATTCGGTTCAACAATATGGGTTATTCAAAATGAAGGAGGATGAAGACATTGAAACCATGTTCTATACGTTTCAAGTTCTTGTATGCGGTCTTCAAGTGTTGAGAAAAAATTATATTATTGTTGATCATGTCAAGAAGACTCTTAGGAGTCTTCATACCATGTATAGACCTAAGGTGTCTACTATTTAAGAATCTAGAGACTTAAACACCATAACTCTAGAAATATTTATTAGCCATCTCCAGCAAAATGGCATAAACAAACTAGCAACCTACTACAATTTGGCTGAGCAAGTTTGAATCATTTGAGATATCTTTCAGGATGAGTGGCTAGTTCTCTTAGATTGAGTTCCCTCTATAAGATTTTACCATAAACAAGTGATCTTTTTAAATATTGTGATTTTATCTATAAATAATTTTGGTTTTATAATCATACAGTTCCATCCGAGTTTAATTCTCCCCCCCATCTACAAAATTGGAAGAATTGATTTAGATGGAAACTGAGACTTTGTGGTGAAGTTCTCATATGATTTGCAAAATAATGTGATTTTAATGATAGTTTGCATTGCAATAGGAATATTATTGGTCATTGTTTATTTTTACGCGATATAAAACCTTAACAAGTTGCGATTGAAGACTCCCAAATGCTGAGAGGTTGATTTTGGTGAAGTAGGTACGCTTGCGATTGAAGACTCAATATGTTGGCAGGTTGTGAAGTTGTAAATATATGTTTTGTAAAACATTAATCTTATTTACGTACATAGAAACCTTTTTCCATATGAAATTAAAGACTCCTACATGTTGGGAGGTTGCTTCTGAATAAGTGATTATCCTTGCGGTTGAAGACTCCTAAATGTTGGGAAGTTGCGTGATTGTATATTTGTGGTTTATAAAAGGTCATCATTAAAACCGAATCATTATAGGTTCAGTTATGGGATATCTCACATCTAGGATAGATCATTTGAATGAGAAATTAATTATTTTTATAATTATATGTATTAATTGCAATTAGCTTTCTAATTTTACAAATTACACAAAATCAATCAACCATGTTCTCCGTACCCATTATTATTGTAATAAACTCACATGTTGTATTCATAAGTCAAATCACCTTTTCTTTCTATGAAATTACACAATCTTTTTAGATACAATAATGTTATTTGACACGTTGTAGTTTTAAATGGCAAAAACATTTCGAAGGCTTTTTATCATTCAACAAAATGGCATTAAAAAGGAAATAATAGGAAAATTTAAGACATTTAGCTCATTTTAATTTATGTTTTTCATTCTTTTTTGTTGTTATAATCTAATTCTCTTTGATGCTACTAAGGGTTTCTGATTATTTTAGTTTATGCATTGTGAAGGATCAAACGTTTGCAGTTTCGTCCATAAATCAAAAGAACCAGAAGGGAAATTCGGTAAGCTACTCAAAGAAGTAACTTAAGGGTTTCAACTAGAGAATTCATGATTTTTCAAAATTTAAAAGTATATTCTTTTTAGGTTTAAGAGATATTATATTTGCCGAAAGTGCTATGATAGATTCATACAAGCATTTGGAAAAATCCAAAGATATATATTTTATTTGCATTTTAGCAAAAGTATCTGAAAGCAATTAGAGACTAGATTGTTTCCTATAACTTTGAAAGGGAAAACTCAAGATTGTTTCCAAGAACTACCGAGGAAAATGATCAACACATGGGTGAAACTAGAAAAAATTATTCGTAGAATGATTTTATTCTATAAACAACTTTGAGGAACAAATGACCAATATAACTTGATTTACATAGAGAGATACTAAATCTATCTATTAAATAATGTCCTTTGCATAAAATTGATTATGTGGCATATGTACAATAGCTCACAAAAAATACTTCGTAGAGAAACAAGATTAATATTGGATGCTTAAGTTGGAGGTACCTTGTTTACCAAGTTTGCCACTGTGATTAAAGAATTGATCAATAACATGGCTCAAAATGAATTTTGAGAAGAGTAAACAAATCAATTGAGGAGGGTATATCACAAACGTTATTGAAGGCGTCGTTCAAAGTTCTCTTGTTATTACTTTGGGTTGTGTTCCATGGTGGTGGTTTGGATGATTGAGTGCTTGTGAAAAGCCATCATATTACCATTGTAGAATTTTGATCGGTTGTTTGGGAGGTTGTGTTCATTCTCTATGATTTCTTTAAATGAAGGTAATTAAAGGTTTGTGAACACTTAAAATTTTCGAAAAATCTCATTCTTCTTTCATATCATCTGAAATTACCTTATTTAATATTAATATCAACACGATAAAGTTTAAATTGACTTAAGAATGTATTTACATACAAGAATCAAGAATTACTCGACATGAGGAGTGACAAAATTGATGGATGTGATAAAATTGAACTTATATACTATTAGAATAATATATAGATCAAAATTATGTTAAATTGTAATTCGATTGTGTCGAAATTATGTGTGTCGAAGGGAGATTGTCCAGTCAAATAGTTTGTGGATCGAAGCAAGCTACATACAGATTTGATTGGTTTTAGATTTAGATAAATTTGATTTAGATCTAAAATAGATAGATTTTATTTAGTACCAAAATAGGTATTTTGGGGATTTTATAGTTTTGCGTTTTGGCTTAGGGAGCAAGCTAACCTAAATCTATAAATAGAGGAAGTAACCCCTAATTTTATCATTAAGTCAATTAAGTTGTATTCACAGAATTTGCAGTTGCAACTGAATAATAAAGTTTTTCACAGTTTGTGGGTGTTGTACCCCAATTTTTGCCTCTAAGATCCCTTCATCATACCATATTGATTCAATCACAACAAGATCACATTAGGGCTTTTGGTTCTCCTCCCTATCTTTAGCTTTGCTCTTTGAGGAATCACCAAGCACCTTGACTTATTTTTCTTTTGTGATCATGCATGTTTTCTTTTGACTTTTCTTTTAATTAATAAAATGCAATGTTGGTTTGTCTTACTTGTTAATAATGTAGGTAAAGGCAATGTGGCTTAGCAAGTTGATCCATGGGTTCATGAGTTTATTTCCATGCCCTAGTCAATAAAGTTTGAGAAATTCAAACCTCACCATTGAAGTTGTTTTTGAAGAAATGGCATGGCAAGTTTTATTTTGGTTCACCACATTTCAAAGTTATCAAGATTGATTCAAAAGTACAAGGGGTTGATTGAAGAAGTTGTCATGGTTGGACAAGACCTTGTTCCCATTGGTCACAAATGCATATTTCTCTCAATTCTCAGGATATGGAAGTGGTTTTGGTTGCTATGAGTTCTCATTATCATCCCCAACAACTTCTATCTACAAAGAAAAAGTGTTGGTACAAGAAGTTTGTTTAAAATTGTCAAAGTTCCTCAAAGCATTTTCTTGATCTAGGAGCTAGGGTTTTGAACTTCAAAGAAGTATATCTTACTCATCTTTTGGTATTTTTGAGTGATTCCAAAAACATCCTTCTCTTCAAAGGATTATTAACAAATCACTTCAAAAGTTTCAAGTAGTTTTCATGTGGAAGAAACTTGACGATGAAGAAAGATTACAAGTCCTCTAGATGAACCTCTAACTTTCCATGTGTGACTTCAAATGATCATAACTTGGTACATTTTTATCACCTTGAGACCAATCTTTTTTCACAATTATCTTGGGGATGTGAACTTTATTCCTTCTTTTATGTGCAAAGTGAGAAAATAGATGGAGGATGCCTTAAAGATACAAAAGATTATAGGTCATTTCATGATTTTTTGTCAACTTCAACAATTCATAACTCTCTCAATATTTGGATATTTTGAATGGTTCAAGTTTCAAAATGTTATTCAAGAGGTCTATTTCATATCATATTTTTTGGTCAAGAGAAAATTTCAAGAGGAAGGCCATGTTTGGATGCAAAATATTATAGTCACTTTTGAAGAAAAACATGAAATATTTCTAATTATGGAAAGTCAACCTTTTTTTCCCAACTTTGACTCATTGCAACTTTCAGCTCAAACCTCCATTTGATTCCATTCTTTTCCCATTGCAAAGCTTGTAATCTCATCTTTTTAAAGCATCAAGAACCATGCCTTAAGACCCCTTGAGCTGAGAATGCCATTGTTTCAAAAGTGGTAACTTGGAATTGAAGTTTCATCACAAGTCAAAATTTGAATTTCATGTTACAATTCTAACTCTCAAATTAGCACGCGTTTTGGATCTAAACATGATTAGCCAACTTTCCCAAGTGGATTAGTGCATTAAAATGCGTGTTTTGGATGAGTTTTGACAAAAGAGAAGTCACAATTTCTTCATGATGCAGACTCACACGAATTCCCTCCAAATTGCATCATTCACCCTTCCTTTTGATCCCATTCGCTTATCCTATAAATACATGATCTATCCCATTCCTTTTCTCAAGCTTGAACAACGAAAATCACCCTGCGAAACTCCCTCTATAACTCACTTTTTCTACAACTTCGAAATTATTGTTCAAGCCTTTTTCAATCCATTTTTTCTATCAATTCACCTTCCTTGATCTTCCCTGAAGCTAACAGAAGAAGAATTGACCCTTGAAACCTTCTGAATTGATCTGACCAAGTCCATTTACAGAGCTCTGTAACTGAACTTCAATAGGTATATTTCTCCATCAATTCTTCCAAACTTTGATATCATTATAAATCTCTCATTGTCTTGATTCTTGGGCTTCTTACAATTTTTAAATCCATTGAGAATTGAGAGAGAAATCTAAAATTAAAGGTGCTCGCTATTTTCTGGGTTTTTGATTCATATCTCTTTGCATACCTTATATAAATTTGGCGCAATGGTGATGTTAGAATCGTCTTGAAGAGACGAATCTAATGATACTAGTCTGGGATCCTAATTTTTTCCATTTGAAGGATCTCACAAAATCTTCATTGCAGGGCGTCTGGAGGTTGAAGATGATGACATATCTTGTCTCAGTCAATGATAGCGTGCCAAACATTTTAATTTCATTGGTTGCCTTTTTTCTGATCCTATGCGTATCTCACTAAGGTCCATATCAAGCAAAACGCGTCTGGTCCATTGGATCAACTTACTAACGCGTTTTGACTATGATCTGATGGCCCACATCTTTTTGGTTTTATTTTATTTTCTGATTTTATATTTTAATTGATTTAATTTTCAAAAATTCATAACTCTTTTATTTTTTATCCAAAAATTCTGAAAAAATTCACAAAAATACTTTGAATTATTTCTGATCTTATGACTATTTTTTCACATTTTTATTTTGAAATTTGATTTTTTTTATATTTTTTACATTATTTGCTTTTTTTAATTACTTTAAAAATACTTTGACATTTTTTAATTCTAAAAAAATTCCTAAATATCATTTTACATATTTCTGACTTTTTGAAAATTTTATAGAATTTTATATTGATGTTTACTAATCTTTTTATCTATTTTATATTTTTTGAGCAATTTTAATTAGTTTAAAAATAGTTTCTGACTTTAAAAAATTACCAAATATTTTATAAAAATATTTGAGTCTATTTCTGATTTTTCTATGACCTTATTTCTTTTTTATGAATCAATTTGAATATAGTTGATATTTTTCCCTTTATTTTCATTTTTATTCATTTTAAAACCCTTTTTAATGCATATTTTAAATGTAATATTATTTTGTGATTATTTTCTGGCTGATCTTGGGTTGAATTTTTTATCATGAACTTTGTTAACATCATTGGATCCATGGTGTTGAGTCTAACTCCATAAAAATGGATGAATAATTTTAATAATAGTTTGATTAAATTTTAATTCGAATGTGGTTTGTATATTCTTTCCCACCCCTCTTCATCTTATCCCTTTCTTATTGCACTAAGTGTTATTAGAGCATGATCTCTATATCATGTCTCAAAAACAAATGGTGCATAAATTTCTATTGATCGACCTCAAAATAGGTGTGACTTCTACATAAGTACACTTACAAGTGCTTAACATAACGCTAAATTTTGTCCCGATTCGAATAAATGATCATACGTGGCCCAAACCTATGTTTGCAAGCCCAAGTATGTTAATTTGATCTCTTTGATCCAATAACCTTGAGATTCATTATGTGGAGGCTTTGGTTCTACCAATCCTCTAATGGATCTTCATCAATTTTGGTCAACGCGGATCACTTAAACATCGTTGATCATTATATGTTACATTGGGGGTTCTTAAATTGATGATATACTTGACATAAAGCAAATGCAATTCATTGTGTAGAGGATTTGGTTCTACCAATCCCCTAATGAGTTCCAAATCCAAGTTTCAAGATGGTCATCCAACTAACCACTAATTACTAATAATTGACTTTATTTTGTGTTTTTATTTTATTCACTTTTATTTTATGCACCATTTACTTTAGCATTTACATTTCATGTTATTTTTCATCTTTGCTCACTTGAGCATTTACTTTCTTGTCATTTTTATTTTGCTCACTTGAGCTTTTTCTTTTTTTAAGACACCTAATAATCAACATGAACCATAAAAAACTTTAATGATACTTGGACTATTTGGTTACTATCCTTGTCATTGTGGAGTATTGGACTTCTTGGACTTAGGATTAGAAACCTTCGCCTATGTTGGAGACCTTGTGACCTTGATTGATATTTTGTCTAGAGTTCTTGAGGTTTACCTCAAGACGTTGGGTTGTTTGTTTGTTTTGTGTGCATGTTATTGTGATTACATACTTTATTTATAATTTGGAGTTCACCCGTATACAACCGTTACTCTCCCCAATTTTTGCGAAGACTTAATACACTTGAAGTTTGGTTCTCTCAAGAGGTCTAGTATCTTTTCTTGTTTGGTTTCAATCCAAAGAATGGGAATTATATCTTGACTCATAATGCAAAATATTGGCTTCTTGTTGGTTAGATGGTTCTTATCCCTATCTTTTACCTTATGCTTTAGGATAGTCTCTTCATCTCCTCCCATCTTCTTTAATTTCAAAAATCTTCTCCCTCCTTTTGAAAACTCTTCTTGTTTTTTAACTTGAACCACTTTCATAATAAACACGGACTTATGTCCATGCATTTTCAAAACATTTTCACAAATAAACTTTAATCAACTTAATAATACCTTGACATTTTTGTGAGAACACTAAAAGTCAATCAATCTCATTTAAAACCATTTTGACACTTTGGTTTTTTTTTTACTTTAAAACGTTTCTCAAAATATTGGACTCTTGTCAATCCTTGTAGTGATGCAAACAACTATACTTCTACAATATGTAGTGAAGTGAGATATTTTCCACTTGGGTGTTGAGTGAGGAATTGTTGATTTTAAAATCCAAGACATATCCTCCACTTTGAGATGATGTAAATTCTCCTTTCTCATGATTGTGGGTAATAAGTATGTTTTCTACACGGACAATGACGATGATGTCTTATCTCATAAAACTAACCAACACACTTGTGTTTTGAAATTTTTTAAAAGGTGAACTACGTGTACCCTGATCCCCTATTGCACGAAAGGTGGTGCGTAGGCACTAATTATTCGTAACCGCGGTGGGTGAAAAAATCATTAAAAAATACTTCTTTTCTCACCTCCACCATCTATTTTTTATACAACATTTTATACCCAAAATATACAGATTTTTCAAAGAGGTTCCTGTGGAGTACCGTAGATGTTTAGGGTGCTAATACCTTCCCTTTGCATAACCAACCCCCTTACCTTGAATCTTTCCCCCTCTTTTTTGGGTTACTCGCTCTTTTCCCATTCCTTCGGAAACAATAAAGCGCGGTGGCGATTTTTATTTTTGATCTGTATAAGTCTAGTCAAGCCAATGGCTTAGTCTTAAACATTTCTACCGCTACAGAAAAAAATGGTGACTTCGCTGGGGAAAGATTGACCTCTTGCTGGTCCATCCCTAAGTGGGTTAAACCTATCTTTGTTTATACTTGTATATGTGATATTATTGTTTATATGTTATATGTTGTATATATGGTTGCTTGGATTTTCCTGGTTTTCAGGGTGCTTGGTGATTACTTATGAGTCTTATACCCGGACTTGGGCAAACTTTAAGATAGGACGAGGGGTATAGTCATGTTAACTTTGAGGGAGTAATCCCAAAAAAAATGAGGTATGAGATCCCCCACTCAGTGGAGGCCTCTTTTACTGTAGTGTCGTTTACCGAGTAATCGGAAAGACGTTCTGCTTTCGACTTGGTTGTCGGATGAAGCTGAGGACCGTAGAATACCTAACCCATCTTGGCCTTTTAGGTGTAGTGCGGAATTTATTACAGAGTAATTCGGAAATAGTTGTCACGCGATACTATGCTAGGATGAGTTTTTCTTGAGAATATTAATAATTGCCGAGTTAATCGAGAAGTTGGTAATATCCAAAGGAAGGATGTAGACTCTGGGAACCTCTAGAACCTTGTTCGGCAGGTGATAAATTTTAGACTATACCTTATGGGTAGTACCTTCGACCTCATGCTCGTGACGTTAAACCTATGAACCCTATGTTTGTGATCTTGTGTATGATTGTTGCATCATGCATCCATGCACTCATAAGCATCTTTTGAAGAAAATTTTATTTAAAGGGACATGAAAGTTGACCATTTGTGAATATCTCAGGTACCTTTTGACCATGGATTCTGGAAAAAGAAAGACCGGAAAATACAGTTTCAAAGATCCCAAGATAGATGAGTTGATCAGTCTAATTCCCGAGATTGAGTGTTCTATAGATTTTCGAAAGATGTATGGATCCATCATTCCTCTCATGAAGCTTAGGATGAAGGATGGTATTCTCTCGACCTTGGTCCAATTCTATGATTTGATGTATCATTGCTTTACTTTCCCTGACTATCAGTTAATGCCTACTATGATACGGTGGGAGAACTGACTTGAAGTTTTTGCGTTTGATCGCAAATGTTGCGGTTAGCAAGAGTCTCCACCGACTTTTTTTTATCTAAAAGGAAAGGTGAAAAAGCACAGGAAATACCTTTGAGATTATTTCTTAAGTTTGGGGGGTAGATTATGAAAAAGGAAGGTATTAGCACCCTTTTCATCCATGGTTTTCCATGGGCTCTTAGTTACTTGCTAGATCACTTGCTTTTGTTTGAATGTGCTTGTGGTGTGGTTTTTGAAAGTATTTTGAAAATGTAACTTTGTAGCGATTCTCGTTTCTATAAGAATGCATACACAGTGTTTGTTTTGAAAAATGTTTCAAAAAAGTGTTTGTGAGATGTGTTTTTGAAAGTGATTTTAAAAGGGTGTCTTTGTAATGATTGTCGTCTCTATAAGAATGCATACAAAGTGTTATCTTTTGAAAATGTTTCAAAATGAGTGTTGGTGTATAAAATGTTTTTGTTGTGAACAAGCAAGCAACTAGGAGCGAATCTACCTACTCAAAAGGTCTTAGATGTTCTTTTCCTCCTCCTTTAGGTGTTGCTATCTTAACATTGATTTGGTGATAAGCCCCATCGTTGGATGTGAAGGGACGGACGTGGGTAATCGTATAGTCATAGAAGGCAACCTATGGATGTTTTAGCAATGTTGTTTAGGGACTAGATCATTTACCTAAGGCAACATCGAGGGTCATCAAGGGACTACGATCTTTTATCGAGGGTCTTTGCTAAAACGCCCATGTTCGAGGGACATGACTATTTTTCTGATAGGCAACAAGTGAGATTACCCTAAGGTGTGAATATGTGCAAGTGCGTTTGATTGCATGCATTTTAGTTTTGATTAGGGTTATCTACTTGTCAATTACATGTCTTGCCATACACACCCTAATTACTAACAATATATGAAAGCAATAAAAGTGCGGAAAGTAAAGATTCTACGCTATTACAATCTTTTAGGGGGATGGGGTGTACAAATTTACAAATGGGGATTGCAAATAAAATTAAGTCCTAAGTTACTATTACAACCATATTGAATGGATAAGAATGTACAAGAAAATTTGAAATGGTCTTGTTTTGTTTAAGAAAATATTTTTGATCTTTTTGTTTTAAGAAATAAAATAAAGCATGTAAAATGTAAAATGTTTTTGGGTGTGTTTGATTAGTGAAAATAGAAGTGATAGCAAAAATAGTAAAGAAAAAGAAAATAGAATCAGCACATTGCTGGACTAAGAGAGATCATAAGTTCTGACTCTGGTGTGCTGCAAAAACAGAAATCACATTAGTAGAAATAAGTAAAGTCAGAAGTTCTGGGTCCACTGGGAACAAAGAAGATTTCAGAAGTTCTGATGCCACTGGCAGAGCTTAGTCTCCCTCTCATGCTAGTCAGAACATCTGCAACTTAGTCATTTCTGAACAGAACAGAAGATGCGCATATAGCAGTTATGCCAAGTTTCATAATGTTTCAGAAACAAGAGATATCAGAACTATAAATCAGAAGCAAGCATGAATTTGCTAATCCTAATTATGAGTCCTAATTCCTTCAAAAAGTTCTGAACTGAAATTCTCCCTACTTAGGCAGGAAAATACATGAAACCTCAGAATATGTACAGCATCAGAATAAGGATGTCTACATTGTATTTTTAAACGTGTAAATCTACAATGTTTAAGTAATATGACAAGAGTCAGCAGAAGCTTACCTTACAGCTGGAAAATGTTCTGTGAACTAGAGTTTGATTCTGACCGCTTGTGATGTTCTAACCAGCTTCCTCACGTGTTCAGCAGGCTAGAAACCTTTGAATGACTGGAAAATTCTGGAACAGCCAAAGAGCAAAGTTCTGACTTCTTTGAAGTGGATATTGATGGAGGGCATGTCACAGTCTGAATACGGAAGTTAAGATGGTTTCTAAATGTATATCAGAAATTGTATGGATAGTTCTGATCAATAAACACTTGAGAAAAAATGGAGTTTGAATGCAAGAATCAAAAGCTAACAGGTTTTGTATTTTTGCGTTTGCAGTTTTGGACTCTTGGAATTTTAGCAGGGGTTCAAGGCTTTTTCTTTATCAATTTTTCGATCCTTTTACAGTTTCCAATAAGGTCTAATTTATAGGAAAAGGTTTAGTAGCTTGGAGAGGTCAAGGGGCACCACTATCATAAGCTAGGCACTGACTTGCTCTTGAAGCAAGTGTGGTGGTTAGAAGCTTTAGCAGCACCTAAGCTGGAATTGTAAGCAGGAATTAAGGAAAGGTAATCTCAAAAGCAAAAGCAATGCATGGGCCCAGCACACTCTTGTGCAAGAGTTTGATTTTCCAAGACAATAATGTTACTTCTATGCCACACGTGGGGAAATCCTTTGAACAAAGACCCAAAAGTGGTTGTGAGTATTAAATGATGATGAGATTGATCAAACCAGAAATCCTGCAATGTGAGATTCTGCATCATTGCTTAATTCTGGATCAGAACATCAGCTTTAGCGTGACTTAGAATAGACATCCAACTTCTGATCTTTGTATCTCCTTGCTCCAACATGTTCTGAAGGAGCTCTCAGACTTTCCAGGAAGCTTGCAGCATGCTTTGTAACCTTCTTTGAATTAACCTTGCAAACTCTGACTGAACCTTTGTGAAAACTGGCCCAGAAGTTCTGACCAAACTCTGTCTTGAAAGTGTCCAGAATTTGCTGAGTGCTTTAGTTTCATGGACGTGTCTTTGAACATTTATAACTTGAAATTCCAGCATTTCCAAGAGAAGTTCTGTTCTGCAATGTTTTAGATCTTACTGAAATCTATAACTTTTGTGCCAAAAGTTCTTCCAGAATCAGCTTGCATCATTGTGATAATCTGATCAGAAGTTCTGAGCTCATCATATTTCCTAAACACTTAGAAAAATTTCTAAGCATTTGCAATTTTGACTTTTCCAATAGCAAATTTGACTTTTGACTTTCTTAATGAAACAAACTTCATATTTTAACATGTCTTGCTGAAATATGATTCTTGAAACTTGATTTTGATCAAAATGTCAAAGTTTGACTTTTCAGTGTGCAAATGACCATTTTGCCCTTGTGAATGACTTTCTTGAAAAATTTGTAATTCAAAGCTTGAAATTGGATGGAAGCAAACCTGAAGGTTCAGGGTGATCCTTTGAGAAATGAGAGGGAAAATTTTGGGGTACAACAGCTGCCCCTATTCAATCTTCTTAAACCTTAAGAGTTAGATTGGCGGATCTGCCATTCGTGAATTGAAGGTGGAAGATGATTGAATACTAGAGTGCCCAGAAATTTGCACTCGATGATGTTGTGGTTGATTGTATAAGGAATGGGCTTAAAGGTGCCATTTGGAGAAATGATGGACAGTTACTGGAGATGGGCTTATAGATGTCATCCAAAGGTGATTACTGAATCGTATCTGTAAGCTGAAACCAAATGAGTATCAGAATGGCATCCATATATGGAGCGTATCTGAACTGTATTGGAGAGCTGAATCTGAATGAGTATCAGGATGGCATCCGTATCTGGACCGTATCTGAACTGTATTGGGGAGCTGAGTCTGAATGAGTATCAGAATGGCATCCGTGTCTGGAGCGTACCTGAACTATATCAAAAGTTAAAATTTGAATGAGTATCAGAATGGCATCAGTGTCTGGAGCATATCTGAACTGTATCAAAAGTTTAGTCTGAATGAGTATCAGAATGGCATCCGTATCTGGAGCGTATCTGAACTGTATCAAAAGTTGAAATCTGAATGAGTATTAGAATGGAATCCATGTCTGGAGCGTATCTGAACTGTATCAAAAGTTGAAACCTGAGTGAGTATTAGAATGGCATCCGTGTCTGGAGCGTATCTGAACTGTATCAAAAGTTGAAATTTGAATGAGTATCAGAATGGCATCCGTGTCTGGAGCGTATCTGAACTGTATCAAAATTTTAAATCTTAATGAGTATCAGAATGGTATCCGTATTTGGAGCGTATCTGAACTGTATCTGAAAACTCAGCAAGATGATGAAGGAATCTTGGATGATTACTACCTCAACAGGATGATGAAGGAATCTTGGACGATTACTACCTCAGCAGGATGATAAAGGAATCTGGAAAGATTACTACCTCAGCAGGATGATGAAGGAATCTGGGACGATTACTACCTCAGCAGGATGATGAAGGAATCTTGGATGATTACTACCTCAGCGGGATGATGAAGGAATCTGGGACGATTACTACCTCAGCGGGATGATGAAGGAATATGAGACGATTACTACCTCAGCAGGATGATGAAGGAATCTTGGATGATTACTACCTTAGCAGGATGATGAAGGAATCTTGGATGATTACTACCTCAGCAAGATGATGAAGGAATCTGGGACGATTACTATCTCAGTAGGATGATGAAGGAGTCTTGGATGATTACTACCTCAGTGGGATGATAAAGGAACGTGGGATAATTACTACCTCAGCGGGATGATGAAGGAATCTTAGACGATTACTACCTCAACAGGATGATGAAGGAATCTTGGATGATTACTACCTTAGCAAGATGATGAAGGAATCTTGGACGATTACTACCTCAGCAGGATGATGAAGGAATCTTGGACGATTACTACCTCAGTAGGATGATGACGGAATCTTGGACGATTACTACCTCAGCAGGATGATGAAGGAATCTTGGATGATTACTATCTCAGCAGGATGATGAAGGAATCTGGGACGATTACTACCTCAATAGGATGATGAAGGAATCTTGGATGATTACTACCTTAGCAGGATGATGAAGGAATATTATACGATTTCTACTCCAAAATATGATGATCTTTGTCTGTTGATTGATCTTTCCTGAAAAGGTAAAGAATTAGTTGTATGCAATGTCATGATGTATGCATTGCGTAATGATGCTCTCAAAATAAATGAGATTTGTGTTATATGTATTTTGTATGTATATGCTATGAATGTTGTTGAAATGTAATTTTGTCTTGGAAAATGAATTCTTGAGAAGTGTTGGGGAGTCATTAAACTCAGGACTGCTGTTGAAGAGTAGGTGTGTCTTCAAACTTTGCCTAGAATGTTTCCACTGAGGACTCCTATTTTGTTGAGGAGAACTTCGCTGGGGAATATTGACTTTGTTTGAGAATACTCTGTTGGAGAGTGTTGATTCCTGATTGGAAAAGAGATCAGGAGTATCGATTGTTCATTTCTCTACTGGGAGTTATCTCTTGATGGACGGAGTTGAACTGATATTTGGTCGGGTCCAGGCTTCACAGTAACTTGTTGGGGATTGTAGAGTAGTCTACTGGGGAAGAGGAGTTGTGGTCCTTTTATTTGTAGTGGTCGGAGAGGCCACCTCTAGCTGGGGAATCCTTTTATTTGTTGGGGAAATAAACCCTGTTGCTTAGTCTGTTGGAGAGGCGGCGACTTCACTGGTAGAAATCCTCGAGGATTCTTGAAGTCGATTCAGTTGGGAAAAAGTTTTCAGAGATTGAAACTCTGGCTTGGAGTCATCCTATGAGAAGGATTTTGGGAAGATTTGTCACTTCCCCTAGTAGCGAGTGTTTGTGGCACTTCCAGGAAATGTTTGTCTGTACGTAACCCTTTGTCAAGATTCACGTTCAATGCCCTAAGTGATTCAGATGGAGACCTGCCCCTGGTATATTTAACGTTTCTTTTGGAATTTTGACTATACTACCCCAGGTGTGCTGGATAGTGACATGTCATGCCCCCTTGTTTATAGGAGATTTGTCGTTAGAAGTGTCATCCCACTTAAAGTGATTTTGTTCACTGAGAGAGCTTTCGTTCACTGGATATTCATTGTGTGAATTTCTCTCCTGTCAAACAAAATAGCCGTATGTAAACAACGATATTCAAATAATGCAAAATTTATGCTTGTCTTGAAATTTCAAAAATGCGTTTTGGCAAGTAAAGAAGTTTTGTAAGAAAATTCAAACTCAGGAATTAGAGTAAAGCCTTACAGGAGTCAGGATACCTTTTGTAACAGTATGCTTTCAAACTAACCCATTCTTCAATCAGGAATTTTGAAAGGTTGTAACGTGGTTTGGTTCACAGTTTAAGAAACAAAGAGTAAAGTCTCAAAGTGTATTTGTACCCACCCGTTCTTCGTGATGTTCTTCAGTCCTAAATTCAGATAATTGTATGTTTGAACTCCAATTGAGTCTGGAAAGACATTTTGGTGATGGTTCAGACAAGTTATGTTTGTCGGAAGGCAGTCATTTTTACAACATTCTTTCATGTTGTTGAGGATTTGTAGTGACCTTTTTCTTTTTATTTTTTATCCCTAATTTTTTTCCTGACTGTTCTTGTTTTGAGATTATGGTCAGCTAGATGCCCCAGTTTTTCTTAAGCCTCCTTTGTAGGTTTTGACTTAGTGGGCTTTTCCTTTTGAGAGATAATGACTTCCTATTCCATAGGGAACCATCACCATCTTTTGATTCCATAGAAATGTTTTAATGTCATTCTTTGTATTTATAAGATGAGAGTTTGCGGCTAAACGCACGTTTGAATCAACTGAGAGACTACCCTGCCCCAGGTTTTGATTAAAGGTTTTATTTCGTGTAAAAAAAGGAAACTCCTACTTCTTTGGCTCGAAGGGGTTGACTAGGGATTATCTTTCTTATAACTCCAGTGTTTAGGATTTTAAAGAACGCCTATACATCGTCAGCAAGGTCTGTCCAAAAGCATACTGTATGAGATTAAGGCATTATTTTCGTCATCCTCCCTATAAAGGCTTGTAACTTTTAGCAAGAGTTGAATGTCATAAAGTGAGTAAAAAGCATAATTTAAATGTAATGAAAATGAGTGGATCAAATCAAGACAAACATATGAAACACATTAATGAAACAAAGTTTGACATTAATAGATAATTGTTTGAATAACAAGAGAAATTACAATTGAAAATCCAAAATGAACAAGACGCTCTCAATGATTTGGCATAGGAGCAGTGATCACGTTTGGAGTCTCCGAAGGGTCAAACTCAATCTCCTTGGGATCAATTAAATCTTGAATCTTGTTCTTCAAAGTCCAACAACTGCCAGTGTCGTGTCCGGGACTATCAGAATGGTAGGCACATCTTACGTTTGGATTGTACTTAGAAGAGGAGGTATCAGGATTTTGTGGAGGATCCTTTGGCGTGATCAACTTCAACTTCAGCAAATGTTGTAATGCTTGAGACAAAGCCATGTTAATGTTAGTGTACTGCCTTTATTGATATCTTACCCTACGCCTATTGCTATGTCTTTGTTGAACAGGTGTAGGATTAGAGATCAGGATTGCCCCTATATGTTGATCATGACGACTCTTTTGACCATACACAACATTGGACTCTTTCTTCCCATTGTATGGCTTTTTGTGAGCATCAGAAGGTGTAGCTCCTTGGATCTTTCCACTTTTGGTGCCAGCTTCGACCCTTTCGCCAGTCAGTACTAGCTCGGTGAACCCGACCGAGGAGCTTCCGATTAGGTGTTTGAAGAAAGATCACGTCAAGGTTCCCATGAAGGTGTCAATCAGCTCCATGTCAGTTAATGGGGGCTTCACCCTACCAGTCAGATCTCTCCATTTTTGGGCGTATCCTTTGAAGCTCTCGTTGGAACCCATGGTCATGTTCTGCAATTGCACACAAGTTGGTGCAAGATCAACGTTGTATTGGTACTGCTTGTAGAAAGTAGCAGCTAGATCCTCCCAGGTGTGGATGCGAGAACCCTCCAATTGATAGAACCATTCAAGTTGTGTCCCAACTAAGCTCTCTTGGAATAAATGGATCCAAAGCTTTTGATCAGTTGTGTATGGATGAATCTTGCGGACATAAGACTTTAAGTGCATCTTAGGGCAAGAGACTCCATTGTACAAGGAAAAGGTAGGGATTTTGAACTTTGGGGGATGACCACTCCAGAAACCAAACCCATGTCTCCTAAATCCAAGCCGGGTATCTGTTGAATCTCCATAGCACTGAGGCGATCCTCCAGTTGTTTGTATTTGTCATCAATGTGAGGAGATTATTCCTCAGAGTAGTCTGCTTCGGCTTAATCAATATCAAGACGATTGTCTTCTTCATGACAATCCCCCATGTTGGATGGAGTTGAAAGATCTAGAGTTCCCTTGATTGGTCCTCTAGGTCTTCTTCTCAAGTTCAGGATGCCTACTGACTTCTTGGAATTTTTCTTCTTGTCTTTGAGAAGAAGGGTCTTCAGGTCCTCTTGCCCCTTAGCCATAGCCAAGAACATTTGTTGGAATTGAGCGTTTTAAACTTGGAGATCTTTCACCATTTTTCTATATCCATCTTACTGAAATAAATAGTAGGAAGATAAGGAGACCTGTATGGGAGAAATCTGTCATGATATGATGCATGATATGTGGATGCATGTTTTCAAGGATCTCACGGAGTAAACACGAGAAAAAGTTAGAAGTTGAACTTTGATCAACAACTTTGATTGGAGAACTTTGTATTGGTGGATGTCCTTCCATGAGAATTTAGTTCACCATGCCAAGTGGGTTGTAGCCCTTGACTCAAATTGTTGTACTTGATCTTTGACGGTGTTTGGTTAAAGGAAAATAAATCCTCCTGCCCCACGATAGACGTCTGGTTCAATGTGACCCTGCATCAAAGACCCTTGAGATCCTTAAAATGCTATGGTTTAATGTTATTTAAAATGCTATGGTATGATTTCATGATGTTATGTACAAGTATGAAAAGTAAGCAAGTTTATATACAAATAATCGTATTCACACAAAGCAGACAAGTCCTTAGGTTTAGGCTTGTATGGAGTTTCTAGGTAAGTACCCTCTTGAAGTTTAGTTGGCTCAACCTATCATTGTAAATAGTAACCGGGTTCTAAGGGTTCTCAATATTACTGATCTTTCCCACGAGCTTCGTTCAATAGGCGATTGACTCGCAACCAAACAAAACTCAAGAGTCGAGTCTCAATGAGTGTAGCATCGAGTATCAACCAACTTCGAACTGCACCAAAGCCGGTCATCTCACTACGTCCTAATGGACAAATTGGTCAAGTAAAGGTTCTAAAAGTTCATTAGTGCTTCATGACACCACTCAGCGGCCCCGTATTCTCCTTGATTAATTCAAGGGCTACCGGTAACCACAAATATGTCGCACTAACGTAGCTATTGCTTAGACCATGTCGGTATACCCTACACAGTTTCCACAATGTATTGCTACTTACCTATAAGGTATCCCAAATCTGGTTAGAGGATTCAAACCCAAACAAAGAACCATAATGTAAAGCATACAAGTCAAAAAAAGAAAGCAAGTAAATGTGATCTAACCCTAAGGTAACCCCACTTTTAGAATGTCCCCGGCAGAGTCGCCAGTTCTGTGATACGATGGGAGAACTGACTTGAAGTTTTTGTGTTTGATCACAAATGTTGCGGTTAGCAAGAGTCGCCACCGACTTTTCTTTTATCCAAAAGGAAAGGTGAAAAAGCACAGGAAAGACCTTTGATATTATTTCTTGAGTTCGGGGGGTAGATTATGAAAAGGGAAGATATTAGCACCCTTTTTCATCCATGGTTTTCCATGGGCTCTTAGTTACTTGTTAGATCACTTTATTTTGTTTGAATGTGCTTGTGGTGTGGTTTTTGAAAGTATTTTGAAAATGTAACTTTGTAATGATTCTCGTTTCTATAAGAACGCATACAAAGTGTTTGTTTCGAAAATGTTTCAAAAAAAGTGTTTGTGAGATATGTTTTTAAAAGTGATTTAGAAAAGGTGTCTTTGTAATGATTCTCGTCTCTATAAGAACACATACAAAGTGTTGTCTTTTGAAAATGTTTCAAAGTGAGAGTGTTGGTGTATAAAATGTTTTTGTTGTGAACAAGAAAGCAACTAGGAGCGAATCTACCTACTCAAAAGGTCTTAGATGTTATTTTCCTCCTCCTTTAGGTGTTTCTATCTTACCATTGATTTGTTGAGAAGCCCCATCGTTGGATGTGAAGGGACGAGCGTGGGTCATCGTATAGTTATAGAAGGCAACCTATGGATGTTTTAGCAATGTCGTATAGGGACTAGATCGTTTACCGAAGGCAACATCGAGGGTCATCGAGGGAATACGATCTTTTATCGAGGGTCTTTGCTAAAACGCCCATGTTCGAGGGACATGACTATTTTTCCGATAGGCAACAAGTGAGATTACCCTAAGGTGTGCATATGTGCAAGTGTGTTTGATTGCATGCATTTTAGTTTTGATTAGGGTTATCTACTTGTCAATTTCATGTCTTGCCATACACACCCTAATTACTAACAACAGAGGAAAGCAATAAAAGTGCGGAAAGTAAAGATTCTACGCTATTACAATCATTTAGGGGGATGGGGTGTACAAATTTACAAATGGGGATTGCAAATAAAATTAAGTCCTAAGTTACTATTACAACCATATTGAATGGATAAGAATGTACAAGAAAATGTGAAATGGACTTGTTTTGTTTAAGAAAATATTTTTGATCTTTTTGTTTTAAGAAATAAAATAAATCATGTAAAATGTCAAATGTATTTTGGTGTTTTTGATTAGTGAAAATAGAAGTGATAGAAAAAATAGTAAGAAAAAAGAAAATAGAATCAGCGCATTGCTGGACTAAGAGAGATTAGAAGTTCTGACTCTGGCGTGCTGCAAAAACAGAAATCCCATTAGTAGAAATAAGTAAAGTCAGAAGTTCTAGGTCCGCTGGGAACAAAGAAGATTTCAGAAGTTATAATGCCACTGGCAGAGCTTAGTCTCCCTCTCCATGCTAGTCAGAACATCTGCAACTTAGTCATTTCTCAACAGAACAGAAGATGCGCATATAGCAGTTATGGCAAGTTTCATAATGTTTCAGAAACAAGAGATATCAGAACTATAAATCAGAAGCAAGCATGAATTTGCTAATCCTAATTCTGAGTCCTAATTTCTTCAAAAAGTTATGAACTTAAATTCTCCCTACTTAGGCAGGCAAATACATGAAACCTCAGAATATGTACAGCATCAGAATAAGGATGTCTACATTGTATTTTTGAATGTGTAAATCTAACAATGTTTTAGTAATATGACAAGAGTCAGCAGAAGCTTACCTTGCAACTGGAAAATGTTCTGTGAACTAGAGTCTGATTTTGACCGCTTGTGATGTTCTGACCAACTTCCTCACGTATTCAGCAGGCTAGAAACCTTTGAATGGCTGGAAAATTATGGAACAGCCAAAGAGCAAAGTTATGACTTCTTTGAAGTGGATATTGATGGAGGGTATGTCATAGTCTGAACACGGAAGTTAGGATGGTTTCTAAATGTATATCATAAATTGTATGGATGGTTCTGATCAAGAAACACTTGAGTAAAAATGGAGTTTGAATGCAAGAATCGAAAGCTAACAAGTTTTGTATTTTTGCGTTTGCAGTTTTGGACTCTTGGAATTTTAGCAGGGGTTCTGTGATACGGTGGGAGAACTGACTTGAGGTTTTGCATTTTGATCGTATTTGCGCGGTTAACAAGAGTCGCCACTGACTTTTCTTTTATCCAAAAGGAAATGTAAAAAAGCACAGGAAAGGCCTTTCGTGATTATTTCTCGGGTTCAGGGGGTAGATTATGAAAAGGGAAGGTATTAGCACCCTTTTCATTCATAGTTATCTACGGGCTCTTAGTTACTCTCTAGATCACTTGCTTTTGCTTTTACATTGTGCTTGTGATGTGGGCTTTGAAATTATTTTGAAAATGTCTTTGTAATGGTTCTCGTTTCTATAAGAATGCGTACAAAGTTTTATTTCGGAAAATAGTTCAAAGATGTGTTTGTGGAATGTATTTTTTTGAAAGTGGTTTTGAAAAGATGTTTTTGCAATGGTTCTCGTCTCTATAAGAACGTATACAAAATGTTTTGTCTTTTGAAAATGTTTTGAGATGAAAGCATTGGTATGAAAATGTTTTTGTCGTGAGCAAGCGAGTAACTAGGAGCGAATCTACCTACTCAAAAGGTCTTAAATGTTCTTTTCTTCTTCCTTTAGATGTTGCTATCTTACCATTGATTTGGTAAGAAGCCCCATCGTTGGATGTGAAGGGACATGCGTGGGTCAATTTTATAGTCATCAAAAGCAACTTATAGGTTGCTTTAGCAATTTTCGTAAGGCACTAGATCGTTTTACCGGAGGCAACATTGAGGGAAATCGAGGGACTACGATCTTTTTTTATCGAAGAGTCTTTGCTAATGCATGATATGATGTTGTTTTCTAAAAATAAATGAGATTGCATTGTATGTACTTGTATTGTCAATGCTATGATGTATGAATGTAATGTATGGACATATTAATTGTTCGTTCCGTATTGTTGCTGGAGCCGGGGAAAATGAATCCCTGAGTTTTGATGGGAATGTGGAGTGTAAGTCTCCATATTTGAAGTTGATGTGTTGGTGGATGTATTTCCATATCTTTTAGAGCAATAAACTCTGCTATGGAAGGAGAATGACGTGCATTGCTTATGGGCTTCGTGAAATCCTGCTGGGGGAATCCTGAGAAGCTAGACGACTTTCACTGGGAAACCTTTGGAGCGGTAATTGGAAGTTTTAACTTCTTCGGGGATGCGAGAGCACCGGATACCATTAGGCTGCATGCTGGGAGCACGTTAGTGGTCTTGTAGTAGGACGTCTTTGTTTCCGTTCTTGCTGGGGAAAAATACCTGCGGGGATTTTATGGAATATCCTAAAGATATTATCATGTTCCTTAAAGCCATTAGTGATTATCTTTCTATTTTCTGCTTATTTGTAAATAGTAATCACATTCAAATGCGTATGTTCAAAATAAATCATTGGACGTTTTTGTAAACAAAACAACAGAAATAAAGAAAAATAAATATTTTCACTTTCAAAAGGGATATCTTTGTATTAATTTGAATGTGTTTTTTTTGTACAACGGGACGAGCATTCTAGCTAGAGAATGTCATCGTTAAAAAAAAAAAAAGACAACTATTTGAAGTAATCCCATGGGGTATCCATTCTGCTATAGCCTTTGCGTCTCTGAGTGTCTTGTCTACTAGTCGCTTCGAGGAAGCTGATTGGATTGATTAGAACTGTTAATTGGTCAATGTTGAAGATTGTCTGCAAGATGATCCAACGGGACATAGTCATATGACTTTACTCCTTAACTTTTGCCTGGACCGCCCTTTCGGGTTTTCGATCCACCGGGATACCCTTTTTTGTGCAAGCCGCCCTTTCAGGTTTTCAGCTTGCCAGGTGTACAATTTTTTTTTGTATTTTATCCCTAATTTTCCCCAACCTTTTAGTTCGCCGGGATGCCCTAATTTTTTCCTAGGTTGGTCGACCTAACGGGTCCTTGTTCATGCGTAGTATCTTTTAACTATGTCCGTATTTACAGGGTGTGGGAGGTCGTCACCATCCATAGTGGTCAAAATCATTGCTCCTCCAGAGAATATGCTTTTGATTATAAACTGTCCTTCATATGTAGGAGTCCATTTGCCCCTGGGATCACCTTGTGGCAAAATGATACGCTTGATTACCAAGTCACTGACCCGATATACCTGACGTTTGACCTTTTTGTTAAAAGCTTTAATCATGCGTTTTTGGTACATCTGACCATGACAGATAGCTGCAAGTCTCTTCTCATCAATTAAGTTCAACTGGTTAAGTCGAGTCTGGACCCAATCTTCTTCGTTCAACCCAGTATCCTTCATGATTCTCAGAGATGGAATCTGGACCTCAATAGGTAAGACAGCCTTTATGCCGTTGTTGTACCCCAATTTTTGACCTAAGATCCCATTTTTATTTTTGCATTTTTAAAGATAAGTCAAGGTCACGAAATACAGTCGGTTTTAATCTCTCACCTTCGAGCTTTGACTATGTGAAGATTGTCAAGTGTTTTGAACATTTTTAGCCTATGATCACTAATTTCTAATCGCATGCAAAGGTGTATGTTCATGTTTTCTTTTGTTTCTTGTGCAGAGACAGGTCTGAATCAAGAGCATCAGGTGTCGCGCCTCAATTAAGGCTTTGAGTCTCCCAAGCCCGAAGCACGGTTGATTGTGGATTCTCGAAGACTGATTCATCAAGGCACAACTGTTGCACCCTAAATTTCGCCCCTAATATGTTTTAGTCGCACTTTCATATCATATTTTGTTATTTGGTCACGATTATTAGTAAATATCTTCATTCATCACATTTTGCATCATTAGTCGTATTTAAGTTGATCAAAAAAGTCAGTTTAAATCAAAGTTTGCATCGTCTTTCAGTTGTAAAATACCCGGCGTTTCACTTCATTCATTTTTATCTGTTTACTATTTTCTTGCAGTGCTCCAAGTTGTTTATATGTCAATAATAAAAATATTTTGGTTTTATAGACAGACCGTTAAAAGCGATTCAATATTGTGCGAAAAGATAGCGAGAAAAATATTTCAAGTTTTCACCTCTTACCGATCATTTTATGAATCTGCATGACGCGTAGATTATGACGGTATGCTCGCTTTATTTTTTCGGTATAGTTTGAAGTCTCGTTTTTAACCGTAAATGTCCGTATTAGCCTGATATTTTATCATTTTATTTTTAACTTCTTGAATATTTTTTCTTTAATCTTTGTGACATGTAGATTATTTTAATGTGTTCATTTTATTTTTTCGGATAAATTTTCGTCCGTTTTTTATCGTTTTCGGTCATTTTGGATCTTTATTTTTTATTCAGAAAAATTCCAAAAAATTATTTTAAATTGAGTTAATTTTAATACTTTCAGTTTTTATTTCATTTTTATCATTTAAGGGCGTTTTTGTCATAAAAAAATATTAATTACACTATACTTGATTTCTATTGGTTGCTGACAAAAGTTGCGGATTGATGCATACTGAATTTATTTTGAACGGATATGATTAATTTGATATCATTTTTTCTCCTTTTCATTTTCCTATTTAAAGCCTATTTCACTCTTTGTAAACACACACCAAAAAACAACTAACAGCAAACCCATAGCTTCCTCTCTATCTCAAACACCCTTTATCTCCATAACAACATCAAACCCATTTCGCAAACTCAATCCCACCACCTATCATCTTCTGTTTCACCTTCTGTCAACTGCTTGTCAACAACATCACCACAACAACACTTTACAACCTTCATTTTTTTGTTGCAAATTGGTAAGCCATTCTACTCCAATTTCTATACATCACTATTTTGCATTCAATCATTTTAGAACTTATTAAGTGTTTGATCTTTATTTGTAATTTAGTTAGGAGTTTTTTTTTAATAGTGTAATTTAGTTAGGAGTTTTTTTTAATAGAAGCTTCAGTATTTGACTGAGTTTAATTTGAATAACTTTCTAAGCTAGACATATCCAATTCATTCTTTTAAAAGAAGGTCTCGGCTAGAAATTTACAATAGCCAGTATGTTCATTTTGTTTATATTTGAAAACTGCTGCTATATATTTCCTCAACTAGCACTTTTACAGGATGATGGTATTATGACAATTTATTTAATTGACAATTTGAAATAGTAATGTTTTTTTGTTTTTTTAATAGAATAATGGTAGTAATATGATATGAAAACAATCTTAAACATGGTTTTATATATTATAGAAACGTGTCAAATTTAAATTAAAAAATATATATAAAAAAATATTAGTAAATCTTATATTTAGATTTAGTTTAGTATTAATTTAGAATTTTTTTAATTAGTTTAGATTTATTTTATAACTTTAAAATATTTAGAATCATAATTAATAACTTTAGAATTTTATTTTGTTTAGTTTTATTTTAGTACTTTGGGATTTTATTTCATTTAGATTTGACTTAGTAAATTTTAGCATTTTATTTGTTTTAGTTTTAATTTAGTAAACTTTAGAATTTTATTTGATTTTATTTAAGTTAACTTTAGAATTTTAGTTGTTAGTTTTAGTTTAGGGACTTTAGAACTTTATTTGATTGAGAATTAGTTTAATATTTTTTATTTGATTTAGAATTAGTTTAATAAGTTTAGAATTTTAGTTGTTTAGAATTAGTTTAATACTCTTCTAGAATTTTATTTGATTTAGATTTAGTTTAGTAACTTTGGAAATTTTTTTTGTTTTAGATTAGCAACCTTAAATTTTTAATTTAGTTTAAATAACTTCTTTAGATAATTAGTTACATTCTCTTATTTTATTTAAATATCTTTGTCATTTTAATTTTTCGATGCCTTTAGGTCATTAATCTGTTTCGTTATATTTATTTTCTTGTGAATTTTGATTGCTTATATTTTGACGTCTATTTTATTTTGCTCGCTCGATTTAATCCAAGGAAAAGATTTAAATTTGTTGACTTCATGTTATCAAATACATCTCCTCCGATCATGCGAATACCCTTTTTTTCATTTTTTGTTTGTTTACTATTTTGCTAAACCTAAGATAATTTTCCCAAAAGATTCAATTTTTAAACTCACACCTTTTAAGTCAAAACTTCGACACTAGGTCGTCGCATCTTCAAAATCTCGTCCATACCCATTTTTTAGCCAAATGAACCATTTTAATCAAACAAACAATTTTTAACCAAAAAACAGATATTTCAAAAGGTTCCTGCGGAGTACCGCAGATGCATTGGGTGCTAATACCTTCCCATTGTATAACCAACCCCCGAACTCTCGATCTCTTTCAAAAAAGCATTGTATTTTTATTACTTTTAAGTATTATTTTACATTGCATACTTTAGGGTTTTATTTCGCTCTTTTCCCTTTTCCCTTGGAAATAATAAAGCGCGGTGGCGACTCTTGCTTTTGTGAGTCAAGTTAATTAATAGCTTGATGTCTGATTTTCACCGCTACAGAATTGGCGACTCTGCTGGGAAAAGATTGACCTCTTGCTGGTTCATCCCTAAGGGGGTTAAGCCTAATTTGTTTTATCTGTTTTATCATTATTTGATTGTTTGATTATATGTATATATTATGATTATTTGGGTGTTGATAATATTTACAAAGGACAAGTCCTATACCCGGACTAAGTTACACTTAGGAATAGGACGGGCGGTATAGTCATGTTAACTTTGAGGGAGTAATCCTGAAGAAGGAGGCATGAGATCCCCCACTCAGTGGAAGGCCCTTTTGAACGTAATATTTGTTTACCGAGTAATCGGGAAGACATTATTATTTTCGACCTGGGAGCCAGAGAAGCTGGGAACCGTAGAACCCTAACCCATCTTGGCCTTTTAGGTGTAGCGCGGAGATTATAACGGAGTAATCCGGAAGTAATTGTTACGCGATGCTACGCTCGGATGAGTTTCTCTTGAGAATATTGCTGATTATTGAGTAATCAAGACGTTGGTAATATCCGAAGGAGGAATGTAGACTCCGGGAACTCTTATAACCTTGTTCTACAGGTGTGATTAAACCGTTAGTACATACCTTGGGGGTGTTCCTTACCTTGACTCCATGCTCGTGACGTTGAACCTTTCGACTTTATTTGTTACCTTGCTTGTAGTTGTTGCATAGCCATGCATTCATGCATCCATAAAACCCTTTTCACTTTACTTTGAAGGAATTTGGAGGTCTTTCTTTGTAAACATCACAAGTTTCGTCAAGCTCAATGGATCTTGGGTGTTGATAGGGCAAAAACCCTAATCCGCCAAAATGGATGATTGATCTTGATGATAACTTGATCAATGTTTGGAGCCAATTTAAAATTCATCTTCTATCTTCATACTCTGATGTTTACAACTTAATATCTTGAGTTCCTTGAAAATCAAATAAAAACTCTCTTTTGCATATCATACATCATTCTACATTTTTTTTTGTTTCACTGTCAAAGGTCTTTTTCCGAGTCTTATTTTTCCTTTGGTCTCACCAGTACAACACTCGCGCTAAGAGAACAATGGAGAATATTAAGAAAGAGGTTTCTGAACTCCGTAGAGAGATGACTATTTTGAAAGCTAGTATGGAGCACTTAACTGGTTTGGTTGAAATTTTGGTTACCGCCCAAGTCAATCCTTCTAGGATGGAGGAAGCGATGATAAAAGTCTTCACTGAAACTCTAAAATCATTCTCTCATGAGAAGGTGATGGTTAATGCACCTAATGACTTTCCTGACGAGGTGAATGTGGGAGTGCGTCTAGAAGAAGATGTTGGGAAGGGATGTTCATATGAAGATGGTAGCTCAGCTAATGGTGTGAAGAAGTTTGATAATAACTTTTCCAAGAAGAGAACCAGAGGAAGAAATAATCATCGTCAGAATCATCATGTTCCTCCTATTCATCAACAAAATCAGCAAGTTCCTAATCAGAGGAAAACCCAGTTTGATCCAATTCCAATTACCTATACAGAGTTGTTCCCTGTCCTGATGCAGAGGAATTTGGTTCAGACCCGACCTCCACCGAAGGTTCCTGAGAAGATACATTGGTACTACAAAGTTGATTTGGCTTGTACCTTTCATCAAGGTGCTCCTGGGCATGACTTGGAGGGTTGCTTTGCTTTGAAAATTGAGGTTCGGAAGTTGGTCAGAAGTGGTATCTTGTCATTCAAGGACGTTGGTTTTGAAGTTCAAATCAAGCACGTGCCGAAGAGTAAACACGATTGATGGTCACTTTGAGTTTTGAAAGATTTTTTCGGTGATTCAAGTCCAGATGGAAAGCCTTCCGAGATTATTAACTTATTCTTGCTTTTTGTAATTTTTCTTGTTTATCAAAACATTGTTTGCATGTAAGAACTTGTTTGCATCTGTATGATTATCTTAATACAATGAGTATGTTTGTCTTGAAGAAATTCATTCGTTTCACTCATATTTGATTTCAAATTTTAAATTTCTTTTGGCATTATGATACCAACTTGTTGCCCATTCTCTTGCCTAGGCAGAGATTGAAGGGAGGATGATGATCTAAAGAACACAAAATCTCTGGTTGTTTGCTTTTGGATAAAATCTTGCTGATGATGTACAGGCATTGTTTCAAATCCCTAAACACCAGAGATATAAGGAAGATAATCCCTTGCTAACCCCTTTTGAGCCTTTGAAGCAGAAGTTTCTTTTCTATACGAAAAAACCTTGAATTTTAACCTGGGGCAGAGTAGTTTTTAGTTAATCTGACTGAGTGTTCAAAATTCATAAGGAAGATGTTTTTTGAAGAGAAACTACGAAGGCTATCTTTCATGTATAATGAAGCCAGAAGATGTGGAATCATAATGTTATCCCTCATTCATTAAGAAACGAGGCAATCACAATCTTCTCAACAAGCAAATACAAGCTAATGTCACACATTTTGTTCAAAAAGTCAAAAATCGAGAAAAAGAAAAAGCCTGCTAAGTCAAAAAACATGAAAACGTGTGACTTAGGCAAAATTAAGGCATCCCGCTGGACTATCAATTCAAAAGAATTAGTTCAGGCAAAAGTTAGGGAAAATAAAATCGCAAAGAAAAGGACTGCAAAGAAAAGTCCTCAGCAAAGAACAAATTGGTGACTGCAAACACGAAGACATGAGGGTGGTTTCTACTCCGAAAGCCTCGTCGTTTCCTTGACCGTCACAAAATCCTTTTGAGAGATGAACACTCATGTTGAATTAACTGAACATATGGTTGGAGAACATCATGAAGAATGGGTGGGCACCAAATATTTTGAGCCTTAAAATCTTTTTTCTAAAAACCATGAACCAGACCACATTACAACCTTCAAAAGTCCTAATTGAAGCAAAGTTATTTTGAAAGCATACTTCAATGAGATAGTGTTCCTGACTCCCATGAATGTTCTAAATAGTTATGTTGGTATCATATGTTTTTCCTATACAAAAATAAATGGTGCTTTAACTCGCAAAATTTGTGCGATATCTTTCAAAATCTTCAAGACTTACATAACAGTTGCATTAGAATTTTCATTCTCATTGTAAACTTTTTCTAACTGCAAAACATTTGTTTGATATCAAGGAAGCTCACATAAGCACCAGTGATGGGGTTATTCTTTTAAGGCCTGAAACTATGTTGAGTAATTGGCGGATCACGTCAAGAAAAATCATATCCATGGGCATGTCACCTGAAGACCGTAAGCACGGACATGTTGCTTCTCCCAGTTAATGCTTTTCCCAACTTGTTTGCTCGTTTGGGGCAAAAATTCAAAGACTTTGTTGTGCCGACTACAGTCAATCCGGGGCAATAACATAGAGATTTGATGAATCTCTCTAAGAGTTTGAAGACACCAGAGCATGGTGAATTCCAGGTCTTTTGTAAAATCCTCTTGAGACGATTTCTCCTCATCAACCATATAGCTCGGGGCATTTTAGAGGTGAAGCTATTCGCAAGAATTGTCGTGCATCACGCAGCTTATCAACAGTAAACTTGGGGCATCCAAAATTAATCCCAGGGGCAATCCAGATTTGTCAAGATATGTTTTTCATACATTATCAGAGGGTGGTGTTCCCAGTATCTCCAGCTAAGTAAGACTTCTTTCCAGCTGAAACTTTGTTTGTGTTGTTATCCTTTCAATGGATTGTTTGCAATAGAAGACTGGACTTTGGGTTTTCTACCTGAAAATATATTCCTCTCCAGAGATATTTAAGCCTTGTAAAAGGACCTTGCTCCAATGATGGCCTGTGTTTTATCTCCAGTAATGTTCCCATCCTGTTGAGATTAGCCGAGTGTCGAGTTGTACTATGATGTCTTATCATGTTCTGTCCATCTCCCCTGTCTGTTTTGTCAGCATATACATGACATTCATTTATTCATTCACACTTGCATCATGCATGCACAGTTGTATTTGTTGATGTCTTTGAGTACGTATACCTTGGTTATGTCTATTCAAATAGCGTATTTGATCTTTCCAAATAGAATGTCAACTTAAGCAGAAAGTGTGCCTCCTTTCTAATTCCCCACTGAGTTAACTCTCGTGGAAGAATCTTGCTTCAGCTTTCCTTTTCCATCTCTGGATAGGATAAATCCCCATTTGAGTTGTTTCCTCATTGGATGGAGTCTTGTTTGACTGTTTTCTCTCCAGTTTATTCCTGGATTGAGCTTTGTCTCTTGTGAAAGATACCCTGTGGATCTCTCTAGGCTGTGAAACCTAGATGGAAAGTGCATCTATTTCGCAATGTAAATACTTGGTCTCCTCAAGAAGGATTTATTCATGGTTCCCCATTGAAGATGAACTTTATTCCCCAGCAGTGTTATCACAACCTTCTTCTGGAATATCGACATGACAACAAGCGACTGACTCTTTATTTGAGCAGTTTGATTATTTCTGATTTCTTTATGACAAATGGCGGTCTCTTCATGAGCAGTTTGTCCATCCCCGATGAAATTATTGATTCTCACCTCCAGCAATATCTTCATGATATTTTATGGGTGTCTTTGAGAAAACAGCAAGTGGCGGTCTCTTCATGAGCAACTTGTATGTTATTGTTATCTTTTTGGGAAACAGCAAGCGGCAGTCTCTTCATGAGGCAACTTGTGTGTTATGGATACTCTTGACAAACAGCAAGCAGCGGTCTCTTCATGAGCAACTTGTGTGTTAATGTCACCTTTCAAAACAGCAAGCGGCAGTCTCTTCATGAGCAACTTGTATGTTATTGACACCTTTGAAAACATCAAGCGGCGGTCTCTTCATGAGCAACTTGTATATTATTGACACCTTTGAAAACATCAAGCGGCGGTCTCTTCATGAGCAACTTATATGTTATTATCACCTTTGAAAACAACAAGCGGAAGTCTCTTCATGAGCAACTTATGTGTTATTGTTCCCTTGAAAACGGCAAGTGGCAGCTTCTTTATGAGCAACTTGTGGGTTTTTGGCAACAAGTGACGGACTCTTCATGAGCAGCTTGTGTGCTTTAATATTCTTTGAAGACAGCAAGCGGCGGTCTCTTCATGAGCAACTTGTATGTTATTGACACCTTTGAAAACATCAAGCGGCGGTCTCTTCATGAGCAACTTGTATGTTATTGACACCTTTGAAAACATCAAGCGGCGGTCTCTTCATGAGCAACTTGTATGTTATTGACACCTTTGAAAACATCAAGCGGCGGTCTCTTCATGAGCAACTTGTATGTTATTGACACCTTTGAAAACATCAAGCGGCGGTCTCTTCATGAGCAACTTGTATGTTATTGACACCTTTGAAAACATCAAGCGGCGGTCTCTTCATGAGCAACTTGTATGTTATTGACACCTTTGAAAACATCAAGCGGCGGTCTCTTCATGAGCAACTTGTATGTTATTATCACCTTTGAAAACAACAAGCGGCAGTCTCTTCATGAGCAACTTGTGTGTTCTTGTTCCCTTGAAAACGGCAAGTGGCAGCTTCTTTATGAGCAGCTTGTGGGTTTTTGGCAACAAGTGACGGACTCTTCATGAGCAGCTTGTGTGCTTTAATATTCTTTGAAGACAGCAAGTGGCATCTTCTTTATTTAAGCAGCTTGTATGTCATAGCACGTTTTTTGAAGACAGCAAGTGGCAGCTCCTTTATTTGAGCAGCTTGTGTATCCCCAACAATAATGTTTACTCAGCAAATGGAATCCCTTCGGAAAAGTCCCGTGGAGAAGTTTGTTATTTTATCCTTTTCAAGCGATATCTTGGTTAAAGAAAAAATGTGTTACCGTTCTTGGTAAAATTCAGAAATCAGAGATGTTTATCTCCAGCCACAGTGCTGATGTCAATCATTTTCTTTTCCAGCCACAGTGCTGATGTCAATCATTTTGTTTTCCAGCCACAGTGCTGATGTCAATCATTTTCTTTTCCAGCCACAGTGCTGATGTCAATCATTTTCTTTTCCAGCCACAGTGCTGATGTCAATCATTTTGTTTTCCAGCCACAGTGCTGATGTCAATCATTTTCCAGTCTCAGTACTGATGTCCATCATTTCCTTTTCCAGTCACAGTGCTGATGTAAATCATTTCTTTTTCCAGTCTTCGTACTGATGTAAATCATTTCATTTTCCAGTCTCAGTACTGATGTCCATCATTTCCTTTTCCAGTCACAGTGCTGATGTCAATCATTTTGTTTTCCAGCCACAGTGTTGATGTCAATCATTTTCCAGTCTCAATACTGATGTCCATCATTTCCTTTTCCAATCACGGTGCTGATGTAAATCATTTCTTTTTCCAGTCTTCGTACTGATGTAAATCATCTCTTTTCCAGTCTCAACACTGATGTAAATCATTCAAGAGTCTCTCATTTGAAGTCTATGACTTTGTTTCCCCAGTGGAGTTACAACCTCTTCCTCTGTGGGATTACTGTATAATGTGCCTGGTTTCTCCAGCATAGTCTGTCTCATATGGCGTCATTCCCCATAAAATTCAGAGCATTACATTCATATCATATCATGAACATAATCGCGGTATCTTAAGGCCAAAAATTATGTATTCTATATTTAAGTCCCTTCAATCTCGTCGAAATGAAGATCCCAATCTTCATATCTCCAGATAGAAGAAACTTAAATAGGGGCAGCTGTTGTACCCCAATTTTTGACCTAAGATCCCATTTTTATTTTTGCATTTTTAAAGATAAGTCAAGGTCACGAAATACAGTCGGTTTTAATCTCTCACCTTCGAGCTTTGACTATGTGAAGATTGTCAAGTGTTTTGAACATTTTTAGCCTATGATCACTAATTTCTAATCGCATGCAAAGGTGTATGTTCATGTTTTCTTTTGTTTCTTGTGCAGAGACAGGTCTGAATCAAGAGCATCAGGTGTCGCGCCTCAATTAAGGCTTTGAGTCTCCCAAGCCCGAAGCACGGTTGATTGTGGATTCTCGAAGACTGATTCATCAAGGCACAACTGTTGCACCCTAAATTTCGCCCCTAATATGTTTTAGTCGCACTTTCATATCATATTTTGTTATTTGGTCACGATTATTAGTAAATATCTTCATTCATCACATTTTGCATCATTAGTCGTATTTAAGTTGATCAAAAAAGTCAGTTTAAATCAAAGTTTGCATCGTCTTTCAGTTGTAAAATACCCGGCGTTTCACTTCATTCATTTTTATCTGTTTACTATTTTCTTGCAGTGCTCCAAGTTGTTTATATGTCAATAATAAAAATATTTTGGTTTTATAGACAGACCGTTAAAAGCGATTCAATATTGTGCGAAAAGATAGCGAGAAAAATATTTCAAGTTTTCACCTCTTACCGATCATTTTATGAATCTGCATGACGCGTAGATTATGACGGTATGCTCGCTTTATTTTTTCGGTATAGTTTGAAGTCTCGTTTTTAACCGTAAATGTCCGTATTAGCCTGATATTTTATCATTTTATTTTTAACTTCTTGAATATTTTTTCTTTAATCTTTGTGACATGTAGATTATTTTAATGTGTTCATTTTATTTTTTCGGATAAATTTTCGTCCGTTTTTTATCGTTTTCGGTCATTTTGGATCTTTATTTTTTATTCAGAAAAATTCCAAAAAATTATTTTAAATTGAGTTAATTTTAATACTTTCAGTTTTTATTTCATTTTTATCATTTAAGGGCGTTTTTGTCATAAAAAAATATTAATTACACTATACTTGATTTCTATTGGTTGCTGACAAAAGTTGCGGATTGATGCATACTGAATTTATTTTGAACGGATATGATTAATTTGATATCATTTTTTCTCCTTTTCATTTTCCTATTTAAAGCCTATTTCACTCTTTGTAAACACACACCAAAAAACAACTAACAGCAAACCCATAGCTTCCTCTCTATCTCAAACACCCTTTATCTCCATAACAACATCAAACCCATTTCGCAAACTCAATCCCACCACCTATCATCTTCTGTTTCACCTTCTGTCAACTGCTTGTCAACAACATCACCACAACAACACTTTACAACCTTCATTTTTTTGTTGCAAATTGGTAAGCCATTCTACTCCAATTTCTATACATCACTATTTTGCATTCAATCATTTTAGAACTTATTAAGTGTTTGATCTTTATTTGTAATTTAGTTAGGAGTTTTTTTTTAATAGTGTAATTTAGTTAGGAGTTTTTTTTAATAGAAGCTTCAGTATTTGACTGAGTTTAATTTGAATAACTTTCTAAGCTAGACATATCCAATTCATTCTTTTAAAAGAAGGTCTCGGCTAGAAATTTACAATAGCCAGTATGTTCATTTTGTTTATATTTGAAAACTGCTGCTATATATTTCCTCAACTAGCACTTTTACAGGATGATGGTATTATGACAATTTATTTAATTGACAATTTGAAATAGTAATGTTTTTTTGTTTTTTTAATAGAATAATGGTAGTAATATGATATGAAAACAATCTTAAACATGGTTTTATATATTATAGAAACGTGTCAAATTTAAATTAAAAAATATATATAAAAAAATATTAGTAAATCTTATATTTAGATTTAGTTTAGTATTAATTTAGAATTTTTTTAATTAGTTTAGATTTATTTTATAACTTTAAAATATTTAGAATCATAATTAATAACTTTAGAATTTTATTTTGTTTAGTTTTATTTTAGTACTTTGGGATTTTATTTCATTTAGATTTGACTTAGTAAATTTTAGCATTTTATTTGTTTTAGTTTTAATTTAGTAAACTTTAGAATTTTATTTGATTTTATTTAAGTTAACTTTAGAATTTTAGTTGTTAGTTTTAGTTTAGGGACTTTAGAACTTTATTTGATTGAGAATTAGTTTAATATTTTTTATTTGATTTAGAATTAGTTTAATAAGTTTAGAATTTTAGTTGTTTAGAATTAGTTTAATACTCTTCTAGAATTTTATTTGATTTAGATTTAGTTTAGTAACTTTGGAAATTTTTTTTGTTTTAGATTAGCAACCTTAAATTTTTAATTTAGTTTAAATAACTTCTTTAGATAATTAGTTACATTCTCTTTTATTTTATTTAAATATCTTTGTCATTTTAATTTTTCGATGCCTTTAGGTCATTAATCTGTTTCGTTATATTTATTTTCTTGTGAATTTTGATTGCTTATATTTTGACGTCTATTTTATTTTGCTCGCTCGATTTAATCCAAGGAAAAGATTTAAATTTGTTGACTTCATGTTATCAAATACATCTCCTCCGATCATGCGAATACCCTTTTTTTCATTTTTTGTTTGTTTACTATTTTGCTAAACCTAAGATAATTTTCCCAAAAGATTCAATTTTTAAACTCACACCTTTTAAGTCAAAACTTCGACACTAGGTCGTCGCATCTTCAAAATCTCGTCCATACCCATTTTTTAGCCAAATGAACCATTTTAATCAAACAAACAATTTTTAACCAAAAAACAGATATTTCAAAAGGTTCCTGCGGAGTACCGCAGATGCATTGGGTGCTAATACCTTCCCATTGTATAACCAACCCCCGAACTCTCGATCTCTTTCAAAAAAGCATTGTATTTTTATTACTTTTAAGTATTATTTTACATTGCATACTTTAGGGTTTTATTTCGCTCTTTTCCCTTTTCCCTTGGAAATAATAAAGCGCGGTGGCGACTCTTGCTTTTGTGAGTCAAGTTAATTAATAGCTTGATGTCTGATTTTCACCGCTACAGAATTGGCGACTCTGCTGGGAAAAGATTGACCTCTTGCTGGTTCATCCCTAAGGGGGTTAAGCCTAATTTGTTTTATCTGTTTTATCATTATTTGATTGTTTGATTATATGTATATATTATGATTATTTGGGTGTTGATAATATTTACAAAGGACAAGTCCTATACCCGGACTAAGTTACACTTAGGAATAGGACGGGCGGTATAGTCATGTTAACTTTGAGGGAGTAATCCTGAAGAAGGAGGCATGAGATCCCCCACTCAGTGGAAGGCCCTTTTGAACGTAATATTTGTTTACCGAGTAATCGGGAAGACATTATTATTTTCGACCTGGGAGCCAGAGAAGCTGGGAACCGTAGAACCCTAACCCATCTTGGCCTTTTAGGTGTAGCGCGGAGATTATAACGGAGTAATCCGGAAGTAATTGTTACGCGATGCTACGCTCGGATGAGTTTCTCTTGAGAATATTGCTGATTATTGAGTAATCAAGACGTTGGTAATATCCGAAGGAGGAATGTAGACTCCGGGAACTCTTATAACCTTGTTCTACAGGTGTGATTAAACCGTTAGTACATACCTTGGGGGTGTTCCTTACCTTGACTCCATGCTCGTGACGTTGAACCTTTCGACTTTATTTGTTACCTTGCTTGTAGTTGTTGCATAGCCATGCATTCATGCATCCATAAAACCCTTTTCACTTTACTTTGAAGGAATTTGGAGGTCTTTCTTTGTAAACATCACAAGTTTCGTCAAGCTCAATGGATCTTGGGTGTTGATAGGGCAAAAACCCTAATCCGCCAAAATGGATGATTGATCTTGATGATAACTTGATCAATGTTTGGAGCCAATTTAAAATTCATCTTCTATCTTCATACTCTGATGTTTACAACTTAATATCTTGAGTTCCTTGAAAATCAAATAAAAACTCTCTTTTGCATATCATACATCATTCTACATTTTTTTTTGTTTCACTGTCAAAGGTCTTTTTCCGAGTCTTATTTTTCCTTTGGTCTCACCAGTACAACACTCGCGCTAAGAGAACAATGGAGAATATTAAGAAAGAGGTTTCTGAACTCCGTAGAGAGATGACTATTTTGAAAGCTAGTATGGAGCACTTAACTGGTTTGGTTGAAATTTTGGTTACCGCCCAAGTCAATCCTTCTAGGATGGAGGAAGCGATGATAAAAGTCTTCACTGAAACTCTAAAATCATTCTCTCATGAGAAGGTGATGGTTAATGCACCTAATGACTTTCCTGACGAGGTGAATGTGGGAGTGCGTCTAGAAGAAGATGTTGGGAAGGGATGTTCATATGAAGATGGTAGCTCAGCTAATGGTGTGAAGAAGTTTGATAATAACTTTTCCAAGAAGAGAACCAGAGGAAGAAATAATCATCGTCAGAATCATCATGTTCCTCCTATTCATCAACAAAATCAGCAAGTTCCTAATCAGAGGAAAACCCAGTTTGATCCAATTCCAATTACCTATACAGAGTTGTTCCCTGTCCTGATGCAGAGGAATTTGGTTCAGACCCGACCTCCACCGAAGGTTCCTGAGAAGATACATTGGTACTACAAAGTTGATTTGGCTTGTACCTTTCATCAAGGTGCTCCTGGGCATGACTTGGAGGGTTGCTTTGCTTTGAAAATTGAGGTTCGGAAGTTGGTCAGAAGTGGTATCTTGTCATTCAAGGACGTTGGTTTTGAAGTTCAAATCAAGCACGTGCCGAAGAGTAAACACGATTGATGGTCACTTTGAGTTTTGAAAGATTTTTTCGGTGATTCAAGTCCAGATGGAAAGCCTTCCGAGATTATTAACTTATTCTTGCTTTTTGTAATTTTTCTTGTTTATCAAAACATTGTTTGCATGTAAGAACTTGTTTGCATCTGTATGATTATCTTAATACAATGAGTATGTTTGTCTTGAAGAAATTCATTCGTTTCACTCATATTTGATTTCAAATTTTAAATTTCTTTTGGCATTATGATACCAACTTGTTGCCCATTCTCTTGCCTAGGCAGAGATTGAAGGGAGGATGATGATCTAAAGAACACAAAATCTCTGGTTGTTTGCTTTTGGATAAAATCTTGCTGATGATGTACAGGCATTGTTTCAAATCCCTAAACACCAGAGATATAAGGAAGATAATCCCTTGCTAACCCCTTTTGAGCCTTTGAAGCAGAAGTTTCTTTTCTATACGAAAAAACCTTGAATTTTAACCTGGGGCAGAGTAGTTTTTAGTTAATCTGACTGAGTGTTCAAAATTCATAAGGAAGATGTTTTTTGAAGAGAAACTACGAAGGCTATCTTTCATGTATAATGAAGCCAGAAGATGTGGAATCATAATGTTATCCCTCATTCATTAAGAAACGAGGCAATCACAATCTTCTCAACAAGCAAATACAAGCTAATGTCACACATTTTGTTCAAAAAGTCAAAAATCGAGAAAAAGAAAAAGCCTGCTAAGTCAAAAAACATGAAAACGTGTGACTTAGGCAAAATTAAGGCATCCCGCTGGACTATCAATTCAAAAGAATTAGTTCAGGCAAAAGTTAGGGAAAATAAAATCGCAAAGAAAAGGACTGCAAAGAAAAGTCCTCAGCAAAGAACAAATTGGTGACTGCAAACACGAAGACATGAGGGTGGTTTCTACTCCGAAAGCCTCGTCGTTTCCTTGACCGTCACAAAATCCTTTTGAGAGATGAACACTCATGTTGAATTAACTGAACATATGGTTGGAGAACATCATGAAGAATGGGTGGGCACCAAATATTTTGAGCCTTAAAATCTTTTTTCTAAAAACCATGAACCAGACCACATTACAACCTTCAAAAGTCCTAATTGAAGCAAAGTTATTTTGAAAGCATACTTCAATGAGATAGTGTTCCTGACTCCCATGAATGTTCTAAATAGTTATGTTGGTATCATATGTTTTTCCTATACAAAAATAAATGGTGCTTTAACTCGCAAAATTTGTGCGATATCTTTCAAAATCTTCAAGACTTACATAACAGTTGCATTAGAATTTTCATTCTCATTGTAAACTTTTTCTAACTGCAAAACATTTGTTTGATATCAAGGAAGCTCACATAAGCACCAGTGATGGGGTTATTCTTTTAAGGCCTGAAACTATGTTGAGTAATTGGCGGATCACGTCAAGAAAAATCATATCCATGGGCATGTCACCTGAAGACCGTAAGCACGGACATGTTGCTTCTCCCAGTTAATGCTTTTCCCAACTTGTTTGCTCGTTTGGGGCAAAAATTCAAAGACTTTGTTGTGCCGACTACAGTCAATCCGGGGCAATAACATAGAGATTTGATGAATCTCTCTAAGAGTTTGAAGACACCAGAGCATGGTGAATTCCAGGTCTTTTGTAAAATCCTCTTGAGACGATTTCTCCTCATCAACCATATAGCTCGGGGCATTTTAGAGGTGAAGCTATTCGCAAGAATTGTCGTGCATCACGCAGCTTATCAACAGTAAACTTGGGGCATCCAAAATTAATCCCAGGGGCAATCCAGATTTGTCAAGATATGTTTTTCATACATTATCAGAGGGTGGTGTTCCCAGTATCTCCAGCTAAGTAAGACTTCTTTCCAGCTGAAACTTTGTTTGTGTTGTTATCCTTTCAATGGATTGTTTGCAATAGAAGACTGGACTTTGGGTTTTCTACCTGAAAATATATTCCTCTCCAGAGATATTTAAGCCTTGTAAAAGGACCTTGCTCCAATGATGGCCTGTGTTTTATCTCCAGTAATGTTCCCATCCTGTTGAGATTAGCCGAGTGTCGAGTTGTACTATGATGTCTTATCATGTTCTGTCCATCTCCCCTGTCTGTTTTGTCAGCATATACATGACATTCATTTATTCATTCACACTTGCATCATGCATGCACAGTTGTATTTGTTGATGTCTTTGAGTACGTATACCTTGGTTATGTCTATTCAAATAGCGTATTTGATCTTTCCAAATAGAATGTCAACTTAAGCAGAAAGTGTGCCTCCTTTCTAATTCCCCACTGAGTTAACTCTCGTGGAAGAATCTTGCTTCAGCTTTCCTTTTCCATCTCTGGATAGGATAAATCCCCATTTGAGTTGTTTCCTCATTGGATGGAGTCTTGTTTGACTGTTTTCTCTCCAGTTTATTCCTGGATTGAGCTTTGTCTCTTGTGAAAGATACCCTGTGGATCTCTCTAGGCTGTGAAACCTAGATGGAAAGTGCATCTATTTCGCAATGTAAATACTTGGTCTCCTCAAGAAGGATTTATTCATGGTTCCCCATTGAAGATGAACTTTATTCCCCAGCAGTGTTATCACAACCTTCTTCTGGAATATCGACATGACAACAAGCGACTGACTCTTTATTTGAGCAGTTTGATTATTTCTGATTTCTTTATGACAAATGGCGGTCTCTTCATGAGCAGTTTGTCCATCCCCGATGAAATTATTGATTCTCACCTCCAGCAATATCTTCATGATATTTTATGGGTGTCTTTGAGAAAACAGCAAGTGGCGGTCTCTTCATGAGCAACTTGTATGTTATTGTTATCTTTTTGGGAAACAGCAAGCGGCAGTCTCTTCATGAGGCAACTTGTGTGTTATGGATACTCTTGACAAACAGCAAGCAGCGGTCTCTTCATGAGCAACTTGTGTGTTAATGTCACCTTTCAAAACAGCAAGCGGCAGTCTCTTCATGAGCAACTTGTATGTTATTGACACCTTTGAAAACATCAAGCGGCGGTCTCTTCATGAGCAACTTGTATATTATTGACACCTTTGAAAACATCAAGCGGCGGTCTCTTCATGAGCAACTTATATGTTATTATCACCTTTGAAAACAACAAGCGGAAGTCTCTTCATGAGCAACTTATGTGTTATTGTTCCCTTGAAAACGGCAAGTGGCAGCTTCTTTATGAGCAACTTGTGGGTTTTTGGCAACAAGTGACGGACTCTTCATGAGCAGCTTGTGTGCTTTAATATTCTTTGAAGACAGCAAGCGGCGGTCTCTTCATGAGCAACTTGTATGTTATTGACACCTTTGAAAACATCAAGCGGCGGTCTCTTCATGAGCAACTTGTATGTTATTGACACCTTTGAAAACATCAAGCGGCGGTCTCTTCATGAGCAACTTGTATGTTATTGACACCTTTGAAAACATCAAGCGGCGGTCTCTTCATGAGCAACTTGTATGTTATTGACACCTTTGAAAACATCAAGCGGCGGTCTCTTCATGAGCAACTTGTATGTTATTGACACCTTTGAAAACATCAAGCGGCGGTCTCTTCATGAGCAACTTGTATGTTATTGACACCTTTGAAAACATCAAGCGGCGGTCTCTTCATGAGCAACTTGTATGTTATTATCACCTTTGAAAACAACAAGCGGCAGTCTCTTCATGAGCAACTTGTGTGTTCTTGTTCCCTTGAAAACGGCAAGTGGCAGCTTCTTTATGAGCAGCTTGTGGGTTTTTGGCAACAAGTGACGGACTCTTCATGAGCAGCTTGTGTGCTTTAATATTCTTTGAAGACAGCAAGTGGCATCTTCTTTATTTAAGCAGCTTGTATGTCATAGCACGTTTTTTGAAGACAGCAAGTGGCAGCTCCTTTATTTGAGCAGCTTGTGTATCCCCAACAATAATGTTTACTCAGCAAATGGAATCCCTTCGGAAAAGTCCCGTGGAGAAGTTTGTTATTTTATCCTTTTCAAGCGATATCTTGGTTAAAGAAAAAATGTGTTACCGTTCTTGGTAAAATTCAGAAATCAGAGATGTTTATCTCCAGCCACAGTGCTGATGTCAATCATTTTCTTTTCCAGCCACAGTGCTGATGTCAATCATTTTGTTTTCCAGCCACAGTGCTGATGTCAATCATTTTCTTTTCCAGCCACAGTGCTGATGTCAATCATTTTCTTTTCCAGCCACAGTGCTGATGTCAATCATTTTGTTTTCCAGCCACAGTGCTGATGTCAATCATTTTCCAGTCTCAGTACTGATGTCCATCATTTCCTTTTCCAGTCACAGTGCTGATGTAAATCATTTCTTTTTCCAGTCTTCGTACTGATGTAAATCATTTCATTTTCCAGTCTCAGTACTGATGTCCATCATTTCCTTTTCCAGTCACAGTGCTGATGTCAATCATTTTGTTTTCCAGCCACAGTGTTGATGTCAATCATTTTCCAGTCTCAATACTGATGTCCATCATTTCCTTTTCCAATCACGGTGCTGATGTAAATCATTTCTTTTTCCAGTCTTCGTACTGATGTAAATCATCTCTTTTCCAGTCTCAACACTGATGTAAATCATTCAAGAGTCTCTCATTTGAAGTCTATGACTTTGTTTCCCCAGTGGAGTTACAACCTCTTCCTCTGTGGGATTACTGTATAATGTGCCTGGTTTCTCCAGCATAGTCTGTCTCATATGGCGTCATTCCCCATAAAATTCAGAGCATTACATTCATATCATATCATGAACATAATCGCGGTATCTTAAGGCCAAAAATTATGTATTCTATATTTAAGTCCCTTCAATCTCGTCGAAATGAAGATCCCAATCTTCATATCTCCAGATAGAAGAAACTTAAATAGGGGCAGCTGTTGTACCCCAATTTTTGACCTAAGATCCCATTTTTATTTTTGCATTTTTAAAGATAAGTCAAGGTCACGAAATACAGTCGGTTTTAATCTCTCACCTTCGAGCTTTGACTATGCGAAGATTGTCAAGTGTTTTGAACATTTTTAGCCTATGATCACTAATTTCTAATCGCATGCAAAGGTGTATGTTCATGTTTTCTTTTGTTTCTTGTGCAGAGACAGGTCTGAATCAAGAGCATCAGGTGTCACGCCTCAATTAAGGCTTTGAGTCTCCCAAGCCCGAAGCACGGTTGATTGTGGATTCTCGAAGACTGATTCATCAAGGCACAACTGTTGCACCCTAAATTTCGCCCCTAATATGTTTTAGTCGCACTTTCATATCATATTTTGTTATTTGGTCACGATTATTAGTAAATATCTTCATTCATCACATTTTGCATCATTAGTCGTATTTAAGTTGATCAAAAAAGTCAGTTTAAATCAAAGTTTGCATCGTCTTTCAGTTGTAAAATACCTGGCGTTTCACTTCATTCATTTTTATCTGTTTACTATTTTCTTGCAGTGCTCCAAGTTGTTTATATGTCAATAATAAAAATATTTTGGTTTTATAGACAGACCGTTAAAAGCGATTCAATATTGTGCGAAAAGATAGCGAGAAAAATATTTCAAGTTTTCACCTCTTACCGATCATTTATGAATCTGCATGACGCGTAGATTATGACGGTATGCTCGCTTTATTTTTTCGGTATAGTTTGAAGTCTCGTTTTTAACCGTAAATGTCCGTATTAGCCTGATATTTTATCATTTTATTTTTGACTTCTTGAATATTTTTTCTTTAATCTTTGTGACATGTAGATTATTTTAATGTGTTCATTTTATTTTTTCGGATAAATTTTCGTCCGTTTTTTATCGTTTTCGGTCATTTTGGGTCTTTATTTTTTATTCAGAAAAATTCCAAAAAATTATTTTAAATTGAGTTAATTTTAATACTTTCAGTTTTTATTTCATTTTTATCATTTAAGGGCGTTTTTGTCATAAAAAAAATATTAATTACACTATACTTGATTTCTATTGGTTGTTGACAAAAGTTGCGGATTGATGCATACTGAATTTATTTTGAACGGACATGATTAATTTGATATCATTTTTTCTCCTTTTCATTTTCCTATTTAAAGCCTATTTCACTCTTTGTAAACACACACCAAAAAAAAACTAACAGCAAACCCATAGCTTCCTCTCTATCTCAAACACCTTTTATCTCCGTAACAACATCAAACCCATTTCGCAAACTCAATCCCACCACCTATCATCTTCTGTTTCACCTTCTGTCAACTGCTTGTCAACAACATCACCATAACAACACTTTACAACCTTCATTTTTTTGTTGCAAATTGGTAAGCCATTCCACTCCAATTTCTATACATCACTATTTTGCATTCAATCCTTTTAGAACTTATTAAGTGTTTGATCTTTATTTGTAATTTAGTTAGGAGTTTTTTTTTAATAGTGTAATTTAGTTAGGAGTTTTTTTTAATAGAAGCTTCAGTATTTGACTGAGTTTAATTTGAATAACTTTCTAAGCTAGACATATCCAATTCATTCTTTTAAAAGAAGGTCTCGGCTAGAAATTTACAATAGCCAGTATGTTCATTTTGTTTATATTTGAAAACGGTTGCTATATATTTCCTCAACTAGCACTTTTACAGGATGATGGTATTATGACAATTTATTTAATTGACAATTTGAAATAGTAATGTTTTTTTGTTTTTTTAATAGAATAATGGTAGTAATATGATATGAAAAAAATCTTAAACGTGGTTTTATATATTATAGAAACGTGTCAAATTTAAATTAAAAAAAATATAAAAAAATATTAGTAAATCTTATATTTAGATTTAGTTTAGTATTAATTTAGAATTTTTTTAATTAGTTTAGATTTATTTTATAACTTTAAAATATTTAGAATCATAATTAATAACTTTAGAATTTTATTTTGTTTAGTTTTATTTTAGTAACTTTAGGATTTTATTTCATTTAGATTTGACTTAGTAAATTTTAGAATTTTATTTGTTTTAGTTTTAATTTAGTAAACTTTAGAATTTTATTTGATTTTATTTAAGTTAACTTTAGAATTTTAGTTGTTAGTTTTAGTTTAGGGACTTTAGAACTTTATTTGATTGAGAATTAGTTTAATATTTTTTATTTGATTTAGAATTAGTTTAATAAGTTTAGAATTTTAGTTGTTTAGAATTAGTTTAATACTCTTCTAGAATTTTATTTGATTTAGATTTAGTTTAGTAACTTTGGAAATTTTTTTTGTTTTAGATTAGCAACCTTAAATTTTTAATTTAGTTTAAATAACTTCTTTAGATAATTAGTTACATTCTCTTTTATTTTATTTAAATATCTTTGTCATTTTAATTTTTCGATGCCTTTAGGTCATTAATCTGTTTCGTTATATTTATTTTCTTGTGAATTTTGATTGCTTATATTTTGACGTCTATTTTATTTTGCTCGCTCGATTTAATCCAAGGAAAAGATTTAAATTTGTTGACTTCATGTTATCAAATACATCTCCTCCGATCATGCGAATACCCTTTTTTTCATTTTTTGTTTGTTTACTATTTTGCTAAACCTAAGATGATTTTCCCAAAAGATTCAATTTTTAAACTCACACCTTTTAAGTCAAAACTTCGACACTAGGTCGTCGCATCTTCAAAATCTCGTCCATACCCATTTTTTAGCCAAACGAACCATTTTAATCAAACAAACAATTTTTAACCAAAAAACAGATATTTCAAAAGGTTCCTGCGGAGTACCGCAGATGCATTGGGTGCTAATACCTTCCCATTGTATAACCAACCCCCGAACTCTCGATCTCTTTCAAAAAAGCATTGTATTTTTATTACTTTTAAGTATTATTTTACATTGCATACTTTAGGGTTTTATTTCGCTCTTTTCCCTTTTCCCTTGGAAATAATAAAGCGCGATGGCGACTCTTGCTTTTGTGAGTCAAGTTAATTAATAGCTTGATGTCCGATTTTCACCGCTACAGTCGTATACCAGAGAATAAGGCGTTGCCCCAGTTGATGTGCGAGTTGTGGTACGATACCCTTGGAGAGCGAATGGTAGCATCTCATGCCAGTCTTTCTAGGTGACTGTCATTTTCTGTATGATCTTCTTAATGTTTTTGTTAGCAGCTTCTACAACGCCATTCATCTTTGGCCGGTAAGGGGAAGAATTGTGATGCTGGATCTTGAATTGCTCGCACAAGATGGTGATCATAGTGTTGTTTAGATTCGTACCATTATCGGTGAGGATTCTCTCTTGGATACCGTACCGACAGATGATATTCTGTTTGATGAACCGGGCGACAACATTCTTAGTAACCAAAGCAAAGGAAGTTTCCTCAACCCACATTGTAAAATAGTCGATGGCCACTAAGATGAAACGCTGTCCATTGGAGGCCGTTGGCTTGATTTCCCCAATCATATCGATTCCCTACATAGCGAAGGGCCAAGGAGCCGTCAAGACATTTAGAGGAACCGGAGGTATGTGCACTTTGTCAGCATAAATCTGACACTTATGGCAAGTCCGAGAGTGTTGATAGCAATCTGCCTCCATGGTAGACCAATAATAGCCTTCCCGCAAGATTTTCTTTGCCATTGTATGCCCACTGGAATGGGTGCCAAAAGTGCCTTCATGTAATTCAGCCATGATCCTTTCAGCTTCAATCTTATCTACGCACCGAAGTAATACAGAGTCGTGATTGCGTTTGTATAAAATGTTGTTACTAAGGAAGAACTTAGCCGAGAATCTTCTTAAGAATTTCTTGTCATTAACTAAAGCTCCTTCTGGATATTCTTGAGACTCGAGATACCACTTAACTTCATGGAACCAAGGTTGGTCCACTACTTCTTTAGTACCGATCTCGTGACAGTAGGCTGGTTCATCCATCCGCTCAATGGTGATCTGAGGAGCCTCGTTATCCTAATTAAGTTTAAACATAAACGACATTGTAGCTAGTGCGTCTGCTAGCTGATTTTCTTCTCGCGGAAAATTCTCAAAGGTAATCTCCTCAAAATATGGCAGCAATGTCAAAACATGTTCTTTGTAAGGGATAAGGTTAGGGTGTTTGGTGTTCCATTCCCCTTTGATCTGACTGGTGACCAAAGCGGAATCTCCGAACACAACCAAAGATTTGATCCCCAAATTTATGGCAGCTTTGAGACCAATGATGCACGCTTCATATTCTGCCATGTTGTTTGTATAGTCAAAGCAGAGTCTTGCGGTAAAGGGAATGTGACAACCTTCAGGAGATACGAGTACAACACCAATACCATTTCCAAGTGCGTTGGATGCCCCGTCGAAAAACAGGATCCATCGGTATCCTTGTTCAGGTCTGTCATATGGTCTGATCTCTTCACAATTGTCTACTATCATGTTGTCCTCATCCGTGAGTTCGAACTTCATGGATTGGTAGTCTTCTACAGCTTGATGGGCAAGGTGATCTGCCAGTGCGGTACCCTTTATTACTTTCTGGGTAGTATATTGTATGTCATATTCCGTCAGGATCATCTGCCATCTTGCTATTCTCCCAGAGAGAGCAGGCTTCTCGAAGATGTATTTTATTGGATCCATCTTATATATCAACAAGGTAGTATGGGTCAGCATATACTGTCTTAGCCGACGAGCAGCCCATGCCAGAGCAAAGCAAGTTTTCTCGAGCAGTGAATATCTTGTTTCACAGTCGGTAAACTTTTTGCTCAGGTAATAAATAGCACGCTCTTTTCGACCAGACTTGTCATGCTGCCCCAACACACACCCCATTGAGTTTTCTAAAACAGTCAAATACAAGATCAATGGCCTTCCCTCGACGGGTGGCAACAACATAGGAGGCTCTTGTAAGTATTCTTTGATTTTGTCAAAAGAAACTTGGCATTTGTCATTCCATTTGACTACTTGTTCTTTCTTCAACAATTTGAAGATGGATTCACAAGTAGCTGTCAGGTAAGAAATGAACCTGGCAATGTAATTCAAACGTCCTAAAAATCCTCTGACTTCCTTCTCTGTACGAGGGGAAGGCATCTCTTGTATTGCTTTAACCTTGGCAGGATCAACCTCAATACCTTTGTTGCTGACAACAAATCCTAGGAGTTTACCAGACCGTACCTCAAACGTGCATTTATTTGGGTTCAACCTCAGCTTGTATTTCTTCATCCTCTCAAACAGCTTCTATAAATGATCGAGATGCTCTTCTTCCGTTTGAGATCTAGCTATCATATCATCCACGTAGACCTCTATCTCGTGATGTATCGTGTCGTGAAATAGAGCTACCATGGCACGCTGATAGGTTGCCCCAGCATTCTTCAGTCTGAATGGCATGACCTTATAGCAGAATGTGCCCCATTGTGTAACAAAGGTTGTTTTTTCCATTTTGTCAGGCGCCATTTTGATTTGGTTGTAGCCTGAGAAACCATCCATGAAGGAAAACACTTTGTGTTGTGCCGTATTGTCAACCAGAATATCAATGTGGGGGAGAGGAAAATCATCTTTGGGGCTTGCCCTATTCATATCTCTGTAGTCCACACACATTCGCACTTTGCCATCTTTCTTGGGTACGGGAAAAACATTGGCAACCCATTGGAGATAAGACGTGACAGCCAGGAATCCAGCATTAAATTTCTTCATGACCTCTGCTTTAATCTTTTCGGATATATCAGGCCTCATGCGGTGAACCTTTTGCTTTACTGGAGGACAATTTTCTCTTGTAGGCAGATGATGTACCACAATGTATGTATCAAGTCTCGGAATGTCTTCGTACGACCAGGTAAAGACCTCAACATAATCGTGCATCAACTGAATCAGGCGCTCCTTGACACTGGGTTCCAGATTGGAACCCACCTTGACCTCCTTTTTATCCTCCTCAGTACCTAAGTTAACTGCTTCGACCGGCTCTTCGTGGGGCTGAATGGTCCTTTCTTCCTGTTGCAATAACCTAGCCAATTCCTCTGGCACCTTACAATCTTCCTCACTTTCGTCGTTGGCTCGGTAGATCGGATTTTCAAATTCACAATAGGCCGTAGCAGAACCGTTACCCATGGGATCCTGAGTGGATGAAGATCTGCATTTTAATATGTGAGTGTGTGTAAGAGCATAGATACTTTTGAAAGAAATAAAATGAAAGAAAGAAAGAAAAAAAAGAGAGCACAAAATTTGTATGCAAAAACGTCCATGATTCATTAATGACATATGAGAATGAAGTGACAACCCTTACAAATGGACCGTTGTGTCTCGGGTAAGACACAAGGTTTAAAAAGTCTGAATTGTTTAAATATTACAAGCCTGAAAACATTAAGACAATTACTCTTGAATAAAAGTAATAGGAATGAAATCTTTGGCCTCCCAATTGTTGAGCCCTCGGCTAATGGTTGGAAAAATCCACTCGTTCATATCACATCTGCCATCATTGTCTTCTACTGCATTGACTCCCTGATTACTGATACGCAAAGGTGGTCCCCCGACACGAGAGCGTCAAACAGCTCTTTAGGCTTCTGTAGTGAATCTCAAACCAAATTTACCGGACTTGTAGGGAATATCTGGAAGCTGACCCCAGATGGTACACCCACCTTCTTCAATTACTGCTCGAGAATATTTCAAATAGGCCATCTTCAATAGAGGTCTGGTAATCTTCGGGACTTTAGGAGTAGTCTTGGTTGCCGCGACTGTTTCTGGAACCTCCTCAAAGTTATGACACGGAGTCTCAATGAATTCACCGTCCATTTCAACATACCTGAAAGAGTTCAGGTGGCTAACCATGTACTCCTCTTCCCCGTGAACTGTGACAATTTTTCCTCTGATCAGGTATTTTAGCATTTGGTGCAGGGTAGAAGTGACGACACCAGCACCATGGATCCAGGGTCGACCCAGTAAACATGAGTAAGACGGGCGGATGTCCATTACATAGAAAGTTGAATCAAAAGTCTGAGTTCCAACTTTTATGGGGATATTAACTTCTCCGTGTACCGTCCTTTTAGAACCATCAAAGTCCCTTACTATGATGTTCCTAGGCTTTAAGGTGAGTCCCTCGCAGTCCAGTCGGTCGAGAGCATTTTTGGGCAAGACATTTAATGATGAGCCGGTATCCACCAGAACGTGGGCAAGTGTAGTGCCCCTGCATTCAATTGAAACACGCAAGGAATCATTGTGCTTCCTTCCCTTAGAAGTTAAATCAGCGTTGGAAAAGCCCAGCCCGTTATCCGCAGTTAGACTAGCCACACAATTCTCAAATTGGTCGATGGAGGTCTCTTGGAGCACGTGGGCGGTCTTGAGAAACTTTACCAAAGCTTTGGCATGGGATTCAGAACACAAAAGCAAGGACAACAATGATATCTTCGAGGGGGTCTGCCCCAACTGTTCTACAATGTTGTAATCACTTTTCTTGATTATCTTCAGTATTTCTTCTATCTCCTTCCTAGAAGCTTTAAGGATGATCTCGGGACACTCTCTTGCTTGGACAGACTCACTCAAGACTTCTTTGCCCCTTGCCTCGGTAGCAGGGATAATAGTGGGAGTATCATTGGGAGTCTCAGTAGGAGTAGCAGTGGGAATGATCACAAGAGTAGCAACAGTCTTTGGAGAAATCTAGGGCGAGAAAACTCTTCCACTTCTTGTTATCTTACTGGTCCCAGTGATATTACCGATGTCAGGATCAGTATCTCTCGCAACTTTGTCTTCGGTGGCCAACTGATCTTGCTTGACGTCATAGTAATAGACGTCAGCCCCATAATTCCAGGGAATAGCTTTGTCTGATGAGTATGATATTGGCCTTGGCATAGTGATGATTAGAGGTGCAGACCTTGGAGCAGATGTAATCCTGACGGGTCTTTTGGTGGAGACCCCAGGAGGATTGTTGGAAATGGTGATTATCGAGACATCTTGATAAGAAGTTCTGGTAAGAGGAATCTTTTCAAATAAGATTTCTTTTCTAGTCATCAGGCGATGAATGCCTATCTTCAGTAACAAACAATCGTTCGGTAGAGACTTGCATAAGTGACAATTTTTATCGCAGCCCAGGAACAGACCGGCTTGCAGCAGATTTTGTTTAATGGTCAACAGAGGAGCAGTTAAGTCATTCACGGAGGAGACAAAATGATTATCATCAATGGCGTTGATACCTTGGCCATGTCTGGGAATTGGCACCGTTATTACATTAGCCGTTTTTGGGGGATCAAACTCAATCTCTTTCGCATCGATAAGGTCTTGTACCTTATTCTTCAAGGCCCAACAATCGTTCGTAACGTGCCCCGGGCTTTCAGAATGATAGGCACATCGAGCGTTCGAGTTGTAGCAAGGAGAAGCAGTATTGTGGTTCTTGGGAGCTTCTTTTAAAGTTTCCAGATTGGTCTTTAGAAGGTGTGGTAAAACTTGAGACATGGTCATGTTGATCCGGGTAAATCGTCTCATGGGCGCTTCTGGATTGCGGTGATAATTTCACTGTTGATTTGGCACAGGATTATAAATCATAACAACCCCTACCGCCGAGCGACATTCATTTTTGTTTTGATTCTTATGGTCATATGCAGCACTGACCTCCTTCTTTCCAACAAAGGGTTTCTTCATCATGCTCGAGGATGCATCTCTTTGAATTTTGCCACTTTTTATACCAACTTCGACCCGCTCACCGGTCATGATTAGTTCAGTAAATCCAGTTGAGGAACTTCCGATCAGGTGGTTGAAGAATGGACATGAGAAGGTGCCTAGAAACATATCCACTAATTCCCTGTCAAATAGAGGGGGCTGGACTCTACCTGCAAGATCCCTCCATTTTTGAGCATAGGTTTTGAAACCTTCACTTACACCCATAGACATGCCTTGCAATTGCGTTCGAGTTGGAGTTAAGTCAGCATTATACTGGTATTGTTTGTAGAAGGCGACAGCCAAATCTTCCCAATTGCGAATATTTGTCCCTTCCAACTAATAGAACCAATCCAACTGTGTCCCTGACAAGCTCTCTTGAAAAAAATGCACCCATAGATTCTTATCAGCCATATGGGGATGAATCTTTCTGACGTATGACCTTAAATGCAGCTTCGGGCAAGAGACACCGTCATATTTAGCGAAAGTGGGGACCTGGAATTTCTATGGGTTGACAACTCCTGAGATAAGTCCCAACTCTTTAAAATCCAATATGGGTACCCTTTGGACCTCCATAGAATTCAAACGATCCTCTAGCTCTTTGTATTTATTATCAGCAAGAGGATATTGTTCCTCAGAGTAGTCAGGTTCTTCCTCTTCTTCGGATGCTGGGTTGTTGTTCACTTCCTTGGTTCTATCTTCTTGATTATCTCCTTCACCCAATGATGTAGCGAAGTCTAAAGTCCGTCTGGCTTGTCCTTTGAACCTTCTTCCCATGATCACAATACCGATTGGTTTCTTCATTTTCTTCTTCTTCTCTTTGGCCAGTAGAGTCTTCAAATTCTCTTGTCCTTTTGTTAGAGTCAAAAGCATTTGTTGAAACTGGACGTTCTGTGCCTGGAGATCTTTCATTATTTGTTCGATATCCATCTCAATAAAATAAACAGTAGAAGGATAAGGAGACCTGATGTAAGAAACCTGTTATGATGTTATGATGAATGAAGATGCAATATGCAAACGATTTCAAGGAAATTAGAGATTTAAATTTGTTCAAACCAAAAGGAACACACGTTATATTAAATCCAAGTTTGATTACATCATGCCTCTTTGGGCTTACAAAGAAAAAGGAACAAAATACAACAAAAACTCCTAAGACAGAAAGGTTGAACGCATCCTCTTTGGAGTGATGTAGGCGTTCAGATTCCGCTCTTCATGAAGCTGCTTGGTGAGTTCCAGAACCTTCTTCTCACTGGCATAAAATTGGGCTTCAAAGGTGTCCCGCTCTTCCTTCAACTGAACCCAAGCTTTCTGCAAGTCTTAGAGAGAGGTAGGCATGTCGGGATGAAGGACAGTGTATGGAACGTCTCCTTCAACAATGGGCTCTATGATAACAGGGAGGATAGAGGGATAAGGCATCACGAGTCTCTGAGCACGGGCTCGTACCCACCTAAGGTAAGGCTCGAGAGGGATAGATTTTTTGTGTCCCAAAGTCCTACTGTCCACCTTGTTCACCATTCTCCAAGCTCGTGTAAACTTCTGACGATAACCTTGGTCTTCTTTGTCATAGTCGAACACCAGACCTTGAATGAGCATCTCATGAGGGCCGTCTCTTCGGGCATACCCAAATTTTCGAAGAGCTAAGCAGGGATTATAGGTGATACCTCCCCTAATACCAAGCAAAGGGACGTTATGGAATTCCCCACAGTGGTCAATGATAGAGACATCTTCCTAAGATCTCGAACACCAACGAATGTCAGCATGGGTGAGGGACATCATCCTTTGGGACCATGTCAATATTTGCTCGTTCTTCAATACTGATTGAGGTAGGTGTGAAGTGAACCACTTAGCGAGTAGGGGGATGCAACACAAAAGAGTACCTCTTTTCTTCATGGTGCGGGTATGAAGACAATGCAAGAAGTCTCCCATTAAGGTAGGTACGAGATTGTGAGAGAGAAAGACTTTGATGGCGTTAACGTCTATGAATTGGTCTGAGTTGGGGAACAGAACCAACCCATAAATGAGAAGAGCCAGGATATCTTCAAAATCTTGGAAATCTATGTCATCCTAGAATGCACGAGCCTTCTCCAATAGAAACTTGGCTAGGAAGCCTTTAACCCCGCTTCTTGTCTCCCAATTGGCTATGATGTCGGCTCTCTTCATATGCAAAGCTTCGGCGATGACTTCAGGTTTTGGAATCCCTTCTAGACCGGTGAATGGTATCTGATCAAGCACGGGCACCCCTAAGAGTAGAGAGAACTCTTCCAGTGTAGGTACCAACTAATAGTCCGGGAAAGTGAAACAATGATGTAAGGAATCAAAGAATTGGAACAGTACACACATCATCTCTTCTTGGAAGTTGGATGCAGCCAAACTGAAGAGACGACCGTATTTCTTGGTAAAAGGAGAATCCCCGGGCACTCTTGAGGCTAACTCTTGAAGCTGAGGGTGTGCCTTTACAAAGCTGTTTCGGATGGAACTCATGACCTACAAAACAAAAACAAAGATAAATTTCTAAATCCTTGAAATGGTTAGTGAGCATGCGTATGATGTTTATGATGTTATGCATAAGTAAGCTTATACGCACAACAAACAAATCCCTATGTTTTAGGCTTGCATGGGTTTTATAGGTAAGTACCCTCTTGAAGTTTAGTTGGCTCAACCTGTCCTAGTAATAGTGATCGGGTTCTAAGGGATCTCAATATCACCGACCTTTCTCTTAGGCATTGTCTCAGCACAACAATCTTTTCTTGCGGCCGAGATATCCCAAAAGTCCAGCCTCAATGAGTGTAGTATCGAGTATCAACCAATTTTCAGCTCTACACCGAAACCGGTTATCTCACTATGTCCTAATTGCCAAGTTTGTTCAATTAGGGTTCTAAAGTCGGTTAGTGCTTCATGACGCCACTCAGCGGCCCTATATTCTCCTCGATTCACCACGAGGGATACCGGTACCCACAAATGCGTCACACTAACATAATCATTGTTTCAACCATATCGGTCTACGTCGTACAGTTTCCACAATCTATTGCTATTTACCTAAAGAGGTGTCCTAGATCCGGGTGAAGGATCAAAGCAAGCCCAATACAAAGAACAAAATATAAAGCATGCAAAAAAACAAGTAAAAAGTGATCTAACCCTAAAGTAACCCCGCTTTTAGTTTAATCCCCAGCAGAGTCGCCAGTTCTATGATACGGTGGGAGAACTTACTTGAGGTTTTGTGTTTTGATCGCATTTGTGCGGTTAGCAAGAGTCGCCACCGACTTTTCTTTTATCCAAAAGGAAAGGTAAAAAAGAACAGGAAAGACCTTTCGAGATTATTTCTCGGGTTCGGGGGGTAGATTATGAAAAGGGAAGGTATTAGCACCCTTTTCATCTGTAGTTATCTACGGGCTCTTAGTTACTCGCTAGATCACTTACTTTTGCTTTGACAATGAGCTTGTGATGTGGGCTTTGAAAGTATTTTGAAAATGTCTTTGTAATGGTTCTCGTTTCTATAAGAATGCGTACAAAGTTTTATTTTGGAAAATAGTTCAAAGATGTGTTTGTGGAATGTATTTTTTTGAAAGTGGTTTTGAAAAGATGTTTTTGCAATGGTTCTCGTCTCTATAAGAACGTATACAAAATGTTTTGTATTTTGAAAATGTTTTGAGATGAAAGCATTGGTATGAAAATGTTTTTGTCGTGAGCAAGTGAGTAACTAGGAGCGAATCTACCTACTCGAAAGGTCTTAAATTTTCCTTTCTTCTTCCTTTAGATGTTTCTATCTTACCATTGATTTGGTAAGAAGCCCCATCGTTGGATGTGAAGGGACAGGCGTGGGTCAATTTTACAGTCATTGAAAGCAACTTATAAGACACTTTAGCAATTTTCGTAAGGGACTAGATCGTTTTACCGGAGGCAACATTGAGGGACATTGAGGGACTACGATCTTTTTTTATCGAAGAGTCTTTGCTAAAGTGTCCTATATTCGAGGGACATGACTGTATTTCCGAAGCAACAAGCGAGGTTACCCTAGAGGTGCGTGTGTGAAAAGTGTGTTTGATTCAAATTAATTTTGTCTTTGAAATTAGGTTATCTAGCGATTGATTTTAAATCTTGCCATGCACGCCTAATTACTATACAGTAATAAGTAAAACAGTAAAATGCGGAAATTGTGATTCTACGCTATTACAAAGCTTCGGGAATGGGGGTACAAATTATTGAATGGGGGTGATAATAAACGTTTAAATCACAATACAAGTCCAAACCGTTAAATAATTATTTAAGTTAAAACTCTTTTCATTTGATAAAATTAATTAATAATTTAATTAATAATGTCAAACAAAAATTATTTTAAAGTTAATAATTATTTAAAACAAATATTAACCTATTTGCAATTTTAAATATATGCTGAAATATAAAACAAAGATCAAATAATTAAAAATAAAGGATATAAGGGAAAAGTTTAGAAATGGGCCTGTATTGGAGCAAATCTGGGGGTGCAAAAATAAATCTGGTTGGCCCAAATAAAGGGAGAAGCCCAATGCTCTTGGTTGATCAGGTGAAACAGTCTCCTGGGGGTGCACCATGGGCATGCTCTTGTAAGGCGCTAAAGAATATTGATTGATGATGATATGAATCAGACAGAGAGATGATAAGGGTACACAAACTGTTAGCATGGAAATACAAACGCAGGATCTCTCAGGATGATTAAAGGAGTGGTGACAAGTGTCACCACCGGATTGGGCATCAGGATGTAATTAAAAAAAATAAAACTAATTAAGTGAATCAGAAAAAACTCATAACTATCTTTTCTTTCTCTCTCCTTATACGATGCTCTCTCTTCTCTCTTGTTAGAAGCCTTCACCAGAGAAGGCATCTTGGTTGCGCCAGAAATCGCCTTACGGCGGTGACGGCGCCAACGCGACTCCAATCCTCATTTTTTACATGAATCTGACTGTCTCTTCTCTCTAATTGTTAATCTGAAGATTCTCAATCTATAACCCTAGATCTAAAGAGGGGTGAACGGAACCCTAAGTCAAAGATGTAGCAAAAAATCAATGATTTATGATGAAGGATGCAAAATGGAAAGCAAAAACGCAAAGGAAAAGGAGAACGGAGGCCGTGCTCTCTAGATCTGTGAGCTTCTAACCTTTCTAAAATTTATCCTTCTAGTATTTTTCTAAGCCTTTTCTCTTCTTCTGAATCTATGTTTGTTAGAATGTGTTGAAGAGATTTCTGAATAGAATAACGATGATGATTAGGGTTTGTCTTTCTTGGTAGCTTGCTGTGTTTTTGTGGGATTCTTTGTCTGTAGCTTTGAATGGATTCTAAGTAGGGAAAAATGATGAATAAAACTTTGGCTTTTTGCTATTTTTCTGAGTTATTGGTTCACTGTGGATATTTTTTTTGGTGATGGTATTTGGTGATGGAATTTTTGATGTTGTATACTTGCTGGCTATTTTTGTGTCTTTGATGTGAAAAAAGATATGGCTTTTTTGGGATGGTTTTTGCAGTGATTTTTTATGTTGTAAAAGAATGGAATGGGTTTGATGGAAGTAACTCTCTCTTGGTTAATTTTCCGTTCCCTTTTCCTTTTGACCTCCCTCCCTCTATATTGATAGTAAAATTGAAAAGAAAAATGGGAGGGAAAAAATAACAGTCCTTTGAAACTTGTGGTATACTGTGCTGATGTTCTTTGTTGCGATTGTTGGTTTTTACCATTCTTGTACAAGTCTTGGGCAGGATTTGGATAGTTTTTTGGACAGTTGTGCAAAGTTGTAGCAGAAGCAGCAGGGCTATTTGTTTTGTGATAGCAACTAGCTTGGCAGTTTTGGGATTGCTAGTGGCCTAGGTGATATCTTTCTTCTTTCCCTCTTCATATTTCTATGATACAAAGCCAAATTGCTTTTATACTTTTCTGAAGGGTTTGCTAACTTAGGAAAATGATGACAATTATTTGTTTGAGCAAGCTTGCCTCCTTGCTGTATTACAGTATTTCTACATTTTTGCACTAGCCTACTGTTTGGACTGTGGTTTGCCTGCTGCCTATTATTTGTGCTGTGACCTGTTTGCATTTCTGGCCCTGCTATTTTGCTTGCTTTTGGTTGTTGTTTTGGGGCTGCTATTATGTTGCAAGTTTTTGCTTTTCGTTTAGTATCCTGCTGCTAATCTTGCAGCTGCTGATTGATTGTTGCAGTAATGTTGGGCTAGTTTGGAAAATCTATGTTGCAGTTTGGTTGTTTCTGTTTGGCAGCTTTAGGAAGCTTGGATGTTGTTGGCTTGCTGTTAGCTGCTTTGGGCAGTTTGCTATTTGCAGTTTGCCTTTGTTGACTTGCTTTTTGTATGCAACCTTTGGCTGTTTTGGACTGCTGCAATTTTGTGCATTTGACCTTGCTTGTAAATTTTCCTTTTTGTGAACCAAGAAAGACAACTTTCTTGTGATTTGCAATTGGGGAGAGAGATTATGATAGACCAAAATTCGGATTCCTAACTGTAAACCCTAGTGATGAATTAGGAGAAAATTTGCCTGAAAACTCCTTGTTTAAACTTCATTATTATGTGCTAATCATATCTTCTTTTCCTTTGATTTGTTTCATGAACGGCAAGCAAGACTTGGATGCCAACGAAGATTAGATTGATCACTTGAAGATGAAGATGAAGACCTGAAGAAGCAAACGATAAATTCTCTTTGTAAACTTGAGATTCTTTGTAAACAAGACAAACAAATTGTAAATTCATTTGTAATGTAAAAATATCAAACACTTGAATAAAATTTGGTGTAGTAGAATTTATTGTACAAAACTTGCAATCTTTGATTGAATACTTTGGATAAAAATCTCGCTTGGTAACTTGCTTTTTAAGCAAACACAATATGATCAGATAAATCATGTATTTTGCATTCTTAAACAAAATAAATGTTTAAGAGCTCAAACCCAATTGATTAATTGAATCCACAATCATGGTTGTTTAAAATGATAGTCTTAATCTTCACATCTTATCCAAACAAACATGCTCCTAAGAACAACATCAATCCTCAGTAAACCGTGGTTAAGGAAAATTTAAAATCAAACAAATGCCTTGCAACGATTCAATAGCTTTAAAATCTTCCAAGCCCAATTTTCCTTAAACTCTTTAAAGATAAAACCATGAACGGCATCACATATGATCATGACCAGAAATAAACGCCTCAAGGTCTTGTAATTTGGAAAAATCACAATTCATAGAGATCAGACAACTGTTGTTTGGAATTAGGTCAAAATTCATGATGTGACTTCTAACGCATTCAAATTTTTGTGATCTTTTGCGCATAATCAGCTCTTGAAACGTGAAGAGAAATTTGAGATGCAATTAAGAAGAATCAGACGCAAGGAAAACCGCTCAAAAATATTGAATAATAAATAAGTTACGATCGTTTGAATTTGTTCTCGCAAAAGGGTGATTTTCAAGTCAATGTAGTCGTTTTCAGTTATCTGGGCCATTGATTGGGAAATCTTGCAATGCGAGGTTTGAAAAATGAATTAAACAACCTTGAGGAGACATGATGAATTATTTGAAACCTTGACGACTCAATTTCCTTTGAGAAGTGCAAAACCCTAATTGCTGACTTGTTTCCTAGGAAGAGAATCTGTTTGATCAACTTCTGAGCCAAATTAGGTATTTGAAAAACCCTAGGATAACATCCTGAATGAGAAATAGAAGGGAAAATTTTGGGGTACAACAGTTTCCCCTGTTCAATCTTCTTAAACTTGAAAAGTAAGATCGACATGTTCGTCGTTCGTAGCTTGAAAGTGGAAGATGATGGAACACTAGACTGCCCAGAAATTTGCACTTGACAATGTGCTGGTTGATTGCGTAGGGAATAGGCTTAAAGATTTCATTTGGAGAGATGATGGAGAGTTGTCGGAGATGGGTTATAGATGCCATCCAAAGGTGATTGTTGATAGAAGTGAACGAAGTCTGAACTTGACTTCAACAGAAAAGAAATCAGAATAAACCTTTGGTCGATTTAAACTAGAACTAGTAGGAATCTTGTATGTTGTTTGATTGGAAAGAAATAAGAATAAATCTTGGGGCGATTTAAACTGAATCAATAGAGGTCTTGGATTAACTTTGATGGGGAAGCATCAGAATAAATCTGGGTGCAATTTATCTGAACCAGAAAAAATTGTCGGTGGGGAAGAATCAGAATAAACCGTTAAGAGGTTTAAACTGAAACAACAACACCTAAGCTGGAATTGTAAGCAGGAATTAAGGAAAGGTAATCTCAAAAGCAAAAGCAACGCATGGGCCCAGCACACTCTTGTACAAGAGTTTGCTTTTCCAAGACAGTAATGGTACTTCTATGCCACACGTGGGGAAATCCTTTGAACAAAGACCCAAAAGTGGTTGTGAGCATTAAATGATGATGAGATTGATCAAACTAGAAATCCTGCAACGTGAGATTATACATCATTGCTTATTTCTGGATCAGAACTTCAGCTTCAGCGTGACTTAGAATAGACATCCAACTTCTGATCTTTGTATCTCCTTGCTCCAGCATTTTCTAAAGGAGCTCTTAGACTTTCCAGGAAGCTTGCAGCATGCTTTGTAACCTTCTTTGAATTACCCTTGCAAACTCTGACTGAACCTTTATGAAAACTGGCACATAAGTTCTGACCAAACTATGTCTTGAAAGTGTCCAGAATTTGCTGAGTGCTTTAGTTTCATGGACGTGTCTTTGAACATTTATAACTTGAAATTCCAGCATTTCCAGGAGAAGTTCTGTTCTGCAATGTTTTAGATCTTACTGAAATCTATAACTTTTGTGCCAGAATTTCTTCCAGAATCAGCTTGCATCATGGTGATAATCTGATCAGAAGTTCTGAGCTCATCATATTTCCTAAACACAGAAAAATTTCTAAGTATTTGGAATTTTGACTTTTCCAATAGCAAATTTGACTTTTGAATTTCTTAATGAAACAAACTTCATATTTTAACATGTCTTGCTAAAATATGACTCTTGATTTTGATCCAAAAGTCAAAGTTTGACTTTTCAGTGTGCAAATGACCATTTTGCCCTTGTGAATGACTTTCTTGAAAAATTTGTAATTCAAAGCTTGAAATTGGATGGAAGCAAACCTGAGGGTTCAGGGTGATCCTTTGAGAAATGAGAGGGCAAATTTTGGGGTACAACACCTACACTAGAGGAGTATTCTTATATGTTGGATTTACCTATTACCGATCGTGTTCTTTTTAATGGTTTTGAGGGTGAGCCAAAACCACACGAGATTGCTGCTTTGATCCATCTGGGAAAGTCTGAGGTTGAAGCCCATATGACTACTAAATGAGGGATTAGAGGATTACCATCTCAGTTCTTATTGGAGAATGCTCGTTACTTTTCCAGGATAAAGAGTACCGTCGCTTTTGAGGCCATGTTTGCTCTACTTGCTTACGGGTTGTTTTTATTCCCTAATGTGGATAAGTTTGTTGACATTAATGCTATCAGGATCTTCATGGTTGGAAACCCAGTTCCTACATTTTTGGGTGATGCTTATTACTCTATTCATATTCAGAATTCTTATCATGGAGGGATGATTATCTGTTGCACACCTCCATTGTACCGGTGGTTTATTTCTCATATGCCTCAGTCTGATGCTTTCTGGGATGTCAGGAAGGAACCCCGTTGGGCTCCTAAGATCACGGCACTTACTCACTCAGATATGTATTGGTATCATCGGGCTTACCATGATGTAGAGATTGTCGACAGTTGTGGTAGTTTCCCCAATGAACCTCTTCTTGGTACAAAGTGAGGAATTAACTACAACCTTGTTCTTGCATGATGACAACTTGGTTATCCGATGAGGGATAAGCCAAATAGTATTCATTTGAGTAGTTTCTTCCTGAAGGAGGGAGAAGACCATAAGGAAGCTAGGGAGGAGATTGCAAAGGCATGGCGTCACATTCACAGGAAGAGTAGGAAAGACTTGGGACCTAGGGGGGTTGTTTCTTTGGAGCCTTATCTTCAGTGGGTCTAAACGAGAGTTATTCAGTTGAAGATATCGTATTCCTGGGAAGCACCTATGCCCGATTTGTTTGTGAAGACCACTCCTCCCTTATTGGATGATGTGGAAGAGCTACAACTTTCTTTAGTCAGGATGCAGCACGAAAAGGACGCTTGGAAGAATAAGTGCCAAACTTTAGAGATTTCCTATAGAGAAGAATTGAAGGAGAAAGACGACATGATTGAGATTCTTGAGATTCGGGTTGTAGAGACCGTGGAGAGGCAAGGGGATTTATTTTCCCCTAAGCCTCAATCAGATGCTAGTTTCTCACTTCCTAATTCAGGTGATTGGAAGGAGGTTGCCACCAGATACGCGGAAGAAAACCAGAGGTTGAAGGCTCAGATTTCCAGGTTTACAGGGAAGCGCCAGCATATAGAGTGATCTCGATCAACTTCACTTCCTAGGGTTTTAGACTTTATTTTTATCTTGTACTTGGGATTATTAAAACTTGCAGTCCATTTTGAAGTTATTATAATAAAAGTTTTCAGTATTTCAAATGTGTTATTACTTTGACATTTGCAATGTGTCTATAAATCTTTAAGTCCCTTGAAATATTAATAAAATAAATCATGTGCATTGCATATCATGCATCATATTGAACATATTTCTTGCATTTATTATGCATATCCAGGTGTCTTACCAAGCTTCTTTACTTTGTTCAGCAAGTTGTCTCACCACTACAATACTCGAGCTAATTTCAGAAGGAAGATGGACAACTTAGAACAAGAGAATCGCGAGTTGCGCGAGGAAGTTTCTGCTCTGAAGGCCGGCATGGACAATCTTACTGCTCTGATGGAATCTCTAGTGGCTGCTTAGAGTCAGCCACCAAGTGTTCAACCTCAACAAACAATGGTTACTACTGAAGCTCCGGCTATTCCTGTGTCTGCTACTCCAGTTGTTGTTCAGAATTGCATGCCTCAAGGTTGTCCATGGGGAATGCCAGAGAACTTTGTGCTTGAAGGTTTCAATATTGGTCCTCAAGTTACTCCAGTTGTTCAGACTACTGTTACTCCCTGCACCTCCTGTGGTGCATGCTACCCCTGCTGCACCTCCTTCGGTGAATATGGTCCCATTTTCTAATGATGATATGTATCATCCTTTTCCTCTACCAAGTGAAGGCTTGGGTCTCTATGATTGAATGTATTATTTTTAAGATCAGTTCGATAAGATGCAGAGGGAGATGAAGGCCCTCGGGGGACATGAATTGTTCGGACAAAATGTAAATGATTTATGCTTGGTCCCGAATGTCAAGATACCTGCGAAGTTTAAAGTCCTGGAATTCGAGAAGTACAAGGGCAAAAATTGTCCTCGTGCTCATCTTGTGATGTATATAAGAAGAATTTCTACCCATACTAATGATCAATGTCTGCTGATTCACTTTTTTCAGGATAGTTTGACTGGTGCTGCGTTGAAGTGGTATATGAGTTTGGACAACATCGATATCCACACTTTCAACGACTTGGGTAAAGCATTTATCAGACAATACAAATACAACATGGACATGGTGCCCGACCGTGATCAACTCAGGGCCATGGTCTAGAAGGACAGGGAATCATTCAAAGAATATGAATAGAGATGGCGTGTGGTAGCCGCCCAAGTGATTCCTCCCATGGAAGAAAAGGAGATGACTAAGATTTTCTTGAAGAATCTGGGTGCTTTCTACTATGAGAGTATGGTAGTGAGTGCACCAAGTGACTTTATTGAAATAGTAGGCATGGGTATCCGTTTAAAAGAGGTTGCAAGAGAGGGTTGTTTAACAAAAAGTGAAAGTTCCGGAAGTACGAAGAAGCCGTCCTATGGGTTTTCCAAAAAGAAGGAAGGAGATACAAATGATGTTATGTAAGAGAGGATGGTTAATCCTCCTAGAAGAAATTATCAACGTCATCAACAAGTCGCCTCAGTAACTTCAGTTGTTGGTGTAGCTCCAACCACCGTTGCTTATCAGAGACCATCCCATCAGGGGAATCAAGGGTATAATCAGAGAAGGGAGATTTATGACCCTATCCCTATTAGCTATACAAAATTACTCCCGGTGTTAATTCAAAATAAGTTAGTTCAGACTAGACCACCTCCCTCTATACCATCACTGTTGCCTTGGTATTACAAGGCAGACCAAACATGAGCTTTTCATCAGGGAGCACCAGGGCACAATGTTGAGAACTGTTATCCTTTGAAAACTGAAGTGCAAAAATTGGTGAGGACTGGTATCTTATCCTTCAAAGATGTTGGCCCTAATTTGAAAGATAATCCTTTGCCAAAACATGGAGGAGCAAATATTGTGAACATGGTGGCCGGTTGTCCAGGCGACTTCCGGATTTTTGATATTAAATTAGTTAGAGGAGATTTGGTAAAAATGCTTTCAGACCTCTGTGAATTTAACTATTATACGCATGACCATGACGGTTGTGCTATTTGCAGTACGAATATACATGGTTGTGACAAGATAAAGGCTTATTTGCAAGAGATGATGGATGATGGCCTCATCCACATAATCAGGACTAGGGAAGAGTATGAAGAGGAAGTAAACATGGTTTTTGGATGTCCTGGAGAGTTCAGAATCTTTGATGTGGAATATATGAATGAGGATCTTGTATAATTGCATGCTACTTTCTGCCACATGGTTGGTCAGGTAGAACATCAGTATGGTTCTTGCCGAATTTTCTTCCGGGACTCCCGAGGATGTTCAATTGTAAGGTAAGGTGTTCAGTTGTTGTTGGATAATAGAACTATCAAGGTTACGGGCCAAAGAGATGATTACCATGAGGTTAATGAGATTGAGGTTTGTTTGGCTGAAGAAGAGTCAGATGATGATATTGCCTCTGCGGATGAGTTCTTCTCCTTAGGTGAAGATATGTTTTCCAGAGATGAATCTGTAATGACTGAATGTGTTGAAGAGGGAGTAAATGTTATTGTGCCTTGTTTTTGCGCACCCACCCCTTTTGAAGTTGAATATCATGGCAAGCCAGCTATTACTCCATTGGTGATTAGCTTACCAGGTCCTGTCCACTACAAGTCAGACAAGGTTGTACCCTACAAATATAATGCTACAATCTTAGAGGACGGTGTGGAAGTTCACATCCAACTAATGTCTAATATTAGAAATATTTCTAAGACTAGCATAGTGACCCGCATCGGTCGTATATTCGCACCAGTTGTTCATGGGGATGTTAATACTGGAAAGAAAATTGTTGAAAATGTTGAACCCAAGAAGGAAGTGGGTGAATCTAGTGGAGCTATACTAGAAAAAGAGGTGGATGATATTTTGAATATAAGCAAGATGAGCGACTAAAAAATTGTAGATCAGCTACTGCAGACTCATTCAAAAATATCTATCTTGGCTTCATTTATGAACTCCTCTGCTCACAGAGAATCTTTGATGAGGTTATTGGACCAAGATTTTGTGGAAAGTTATATGCCAGTAGACCAATTCAACAGTGTGGTAGGGAACATTACATCATGTAATAACCTGAGTTTCTGCGACGATAAACTGCCCGATGAAGGAAGGAATCACAATCTGGCCCTCCATATCTCTATGAACGGCAAGAATGATTCATTATCCAATGTGATGATTGATAATGGATCCACATTGAACGTCATAACGAGGAGCACACTCATGAAGTTGAAATATCAAGGAACGCCCATGCACCCAAGTGGAATTATTGTGAAAGTGTTTGATGGATCAAGGAAATCTGTTATTGGTGAAGTGGACTTGCCTATTCATATAGGCCCATATTTGTTTCAGATTACTTTCCAGGTCATGGATATTATACCCGCTTACAACTGTTTGTTGGGACGACCATGGATACATGAGGCAGGGGCTGTCACTTCGACTTTACACCAGAAGTTGAAGTTTGTGCGTGAAGGAAAAGTGGTAATTATAAATGGAGAACATGCATTATTGATATCTCATTTGTCCTCTTTCAACATTGTGGAGGCGGATGAAGCTGCAGTTAGAACCCAGTTCCAAGCTTTATCCATTGATAATATAAGAGGAAATGAGAATTCTATGGCTTCGTTTAAGGATGCTCAGCAGGTTATGCGTAATGGCTATAGTGAAGTATGAGGACAGATTGTTGACCCACCTGTAAACAAGAATAGAGTTGGCTTGGGGTTCTATGTGAAGAATGATAAAGGTAAGAGCATGAAGTCGAAGTCTGCTGCAGGCAAGTATCAAGACATCTTTCATAGTGGGGGTTATCTTCATCCAACTGTTTCCGGGATTAATGCCATTGTGGAAGATGAAGCAGAGCCAGAAATGCCAAATTATGTGACACACAAAGTTAGGGTTCAGAACTGGATTACCATTGATGTTCCCTCTTGCATACCAGTGAATGTCGGTGCTATGATATTTCATTTCTCTCTACCTTCAGTGAAAGTTGGTAGTTCACCATCTGCGAACGTTGGTGATTGTTATCTTTTTTCTACCTTTAGTGAACGTTGGTAGTTCACCGTCAGTGAATGTCGTTGCTATGATATTCCTTTTCTCCCTACCTTCAGGGAAAGGTGGTAGTTCACCATCAGTGAATGTTGGTGATTGTTATCTTTTTGCTACCTTCAGTGAATGTTGGTAGTTCATCATCAGTGAACGTCGGTGCTATGATATTTCTTTTCTCTCTACCTTCAGTAGAAGTTGGTAGTTCACCATCAGTGAATGTTGGTGATTGTTATCTTTTTGCTACCCTCAGTGAATGTTGGTAGTTCACTATTAGTGAATGTCGGTGCTATGATATTTCTTTTCTCTCTACCTTCAGTGAAAGTTGGTAGTTCACCATCAGTGAAAGTTGGTGATTGTTATCTTTTTGCTACCTTCAATAAACGTTGGTAGTTCACCGTCAGTGAACGTCGGTGATATGATATTTCTTTTCTCTCTACCTTCAGTGAAAGTTGGTAGTTCATCGTCAGTGAATGTCGATATTTGTCTCTCTACCTTCAATGAACATTGGTAGCTCACCGTCAGTGAATGTCGGTGTTGTTATTCTTTTCTCTTTCTACCTTCAGTGAACGTTGGTAGTTTCTCCTTCCGTAAAAGTTGGTGTACTTTTTTGATATTCTACCTCCGACTATTGAGTTTGCTAGTTGACAGTTGGTTGTCAATCATTTTTATCCTGTACTATCTCCTCTTTAGTTGAGTTGATGCTAACTTATCTCTTCTTAGGGTGTTACACCATTAGAGTCGGGTCTTTTTGATTCACCAGTGATTTATTTTCCTGGTCGGGTTTCTCTTTTGATCCTTCTTTCCTTTGCTACATCCCCAGTGTTGTCTTGCGTCCCTTTGAAGTTATTCATATGCATTCATACTCATAAGCATTACATGGCATCTTAGGGCCAAAAATAGGATTTGTTTTATATTTAAGTATCTTCGATCATGTCGACACGAAGATTTTTAACCTTTGTATCTCCAGATAGAAGAAACTTAAATAAGGGCAGCTGTTGTACCCCAATTTTTTCCCCTAAGATCCCTTCATCATGCCATTTTGATTCAATCACAACAAGATCACATTAGGGATTTTGGTTCTCCTCCCTATCTTTAGCTTTGCTCTTTGAGGAATCACCAAGCACCTTGACTTGTTTTTCTTTTGTGATCATGCATGTTTTGTTTTGAATTTCCTTTAAGTAATAAAATGCAATGTTGGTTTGTCTTACTTGTTAATAATGTAGGTAAAGGCAATATGGATTAGCAAGTTGATCCATGGGTTCATGAGTTTATCTCCATTCCCTAGTCAATAAAGTTTGAGAAATTCAAACCTCACCATTGAAGTTGTTTTGGAAGAAATGGCATGGCAAGGTTTATTTTGGTTCACCATATTTCAAAGTTATCAAGATTGATTCAAAAGTACAATGGGTTGATTGAAGAAGTTGTCATGGTTGGACAAGGCCTTGTTCCCATTGGTCACAAGTGGATATTTATCTCAATTCTCAAGACATGGAAGTTGTTTTGGTTTCCAAGAGTTCTCATTATCATCCCCAACAACTTCTATCTACAAAGAAAAAGTGTTGTTACAAGAAGGTTGTTTAAAATTGTCGAAGTTCCTCAAAGCATTTTCTTGATCTAGGAGCTAGGGTTTTGAACTTCAAAGAAGTATATCTTGCTCATCTTTTGATATTTTTGAGTGATTCCAAAAACATCCTTCTCTTCAAATGGTTATTAAGAAATCACTTCAAAAGTTTCAAGGAGTTTTTATGTGGAAGAAACTTGATGATGAAGAAAGATTACAAGTCCTCCAGATGAACCCCCAACTTTCCATGTGTGACTTCAAATAATCATAACTTGGTAAATTTTTATCACCTTGAGCCCACTCTTTTTTCATAATGATCTTGAGGATGTGAACTTTATTCCTTATTTTATGTGAAAAGTAATAAAATGGATGGAGGAAGCCTTAAGGATACAAAAGATTATAGGTCATTTCATGATTTTTTGCCAACTTCAACAATTCATAACTCTCTCAATTTTTTGGAGATTTTGAATGGTTCAAGTTTCAAAATTTCATTCAAGAGGTCTATTTCATGCCATCTTTTTTGTTCAAGAGAAAATTCCAAGAGGAATGCCATGTTTGGATGCAAAACATTATAGGTCACTTTTGAAGAAAAACTTGAAATATTTATAAGTATGGAAAGTCAACCTTTTTTCCCAACCTTGACTCATTGCATCTTTCAGCTCAAACCTCCATTTGATTCCATTATTTTCCCATTGCAAAGCTTGTAATCTCATCTTTCTAAAGCATCAAGAACCATGCCTTAAGACCCCTTGAGCTGAGAATGCCATTGTTTCAAAAGTGGTAACTTGGAATTGAAGTTTTATCACAAGTCAGAATTTGAATTTCATATTACAACTTCTAAGCCTCAAATTAGCACGCGTTTTGGGTTTAAACATGATTAGCCAACTTTCCCAAGTGGATTAGTGCCTTAAAAAGACATTTTGGATGAGTTTTAACAAAAGATAAGTCACACTTTCTTCATGATGCAGACCCACACGAATTCCCTCCAAATTGTATCATTCACCCTTCCTTTTAATCCCATTCGCTTCTCCTATAAATACATGAGTTATCCCATTCGCTTTCTCAAGCTTGAACAGCCAAAATCACCCTTTCAAACTCACTCCATAACTAACTTTTTCTGCAACTTTGAAATCATTGTTCAAGCCTTTTTCAATCCATTTTTTCTATCAATTCACATTCCTTGATCTTCCCTGAAGCTAACAGAAGAAGAATTGAGCCTTGAAACCTTCTGAGTTTATCTGACCAAGTCCATTTACAGAGATCTGCAACTTAACTTCAATAGGTAGATTTCTCCATTAATTCTTCCAAACTTTGATATCATTGTGAAGCTCTCATTGCCCTGATTCTTGTGCTTCTTAGAATTTTTAAATCCATTGAGAATTGAGAAAGAAATGTCAAATTGAAGGTGCTCGCTATTTTCTGGGTTTTTGATTCATATCTCTTTGCAAGCCTTATATAAATTTGGCGCGATGGTGATGTTAGGATCGTCTTGAAGAGACGAATCCAATGATACTAGTTTGGGATCCTAATTTTTCCATTTGAAGGATCTCACAAAATCTCCATTTCAGGACGTCTGGAGGTTGAAGACGATGACATGTCTCGTCTGAGCCAATGATAGTGTGACAAACGTTTTAATTTCATTGGTTGCCTTTTTTCTGATCCTATGCGTATCTCACTAAGGTCCATATCAAACACAACGCGTCTGGTCCATTGGATCAGCTTACTAGCGCGTTTTGACTATGATCTGATGGCCCACATCTTTTTGGTTTTATTTTATTTTCTGATTTTATATTTTAATTGATTTAATTTTCAAAAATTCATAACTCTTTTATTTTTTATCCAAAAATTTTGAAAAAATTCACAAAAATACTTTCAATTATTTATGATCTTATGACTATTTTTTCACATTTTTATTTTGACATTTGATATTTTTTTTGATATTTTTTGCATTATTTGCTTTCTTTTAATTACTTTAAAAATACTTTCAGACATTTTTTAATTTTTAAAAAAATAAATAAATATCATTTTACATATTTCTGACTTTTTTAAAATTTTATGGAATTTTATATTGATGTTTACTATTTTTTGATCTATTTTCTATTTGTTTGAGAAATTTTAATTAGTTTAAAAATAGTTTCTGACTTTAAAAAATTACCAAATATTTTATAAAAATGTTTGAGTCTATCTCTGATTTTTCTATGACCTTATTTCTTTTTTATGAATCAATTTGAATATAGTTGATATTTTTTCCCTTTATTTTTATTCATTTTAAAACCCTTTTTAATGCATATTTTAAATGTAATATTATTTTGTGATTATTTTCTGGCTGATCTTGGGTTGAATTTTTATCATGAACTTTGTTAACATCATTGGATCCATGGTGTTGAGTCTAACTCCATACAAATGGATGAATGATTTTAATAATAGTTTGATTAAATTTTAATTCGAATGTGGTTTGTATATTCTTTCCCACCCCTCTTCATCTTATCCCTTTCTTATTGCACTAAGTGTTATTGGAGCATGATCTCTATATCATGTCTCAAAACAAATGGTGCATAGATTTCTATTGACCGGCCTCAAAATAGGTGTGACTTCTACATAAGTCCACTTACGATTGCTTAACATAGCGCTAAATTTTGTCCCGATTCGAATAAATGATCATTCGTGGCCTAAACCTATGTTTGCAAGCACAAGTATATTAATTTGATCTCTTTGATTCAATAACCTTGAGATTCATTGTGTGGAGGCTTTAGTTCTACCAATCCTCTAATGGATCTTCATCAATTTTGGTCAACACAGATCACTTAAACATCGTTGATCATTATATGTTACATTGAGGATTCTTAAATGGATGATATACTTGACATAAAGCAAATGCAATTCATTATGTAGAGGCTTTGGTTCTACCAATCCCCTAATGAGTTCCAAATGCAAGTTTCAAGATGGTCATCCAACTAACCACTAATTACTAATAATTGACTTTATTTTGTGTTTTTATTTTATGCTCTTTTATTTTATGTACCATTTACTTTAGCATTTACATTTCATGCTATTTTTCATATTTTCTCACTTAAGCATTTACTTTCTTGTCATTTTTATTTTGCTCACTTGAGCTTTTTCTTTTTTTAAGACACCTAATAATCAACATGAACCATAAAAAACTTTAATGATACTTGGACTATTTGGTTACTATCCTTGGCATTATGAAGTATTGGACTTCTTAGACTTAGGATTCTAAGCCTTGGCCTATGTTGGAGACCTTGTGACCTTGATTGATATTTTGTCTGGAGTTCTTGAGGTTTGCCTCAAGACATTGGGTTGTTTGTTTGTTTTGTGTGCATGTTATTATGATTACATACTTTGTTTGTAATCTGGAATTCACCTGTATACAGCCGTTACTCTGCCCAATTTTTTTGGGTTACTAGCTCTTTTCCCATTCCTTTGGAAACACTAAAGCGTGTGGCAATTTTTATTTTTGATCTGTATAAGTCTAGTCAATCCAATGGCTTAGTCTTAAACATTTATACCGCTACAGTGGACAGAGAGAAACTCTACAGAAAATAATTGTCTTCTTTCTTTTTTTTCCTCATAATTCATTGTCATTGTATGGTGATATCCATCTTATTCATCAAGATTGGTAGAAATTCATCATAAATATTTGGTGGATTTCCAACATCTGATATCAAGAACTCGGTTAATCGATTCAAGGGAAGTACCGATCAAGAACGATTGAGGAAGAAGAAGAATTCGCGATAGTGAGTTATGGGAATGCAAATTATCCAGCAACTCTACCAATTCTGAAAGTAGAAAACTGTGAGAATTGGTGCAAACAGATGAAAGTTTTATTCGGGTGTCAAGATCTTTGGGGTCTTGTAAAGGATGGATTGGAAGCGCTTGGAGAAAATGCTTCGGAAGAATAAAAGAAGAAACACACAAAACCTGAGAAGCTGAGTTATAAAGCACTCTTTATAATTCATCAATGTCTGAGTCCATAAAATTTTGAAAAAGTGAGAGATTCAGAATCTGCAAAAGAAGCTTGGGAGGTTCTTGAGAAGTCTTTTGGTGGTGCAGAAAAGGTAAAGGAGTGAGGTTACAAACTCACAAGAGAATGTATGAATTGCTTCAGATGGAAGATAGTGAGACATTATCTGATATCTTCACTAGGGTTACAAAACTAGTGAATCAAATCAAGGTATACGGAGAAACATTAACAACAAGAGTTGTTGTTTCTAAGATCTTGAGATCTCTGGATCCTAAGTTCGACCATGTGATGATGGCTATAGAAGAGGGGAAATACTTGTCGAAATTGACAAAGGAAGAGCTTTAAGAGACACTTGAATCTCATGAAAAAAGAATGACTGAAAGACCTCCAGGAAAGTCAAAGAGTGACGTGGCTTTACAGACACATTCAGCAAAAGAAACCAAAGGCAAAGGAAAGTGGTTCAATAGAGGTAGAGGCAGCTACAACAAATCAACTGGTAGAGGAAACCTGGACGAAGGAAACGTTTCGAATCAGAGAAGACCATTCTAAGGCAACCAAATAGGTGATGTTGCAAATAGAGGAAGAGGTAGTGGTTGAAAACTTGACAAGAGTCACATTCAATGTTACAATTGTCAGAAGTATGGTCATTATTCGAGTGATTGTCCATAAAGAGAAAGAATCAAGAAAGTGATATAAAGTTTGCAAAACATGAAGAAGAAGAGATGATTTTGATGGTCACAACAAGATATGAAGATAGATTTAAGGACCAATGGTACTTGGATTCAGGATGCTCATCACATATGTCTAGAAGGAAAGACTGGTTTGTCAACATAAAGCCCTCAATGAAAAATATAGTAAAATTCAGAAATGACAATGCCCTAGCAGCTGAAGGTATTGGTGATGTTATGATTATGATGAAAGATGGCAAGAGGTCAGTAATTTCAAATGTGTTATACATACCAGGCATGAAGAGCAATTTTCTCAGTATAGGGCAGTTGGTCGAAAAGAATTATAAAGTGTCGATCAAAGATAAGATAATGAGAGTCGTCAACACAAATGGAAGATTAATCTTGAAGGCTCCTATTTCTCATAATAGAACCTTCAAGATCAAACTAAAAGTGATGGAGCACAAGTGCCTTTCGACTGCAGCTAGTAAAGATGAATGGATATGGCATTATTGACTAGGCCATCTCTAATTCAGGGACATCAGAGATTTAAAGATAAGAAATATGGTTTCAGGATTGTCAGAAATTGACATTCCAAATGAGGTATGTAAGGAATGTTTGCAGGCGAAGCAACACAAGAATAACTTCAACAAGGATGCAGGAAGCAGGTCGAAGGTTATTCTTGAATTCATATACTCTGATGTATGTGGACCAATCCAGGTGGATTCGATGGGAGATAACAAATACTTTGTTACATTCATAGATGATTTCAATCAAAAGTTGTGGACTTACCTAATCAAGAAAAAAAGTGAAGTGATCGAGGTATTTTCCAAGTTTAAGTCTATGGTCGAAAGGCAAAGTGGTCAAAAACTCAAAGTTTTGAGAACTGATGGTGGTGAAGAGTATGTGTCGAAAGACTTCGACAGGTTATGTGAAAAGGAAGGGATTGTGCATGAGGTGGTGCCACCCTATACTCCACAGCATAATGAAACTACAGAAAGGAAGAATAGAACCATCATGAATATGGTGAGAAGTATGTTGAAAGGAAAGAATTTACCTAAAGAGTTTTGGGGTGAAGCTCTGTCGACTGCAACATAAATTTTGAACAGATGTCCTACAAAAAAGCTAGAACGAATTACTCCAGAAGAATGTTGGTCTGGTGTGAAGCCTAGCTTGACTCATCTGAAGGTATTTGGATCTATTGCACATAGACATGTGCCAGATCAGTTGAGAATAAAACATGATGACAAGTCGAGTCAAATGATTCTAGTTGGATATCATTTGATAGGAGGTTACAAGTTATTTGACCCAGTGAACAAGCAGATTGTGATCATCAGGGACATGATTATAGATGAGCTTAAAGAATGGGATTGGACTGAAAATGTCAAGAAATATTCTGTGGGAATCCTACTTGAAGAACCAGAAACTCAAGTCGAAAGAGAAGTTCGACAAGAGGAACCAGCAGTTATAGATCAACCAAGTACAAGCAGACCTCAAAGAACAAGACGCGTGCCTGCAAGATTGTGTGATTACATTAGATGATGTGATATATAATAAAGGTGAGTTTGTACATTATGCTTTCTATGAAGATGTCGAACTTGTCAATGTAGATGAAGCATTGAAGGATTCGAAGTGGGTGAAAGCAATTACTAAGAAGTGAAGTTTATCAAAGACAACAACACTTGGCCACTTGTCGAATTGCCTCAAGGCAAGAACGAAATTAATGTCAAGTGGGTATACAAAGTGAATATGAATTCTAAAGGGGAAGTAACTCGACACAAAGCAAGGCTTGTGGCGAAAGGATTTCTACAGAAAGAAGGAATAGACTTCGATGACATTTTTACACCTGTTTCTAGGATCAAATCAATCAGGTTATTTATTGGTCTAGGAGAAATAAACAGATGGCACATATGTCAGATGGACGTGAAGTGTGCATTCCTGAATGGACCCTTAGACGAAGAAGTTTATGTTAAATAACCAGTTGGGTTTGTGAAACATGACAAAGAGAGAAAGGTGTACAGGCTACATAAAGCCCTGCATGGATTGAAACAAGCTCCAAGAGCTTGGAATAAGAAATTTGATAGTTTCCTAAGGGAGAAGGAATTTGTAAAGTGCACAACTGAACATGGAGTATATGTAAGAAGAAGCAATAGTGAATTTCTTATACTATGTCTCTATGTCGATGATTCGTGGATAAGAGGTAGCTGCAAAAGTGAGATCGAAGAATTCAAAGGTGATCTCAGCAAGGAATACTAAATGTATGATATGGGTGAGATTTCATATTTCCTTGGCATCGAATTATACAAGAGTAGTAGAGGTTTGATGATGCATCAAATAAGATATGCAGGAGAAATTCTCATGAGATTTGAGATGGAAGAATGCAACTCAACTTCGACACCTGTAGAACCAAGACTGCAACTGTCAAAATATGCAGATGAAGATGATGTTGACCCAACCCAATACAGAAGACTTATTGGGTCATTGAGATACCTTTGTCATACAAGGCCTGACTTAGCATATAGTGTAGGTATGGTAAATAGATTCATGCAGAAGCCAAAGGTATCAAACAACTTCCTACATGCTTTACAGTCTGTTCAAAAATGTAAGCACCATAATTAAACAACTTCTTATTTCCAACATCATAGATAAATTTTCCTAAACCAACTGTAATGGTTGAGGTAATGATTGCTAGGGACCCAATTAGCAGCTCCAGTTCTATGCAGGATAACATATTTCACACTTAACTTACTAACAGGAAGCTTATTCTTCATAGGCCAATCACTCACTTGGTTTGCAGTGATGGCTTTGCACACTTGATTATCAGTCACTTTTAACTCATACTAATCATCTTCAGACTTGCCAAGATATCTATTGATGACAGCAGGGGAAAATTCAACACATCTACCTCTAACAATCACCTTCCTAAATTCCTTACTTCTGTGATCAGCATAATCTATTGGAATATTAACAATAAATTCCCTTACAAGAGTTTCATAACAATTTGCAAACCTGGTGACAGACTTCATCAAGCCAGCAAAAGAAATCAGCTCCATAATCTCTTTGCACTCCAGTGCACCTGCTCCCAACTCTATTTCAAGAGCAATCCTTCTTTGGAAGACACATTTCCATTTTTCATCATTATTAACAAAATGGAAGGAAATATTTTCAAGAGGAGCACCAGGCACCCTGACAAAAGGCTTCTTGCTTACAGACTTCTTCAAAGGAGAGATGTCCTAGACATCATCCTCGACATCATAAGAAGAGTCAACATCTTCTAGCATTGTATCTTTCTTCTTACCTTTAGATCACTTCACAAGTGAGATGTTCTAGACATCATCTTCATCATCATCTGAGGAGCTATCAGGTCTAACTTTTTTGTTGGAGGGAGGAACTGCTTTACTCCAGGGCTTTAGGGGACCGTACATAGTCTTATTCTTGATACTATTGGCAGAGGATGTGACATCCACAACCTTCCATTTTCTAGACTTGAGCCTTTTAGAAATTCCATGCACCACATTGGAAATAAGGTCATTGTCAGACAGCTCATCAACATTCACCACATTCTCAGCATTTGGATTCTTTGCAGTTTTGGAGCCAGCAACATCTTCCTTAGCAGAAGAGTCCTTCTCAACAAATGATGTCTCAACATATTTTTCAACATTAGCTTCCACTTCTTCTAGAACAGATGTAGAAAACTTTCCAAGTTCACTTTCAGCAACATCTTTCTTTAAGATAGATGATTCAATAACATTTTGAGGATCAATACCTTTGCCAGCCTGAGTAGGAATTCTGGAAAGAGAAATAAAAATTCTAGCCACAACAAAACCCTCATTTAACACGCTATCTACCAGCCTTCTAATACTCCTGTTAACATTAACAATGTCTTCTTCTAACCTATCATCAGTAGTATTAGGATCATTACCTTTAGAAGTGTCAAAATCGTCTTCGGATTTCTTTGCATGGGATAATATGGGTTTCTTGAACTTCTTCTCAAGATGTGGAACAGTTGTTAAAGGAGCGATGACAAGGAATTTATCAAGGGAGAGATCCTCGGGATGGTTGACAGACTTTGACCTAGAAGCCTTGGTTTTATCAAAAGAGCACTTTGAGGGAGACGAAGCATGATGTTAAGACATCTTTGAATATTTTTGAACAATGAGATGAAAAATAACAAGGGTTCTTTTTCTATAAAGGAGAACGAAGAGGTTGTGAAAATATAAAGAAGTAAAGTCGTAGAATGTAGGAGAGTATTTGAGATAATCTTGAAATGATTGCTTAAGATACTTAATTTGTTGGAAACATAATAAATGATATAATATCACTTTAATGATATTCCCACACGCCCTTAATTGCTACAAACCCTCATATATGTAGATCCATAGTTTTCCTCTTAAGTTCTCAAACTGGTTTTAATCCAAAGCCTTAGTGAAAATGTCAGCCAGTTGTAATTCAGTAGCTACATGTTCTAAGGCAATAATATTTTCTTCAACAAGCTCTCTTATGGAGTGATGATGGATATCAATGTGTTTGGTCCTGCTATGTTGAATAGGATTTTTTGATATATTTATGGAACTCATATTGTCACAAAATAATGTCATGACATCCTGTTTAACATTATACTCTGTCAACATTTGTTTCATCCAAACCAATTGAGAGCAACTGCTTCCTGCAGCAATATACTCAGCCTCAGTAGTGGACAAAGACACACAGTTTTTCTTCTTACTGAACCAAGATGCGAGATTAATTCCCAGAAAGAAACATCCTCCTGATGTACTTTTTCTATCATCCACACTTCCTGCCTAATCAACACCACAATAACCACTTAAAGCAAAGCTAGATCCATGAGAATATAGCATACCATAGTCACTTGTATCATTCACATATTTAATAATTCTCTTCACATGGCTGGCATGGCTAAATTTAGGATCAAATTGATATCTAGAACACACCCCTACAGTAAAGGAAATGTCAGGTCTACTAGCTGTGAGATATAGAAGACTGCCTATCATACTTATGTAAAGACTTTGATCCACACTTACTCCTTTTTCATCTTTAGACAACTTCAGATGTGTGGGAGAAAGTGTTCTCTTGTGATTGGAATTTTCCATCCCAAATTTCTTTAATATATTCTTCGCATATTTTCTCTGAGATAAGAATATGGAATCTTCCATTTGTTTTACTTGCAGACCAAGAAAGTAGGTTAACTCACCAACAAGGCTCATCTCAAATTCTGACTGCATTTGCTTGACAAAATGTTGAACCATCTCATTTGACATCCCACCAAACACAATATCATCAACATAAATCCGTGCAATCATGATGTTCCCTTCTTCTTCCTTGACAAAAAGAGTTTTTTCTATGCCGTCTTTCCTATATGCATTCTCACCAAGAAATCTTGTCATTCTCTCATACCAAGCTCTTGGAGCCTGCCTTAATCCATACAAAGCTTTCTTTAGTTTGTACAAATGATTAGGAAAGCTTGGATCAACAAATACCTTAGGTTGTTCCACATAAACTTTCACATTCAAATAACCATTTAAGAAGGCACTCTTTACATCCATTTGAAACAACATAAATCTCAGAATGCAAGCAACTCCTAAGAGTAGTCTGATTAATTCAAGTCTGGCCACAGAGGCAAAGGTTTCATCAAAATTAACTCCTTCAATTTGAGTGTATCCTTGTGCAATAAATCTTGCCTTATTTCTAGTAACCATCCCTTTTTCATCGGATTTATTCTTGTACACCCATTTAGTGCCAATCATATTTGTCCCTTCAGGTCTTGGAACCAGATCCCAAGCTTCATTTCTTCTAAATTGTTCTAGCTCTTCTTGCATAGAATTAATCCAGAACTCATAAGTTAAGGCTTCTTTGACATTCTTAGGCTCGATTTTTGAAACAGAGTAAGAGTTTGACATCCCTTCTCTTGATCTATTAGTAACTCCTTTATTTAGATCTCCTATAATAAGTTCCTTAGGATGATCTCTCTGAGCTCTGATTGAAGGCCCTTTATTGAGTTGATTGGGCTCAGGCTCTTCTTGAGTTGGATTAGGATCAGTACTTTTGTCATTAGATTATGTTGGAATGTCTGACAAAGATGTTCCAACATTTTCTAAGATATCTTCTTAATTGTTCCATCCTCTATCATCAATAATAACATTTTTGGATTCCATCACAACCTTAGTATTGGAGTTAAAGACTCTGTAAGCTCTGCTATTTGTAGAGTAACCCAGGAATATTCCCTCATCACTCTTGTGATCCATCTTCCTTCTCTGTTCACGATCAACTAAGATGTAACATTTACTTCCAAAAACATGAAAGTATTTGACAGTAGGTTTTCTTCCCTTCCATATTTCATACAAGGTGGCTGAGGTGCCTTTCCTTAGAGTGACTCGGTTATGGATATAGCATGTTGTATTCATAGCTTCAGCCTAAAAGTGGTAGCGTAACTTCTTAGCATGAATCATAGCTCTGACAGATTCCTGAAGAGTTCTGTTTTTGTGTTCCACAATCCTATTTTGCTGAGGAGTAATGGGATCGGAAAATTCATGAATGATTCCTTCAGAAGAAAAAAAATCAGCAAATTTATTGTTCTCAAATTCCTTTCCATGATCATTTCTGATTCTGATGACATGACTATCCTTTTCTCTTTGAAGTTTTTGACAGACATCTTTAAAGACTTCAAAAGTTTTTGATTTTTCTCTGATAAAACTTATCCATGTGTACCTAGAGAAATCATCTACAACAACATAGGCATACTTCTTTCCACCAAGACTTTCAACCTACATAGGTCCCATCAAGTCCATGTGAAGAAGTTCCAAAACTTTTGATGTGGTGAGATGTTGGATCTTCTGATGTGACATATTAGTTTTCTTTCCAATCTGGAATTCACCACATACTCTCCCTTCTTCTATCTTGAGCTTAGGAATCCCTCTCACAGCTTCTATAGATATGATTCTTTTAATTCCTTTCAGATGCAAGTGTCCCAGTTTTTGATGCCACAGTTTAACTTCATTTTCTTTGGCTAAAGAACATGTCGAGGAGAAGTTTAACTCTTGGGTAACCCATAAATAGCAGTTTTCTTTAGATCTTATTCGTTTTATAATAACTTCATTCTTCTTATTGCAAATGAGACATTCTATCTTGGTGAAGTTTACTTTGAACCCTTGATCACACATTTGACTTATACTTATTAGGTTAGCTGTTAACCATTTAACAAGTAACACATTATCATGTTTTGGGACTCCTGAACATTCCGGATTTCCAACTCCTCTGATTTCACCTTTGGCTCCATCACAAAAAGTCACATAACTGGTGGAGTGAGATTTGATATCTACCAACAAATTCTTAACACCTGTCATGTGTCTAGAACCACCATTGTCAAAGTACCAGTCATCTTTGGTTGTGACTCTGAGAGAGGTATGAGCTATGAGACTAACAACAATAGTCTTGGGAACCCACTGTTTCTTCTTTTTTCTATTTTGAGAGATTTGATCAGTCTTGGGAAGAGGAACAGTTTTAGGGTACCCATACAACTTGAAACAGAAAGGTCTTATGTGACCAAACCTTCCACAATGGTGACACCTCTAGGGCTGGAATTTCTCTCTGGTGTGATTAAATTTTTTCTGGCCATGATGTTTTCCTTGATGTTGAGACATTTGATTCGACATCTTTGGTTGAGACTTGGCATGAGTGGAATAGTATGAAGGTTCTTCTGAATAAGGTTCCTTTTTCTCATTAAAACCTAGACCACTCTTGTCTCCTGTCACTCTTCCCACTTGAAGAATTTCATCTAATGTGTCAAACCCATTATTCAGCATCTTGAATGATTTGACCACTATGTCAAGATTCGAATTCAGAGAAGTCACTTCACTTTCCAGACTAGAGATAGTTTTCAAACACTCTTTCCTTTCTGCCTTCAACTTAGTTATGAGAGCTTTCTGTTTCTCCCCTTCTTGGCAAACTTCTTTACTTCTGAGACACAATTCTATGTACGAGGAAGCTAACTCATCAAAGGTTAGTTCACCATCACTAGAATCTTCATCAGAAACACATTTTCCTATCAATGCTTTAACATACTTGGAAGATTCCTCTTCAATATCACTCTCAGAGTCCTCTTCAGACCAAGTAACAAATAGATTCTTCTTCTGTTTCTTAAGATATGTCGGACATTCAGCTCTAATGTGACCAAAACCTTCACATCCATGACATTGAATTCCCTTCCTTTGAGTGGATTTTTCTTCAGCCCTTTTTCTTCCAAACTCATTTGACTTATGGATGTCAGATGAGATGTTCTTGACATTTGATCTTGGGTTTCTATCCATCTTATTTATCACTTTGTTAAATTTTCTTACAAGCAGAACTAAAGCATTAGATATTCCTTCATCTGTATCCAGATCACAATCCTCCTCTTCATCTTTAGTATTGGTTACAAAAGCTATGCTTTTGTTCTTCTTTTCAGATCTTTCATTGATGCTTAATTCAAATGTCTGAAGGGATCCAACAAGTTCATCCATTCTCATCTTGTCAATGTCTTGTGCTTATTCTGTGGCAGTCACTTTCATATCAAATCGCTTGGGGAGAGACTTAAGCATCTTTCTCACCAATTTGTCTTCAGGTATTTTTTTCCCTAAAGCACTGGATGCATTAGCAATCTCAAGAATGTTCATATGGAAGTCATTAATACTTTCATCATCCTTCATTCTCAGATTTTCAAATTTGGTGGTGAGCAACTGAAGTCTTGACATCTTAACTTTGGATGTGCCTTCATGGGTAGATTGAAGAATTCCCCAGGCATCCTTAGCTACTTCACATGTGTTTACTAATCTGAAAATGTTCTTGTCAATTCCATTGAATATAGAATTCAAGGCTTTAAAATTTCCAAGTGCAATTTCATCCTCTTCTTTAGACCAATCTTCTTCTGGCTTTAACTCAGAAGTAGGTTCTCCATCTTCTCCCCATTTGACAGGGTGTTTCCATCCTTTTAAGACAACTTTCCAAGCCCTGTTGTCCAAAGATTTTAGAAAGGACACCATACGTGGTTTCTAATAGTCATAATTGCTTCCATCCGAAATGGGTAGTCTGTTCACGAATCCTCCTTCCTTGTCCATAGTACCAGAAAGTAACTTCCCTAGATCTCACCCAGATATACAGTAGGATGTCTGCTCTGATACCAATTGAAATTCTGGTATCAGATATGTGATGTCGAAGGAGATGTAACGACACAAATATATGAGGACAATATAAAATGCAACAATATAAAAGCAGTAAAAACACAAGGGATTGTTAACCCAGTTCGATGTACAACAACACCTACTCTGGGGGCTACCAAGCCAGGGATAAGTCCACTAAATAGTATCAATTCATAGACCCTCAGTAAATAACCATTTTATGATCTAATAACTTAATCACTACCCGTGCTATACTTCTACCTAAGACACACGTAGGAATGAGATCCTCCTCAAATCCCTTCAATCACTAACAGTGGAAAACAACAGAATTATTAAGTTTGAAAAACTTCAATCATTCAATACTTAAAAGCTTATGAACGATCCATAATTTACAACTCAACTAACAAATTACAACTCAAGTATTGAAACAATACTAGAGTGTATTACAATTAACAAATTCATACTTTTAAACACAAAGAATATATTTTTCTTCAATTGTTGATATTGTACGAATAAGGTTGCAAGTCCTTATAAAGGCACAACAACTTCTTTATGGGCTTGGACTGAAAAAGAAATATTGCAATATATTGAATCCCTTGAATATCTCCATGAAAGTAGTCCAAGATATAAACCATAAAGATAAGACAGATCGAAAAATATTCCTCCATATTTTTGGCAAGTTATAAACCACAAAACCTGAATAAGGCGTGCTTAAAAACAGGAAATAGAAAATCTTAAAAACACATCCAGATCAGAAGGAAGATGTTTATACATCTTCTTTGATGTCATTCAAAATCAGTTGAGATGATTTACTTCAAATGTCAAGACATTAAGCAAAACATTACCAACATAGTGTTTTACCAAAATTACTGCCAACAAAAACTTATAGTTGTTATAATCTAAGTTGGGTTGAGAATTATAAGGGTTTCATCAAGAAGAAACTAAAACATACAAATATTGTGCATCATCTTCAACCTTCCATCTATGTATACACACAAACAAAGTACACATAATCATTCATTATTTTGGTTCCATCTAGACTTGGTTGATAATATTCAACTTAGGTTGGTTGTAACCTAAAGTTATGTTGAGAATATTTGGTGGTTTCAAATAAGAAAACCAAGACGGGGTTTAATTTCAAGATCATTGAGATTTAAAGGTTTTGGACAAGATTTCACAATTGTGGATTCGATTGAGTGAAGAGCTTTGAAGACGATGGGTCTTTATTGCAATGGTATAGCGGCAAGCAAAAAGTAAAGCATTATTTTACCGGGTGATATAGATTATATCATATCGTGTCCACATAGATTGGTTATCGAGTCACCGTTCGACAAATCATTCGCTAATGAGTTTGGGGGTTTGAATAGAAAGGATAAAAGTTATCAACAGAAAATAAATGTAAACAAAAATAAAAGAAAAATGAATATCTTATCAAGAGTGCATATATTATACTTCTCACAGACTTAAACCTATCGACCAGTTATACTCAACCTACAATACTCGTCAGTGTCACCACGTATCACTCATAAACTAAGTCATTCCTAACCCAAATTGAGAGACCTAATGTATCACCTCGGTAGCATCTCTCAACCACCTCAACAACACAGAAGTCAACCGTGATAATCGCATCGACGATATCTCAGAGCGACACAACCAACACAAAGGCATTAATCACAGACACCCAAGTGAATGTCAGCTCTAAATCTATCTCTAGAATCCATAAACTAACATATTATGATCCTAGATAAGAATCTGAGCATTATATGTCTATAACAACCCAAATCCCGAGCACAAAGCAAAAATCCAGGATAATAATCGACAAAGATTTGTAAATAACGTTTTATATAATGCCATGGGTGACAAATATACACGAGTTCAAAGTAAATACATATACAAACCTAACTAATAGAGAATACACAAAGAAAAAGAGAAATGAACCAAAAATCTATCGGTTTGTCAACACTGATTGAAGAGCAATCCACCTCGGATCATCCGTATACAAGCTCCATAGTTGTTATCTAAGCTAATCCACTACAAAAATGAGGTTGATGGAGTTGGGAGATCAAAAACCACACCCAAAACCATCAACTTCCAAAATAAAATGAAAAGGAAATATAAACAAAATTAGATCTGCATGCGTCGCCCGATGACATAAAAGCGTCGCTCGACGACGGCTCCTAAACACAAGGCCCAGAATGCGCCACACATGCAACTAGTCACAAATATCTTCCATTGTCGGACGAAGGAAAAGCTTCGCCCGACGACACCTTTATTTCTCGGCTAGCAACACTGTAGCAAAGCAAGGGAGAAGATTTACTCCATCCTATTGCTCTACAGTCGTCCGGTGACACCTCTATTTCTCGTCCAGCGACACAACAACAAAGCAAGGCAGAAGATTTAATCCATCCCATTGCTTCACTGTCACCCAATGACACAGACGCGATGTACCTCGCCCGACCATCGCCCAACGATACACACCAGTCCATCAACTTTTTTGTTTTTCTCTTCACAACTTCAAATAGATCTCTCTTCTTGGCCTTATTCCTTTATTGATCCAACAATGCATCTTGGAGATTTTATTCCTCTTGCTCCAACAATGCTCAAATACCTATAAAAATGAATACAAAATTATTAAACTGTACACTATGTACAAAAAAATGCACTATACACAAACTAAACGGATTTACGAATAAAAAGGGGGGTTATTCAACCAATATTAACATCAAATAGTCGATAAATGCAACAAAAAGTATAAACAAAATAACTACAATTTTGCACTTATCAGTCTTTCAAATGAGTAGCATGATACAGTGAATCAAATTGGTAAATATTGGGATTACGGTAACATGCAATTGGATTCGATCAAGTGAAAGCTTTGAACATGGTGGTGTTGAAAAGGAGTAGTGTGAGACGCTGAATCAATTGGTGTTAACGGGCCACTTGGTAGAGTTAAATATCAGGGGGAGAGACATTTCTAGGATTAAACAAACTAAGTATTTGTAGGTTTGGATTGCTTCAGTTCTCTTGTAAAAAACTATTTTGCATAAGTAAGAAATTTATCTCAATTCCAAACAGGATTGGAAGGGGGAGATGTAGTCATAGCTAGGACGATTGGTGAACTTCCTAAACAAATTCTTGAGTCGTTCTCTCTCTCTCTCTCTCTCTATATATATATATATATATATATATATATATATATATATATATATATATATATATATATATATATATATATATATATATATATATATATATATATATATATATATATATATATATATATATATATATATATATATATATATATATCATTTACATTTTGTTAAGCCAATTTGTTAAACTCTTTGATTGTGCAATTAATTTGTATAGACAAATCCTTTGTTTGTATAAAGTACTGTGTTGATTATCTTATAATATTTTATATTGTAAGATGTTTTTCATACCAACAAAACTCAAAGGAAAATTTGAAAAATTAGGTGCACGACAAGTGTTTGATAAATTATTTCACTTAGTTTTGTAAACTGCACACTAAGTGTTTGATAAATTGCTTTGCTTAGTTTTATCATTTGTTTCGTTGGATATTGGTTGGACTTGTAATTTTTAAACAATTACTTAAGAAGTTTATTGTATTAACACCTTATTATCATCATTCAATTGAGTAGTTGATATTGTACGCATATCCGAGCCTCCTATAACCGGTTCGGTTTGGACGACTTATGGTCTAGGATACGACTTTCGCTTGGCATAGTTTTTGCTTAAATTTTTCAAAATAGTTTTTAAGCAATTATTTTCATTGGGGGTCTATTCAAATCTCTCTAGATAAGTTTTCATCGTCTAACAAGTGGCATCAAGAGCCTGGTTCACTCTGTATGCTTAAAAAATTCTTATTAGATAATGGTTACCGAACATAAAAAGGTGTATAATAGAGTGTTTGTATATAGCGGGGAAAACTATGGTTATTTGAATGTTTGTATGTGTATTCATATCAATTCATATAGTAAGGGTATGAGGGATGCCATTGTCAACGGTCTAACAAAAATTATCGTAATCGTAGATGGTGTTACCATACCCAAACCGTAAGCACAATGGAATAATGATGATAAGGAAAAGTGGGGTTACGACTGGAAAGCACAAAACATTCTCATATACTCTCTTAGTGTTGATGAATTTTATCGTGTTTCCTATTCTGAAACCACTAAAGCTATGTGGGACGCATTGCAAGTTTCCCATGAGAGGACCAATGAAGTCAAACAAGCTAGAATTAATACAATAAATCAAGAGTTTGAACTATTTTGCATGAAGCATGGTGAAACCATTGCCGAAATACGAAATAGGTTCACTCATCTCATTAATCGTTTGAATGCATTTTGAAAACCGGTGTCTAATGAAATTGCAGCTAATAAAATTTTGAGGTGTCTTAATAGGGAATGGCAACCAAAGGTCACTTGCTTAGAAAAACATGAGAAGAAGCATGAAAAGAAGGTAAAGAAAGAGAAAAGCCAGGACAAGGTGGTAGAAAAGAAGTCTATTGATGTAAAGGCTTCTAGCTTAAGATCCTCAACAAATGAGCAAAGTGATAGTGATGATCGTGACAATGACAATTTGGATGATAAAGAAATGAGGTTGTTTGCAAGAAGCTACAATATGTACAATAGAAAGAACAGATTAAATCACTCCGACAAAAACCTCATCAAGTTTAGAAGACAATTCTCACCCTCAAAGGAAAATGACAACAACAAAGGAAAATCAATAAATGCATGCTAAAATAGTGGAAAATCGGGTCATTATAGGCCGGGATGTCCATCTATTAACAAAGACAAAGAAAAAGGGAAACACATGAAGTCTAGAAAATCTAGAAGAGCTTACGTCGCTTGGGAGAGAGTTGTAAGAGCTCAAGTGATAATGGAGTAGAATCAAATATATGTCTCTCCACCCGTCATCGTTAAAGGAAGAAAAATAATGTAAGTCATGCTAAATATGAAAATGTTGATGAATTGTCTTATTCTGAATTACAACTTTCTTTTGACAATCTACAAAGAGAAGCTTTAAATGATTTTAAAAAGTTAGCTTCACATTAAAAGATTTTTGGTACTTTGGAAGCTAAGGTTTTATATACTGAAAAGCAAATGGAAGCTCTAAAGCATTCTATATTAGATAGTCTAAAAGTCAAAAAGGAGGATGATGAACCATCTAGATCGATTATGAAACTTGTCAAACTTGGAAAAAATAGGCTAGCACTTTTAAGGCTAAATTGGACAAGGCATCACAACCAAAGGTTGCATTTGTTGTTGATCATTCTATAATTAAAAGGAGTATAAACAAATCCCACAAAAGGATATTTGGAATAAAAAGGATTCAAATAGTAAATACAAATCACCTCATAATTTGACTTGTCTTTATTGTTGCAAGAAATGCCACACTATTGAAAAATAAAATTTAGAAGCCTTTTAGTTCCTAAAGGTGGTTTTCAATGGTTGCCCAAATTCAACCATGTTTTCACTCACTCCCAAGGACCCAATCAAAGTTGGGTACCTATCATCTTTGTTTGATCTTACAGATGAAATTCCTTGGCTCTATAGAGAGAAGATGGATTCTCAATAGTGGGTGCTCAAGGCATATGACGGGAGACATTTCCCTATTCTTCGACTTTGTGGGGAAGAGGAAAGTCTTTTTATCCTATGGAGATAACACAAAAAGTGAAATACTTGGAAAATATAGTGTAGGTAATCCCTCATCCACTACTATCTTTGATGTTATGTTAGTTGAAGGCCTTAAACATAGTCTTCTAAGCATTATCCAGTTGTGCGACAATGGGTATAAAATATCTTTTACTAAAGATAGTTGCATGATTGTACACAATGAAAAAATGAATTGCATGTTTAATAGTGTGAGGGTAAAAAACATCTATATGCTTAACTTGAGTGATGTATTCTTGACCAATTCTAAATGTCTTGTTACCATGAATGAAGATTCATGGCTATGGAATAGGAGTTTAGCACATGTCAACTTTGACTTGCTTAATAAAGTGGTTTCAAAAGATCTTGTAATCATTCTCCCAAAAATAAAGTTTACAAAAGATCACTTATGTGATACGTGCCAAACGAATAAGCAAACAAGGGTCTCATTTAAATCTAAAACTTGTGTTTCATTATTGAGACCCCTTAAGATTCTCCACTTGGACCTTTTTGGTCCTTCACGAACCAAAAGCCTAGGTGATAACTATTATGGTTTTGTTATCATGGACGATTATTTTAGATTTTGTTGGACCATTAATTTCTTAAGAAGCAAAGATGAAACCTTTGTGGCTTTCACATGTTTTTCTAGGTTATTGTCATACCCTAATTTTTACCCCTAATGTCCCGTGTCATTTTTCATCATACATCACATCAACATTACGATATTGGTTGCCTTCCCCCTCTCTCTCATTGATTTTTCCTTTACAGAGATCACCAAGCACCCATTTGTTTTTGTATGTCTTTTATGTTTTATATTTCACTAACTTATAACCAAAATTCAAAAATATGTTTTGTTTGTTTGTTTCTCATACAAAATAGGGCCTTGAATCAAGAAGTTCAGGAGATGGTTCCTCAAATAGGGTTGTCATTTACTCAAGTCAAAAACTGATTCTCAAAGACCTATTTTTCAAGGTCGTGATCTATAATCTCAATGAATTGAAGAATTAGAGTTTTGGTTCATGATTATTGAGGATGTATTTTTCTTTAAGATACAGTGCTATTCTTCTCCAAAGTTCACCAAGGTCTTGAATCAAAGTTTATTTCTTTGTACTTCTCATAAGATCAGGGTTTCAATATTTTGTGTTCGAGTATGAAGTGAATTAGGGTTTCTCCTCAGCACGAGATTCTTTCCTACACCAGTCTTCCTCAAGATTAGGGATGTGTATCATTGTACTTAATCTTGATAAGGATCTTCAATTGAGGATCATTGAATTAGGGATTGGTAATTCATTGTGAGTTTATTTCTCATCAAGATGCATTGCTTTTATGTCAAGATTCTGTTTGATTTAAGATACAAAGCCAAGTCATGGTTCAAGAAATAAGGTTGAGGATTATTCGTGATGAAGGTCCTATTTGTTCTCATATATTTTTATTTCTTTGAACTTACAAATTTGAATTGGGTTTCATTATTCATTCAAGTAATTACTTAAGAAAAAAGATTCCTTGGGTTCAAGTTGTCAAGAATGGATCAAAGTTGGAAAAATGTTTATATGGTTTTCATGGCATACAAGTTATCAGAGTTTAAGGGGTTCACCATTTAAGTTCCATCCAAGTTTCATTAAAATTTCACCTTTTTTTCAAAATACTATTCCATTCATCAAGCTCATTTGTTTGGAGTACAAAAATCAAATTTCATTCAAGACTATTTATTTAAGGATTCATTCACCAATCATTATTGAATATCAATTATCATTCAATACAACATATTCATTTGCACTTTCATACACTATCCAAGAATCCAATACATTCCATATTACACAAAGTACACAAAACTATCATTGAACCTATTGCTTTCCTTCTTCAAACTTATTCTCCGCCTTGCCAAAGTGTTGTTAAAAAACTGTCCAAACCTCATGCTTAAACCTTCAAGTCCAATATGCCTTGCTAAACTCTTCCACACATGAGCACCACATAACAAAAATCGATCCTACTTCCCTATAAATACAATAAACCAGTCCAGAAATCCATATAACCAAAGCCAATTCATACATCCAAGTTTCCTTTTGAAAAACAATTCAAGCATCCAATTGAAACGATCTAGAGAATACGAAACTAGATCGAAAAACAAGGTAGTTATCCACAACATGAAAACAAAAGAGTGTTGTTTATGGAGGATTGCGGAAAATTTAGGAGAGCCAAAAATCTGCCATAAAAATATGGCGGATGGCGGAATGGAAAATTGCCGAAGCATGGCGGACAAACAAAAAACATTATTTATACTAAAAAAAAACAGTAATAGCACCAAAAAAAAAAAAAAAATCAGAAGTAATAAAAATTAGATAACATAATTTAATTATATATGGAGAAAACTAGAATTCATATATAAAGTAAAACAAATAGATGTGACAGGTCTTAAGTACTTCAAAATATTTCATTCATAAAAGATATTATAGAATAGAACTATAAAACATTATTGAATCTCTAATCTTCTTATCTAACTTCAACATAATCTTCTTTAAACTTATTTGGCATGAACATTTGGTGCAAGCTTGAACATTGCACTTCTTTTCCATTAGATGGTCTTTGGATCTTGTTATTCCTCCATTAATCAATTTTGTGAAAAAAATACAGCGAGTAAAGTTTGTATCTCATTTAACTATATCTATATATTTTAATCTAGGGTCACTTCTCTTTGAACCACCAACCCTAGAGGTTAGGGAGGTTTCCTGCTTTTCAGGCATTGTCTAAAACTACACAAAGTAGAAAATAAAATAAAAACATAGCACTTAAAAAGAGATAAATACAACACTAAAAAACAAGTCAGCAAAACTTTCAAAGCAAGTTTCCATCTGGTTCATCTCAACCATCCAATTTCTTAACAAACTTTCAAGATCAAGTGGATGAGATATTTTTCCCTCTAACTAACTCAAGAGAATATATAACAACATCTCATTCTTCATTCACGGGGATCCATTATTCACGATTCATTCACACAAAAACTCCACATAAAATTTTACCTATTAATTCTCTGTGCACAAAACTTCATATGCTTCCATCTTTATCACATCAATGCACACACATCACCAAATTTTCTCTTTCAATCTTATTCTATGAATCACAGTGACACCTCTATAATCAAGAAATAACGCACAACATCTTATCACAATCCGTAACAATGACGTAATCAAGCAAAGAAATAAAGAAGAAGAAAGCAAAAACTCGAAAACTAAAGCATATTGTTACCTCGGGTTTTCTTGAATCCGCCGTTTCTTTGAAGAGCCATCGGAGCATGAGAGAAGAGAATGAGAGTGATACTAATGCAAAGGTGTTGATGATGGGATCATAAGAGTGAGACGATGGAAAGAATCCACGAAGACGAGATGGAGGTCGACGCACGGTGACAAAGGCGATCAGAAATTGGATCGCATGGAAAAGGGAGTTGAGATCATTCCTTTTGCAAGCTTCAAGGAGTTATCGTGTTTGAGAAGGAGAAGTATGAGCACCACAATTTCTTTTGCCCTATCTGAGTAACCAAACACTGCATTGTTATATTTCGTTCTACTTTGATTGTTTCTTTAGTTTAATTTTTAATTAAAATTGAACATCTGAATTTGAATAAAATGTTGAATTGGTAATGCAGGTTGGGTTTCTGTTGGGCCTTTGTGCCATTGTTACTGAAGCAAAGACCTAGTTCCAGTTCACACCTCCCTATTTTGCATTTTCCTTGATTTTTCTTTTAGTTTTTTTATATAAAAGATACATAAAAAAATTAGGAATAATATACTTTATGATTTTTAGAAATCCTTTAGAAAACATTTGATTTTTCTATTAGTTTTTGTAATCATTTTATTTCACATTTTTGCTATGATCTCTGATAAATTTTAGCACCAATTTTGGGTAATAATTTTGTGTTATGTTGTTGAATAAAAGAGACTTGGTTGAAGAGTTTCAAGCATTTTTTGAAGCAAACTAAGAGCGCAATCTTCATCAAGGAAGCTTTCTGTAGAGTTTTCTTATTGTTTATGTGGCTTTGAAGAGGCAACAAACCTTCTCTGTTAAGTATCATCGGAGCTCTCTTTACTCTCTCATTTAAGCGTCATTTTAGATCATTCTTAACATGAAAAGCATAATAGAGATGCCACGAGCTGAAGTTCTACCTTTGCAGGCCCTATATTTGCATAGGTAGGAATCAATTTGTGATGATAATTATTGATCCTTTTAGAGATTTTTGCCAATGCTTAGAGGTGCACTTGTGAAATATTTTTGGGACACTTATTGACAAATTGAGATGTGATTATTAGCATGATTTGATGCATTTTTGTGTTGATGTTTAAGCCTTTATAGGTTATTTTCTAAGTGAATCATATTTTGATGCAAATTGTTGATGTTCGCATAAACTTTGACATAGTTGAATGAGTTATGTTCCTTTGAACTTGTCCATGATTTGAACCATGTTTGAATTTAACATCTTATGTTTAAGTTGCTGCAATGTCTAAATACCTAAGTGCTTTCATACCTTGATCAATTACATGTCATGTCCTAAGTAAACAAAATTTGTGATGTGAATTGTAGATTGCTTGCTTAGTCTTTGACCTAATGCATGATTTTATCCCATTGAACTTCTCTTTTCTTTGAGCCATGATTGAATGAATCCTCTTAGGTATCTTGTTGTCTTTGCTTGATGCCTATCTTGTACGCTTCCAAAATTCCTTGTATGTTAAGTTTTGATAACATGATGACACCTAAATACTTGTTTCATTGAGCATTTGTTGAGTTTGTTTTGCTTGGGACTTTGAAACCCTTTTGTTATTCAATCTGTGTATTAGGAACTTCTATGTATACATGTGTTACTTTGAAAATCATGTGATGCAGAAATAGTTCATCTGAGACAACAAGTTCATTTGATTCTTAGCTTACACTTGAGACATTATTATTAGTTTGTTGTGTATTACTTCTATGTATGGCTTTACTCCAAAGGAATGGGATGCATTGTTTGACTCGTTTCAATATCATTGCTCTTGTTTGGTTAGACATTTCCTACCTTAGATTTTGTTTTGTGTTTAAGATGGTCTTTTCATCTTCTCCCATTCTTCAATTTTAAAAACCTTCTCATCTTTTTCAAAGGATTCTTGTTTTCAAACTTGAACCACTTTCATAATAAACCTTGACTTTGTCAAGTGACTTTGTAATGTGAATTTTTAAAGTTTCTTTTCTTTAATCAAATGTCAATCCACTTAAACATATTCAAACACTTTCAAAAAGACATAAAAAACACAAACCTCACTTCAAACTTTTTGCCACTTTTGGCTTTTGTTTTAAAATTTTCATTAAAGATTAGACATGAGTCATATCCATGGTTGAAATGTAATTATCCCATGTCCATAACCTTGATTGATATAATGTTGAATCTTTTCCACTTGAAAGCGCTAGTGGCATACTTGTTGATGTTTATCCAAGTTCGAGCCCTTCTTTCATTTGTGATGAAATGATCCATCATTCTCATGTTTATGGATATTTGGTTGAGTATTCTCCCTAAGATGACAAAATATCTCTTCTCTTAAAATCAACCAACAAACAACTTTGTTCTTATTCAGAAGAATTATGTGGTTATGATTTCATCATTGCACATTGGTGGTACGTAGACACGAGGCTATTGAAGTCTTGTCGAATAAAAAATCATTAAAAAATGATTTCTTTTCTCATCTCCACAAACTTTTTGCAAACAACTCCTTTTATCCAAATACACATATTTTCAAAGAGGTTCCTATAGAGTACAATAGATGTTTAGGGTTCTAATACCTCCCCTTTGCATAACCAGCCCTCGTACCTAGATCTTTGTTTTATTAGTTTTATTTAAAAATTTCTTTGGGTTTTATTCTCTCTTTTCACATTCCTTTGAAAACAATAAAGTGCGGTGACTACTTTTACTTTATGAGTTAAGTTAATCAATAGCTCAATATTTATTTTTCACCGACAAAACAAATTAAATTTGATGAATATTGAAAATTGTTGCTATTCGAAGCGATCATGAAGGTGAATTTGAAAATCATATCTTTGATGAACATTGTGATAAACATGAAATTAAATATAACTTTTCATCTCCTAAGACTCCACAACAAAATGGTGTTGTGGATCATGAAAACCATGTTTTAGAGGAGTTGTCAAGAACAATTCTCAATGATAGTTCTCTACCTAAATACTTTTGAGTCGATGCTATTGGCACAATATGTTATGTCTTAAATATGATACTTATACGTCATATCTTATACAAAACTCCATATGAACTCTTGAAAGGTAGAAATCCAAATTTATCACATCTTCATGTTTTCAGTTGCAAGTGTTTTATTTTAAACAACGGTAAGGATAACCTTGGGAAATTTGACACGAAAGCTGATGAAAGTATCTTTTTTTGATACTCTCGATCTAGTAAAGCTTATAGAGTGTATAATAAGAGATTACTTATAGTTGAAGAGTCGGTACATGTTACTTTTGATGATTCTTACCTAAAAGATGTCGGGAAAGGTATTTATTTTCATGATACAGGTGCATCTAATGAAGATATACTCAAGGACACCGAAGAAGGTATTGATCAACCTAAATAAGTGAAATCTGAGGAGGAGGAAGATGACAATCTTGAAAAGAAAGAAGATGAAAGTCAAAATAAAGAGGGTGACCTTCCATTAGAATGGAGAACATCCAAGGATCATCTTATCAACAATATTCTTGGAGACATCACCAAAGGAGTAATAACTCGCTCTAAAAATAAGTAATTTTTGTTATCACTTTAGTTTCGTGTCTCAAGTTGAACATAAAAATGCAAAAGATTCCTTACTTGATGAACATTGTCTTATGGCCATGCAAGATGAGTTAAATCAATTTGAAAGAAATAATGTATGAGACATTGTCCCTCGTCCGCGAGATCATCAATTCATAGGCACCCGATGGGTTTTTGAAATAAACTAGACGAACCCGAAAAGATAACTAGAAACAAGGCCCGATTATTGGCTCAAGGATATAACCAAGAAAAGGAGATTAGAAGGAGTCTTGTGCTCTGGTTGCCCAACTGGAGGCTATACGCCTTTTACTAGCCTATGCATGCTCTAAGAATTTCAAGCTATTTCAAATGGATGTGAATAGTACTTTTCTTAACGGACACATTAATGAGGAAGTGTATGTCGCTCAACCTCCCGGTTTTGAAAGTCATGAATATCCTAATCATGTTTACACGTTCAAATGCGCTTTAGGGCTTGGTATGAGCGAATTAGAAAGTTTTTACTTGACCAAGGATACCCTAGAGGGAAGGTAGACACAACACTATTCATTAAGCGTCAAGGAAAACACATACTTCTAGTTCAAGTTTATATGGACGATATCATATTTGACGATATCATATTTGACGATATCATATTTGGTTATACTAACATGTATTTGGTCAAGGATTTTTCTAAGCTTATGTAGGGGAAATTTGAAATAATCTAATTGGAGAGTTAAACTACTTTCTCTGACTTCAAATTAAAAATCTCAATGAAGGAACATTCGTGTCTCAAACAAAGTATTGTCACGAATGACTAAAATGATTTGGTATGGATGATGCTAAATCAATCGACACTCCAATGGCAGCAAATGGTAACTTGGATAAAGATACAAATGGTAACGATGTGGATGTGAAGAAATATAGAGGTATGATTGGATCTCTTCTATATCATACTGCATATAGACCCGACATCATATTTAGCATTTGTATGTGCGCCCGATATCAATCGGCTCCAAAAGAATCACATTTAAAAGCGGTTAAGCGCGTCCTTAGGTACCTCTATGGCTCATCTAAGTATGTGCTTTAGTATTCCAAAGGAAGCAATTGTATTTTGGTTGGTTATTTTGATTCTAGCCTTGCTGGTTGCTAGTGGAATATGAAAAGTACTAGTGAAACTTGTCACATGTTTTCAAATTCCTTAGTCATTTGACATAGCAAGAAGCAAGTTTTGTGTCTTTGTCAATGGCTGAGGCAGAATACGATGCAACCAGTAATTTTTGTGCCAAAATTTTGTGGCTCAAATAACAATTACTTGAATTTGATATTAAACTTTCTTTTATTCCAATCATGTGCGATAGAACTAGTGAGATTAACCTAAATAAGAATCCGGTGTTACATTCTCGCACTAAGTACATTGAAATTCGTCACCATTTCCTATGTGACCATGTTGAAAAATAGGATATTGTATTTGAGCATGTTGATATTAAAGATCAACTTCCAGATATTTTTATAAAATCTCTTGCAAACGAACCATTTTTTAACATTCAAATGTGTGTGTGTGTATATATATATATATATATATATATATATATATATATATATATATATATATATATATATATATATATATATATATATATATATATATATATATATATATATATATATATATATATATATATATATATATATATATATATATATATATATATATATATATATATATATATATATATATATATATATATATATATATATATATATATATATATATATATATATATATATATATATATATATATATATATATATATATATATATATATATATATATATATATATATATATATATATATATATATGAGAGCTTACACATTATACAATTGCATCCTCCGTTCCATTCACTTATGAAGTAATTTCGTTCCTTTTATCCTTGAAAGTAAGCCTTTTCCTTAATGCAATATTGTTTATGTTTCAAATGCTTGATATACTCAATATATGATATTGCATGTATGTTCACTTCTAAATATTTCAATTGATAACTGTAATATGTGTCAATTTATATGCTTATAATGACTTCATGCTATTGACTCTTTCGCATTTGAAGCATATGATCTTTGTGTTCAAGCATGTTTTCTATTATTATTATTTCTTGCAATTCATGTGATTTGAGCATTTTTAGTCCAATTGCATCTCTTGATCAAGTTATGTCTTATTTCATGATAGTATATTTACTTTTGGTTTTAGTGGTGATTTAGTTTTTTCCAAGCTAAGCACATGCGTGTGCAGCATCGGGAGCACCAATGTGAAGTGTTGTGTAATTGTGACGATTTTGAAGGGTCTCAAGAGTTGGCTAGTGCACTATATTCATCATCTTTCACGCATTTGTTCTTATGGGGATGTGTATTTCCATTTATTTATGTTTTATCTCTTGTATTGTTCTATATATATGGGTATACATAAGTGTACGTTCTTATTTTTGAAAAACGCCTTTGTGTGGTATATTTATATATGTGTAATATATGATACTTCTCGTGGCTTTCTTTGTCTCTATTTGATACTGTCAAAGGGGGAGAAGCATATGCGGAGATTAATTTTGGGATGTACAAATTCAGGGGGATTCTTCATAAAGACACGAAAAGCATCATCGCAAGTTTTGAACTTTTTCCATCATAAAAAAGGGGAGTATGTGAATTCATTTGTCTCTTAAATAGATGTTTTGTATGATGTCAAAACTAGGATAGATCTAACTTTTCTTTATATTGAATGGTATTTATGAGTCATTGTGTGCACTCTTGCAATAGGGATCTTAGAATGCTTCTAAAACATGTTTAAAAAGGTTGTCAAAAGGTATCATACATCAAAAATCAATTTTTGCATAAAAATTAATTGGATGTGTCGACACATCCATACTATGCGTCAACACATATGGATCATTAATAAAGCATGTGTCATACCCCAAATTTGTCCGTCATGGTGCTACAGTCAAAATTATTTTCAAAATTAGGTTTTAAAATTATTTTGGTTCGTTTACACTAACATTCTTTGATTTTTATAAATATTCATTTTAAAATTATTTTGCTTATTTAAAAATATACATAATAATTTATTTGTATTTTTTAAAATAATAAATATTTGCTCGTCTTCATATACTTTCAATTGGGTTTTTGTTTAAAATAAGAAACATAGTACAATTGGTAAGGAATAAAGCTTGCAAATATAAGGTCACGGGTTTGAATCTCACTTGGTGCACTTTGAATATTTTTCTATCTATATATGTTACTAATTTTATTTCCATTTATATTCAAAAAAACCATTTTTATTATTTAAATATTATTTTCGTACTTTTAATTAATACAGTTTAAAAAATACATATTTATTTTATTTTATGCACTTTTTACCAAAATTTAATGCAAAAATTATAATAAATAATAAAAATATTACCTTTTATGTTTAATTGTTTTTTATTGGTCAATCAATGTCAATTTGTGTCATACTTATCTTATGATTGGTTAGCTTGGTGACTAAAGAAAATTTGATTTGTCAATTAACTTTATTTCATAATTTTTTGACCTAACTATCACTATAAATAGGTCACTCTTTCACACTATTTTTCATCTATAACTCACTAGAGTTCTCCTAAAAGTTGTTGCTCTTCACATCGAAGAACAACAACAAAGAAACCCTGAAGTCTCCATCAACAATCATTTGGAGATCAACAATCTTATCAATAATTATTTTAGGATTCTGAACAGAACACCTAATTTTTTTCTCACAATTGGGGGGCGAGTTTTCTAACGCCATCACACACAACCTCTGCACGTAGATTTCCACCGCCGCTGCCGTCACCTTCAGGTAAGTCTTTCTACTTATGCTTATGTTTTATTTATTTTATCATATATGTTTACCATGTGCTATATATATTTGACTCATATGAACCATGAGTATTGACAGTAAGTGGGGTAGAAAAATCCGAGTTACTAGGCACTAGTCACGATTCTAGTTTTTTTGTTTTGTTCTCTATAATTTTCAATATTAAGGATAATGCAACAAGAGTGAATTGTATAGAATTTTTAATAAAATAAGTTGTAGGCTAAGTTTTATATACTTTTGAAACTAATTTCGTTCATAGTACTTAATTTCTATGTAGGTTATTTTATAATATTAAATAATTTATTTTCAATTTGATTTTCCTTTTTATCTTTTAGGATGCAAATAAGTTTTCTTTATCCTATTAATAGGGTAAAAATTTAATTATTTTTTAAATTATTATTAAATCAAAATATTCATTATTTATAAACAAAAATAAAAAACAACTTTTTCTCAATTAATTAATTTAATATTTTACAAAGATATTACTAAATCCCGCTGCTTAATTGTAACCTAAGGTTGGATTGATAATCTTTAGGGGTTTCAAATAAGAAAACCAAGTTGGAGTTTTCCTTCAATATCATTGAGATTTGAAGGTTTTGGACAAGATTACACACTTGTGGATTCAGTCGAGTGAATAGCTTTGAAGACGGTAGTCTTGCAAAGGAGTAGCGTGAGACGGTGAATTAATTGATGTTAACAGACGACTTGTTCAAGTTAAAGATCAAGGGGAGAGACATTGTTAGGATCAACAACAAACTTAGGGTTTGTAGGTTTGGATTGCTTCATGTCTCTTGTAAACAACTATTTTGTATAAGTAAGAAATTTATCTCAATTCCAAATGGAATTGAGGGAGAATGTAGCCATAACGAGGATGATTGATGAACATCCTAAACAAATCCTTTTGTCGTTCTCTCTCTCTCTCTCTCTCTCTCTCTCTCTCTCTCTCTCTATATATATATATATATATATATATATATATATATATATATATATATATATATATATATATATATATATATATATATATATATATATATATATATATATATATATATATATATATATATATATCATTTATATTTAGTTAAGCAAATTTGTTAAACTCTTTGATTGTGCAATTAATTTGTATAGACAAATTATTTAATTGTTTAAAGTACTTTCTTGATTACCTTTATAATATTTTAGATTTTAAGAGGTTGTTCATACCAAAAAAGCATAAAGGAAAGTCGAAAATTTAGGTGCACAACAAGTGTTTGATAAATTGTTTCACTTAGTTTTGCAAACTGCACACTAAGTATTTGATAAATTGCTTTAGTTAGTTTTATCATTTTTTTGATTGGATGTTGGTTGGTCTTGTATATGTAAAACAATTACTTGAGAAGTTTATTGTATTAACACCTTATTATCATCATTCAATTGAGTAGTTCATTATGTACGCATATCTGAAACTATTATAATCGGTTCGGTTTGGACGACTTATGATCTAGGATACGACTTTCGCTTGGCATAGTTTTTTCTTAAAATTTTCAAAATGTTATAAAATAAAGAGAAGAGAGAAAGATAGAATGGTTATGTATTATTTCATCTGTGTCGATTTCAAGTACAATATGAGTCCTATTTATAGGACATCTGTAATAAGTATGAAGTAAATTGAAATCTCCTAATTGATGGACATCCATAATCATTTTATTTATAACACTCCCCATTAGATGTCCATAAAGAATATGTCTCATTAAAACCTTACTAAAAAAAAAAACCCAGTGGGAAAAAATTATAGTGAATGAAAAAGAGTACAACATTCTTTTTGAATGACTACCTCGTTACTAGTCAATACATATTATTCCAAATAAGAAAAAAACTATAGGGAGACAATAATCCATTGTTCTCTATAATTTTACATATTAAGGATAATGCAACAAGAGTGAATTACATAGAATTTATAATCAAATAAGTTGTAGGCTAAGTTTTATATACTGTTGAAACTAGTTTCGTTCATAGTACTTAGTTTCTATGTAGGTTATTTTATAATATTAAATATTTTATTTTTAATTTGATTTTCCTTTTTATCTTTTAGGATGCAAATAATTTTTCTTTATCTTATTAATAGGCTGAAACTTTAATTAGTTTTTTTATTATTATTAAATCAAAATATTCATCATTTGTAAACAAAAATACAAACAATGTTTTCTTAATTAATTAATTTAATATTTTACAAAGATATTACTAAACCCCACTGCTTAATTGGGACAAATTCAATTTATGAACTTGGGCCCTTATTACTTACACACTCCTGTATTTTACTACTAAACTAAGTTTACACCCCCACCAGTATTTTGGTCCAAGCTCAATATCTCAACTTGGGCCCTCACTTGCCAGACTCTCATATTTGACTACCCTGATGTAAAATGCACCCTCAACCAATTTGGGCTCAAAATATCTCTGGATCTAAATTTTCTTCTAAAAAATCGCCTAGTCTTAATTTTACACCTCTGTGCGTGAATGGTCTAAGTTTAATTTATGAACTTAGACCTTTAATATCTTCACCCCTCTCCGTGTTCTACCATACTCTTTATCAACGAAACACTTAAAATAGCTAACCAACGATCAAACAATTTTTCTACTAACATAATAAAACCCAAGACATTTTAGAAAAAAGGATTAAATAGAATTACTTTCAAATTTAACTATGAACTGCATCTACGATCACTCAACTTACAACCCAGACAAGGTTCAAAGATAATTCGAAATTAATTCTACGCAATCCTATAAAAACACAAACCAACACTACGAACTACGAATTAGGACTTTGATTCCTCATAAGAGGATACATAGGCATACGACTTAAAAACTGTGGCGAGTCCCCTAACTAAAAAATTAAAACCCTATTCCTAAACCTTAAACCTAAACCTAGTATCCTTGTGAACAAGATAGATGAATGATGCCTAACACCTTCCCTTCGTCTAAAGCGAGTCAAGACTTAGAATCTCTGTATCATCAATTAGGGTTATTCTGTTATACTCCTATCTTAGGATAAAAATTAATAGTGGCGACTCTATATTTTTTACCGGTTATTACAATAGGCGACTCTGCTGGGGACTCAACCATAGGGTTTAGAAGCTTCCCTTTTAGGTTTAGGGTTTTGTTTGGGATTTTGGTGTTTTCAATATTTGCTTTATGTATTTATTTTATTTATTTAGTTTTGTCTATTTACCTATTTTTATATTATTACCATTGTACTTAATTTATTTGTTGGTAGGGTTTTTAATTCAAAAATATATATTTGCAAAACCATAGAAAGAAGTTTCGTCTATTAGCCAAGGAGATATATCATCCCTATGGGTTTTTTTAACGACTTCACCTAGAGTCGGTGGAATTCCAAAAAAGGAATATGTCTCAAAAGGTATCCTCTTGGGGTATATAACTTTGAAATGAAACCTATGACTATTTGTATAACCCTAAACCAAAATCTCATGGCGAGACCTTTTACGACCTTGGAGATGAAAGGTTTGGTCTACAAAGAGGCTCCGCTTAAGGGATGCCTTAGTGCCTTTCCCTCTAGTGTAATCCATAACACCCTTAAGTAAACCACCTTTTGGGAAGGGTAGAATATTCGTAGGCCGAAACTAGGAACCTAACAACTAAGGATACCTTTCATAAATCTCGTTACTATGTCGCATCATCATGCATTCATACATTTTGCATCTCACATATTCATCATTTTCCATTTTCTTTGTTTGTCTTATTCACAGGATTAAAAAAATCAAAGGTTTTTGGTGAGTATCCTAAAAAGGGATGCCAAAGGGAAACAACTCCTCTTTGTTAGCGCCATAAAGCCAGATATGAAGAAAATAATAATCATCAAGGAGAAACCGCCTGAAAGAACCATGAAGATATTATTTCTTCCAATAGTTATTTTTGGTTCGAATATTTTTCAGTATCTGAATTGTATTCCCTTTTGAGGATGATTGTTATTTCAATAAAGACACTCTTTGTTTCCATATTCAAAATTTTATATTGATTTTGAGATACTCACCAATAAAAAAATGAAACCTAGAAAAATATATAAAGGAATCCAACGTGAATAAGAAAAAGGTTAAAAAAATTTGACATGTTCATATGCATCTATGCATTCACAAGTATTACATTTAGAAAAGTCATACATACAACTTATCATTTTTCAAAATAATTCTCCAGTTGAATCATTGGTAAAAAAAGCACTGTCTCTCCGACCAACATATCAAACAAGATCCCATCAAAAGAAAGTGATGGAAAAGATCGAAGAGAATCAAGCAACTTTAAAATAAGATTTGGATCATATGAAGGGTAATATCGACTCAATGAAATGAGACATGAGCCAATTTCTTCTAGCCTTAAAGAACATCATTGAGAGGTAAGAACAAATTCCTAGGGCATCCTTTGAGGAAGTAGCCTAGACTATTGGTGCATCGAGCGGTAACCAACCAAGAATAGAACTAGAGTCAAGACCTCTAAATTCAACTGTGGCTCAGCAAGAGGTCAGGAAAGCTGATACTGAAGGATTTGTCCCACCTCCACCAAAGGTAGGGGAATCTCATACCTTGTAGATTCCAATCAACAATCCACGCAACATGGATAATTACATAGACCTGAAGTATGGAGACCATGGCTTAGAAGATGTTAACCAGGCGCCTCAAAGGAGTTCCAGTACCAATGTTAATGAAAGTCCTGTGGCACTCACTCAGTTTAAAGCTCTTGAGGAAAGGTTGAAGGTTGTGGAGGGCTACGATGCTTTCGACGTTGATGCTCTCGAAATGGGCCTAGTTCCAGATGTGGTGATCCCTCCAAAATTCAAAGTCCCTGGCTTTGGAAAATATAAAGGACTCACATGCCTAAGGAACCATTTACGCATGTATTGCAGAAAAATGCATGCTTATGCTCAACATCAGAAGCTGGTGATACATTGTTCCCAAGAAAGTTTGAGTGGGGCATCTCTAGATTGGTATGTGCAATTGGAGGGAATTCATATCCAAACATGGGTAGATCTTGCCAACGCTTTCTTGAGACAATAAAAGTACAATTTGGACATGGCTCCTAACTGTATGCAACTCCAAAACTTATCTCAGAAAAAGGATGAATCTTTCAAAGAGTATGCTCAAAGATGGAGGGAAATGGCAGCCCGTGTACAAATGCCACTCCTGGAAAAAGAATTGGTCGATATGTTCATGGGTACTTTACAAGGGTTTACTATGATAAGATGGTAGGAAGCGCCTCTTTCAGATTTTCTGATTCGATAACTATTGGAGAAAGAATTGAAGCAGGCATAAAAAGTGGAAATATACAAGGGGCATCATACAATACTCCTTATAGTTTGAAGAAGCATGTTCCTAACTTCTCTAAGAAGAAGGAGGGAGAAATTAATGTTGTCGCATTATAACCAAGGGCACAACAGCCATTGGTGATTCCACTAGAACAACAACAACAGAACAGGTTTGAAAGGACCCTGAGAAGATTTGATCCTCTCCCCATGCCTAATAGTCAATTACTGTAGCACTTACTCAAAGCATCTTTGGTGCAACTAAAGCCACTAGCTCCTTCAATTAGGGTACTTGTGCCAAAGTATGATGTAAATACCAGGTGCGAATATCATGCCAACTCTCTGGGCATACAATATAAAAATGTTGGGCCTTCAGACATAAGGTTTAAGATTTGTTGGATTCTCAAGATATCACTTTTGACAAGCCAAATACCAAGACAAACTCCAAGAAAGAACATCATGGCATCTCCCCAGGAAGTCATACCTCCTTCCCCAAAAAAGTCACTTCCTTTTACAATCCTCCATGACCACAAATAGAAAGTCTCTTTATTTGAGACAACTTATGTATTATCCTTTCCAGGCGGAGTGCCTTGGTTAAAGAAGAAGTTGAGACCCGTTCTAGGCGAAACACCAGAATCTTGGGTAAAATTCTTATCTTTTTGCTATATTCAGTGAACGTTGATAGTTCATCGTCAGTGAACGGCGGTGATATGATATATTCTCTTTCTACCTTCAATGAAAGTTGGTAGACCATCGGCAGTGAACATCGATGTTTATTATATTTTTGCTATCTTCAGTGAATGTTTATAGTTCATCATCAGTGAACGGCGGTGATATGATATATTCTCTTTCTACATTCAGTGAAAGTTGGTAGACCATCGGCAATGAACGTCGATGTTTATTATCTTTTTGCTATCTTCAGTGAACGTTGATAGTTTATCATCAGTGAACGGCGGTGATATGATATTATTCTCTTTCTACCTTCAGTGAAAGTTGGTAGACCATCGGCAGTGAACGTTGATGTTTATTATCTTTTTGCTATCTTCATTGAACGTTGATAGTTCATTATCAGTGAACGACAGTGATATGATATATTCTTTTTCTACCTTCAGTGAAATTTGGTTGACCATCGACAGTGAACGTCGATGTTTTCTATCTTTCTCTCTGCCTTCAGTAAATGTTGGTAGCTTCGCCTTCATTAGAAGTTGGTGTGTCCTTTGATCATCCTACCATCCTCTCTAATTCAGGTCTTTTTGTCTACCAGTGATTTATTTTCCTAGTGGGGTTGCTCCTTTATTTCTTTATTATTGTTGCATCCCCAGTGTTATTTTTGCGTCTCTTTGGTCCTGTTCATATGCATTCATGATCATAAGCATTTGCATGGTATCTTAGGGCCAAAAATAGGGTTTGTTTTATATTTAAGTATCTTCGATCGCGTCGACACGAAGATTTTTAACCTTCGTATCTCCAGATAGAAGAAACTTAAATAAGGGCAGCTGTTGTACCCCAATGTTTGCCCCTAAGATCCCTTCATCATACCATGTTGATTCACTCACAACAAGATCACACTAGGTTTCTTGGTTCCCCTCCCTACTTTGAGTTTTTCTCCTTTTGAGGGATTACCAAGCACCTTGACTTATGTTCCTTTTGTGATCATGAATATTGTTTTGATTTCTTCACTTAACTAATAAAATACAATGTTGTCTTGTCTTGCTTGTTATCCATGTAAGTAAGGGCAATGAGATTTAATAAGTTACTCCATGGGTTCATGAGTTTATTTCCATGCCCTAGTCAATATAGATTGAGAAGTTCAAACCTCACCATTGGATTGGTTTTGGGAGAATTTTCATGGCAAGGTTGCATTGGTTCATCACATTTCAAGGTTATTAGATTTGACTCAAAAGTACAAGGGGTTGATTGGAGAAGTTGTCATGTTTGGACAAGGCCTTGTTCCTATTGGTCACAAGGGCATATTGCTCTCAAAATTCAAGATATGGAAGTGTTTTTGGTGGCTAATAATTCTCATTATCATCCTCAACAACTTCTATTCACAAAGAAAGAATATTGGTACAAGAAGTTTGTTCAAACTTGTCAAAGTTCCTCAAGGCATTCTCTTGATCTAGAAGCTAGGGTTTTGAACTTCAAAGGAGTATATATTGCTCACATTTTGGTATTTTTGAGTGATTCTAAAGACATCCTTATTTTCAAAGGGTTATCAACAAATCACTTCAAAAATTCCAAGAAGTTTTCATGTGGAAGAAACTTGGTGAAGAAGAAAGATTACAAGTCATCCAGATGAATCCACAATTTTACATAAGTAACTTCAATTGATCATAACTTGGTAAATTTTAATCACCTTGAGTCCATTATTTTTCCATAATGATCTTTAAGATGTGAACTTTATGCCTTCTTTTATGTGCAAAGTGGGAAAATTGATGGAAGTTGCCTTAAATATGCAAATGATTATAGGTCATTTCATGATTTTTGGCCAACTTCAACAAGTCATAACTTGCTCAATTTTTGGAGATTTTGAGTGGTTCAAGTTTCAAAATGTCATTCAAGAGATCTACTTAATTCCATATTTTTTGGTCAAGAGCAATTTCCAAGTGGAAGGACATGTTTGTATGCAAAAGATTATATGTCATTTTTGAAGAAGAATTTGAAATATTTCTAAGTATGGAAAGTCAATCCTTTTTCTTCAACTTTGACTCAATGAAACTTTCATATCAAGTAGCCATTTTAATCCATTATTTTTACATTACAAAGCTTGTAACCTCATCTTTCTAAAGCATAAAAAATCACACCCTAAGACCCCTTGAGTTGGAAATGCCATGGATTTGAATTTGGTAACTTGAAACTGAATTTTCCACAAAGTCAAAATTTTAAAATCCATAATTTGACTTCTAAACACAATATTTATGTGTATTTTTTATTTAAACTTGATTAGCAAACTTTCCAGAAGTGATTAGCACCCCAAAATGCAAGTTTTGGTTGAGTTTTGATGGAAATGAAGTCACACTTCACTCGTGCTCGACCTTCACTCAACTTCCCTCCAAACTTCCTTGTTTCTTCCAATTTTCATTCCCATTCACTTCCCAATAAATAGAGGGTCATCCCCCATTCATTTCTTCAAGCTTTGAGAGCCAAAAACACGCTGCCAAAACTTCACACGAACCCATCTTTTTTGAATTTAGTTTCTGAGATTTAAGCTCCCTTTTCCAAAATTATTTGCACATTCATCATCCTTAAGCATCATATAAACTCTCCAGCACTTAAACCAATCAAAACGAGCCATAATTCAAGCTACATAAGTCCAGTTTCAGAGCTTCTTCCTTGAACTTCGAGAAGGTAGAATTCTCCACCATTTGGATCCAAATCATGCACTAATTTATTCTACTCCTTCTCCTGATTCCAATGCTGCTTACAATTTTTAAATCCATTGAGAATTGAGAGAGAAATGTCAAATTGAAGGTGCTCGCTATTTTCTGGGTTTTTGATTCATATCTCTCTCCATACCTTATATAAATTTGGCGCAATGGTGGTGTTAGAATCGTCTTGAAGAGACGACTTCAATGATACTAGCCTGGGATCCTAATTTTTCCATTTGAAGGATCTCACAAAATTCCCATTGCAGGGTGTCTAGAGGTTGAAGACGATGACATGTCTCGTCTCAGCCAATGATAGCGTGCAAAATGTTTTAATTTCATTGGTTGCCCTTTTCTGATCCTATGCGTATCTGACTAAGGTCCATATCAAGCACAACACGTCTGGTCCACTGGATCAGCTTACTAACTCGTTTTGACTAAGATCTGATGGTCCACATCTTTTTGGTTTTATTTTATTTTCTGATTTTATATTTTTATTGATTAAATTTTCAAAAATTCATAACTCTTTTATTTTTTATCCAAAAATTATGAAAAAATTCACAAAAATACTTTGAATTATTTCTGATCTCATGACTATTTTTTCACATTTTTATTTTGCCATTTGATATTTTTTGTATTTTTTGAATTATTTGCTTTCTTTTAATTATTTAAAAAATACTTTCTGACATTTTTTTAATTCTGAAAAAATTCATAAATATTATTTTGTATATTTTTGACTTTCTGAAAATTTTATGGAATTTTAGATTGAGGTTTACTATTTTTGACCTATTTCTGTTTGTTTGAGCAATTTTAAATAGTTTAAAAATAGTTTATGACTTTTAAAAATTACCAAAAATTTTATAAAAATATTTGGATCCATTTGTGATTTTTCTATGGCCTTACTTTTTCTTTCTTGATTAATTTGAACATAGTTGATATTTTTATCCTCTATTTTGGTTTTTAAACATTTTTTTAAACCCTTTTAATGTATATATTAAATATAATATTATTTTGTGATTAGTTTTTGGCTGTCTTGAGTTGATTTTTTGATCATGACTTTATTAACATCATTGGATCTTGGGTGTTGAGTTCAACTCCACCAAAATGGATGAATGGTTTTAATAATAGTTTGATTAAATTTTTGATTCAAAAGTGGTTTATTCATTTTTCCCATCCCCTCTTCATCTTATCCCTTTCTTAATGCACTAGGTTTATTGGAGAATGATCTCTATATCATGTCTCAAAATAAATGGTGCATAAATTTCTATTGACCGACCTCAAAATAGGTGTGACTTATATATAAGTCCACTTACGATTGCTTAACATAGCCCTAAATTTTGTCCCGATTCAAATAAATGATCATTTGTAGCCCAAACTTATGATTGCAAGCCCAATTATGTTAATTTGATCCCTTTGATATAATAACCTTAAGATTCATTGTGTGGAGGCTTTGGTTCTACCAATCCTCTAATGGATCTACAACACATTTGGTCAACGCGGATCACTTAAAAATCGTTGATCATTAAAATGGTACTTGTGAGAATTCTAAATGGATGATATACTTGACAAAAAGCAAATGCAACTTGTAGTGTGGAGGCTTTGGTTCTACCAATCCTCTAATGAGTTCCAAATGCATGTTTCAAGATGGTCATCCAACTAACCACTAATTATTGACTTGTTTTACCTTATGCTTTTATTCTTTTTTATGCTTTATGTACTATTTACTTTTAGCATTTACATTTCATGTCATTTTCATCTTTGCTCATTTGAGCATTTATTTTCTTGCCATTCTTACTTTGCTCACTTGAGCTTTTCTTTTCCTTTCTTAAGATACTTAATAACTAACATAAACCTTAAAAAATCTTTAATGGTACTTGGACTATTTGGTTACTATCCTTGGTATTATGGAGCATGGGACTTTTCTTGGACTTAGGATTAGAAACCTTGACTTATCTTGGAGATCTTATCTGATTATTTTGTCTGGAGTTCTTGAGGTTTACCTCAAGACATTGGGTTGCTTGTTTGTTTTTGTGTGCAGGTTTTTGTGATTACATCCTCTGTTTGTAATCTGGAATTCACCCGTATACAGACGTTACTCTGCCCAATTTTTGTGAAGACTTAATACACTTGAAGTTTGGTTCTCTCAAGAGGTCTAGTATTTTTGCTTTCTTGGTTTCAATCCAAGGAATGGGAATTCTATCTTAGCTCATAATGTCAAGTATTAGCTTCTTGTTGGTTAGATGGTTCTTATCCCTAGCTTTTACCTTATGCTTTAGGATAGCCTCTTCTTCTCCTCCCATCTTCTTTAATTTCAAAAATCTTCTTCCTCCTTTTGAAAACTCTTCTTGTTTTAAACTTGAACCAATTTTATAATAAACTTGGACTTATGTCCATGTGTTTTCAAAACATTTTTCATAAATAAACCACAATCAACTTAATGATACCTTGACATTTTTTTTTGTGAGAAGACTAAAAGTCAATCAATCTCATTTCAAACCATCTTGCCACTTTGGCTCTTACTCTTAAACTTTTCTCAAAAGATTAGACTCTTGTCAATCTTTGTAGTCATGCAAACAACTATTCTTCTACAATGTGTAGTGAAGAGAGATATTTTCCACTTGGGTGTTGAGTGAGGCATTGTTGATTTTAAAATCCAAGCCATATCCTCCACTTTGAGATGATGCGAATTCTCCTTTCTCATGATTGTGGGTAGTAAGTATGTTAACCACACGGACAATGACGATGATGTTTCATCTTATAAAATTAACCAACACATTTGGGTTTTTAAATTTTGAAAGAGGAACTACGTGTACCCTGATCCCCTATTGCACGAAAAGGTGGTACGTAGGCACTAAAGGTTCGCAACCGCGGCGGGTGCAAAAATCATCAAAAAATATATTTCTTTTCTCACCTCCACCATCCACTTTTTATATATACAACAGTTTTCATAGCCAAAATATACATATTACACAAAGAGGTTACTGTGGAGTACCGTAGATGTTTAGGGTGCTAATACCTTCCCTTTGCATAACCAACCCTCTTACCTTGAATCTTTCCCCCTCATTTTGGGTTATTAGTTCTTTTCCCATTCCTTTGGAAACAATAAAGTGTGGTGGCGATTTTTATTTTGATTTGTATAAAGTCTAGTCAATCCAATGGCTTAGTATTGAACATTTCTACCGCTACAAAGTGGTCACTGACTTTGGGGCAACTAGACGAGTAAAAGCTCTGATAGATCTCTTGAAAGAATATTTGTTTGAACGTGGGTTCCTCTTGGAACACAATGAAGCTTTTGAGAAGACGTTATAGAAATTGATGAACTTAGGGATAGTCCAATTTGGGCAATACCCTAAAGAATAATATGTAGTTACTATCGATGGAAGTATGAAGAAGCCATTGGTAATTCCCTGCCAAGGGCCGAGTCCTGCTAAGAAAACTCTTGAAATTCCCTGGGGAGAGTCAACAGAAGAACCGTTGATTATACCACGCCAGACTCTAAGAATACTAGTGATTCCAAAGACTACAATAGTGATTAGAGGGCCATCCCCCACTCCATACGAAAGTGACAAAGTTGTACAACAGGTTTATGATTCTATTGTCTATGTCAATGATTTAAAGCAGGAATGTAAGCCATCGACAAGTCAAACCTACAATCACAAATATAGCAGGAACAAGGGGCATGACCCGCAGCAGTCGAATCTATGGTCCCGAACCACAAAAGAAGGATGATGTTATGGTTAAATATAAAGGAAAAATTATGGTGGACGCAAGTCAAGAACAAGAACCTCCGAGCAAGAATTATATTGACCAAGAGGCGGAAGAATTCTTGAAAATAATCAAGAAAAGTGATTATATGGTGGTGGATCAGCTACACCAAACCCCAGCCAAAATTTCAATACTCTCGTTGCTTATCAATTTAGAAGTTCATTGAGACTCTCTGATGAAGATTCTAAGTTCTGCTCGTGTTACAAAGAAAATTAGGGTAAATCAATTTGACAATGTCGTAGGAAATCTAACATCTGGATCATATATAAGCTTCAGTGACAATGAGTTACCGCCATATTTCTATACAGATAGGAACAACTAACCTATCTAGAGTACTCACCGATACTTGTTCTACCCTTAATGTGTTACCAAAATCCATCTTGATGAAGTTAACACTCGATGGTGTTGTTATAAGACCAAGTTCTACGATAGTTAAAGCTTTCGATAGATCTTAAAGTTTAGTGATTGGAGAAGTGGATCTTCCTGCAAGATCGGTCCACATATGTTTTATATTACCTTTCAAGTAATGGATATAGAGCCAGCATATACATGTTTGCTCGAACGACCTTGGGTTCATACAACAGGGACTGCTACTTCAACTCTACATAAGAAATTGAAGTTCCTCATTGAAGGAAGATTAGTTATAATCGATAGTGAAGAGGACATCTTTGTAAGTCACATAAAGTCCTACAGATATATCAGTGCGGATGAAGACTTCATAGAAACACCATTTCAAGTCTTAGAGGTTGCTTCAATGGTAACCCTACCAGTAGAGAAAATCAAGAAACTTACTATGACTTCATGGAGATATTTGCAAGAAGTTGTGGAAGATAGTGCCTTAAAATTTTAGGGTAAACTTATGGAGATACCTGAGAAGAAAGATCGTTTTAGTTTGGGTTATGAACCATCAAGGGCTATTCTGAAAGGCAAGGTGCAGTTTCCTCCCATTCAGGAAATCTTTATCAACAAAGGGGTAGAGCATGGAGGGAAAATAGAAATGATATCCAACAAGATCAACACCAAAGGAGCATTAAACTTCATCCGTGAGTGTTCTCCAGACGAAGAACTCAAGAATTGGACAACCGTGGAGATTCCCGAGATCTTTTTCTTTCTAAAGTAATTTTTCTTGTTTTTAAAAGAACCTATGTCAAGCCCAAGGCATATGGGTAGCTTGTAAGGGTCCCCCATTTGTTTCAAATAGTATTTTCAATTAATGAGAGTTACATTTTGCATTCAATTAAGATCCTTGTCTTTCTCTTGCATTTATCTCTTATGTTTTAAAATGGAAATACTTTTCTTCATATGCATTTTCCAAATTCACATACTAAGCTACACCAAAACATGATAAATGTGCAGATCCATATCCAAATCCACCGATAATGTTATTAATGTTATCCGATATAACTTTGAGGCTCCAATTAACCAAGCTAAAGAGGAAGATGAAGAAGATCTTGAACTCTCTAAATAATTGGCAAGAGTGTTAGAGCAAAGGGAAGAAAATATACAACCATACCAAGAATCTATTGAGATCATCAACATTGGCAAAGAGAAAGATATGGAATATATCAAGCTAGGGGAAACCTTGGAGGAAAGCGTCAAAGAGAGGTTGATCAAACTTTTTCATGAGTACGTGGATATATTTTCCTTGTCTTATAGAGATATGACGGGATTCTATACATATATTGTGGTGCATAGGCTACCTCTCAAGGAAGGTTGTTCTCCAGTTAGACAAAAGCTCAAAAGAACTCGTCCAGACACGTCTAAGAAAATTCAAGAAGAAGTCCTTAAACAATTTGATGCAGGGTTCTTAATCGTGGTAGATTATGCACCTTGGATAGCTAACATCGTGCAAGTGCCCAAGAAGGAAGGTAAAGTGCGCATGTGTGTGGATTATCGAGATCTAAACAAATCAAGTACCAAAGACGATTTCCTGTTACCTCACATAGATTTTCTGGTGGATAATATAGCTCAAGCTTCGGTATTCTCATTCATGGATGGTGTAGCAACTGGTTTTTAAATCAAGAGTCGCCACTATTAGTTTTTATCCTAAGGGAAGGGAATCTAACCGAAAAACCTAATTCGCAGACAGAGATTCTAGGTTTCAGACTCAATTAGACGAAAGGAAGGTGTTAGGCACCTTTCATCTACCTTGTTCACAAGGATACTAGGTTTTAGGTTTGATTAGAGGAAAAAGGGTTTTAATTTTTAATAGGGGAAAGGGTTTAAATATTTTTATAGGGGAACTCGTTACAATATTTGATTGTATGCCTATGTATCCTCTTATGAGGAATCAGAGTCCTAATTCGTAGTTCGTATGGAGTTGGTGTTTTTTAGGGGTTGCAAACGTATTTTGAATCACCTCGCACTTTGGTCGGGAATAATGATTGCGAATATTTTGACTAAATGCGCGGTAAGTCAAAATCTTTTTGAAACCCTTTTGCAAAAACAATTGATTATCTTAGTTAATTGCGAAAAATATTTTGTCGTTTGTTGAATGTTTTTTAATCGTATTAACTGCAAAAATATCTTGATTAATGCATGATTAAAAATATTTCAATGCAAATAATATAGCAAAATAATGTATGCAATTTTTTGAATAAAATGATTTGGATATTAATATAATAATATTTAAATAGTAATTAAAATATATTAGTATTAATAATTAATAATAAGAATAATAATATTTACATAAAAAAGGAATTATAATAAAAATATATAATAATACAAATTTTAAAATATAAAAGTATAATAATTGTAAAAAAATAGTAAATAATATAAAGGGAATAATAATAATAATAATAATAATAATAATACTAATAATAATAATAATAAATAGAAAAATTAGTTGGTTAATGCAGGTTGGGTTTCTGTTGGGCCTTTGTGCCATTGTTACTGAAGCAAAGACCTAGTTCCAGTTCACACCTCCCTATTTTGCATTTTCCTTGATTTTTATTTTAGTTTTTTTTATAAAAGATACATAAAAAAAGTAGGAATAATATACTTTATGATTTTTAGAAATCCTTTAGAAAACATTTGATTTTTCTATTAGTTTTTGTAATCATTTTATTTCACATTTTTGCTATGATCTCTGATAAATTTTAGCACCAATTTTGGGTAATAATTTTGTGTTATGTTGTTGAATAAAAGAGACTTGGTTGAAGAGTTTCAAGCATTTTTTGAAGCAAACTAAGAGCGCAATCTTCATCAAGGAAGCTTTCTGTAGAGTTTTCTTATTGTTTATGTGGCTTTGAAGAGGCAACAAACCTTCTCTGTTAGGTATCATCGGAGCTCTCTTTACTCTCTCATTTAAGCGTCATTTTAGATCATTCTTAACATGAAAAGCATAATAGAGATGCCACGAGCTGAAGTTCTACCTTTGCAGGCCCTATATTTGCATAGGTAGGAATCAATTTGTGATGATAATTATTGATCCTTTTAGAGATTTTTGCCAATGCTTAGAGGTGCACTTGTGAAATATTTTTGGGACACTTATTGACAAATTGAGATGTGATTATTAGCATGATTTGATGCATTTTTGTGTTGATGTTTAAGCCTTTATAGGTTATTTTCTAAGTGAATCATATTTTGATGCAAATTGTTGATGTTCGCATAAACTTTGACATAGTTGAATGAGTTATGTTCCTTTGAACTTGTCCATGATTTGAACCATGTTTGAATTTAACATCTTATGTTTAAGTTGCTGCAATGTCTAAATACCTAAGTGCTTTCATACCTTGATCAATTACATGTCATGTCCTAAGTAAACAAAATTTGTGATGTGAATTGTAGATTGCTTGCTTAGTCTTTGACCTAATGCATGATTTTATCCCATTGAACTTCTCTTTTCTTTGAGCCATGATTGAATGAATCCTCTTAGGTATCTTGTTGTCTTTGCTTGATGCCTATCTTGTACGCTTCCAAAATTCCTTGTATGTTAAGTTTTGATAACATGATGACACCTAAATACTTGTTTCATTGAGCATTTGTTGAGTTTGTTTTGCTTGGGACTTTGAAACCCTTTTGTTATTCAATCTGTGTATTAGGAACTTCTATGTATACATGTGTTACTTTGAAAATCATGTGATGCAGAAATAGTTCATCTGAGACAACAAGTTCATTTGATTCTTAGCTTACACTTGAGACATTATTATTAGTTTGTTGTGTATTACTTCTATGTATGGCTTTACTCCAAAGGAATGTGATGCATTGTTTGACTCGTTTCAATATCATTGCTCTTGTTTGGTTAGACATTTCCTACCTTAGATTTTGTTTTGTGTTTAAGATGGTCTTTTCATCTCCTCCCATTCTTCAATTTTAAAAACCTTCTCATCTTTTTCAAAGGATTCTTGTTTTCAAACTTGAACCACTTTCATAATAAACCTTGACTTTGTCAAGTGACTTTGTAATGTGAATTTTTAAAGTTTCTTTTCTTTAATCAAATGTCAATCCACTTAACCATATTCAAACACTTTCAAAAAGACATTAAAAACACAAACCTCACTTCAAACTTTTTGCCACTTTTGGCTTTTGTTTTAAAATTTTCATTAAAGATTAGACATGAGTCATATCCATGGTTGAAATGTAATTATCCCATGTCCATAACCTTGATTGATATAATGTTGAATCTTTTCCACTTGAAAGCGCTAGTGGCATACTTGTTGATGTTTATCCAAGTTCGAGCCCTTCTTTCATTTGTGATGAAATGATCCATCATTCTCATGTTTATGGATATTTGGTTGAGTATTCTCCCTAAGATGACAAAATATCTCTTCTCTTAAAATCAACCAACAAACAACTTTGTTCTTTTTCAGAAGAACTATATGGTTATGATTTCATCATTGCACATTGGTGGTACGTAGGCACGAGGCTATTGAAGTCTTGTCGAATAAAAAATCATTAAAAAAAGATTTCTTTTCTCATCTCCACAAACTCTTTGCAAACAACTCTTTTTATCCAAATACACATATTTTCAAAGAGGTTCCTACAGAGTACAATAGATGTTTAGGGTTCTAATACCTCCCCTTTGCATAACCAGCCCTCGTACCTAGATCTTTGTTTTATTAGTTTTATTTAAAAATTTCTTTGGGTTTTATTCTCTCTTTTCACATTCCTTTGAAAACAATAAAGTGTGGTGACGACTTTTACTTTATGAGTTAAGTTAATCAATAGCTCTATATTTATTTTTCACCGCCAAAACAAATTAAATTTGATGAATATTGAAAATTGTTGCTATTCGTAGCGATCATGAAGGTGAATTTGAAAATCATATCTTTGATGAACATTGTGATAAACATGGAATTAAACATAACTTTTCATCTCCTAAGACTCCACAACAAAATGGTGTTGTGGATCATGAAAACCATGTTTTAGAGGAGTTGTCAAGAACAATTCTCAATGATAGTTCTCTACCTAAATACTTTTGAGTCGATGCTATTGGCACAACATGTTATGTCTTAAATAGGATACTTATACGTCATATCTTATACAAAACTCCATATGAACTCTTGAAAGGTAGAAATCCAAATTTATCATATCTTCATGTTTTCAGTTGCAAGTGTTTTATTTTAAACAACGGTAAGGATAACCTTGGGAAATTTGACGCGAAAGCTGATGAAAGTATCTTTTTTTGATACTCTCGATCTAGTGAAGCTTATAGAGTGTATAATAAGAGATTACTTATAGTTGAAGAGTCAGTACATGTTACTTTTGATGATTCTTACCTAAAAGATGTCGGGAAAGGTATTTATTTTCATGATACAGGTGCATCTAATGAAGATATACTCAAGGACACCGAAGAAGTTATTGATCAACCTAAATAAGTGAAATCTGAGGAGGAGGAAGATGACAATCTTGAAAAGAAAGAAGATGAAAGTCAAAATAAAGAGGGTGACCTTCCATTAGAATGGATAAAATCCAAGGATCATCTTATCAACAATATTCTTGGAGACATCACCAAAGGAGTAATAACTCGCTCTAAAAATAAGTAATTTTTGTTATCACTTTAGTTTCGTGTCTCAAGTTGAACATAAAAATGCAAAAGATTCCTTACTTGATGAACATTGTCTTATGGCCATGCAAGATGAGTTAAATCAATGTGAAAGAAATAATGTATGAGACATTGTCCCTCGTCCGCGAGATCATCAATTCATAGGCACCCGATGGGTTTTTTGAAATAAACTAGACGAACCCGAAAAGATAACTAGAAACAAGGCATGATTATTGGCTCAAGGATATAACCAAGAAAAGGAGATTATAAGGAGTCTTATGCTCTAGTTGCCCAATTGGAGGCTATACGCCTTTTACTAGCCTATGCATGCTCTAAGAATTTCAAGCTATTTCAAATGGATGTGAATAGTACTTTTCTTAACGGACACATTAATGAGGAAGTGTATGTCGCTCAACCTCCCGGTTTTGAAAGTCATGAATATCCTAATCATGTTTACACGTTCAAATGCGCTTTAGGGCTTGGTATGAGCGACTTAGAAAGTTTTTACTTGACCAAGGATACCCTAGAGGGAAGGTAGACACAACACTATTCATTAAGCGTCAAGGAAAACACATACTTCTAGTTCAAGTTTATATGGACGATATCATATTTGACGATACCATATTTGGTTCTACTAACATGTATTTGGTCAAGGATTTTTCTAAGCTTATGTAGGGGAAATTTGAAATGAGTCTAATTGGAGAGTTAAACTACTTTCTCTGACTTCAAATTAAAAATCTCAATGAAGGAACATTCGTGTCTCAAACAAAGTATTGTCACGAATGACTAAAATGATTTGGTATGGATGATGCTAAATCAATCGACACTCCAATGGCAGCAAATGGTAACTTGGATAAAGATACAAATGGTAACGATGTGGATGTGAAGAAATATAGAGGTATGATTGGATCTCTTCTATATCATACTGCATATAGACCCAACATCATATTTAGCATTTGTATGTGCGCCCGATATCAATCGGCTCCAAAAGAATCACATTTAAAAGCGGTTAAGCGCGTCCTTAGGTACCTCTATGGCTCATCTAAGTATGTGCTTTGGTATTCCAAAGGAAGCAATTGTATTTTGGTTGGTTATTTTGATTCTAGCCTTGCTGGTTGCTAGTGGAATATGAAAAGTACTAGTGAAACTTGTCATATGTTTTCAAATTCCTTAGTCATTTGACATATCAAGAAGCAAGTTTTGTGTCTTTGTCAATGGCTGAGGCAGAATACGATGCAACCAGTAATTGTTGTGCCAAAATTTTGTGGCTCAAATAACAATTACTTGAATTTGATATTAAACTTTCTTTTATTCCAATCATGTGCGATAGAACTAGTGAGATTAACCTAACTAAGAATCCGGTGTTACATTCTCGCACTAAGCACATTGAAATTCGTCACCATTTCATGTGACCATGTTGAAAAATAGGATATTGTATTTGAGCATGTTGATATTAAAGATCAACTTGCAGATATTTTTATAAAATCTCTTGCAAACGAACCATTTTTTAACATTCAAATGTGTGTGTGTGTGTGTATATATATATATATATATATATATATATATATATATATATATATATATATATATATATATATATATATATATATATATATATATATATATATATATATATATATATATATATATATATATATATATATGATAGCTTACACATTATACAATTGCATCCTCCGTTCCATTCACTTATGAAGTAATTTCGTTCCTTTTATCCTTGAAAGTAAGCCTTTTCCTTAATGCAATATTGTTTATGTTTCAAATGCTTGATATACTCAATATATGATATTGCATGTATGTTCACTTCTAAAAATTTCAATTGATAACTGTAATATGTGTCAATTTATATGCTTATAATGACTTCATGCTATTGACTCTTTCGCATTTGAAGCATATGATCTTTGTGTTCAAGCATGTTTTCTATTATTATTATTTCTTGCAATTCATGTGATTTGAGCATTTTTAGTCCAATTGCATCTCTTGATCAAGTTATGTCTCATTTCATGATAGTATATTTACTTTTGGTTTTAGTGGTGATTTAGTTTTTTCCAAGCTAAGCACATGCGTGTGCAGCATCGGGAGCACCAATGTGAAGTGTTGTGTAATTGTGACGATTTTGAAGGGTCTCAAGAGTTGGCTAGTGCACTATATTCATCATCTTTCACGCATTTGTTCTTATGGGGATGTGTATTTCCATTTATTTATGTTTTATCTCTTGTATTGTTCTATATATATGGGTATACATAAGTGTACGTTAAACGCCTTTGTGTGGTATATTTATATATGTGTAATATATGATACTTCTCGTGGCTTTCTTTGTCTCTATTTGATACTGTCAAAGGGGGAGAAGCATATGCGGAGATTAATTTTGGGATGTACAAATTCAGGGGGATTCTTCATAAAGACACGAAAAGCATCATCGCAAGTTTTGAACTTTTTCCATCATAAAAAAGGGGAGTATGTGAATGCATTTGTCTCTTAAATAGATGTTTTGTATGATGTCAAAACTAGGATAGATCTAACTTTTCTTTATATTGAATGGTATTTATGAGTCATTATGTGCACTCTTGCAATAGGGATCTTAGAATGCTTCTAAAACATGTTTAAAAAGGTTGTCAAAAGGTATCATACATCAAAAATCAATTTTTGCATAAAAATTAGTTGGATGTGTCGACACATCCATACTATGCGTCAACACATATGGATCATTAATAAAGCATGTGTCATACCCCAAATTTGTCCGTCATGGTGCTACAGTCAAAATTATTTTCAAAATTAGGTTTTAAAATTATTTTGGTTCGTTTACACTAACATTCTTTGATTTTTATAAATATTCATTTTAAAATTATTTTTCTTATTTAAAAATATACATAATAATTTATTTGTATTTTTTAAAATAATAAATATTTGCTCGTCTTCATATACTTTCAATTGGGTTTTTGTTTAAAATAAGAAACATAGTACAATTGGTAAGGAATAAAGCTTGCAAATATAAGGTCACGGGTTTGAATCTTACTTGGTGCACTTTGAATATTTTTCTATCTATATATGTTACTAATTTTATTTCCATTTATATTCAAAAAAACCATTTTTATTATTTAAATATTATTTTCGTACTTTTAATTAATACAGTTTAAAAAATACATATTTATTTTATTTTATGCACTTTTTACCAAAATTTAATGCAAAAATTATAATAAATAATAAAAATATTACCTTTTATGTTTAATTGTTTTTTATTGGTCAATCAATGTCAATTTGTGTCATACTTATCTTATGATTGGTTAGCTTGGTGACCAAAGAAAATTTGATTTGTCAATTAACTTTATTTCATAATTTGTTGACCTAACTATCACTATAAATAGGTCACTCTTTCACACTATTTTTCATCTATAACTCACTAGAGTTCTCCTAAAAGTTGTTGCTCTTCACATCGAAGAACAACAACAAAGAAAACCTGAAGTCTCCATCAACAATCATTTGGAGATCAACAATCTTATCAATAATTATTTTAGGATTCTGAACAGAACACCTAATTTTTTTCTCACAATTGAGGGGCGAGTTTTCTAACGCCATCACACACAACCTCTGCACGTAGATTTCCACCGCCGCTGCCGTCACCTTCAGGTAAGTCTTTCTACTTATGCTTATGTTTTATTTATTTTATCATATATGTTTACCATGTGCTATATATATTTGACTCATATGAACCATGAGTATTGACAGTAAGTGGGGTAGAAAAATCCGAGTTACTAGGCACTAGTCACGATTCTAATTTTTTTGTTTTGTTCTCTATAATTTTCAATATTAAGGATAATGCAACAAGAGTGAATGGTATAGAATTTTTAATAAAATAAGTTGTAGGCTAAGTTATATACTTTTGAAACTAATTTCGTTCATAGTACTTAATTTCTATGTAGGTTATTTTATAATATTAAATAATTTATTTTTAATTTGATTTTCCTTTTTATCTTTTAGGATGCAAATAAGTTTTCTTTATCCTATTAATAGGGTAAAAATTTAATTATTTTTTTAATTATTATTAAATCAAAATATTCATTATTTATAAACAAAAATAAAAAAACAACTTTTTCTCAATTAATTAATTTAATATTTTACAAAGATATTACTAAATCCCGCTGCTTAATTGTAACCTAAGGTTGGATTGATAATCTTTAAGGGTTTCAAATAAGAAAACAAAGTTGGAGTTTTCCTTCAATATCATTTAGATTTGAAGGTTTTGGACAAGATTACACACTTGTGGATTCAGTCGAGTGAATAGCTTTGAAGACGGTAGTCTTGCAAAGGAGTAGCGTGAGACGGTGAATTAATTGATGTTAACAGACGACTTGTTCAAGTTAAAGATCAAGGGGAGAGACATTGTTAGGATCAACAACAAACTTAGGGTTTGTAGGTTTGGATTGCTTCATGTCTCTTGTAAACAACTATTTTGTATAAGTAAGAAATTTATCTCAATTCCAAATGGAATTGAGGGAGAATGTAGCCATAACGAGGACGATTGATGAACATCCTAAACAAATCCTTTTGTCATTCTCTCTCTCTCTCTCTCTCTCTCTATATATATATATATATATATATATATATATATATATATATATATATATATATATATATATATATATATATATATATATATATATATATATATATATATATATATATATATATATATATATATATATATATATATATATATATATATATATATATATATATATATCATTTATATTTAGTTAAGCAAATTTGTTAAACTCTTTGATTGTGCAATTAATTTGTATAGACAAATTATTTAATTGTTTAAAGTACTTTGTTGATTACCTTTATAATATTTTAGATTTTAAGAGGTTGTTCATACCAAAAAAGCATAAAGGAAAGTCGAAAATTTAGGTGCACAACAAGTGTTTGATAAATTGTTTCACTTAGTTTTGCAAACTCCACACTAAGTATTTGATAAATTGCTTTAGTTAGTTTTATCATTTTTTTGATTGGATATTGATTGGTCTTGTATATGTAAAACAATTACTTGAGAAGTTTATTGTATTAACACCTTATTATCATCATTCAATTGAGTAGTTGATTATGTACGCATATCTGAAACTCTTATAATTGGTTCGGTTTGGATGACTTATGATCTAGGATACGACTTCGCTTGGCATAGTTTTTTCTTAAAATTTTCAAAATGTTATAAAATAAAGAGAAATAAGGAATAAAGAGAAGAGAGAAAGATAGAATGGTTATGTATTATTTCATCTGTGTCGATTTCAAGTACAATATGAGTCCTATTTATATGACATCTGTAATAAGTATGAAGTAAATTGAAATCTCCTAATTGATGGACATCCATAATCATTTTATTTATAACACTCCCCATTAGATGTCCATAAAGAATATGCCTCATTAAAACCTTACTCGAAAAAAAACCCAGTGGGAAAAAATTATAGTGAAGGAAAAAGAGTACAACATTCTTTTTGAATGACTACCTCGTTACTAGTGAATACATATTATTCCAAATAAGAAAAAAACTATAGGGAGACAATAATCCATTGTTCTCTATAATTTTACATATTAAGGATAATGCAACAAGGGTGAATTACATAGAATTTATAATCAAATAAGTTGTAGGCTAAGTTTTATATACTGTTGAAACTAATTTCGTTTATAGTACTTAGTTTCTATGTAGGTTATTTTATAATATTAAATATTTTATTTTTAATTTGATTTTCCTTTTTATCTTTTAGGATGCAAATAATTTTTCTTTATCTTATTAATAGGCTGAAACTTTAATTAGTTATTATTATTATTATTAAATCAAAATATTCATCATTTGTAAACAAAAATACAAACAATGTTTTCTTAATTAATTAATTTAATATTTTACAAAGATATTACTAAACCCCACTGATTAATTGGGACAAATTCAATTTATGAACTTGGACCCTTATTACTTACACACTCCTGTATTTTACTACTAAACTAAGTTTACACCTCCACCTGTATTTTGGTCCAAGTTCAATATCTCAACTTGGGCCCTCACTTGCCAGACTCTCATATTTGACTACCCTGATGTAAAATGCACCCTCAACCAATTTGGGCTCAAAATATCTCTGGGTCTAAATTTTCTTCTAAAAAATCGCCTAGTCTTAATTTTACACCTCTGTGCGTGAATGGTCTAAGTTTAATTTATGAACTTAGACCTTTAATATCTTCACCCCTCTCCGTGTTCTACCATACTCTTTATCAATGAAACACTTAAAATAGCTAACCAACGATCAAACAATTTTTCTACTAACATAATAAAACCCAAGACATTTTAGAAAAAAAGGATTAAATAGAATTACTTTCAAATTTAACTACGAACTGCGTCTATGATCACTCAACTTACAACCCAGACAAGGTTCAAATATAATTCGAAATTAATTCTACGCAATCCTATAAAAAACACAAACCAACTCTACGAACTACGAATTAGGACTTTGATTCCTCATAAGAGGATACATAGGCATACGACTTAAAAACTATGGCGAGTCCCCTAACTAAAAAATTAAAACCCTATTCCTAAACCTTAAACCTAAACCTAGTATCCTTTTGAACAAGATAGATGAATGATGCCTAACACCTTCCCTTCGTCTAAAGCGAGTCAAGACTTAGAATCTCTGTATCATCAATTAGGGTTATTCTGTTATACTCCTATCTTAGGATAAAAATTAATGGTGGCGACTCTATATTTTTTACCGGTTATTACAATAGGCGACTCTGCTGGGGACTCAACCATAGGGTTTAGAAGCTTCCCTTTTAGGTTTAGGGTTTTGTTTGGGATTTTGGTGTTTTCAATATTTGCTTTATGTATTTATTTTATTTATTTAGTTTTGTCTATTTACCTATTTTTATATTATTACCATTGTACTTCATTTATTTGTTGGTAGGGTTTTTAATTCAAAAATATATATTTTCAAAACCATAGAAAGAAGTTTCCTCTATTGGCCAAGGAGATATATCATCCCTATGAGTTTTTATAACGACTTCACCTAGAGTCGGTCGAATTCCAAAAAAGGAATATGTCTCAAAAGGTATCCTCTTGGGGTATATAACTTTGGAATGAAACCTATGACTATTTGTATAACCCTAAACCAAAATCTCATGGCGAGACCTTTTACAACCTTGGAGATGAAAGGTTTGGTCTACAAAGAGGCTCCGCTTAAGGGATGCCTTACTGCCTTTCCCTCTAGTGTAATCCATAACACCCTTAAGTAAACCACCTTTTGGGAAGGGTAGATTATTCGTAGGCCGAAACTAGGAACCTACCAACTAAGGATACCTTTCATAAATCTCGTTACTATGTCGCATCATCATGCATTCATACATTTTGCATCTCACATATTCATCATTTTTCATTTTCTTTGTTTGTCTTATTCACAAGATTAAAAAAATCAAAGGTTTTTGGTGAGTATCCTAAAAAGGGATGCCAAAGGGAAACAACTCCTCTTTGTTAGCGCCATAAAGCCAGATATGAAGAAAATAATAATCATCAAGGAGAAACCGCCTGAGAGAACCATGAAGATATTATTTCTTCTAATAGTTATTTTTGGTTCGAATATTTTTCAGTATCTGAATTGTATTCCCTTTTGAGGATGATTGTTATTTCAATAAAGACACTCATTGTTTCCATATTCAAAATTTTATATTGATTTTGAGATACTCACCAATAAAAAAATGAAACCTAGAAAAAATATATAAAGGAATCCAACGTGAATAAGAAAAAGGTTAAAAAAATTTGACATGTTCATATGCATCTATGCATTCACAAGTATAACATTTAGAAAATTCATACATACAACTTATCATTTTTCAAAATAATTCTCCAGTTGAATCATTGGTAAAAAAAGCACTGTCTCTCCGACCAACATATCAAACAAGATCCCATCAAAAGAAAGTGATGGAAAAGATCGAAGAGAATCAAGAAACTTTAAAATAATATTTGGATCATATGAAGGGTAATATCGACTCAATGAAATGAGACATGAGCCAATTTCTTCTAGCCTTAAAGAACATCATTGAGAGGCAAGAACAAATTCCTAGGGCATCCTTTGAGGAAGTAGCCTAGACTATTGGTGCATCGAGCGGTAACCAACCAAGAATAGAACTAGAGTCAAGACCTCTAAATTCAACTGTGGCTCAGCAAGAGGTCAGGAAAGCTGATACTGAAGGATTTGTCCCACCTCCACCAAAGGCAGGGGAATCTCATACCTTGCAGATTCTAATCAACAATCCACGCAACATGGATAATTACATAGACCTGAAGTATGGAGACCATGGCTTAGAAGATGTTAACCAGGCGCCTTAAAGGAGTTCCAGTACCAATGTTGATGAAAGTCCTGTGGAACTCACTCAGTTTAAAGCTCTTGAGGAAAGGTTGAAGGTTGTGGAGGGCTACGATGCTTTCGACGTTGATGCTCTCGAAATGGGCCTAGTTCCAGATGTGGTGATCCCTCCAAAATTCAAAGTCCCTGGCTTTGGAAAATATAAAGGACTCACATGCCTAAGGAACCATTTACGCATGTATTGCAGAAATATGCATGCTTATGCTCAACATCAGAAGCTGATGATACATTGTTCCCAAGAAAGTTTGAGTGGGGCATCTCTAGATTGGTATGTGCAATTGGAGGGAATTCATATCCAAACATGGGTAGATCTTGCCAACGCTTTCTTGAGACAATAAAAGTACAATTTGGACATGGCTCCTAACTGTATGCAACTCCAAAACTTATCTCAGAAAAAGGATGAATCTTTCAAAGAGTATGCTCAAAGATGGAGGGAAATGGCAGCCCGTGTACAAATGCCACTCCTGGAAAAAGAATTGGTCGATATGTTCATGGGTACTTTACAAGGGTTTACTATGATAAGATGGTAGGAAGCGCCTCTTTCAGATTTTCTGATTCGATAACTATTGGAGAAAGAATTGAAGCAGGCATAAAAAGTGGAAATATACAAGGGGCATCATACAATACTCCTTATAGTTTGAAGAAGCATGTTCCTAACTTCTCTAAGAAGAAGGAGGGAGAAATTAATGTTGTCGCATTATAACCAAGGCCACAACAACCATTGGTGATTCCACTAGAACAACAACAACAGAACAGGTTTGAAAGGACCCTGAGAAGATTTGATCCTCTCCCCATGCCTAATAGTCAATTACTGTAGCACTTACTCAAAGCATCTTTGGTGCAACTAAAGCCACTAGCTCCTTCAATTGGGGTACTTCTGCCAAAGTATGATGTAAATACCAGGTGCGAATATCATGCCAACTCTATGGGCATACCATATAAAAATGTTGGGCCTTCAGACATAAGGTTCAAGATTTGTTGGATTCTCAAGATATCACTTTTGACAAGCCAAATACCAAGACAAACTCCAAGAAAGAACATCATGGCATCTCCCCAGGAAGTCATACCTACTGCCCCAAAAAAGTCACTTCCTTTTACAATCCTCCGTGACCACAAATACAAAGTCTCTTTATTTGAGACAACTTATGTATTATCCTTTCCAGGCGGAGTGCCTTGGTTAAAGAACAAGTTGAGACCCGTTCTAGGCGAAACACCAGAATCTTGGGTAAAATTCTTATCTTTTTGCTATATTCAGTGAACGTTGATAGTTCATCGTCAGTGAACGGTGGTGATATGATATATTCTCTTTCCACCTTCAGTGAAAGTTGGTAGACCATCGGCAGTGAACATCGATGTTTATTATATTTTTGCTATCTTCAGTGAATGTTTATAGTTCATCATCAGTGAACGGCGGTGATATGATATATTCTCTTTCTACATTCAGTGAAAGTTGGTAGACCATCGGCAATGAACGTCGATGTTTATTATCTTTTTGCTATCTTCAGTGAACGTTGATAGTTTATCATCAGTGAACGACGGTGATATGATATTATTCTCTTTCTACCTTCAGTGAAAGTTGGTAGACCATCGGCAGTGAACGTCGATGTTTATTATCTTTTTGCTATCTTCAGTGAACGTTGATAGTTCATTGTCAGTGAACGACAGTGATATGATATATTCTTTTTCTACCTTCAGTGAAATTTGGTAGACCATCGGCAGTGAACGTCGATGTTTTCTATCTTTCTCTATGCCTTCAGTAAATGTTGGTAGCTTCGCCTTCATTAGAAGTTGGTGTGTCCTTTGACCATCCTACCATCCTCTCTGATTCAGGTCTTTTGGTCTACCAGTGATTTATTTTCCTAGTGGGATTGCTCCTTTGTTTCTTTATTATTGTTGCATCCCCAGTGTTATTTTTGCGTCTCGTTGGTCCTGTTCATATGCATGCATGATCATAAGCATTTGCATGGTATCTTAGGGCCAAAAATAGGGTTTGTTTTATATTTAAGTATCTTCGATCGCGTCGACACGAAGATTTTTAACCTTCGTATCTCCAGATAGAAGAAACTTAAATAAGGGCAGCTGTTGTACCCCAATGTTTGCCCATAAGATCCCTTCATCATACCATGTTGATTCACTCACAACAAGATCACACTAGGTTTCTTGGTTCCCCTCCCTACTTTGAGTTTTGCTCCTTTTGAGGGATTACCAAGCACCTTGACTTATGTTCCTTTTGTGATCATGAATATTGTTTTGATTTCTTCACTTAACTAATAAAATACAATGTTGTCTTGTCTTGCTTGTTATCCATGTAGGTAAGGGCAATGAGATTTAATAAGTTACTCCATGGGTTCATGAGTTTATTTCCATGCCCTAGTCAATATAGATTGAGAAGTTCAAACCTCACCATTGGATTGGTTTTGGGAGAATTTTCATGGCAAGGTTACTTTGGTTCATCACATTTCAAGGTTATTAGATTTGACTCAAAAGTACAAGGGGTTGATTGGAGAAGTTGTCATGTTTGGAGAAGGCCTTGTTCCTATTGGTCACAAGGGCATATTGCTCTCAAAATTCAAGATATGGAAGTGTTTTTGGTGGCTAATAATTCTCATTATCATCCTCAACAACTTCTATTCACAAAGAAAGAATATTGGTACAAGAAGTTTGTTCAAACTTGTCAAAGTTCCTCAAGGCATTCTCTTGATCTAGAAGCTAGGGTTTTGAACTTCAAAGGAGTATATCTTGCTCACATTTTGGTATTTTTGAGTGATTCTAAAGACATCCTTATTTTCAAATGGTTATCAACAAATCACTTCAAAAATTCCAAGAAGTTTTCATGTGGAAGAAACTTGGTGAAAAAGAAAGATTACAAGTCATCCAGATGAATCCACAATTTTACATAAGTAACTTCAATTGATCATAACTTGGTAAATTTTAATCACCTTGAGTCTATTATTTTTCCATAATGATCTTGAAGATGTGAACTTTGTGCCTTCTTTTATGTGCAAAGTGGGAAAATTGATGGAAGTTGCCTTAAATATGCAAAAGATTATAGGTCATTTCATGATTTTTGGCCAACTTCAACAAGTCATAACTTTCTCAATTTTTGGAGATTTTGAGTGGTTCAAGTTTCAAAATGTCATTCAAGAGATCTACTTAATTCCATCTTTTTTGGTCAAGAGCAATTTCCAAGTGGAAGGGCATGTTTGTATGCAAAAGATTATAGGTCATTTTTGAAGAAGAATTTGAAATATTTCTAAGTATGGAAAGTCAATCCTTTTTCTTCAACTTTGACTCAATGAAACTTTCATATCAAGTAGCCATTTTAATCCATTATTTTTACATTACAAAGCTTGTAACCTCATCTTTCTAAAGCATAAAAAACCATGCCCTAAGACCCCTTGAGTTGGAAATGCCATGGATTTGAATTTGGTAACTTGAAACTGAATTTTCCACAAAGTCAGAATTTTAAAATCCATAATTTGACTTCTAAACACAAGATTTATGTGCATTTTTTATTTAAACTTGATTAGAAAACTTTCCAGAAGTGATTAGCACCCCAAAACGCAAGTTTTGGTTGAGTTTTGATGGAAATGAAGTCACACTTCACTCGTGCTCGACCTTCACTCAAGTTCCCTCCAAACTTCCTTGTTTCTTCCAATTTTCATTCCCATTCACTTCCCAATAAATAGAGGGTCATCCCCCATTCATTTCTTCAAGCTTTGAGAGCCAAAAACACGCTGCCAAAACTTCACACGAACCCATCTTTTTTGAATTTAGTTTCTGAGATTTAAGCTCCCTTTTCCAAAATTATTTGCACATTCATCATCCTTAAGCATCATATAAACTCTCCAGCACTTAAACCAATCAAAACGAGCCATAATTCAAGCTACATAAGTCCAGTTTCAGAGCTTCTTCCTTGAACTTCGAGAAGGTAGAATTCTCCACCATTTGGATCCAAATCATGCACTAATCTATTCTACTCCTTCTCCTGATTCCAATGCTGCTTACAATTTTTAAATCCATTGAGAATTGAGAGAGAAATGTCAAATTTAAGGTGCTCGCTATTTTCTGGGTTTTTGATTCATATCTCTCTCCATACCTTATATAAATTTGGCGCAATGGTGGTGTTAGAATCGTCTTGAAGAGACGACTTCAATGATACTAGCCTGGGATCCTAATTTTTCCATTTGAAGGATCTCACAAAATTCCCATTGCAGGGTGTCTAGAGGTTGAAGATGATGACATGTCTCGTCTCAGCCAATGATAGCGTGCCAAACGTTTTAATTTCATTGGTTGCCCTTTTCTGATCCTATGCGTATCTGACTAAGGTCCATATCAAGCACAACACGTCTGGTCCACTGGATCAGCTTACTAACTCGTTTTGACTAAGATCTGATGGTCCACATCTTTTTTGTTTTATTTTATTTTCTGATTTTATATTTTTATTGATTAAATTTTCAAAAATTCATAACTCTTTTATTTTTTATCCAAAAATTATGAAAAAATTCACAAAAATACTTTGAATTATTTCTGATCTCATGACTATTTTTTCACATTTTTATTTTGCCATTTGATATTTTTTGTATTTTTTGAATTATTTGCTTTCTTTTAATTATTTAAAAAATACTTTCTGACATTTTTTTAATTCTGAAAAAATTCATAAATATAATTTTGCAGATTTTTGACTTTCTGAAAATTTTATGGAATTTTAGATTGAGGTTTACTATTTTTGACCTATTTCTGTTTGTTTGAGCAATTTTAAATAGTTTAAAAATAGTTTCTGACTTTTAAAAATTACCAAAAAATTTATAAAAATATTTGGATCCATTTGTGATTTTTCCATGGCCTTACTTTTTCTTTCTTGATTAATTTGAACATAGTTGATATTTTTCTCCTCTATTTTGGTTTTTAAACATATTTTTAAACCCTTTTAATGTATATATTAAATATAATATTATTTTGTGATTAGTTTCTGGCTGTCTTGAGTTGATTTTTTGATCATGACTTTATTAACATCATTGGATATTGGGTGTTGAGTTCAACTCCACCAAAATGGATGAATGGTTTTAATAATAGTTTGATTAAATTTTTGTTTCAAAAGTGGTTTATTCATTTTTCCCATCCCCTCTTCATCTTATCCCTTTCTTAATGCACTAGGTTTATTGGAGAATGATCTCTATATCATGTCTCAAAACAAATGGTGCATAAATTTCTATTGACCGGCCTCAAAATAGGTGTGACTTATATATAAGTCCACTTACGATTGCTTAACATAGCCCTAAATTTTGTCCCGATTCAAATAAATGATCATTCGTAGCCCAAACTTATGATTGCAAGCCCAATTATGTTAATTTGATCCCTTTGATCTAATAACCTTGAGATTCATTGTGTGGAGGCTTTGGTTCTACCAATCCTCTAATGGATCTACAACACATTTGGTCAACGCGGATCACTTAAACATCGTTGATCATTAAAATGGTACTTGTGAGAATTCTAAATGGATGATATACTTGACAAAAAGCAAATGCAACTTGTAGTGTGGAGGCTTTGGTTCTACCAATCCTCTAATGAGTTCCAAATGCATGTTTCAAGATGGTCATCCAACTAACCACAAATTATTGACTTGTTTTACCTTATGCTTTTATTTTTTTTTATGCTTTATGTACTATTTACTTTTAGCATTTACATTTCATGTCATTTTCATCTTTGCTCATTTGAGCATTTATTTTCTTGCCATTCTTACTTTGCTCACTTGAGCTTTTCTTTTCCTTTCTTAAGATACTTAATAATCAACATAAAGCTTAAAAAATCTTTAATGGTACTTGGACTATTTGGTTACTATCCTTGGTATTATGGAGCATGGGACTTTTCTTGGACTTAGGATTAGAAACCTTGACTTATCTTGGAGATCTTATCTGATTATTTTGTCTGGAGTTCTTGAGGTTTACCTCAAGACATTGGGTTGCTTGTTTGTTTTTGTGTGCAGGTTTTTGTGATTACATTCTCTGTTTGTAATATGGAATTCACCCGTATACAAACGTTACTCTGCCCAATTTTTGTGAAGACTTAATACACTTGAAGTTTGGTTCTCTCAAGAGGTCTAGTATTTTTGCTTGCTTGGTTTCAATCCAAGGAATGGGAATTCTATCTTAGCTCATAATGTCAAGTATTAGCTTCTTGTTGGTTAGATGGTTCTTATCCCTAGCTTTTACCTTATGCTTTAGGATAGCCTCTTCTTCTCCTCCCATCTTCTTTAATTTCAAAAATCTTCTTCCTCCTTTTGAAAACTCTTCTTGTTTTAAACTTGAACCACTTTTATAATAAACTTGGACTTATGTCCATGTGTTTTCAAAACATTTTTCATAAATAAACCCCAATCAACTTAATGATACCTTGACATTTTTATTGTGAGAAGACTAAAAGTCAATCAATCTCATTTCAAACCATCTTGCCACTTTGGCTCTTACTCTTAAACTTTTCTCAAAAGATTAGACTCTTGTCAATCCTTGTAGTCATGCAAACAACTATTCTTCTACAATGTGTAGTGAAGAGAGATATTTTCCACTTGGGTGTTGAGTGAGGCATTGTTGATTTTAAAATCCAAGCCATATCCTCCACTTTGAGATGATGCAAATTCTCCTTTCTCATGATTGTGGGTAGTAAGTAAGTTAACCACACGGACAATGACGATGATGTTTCATCTTATAAAATTAACCAACACATTTGGGTTTTTAAATTTTGAAAGAGGAACTACGTGTACCCTGATCCCCTATTGCACGAAAAGGTGGTACGTAGGCACTAAAGGTTCGCAAACGCGGCGGGTGCAAAAATAATCAAAAAATATATTTCTTTTCTCACCTCCACCATCCACTTTTTATATATACAACAGTTTTCATAGCCAAAATATACATATTACACAAAGAGGTTACTGTGGAGTACCGTAGATGTTTAGGGTGCTAATACCTTCCCTTTGCATAACCAACCCTCTTACCTTGAATCTTTCCCCCTCATTTTGGGTTATTAGTTATTTTCCCATTCCTTTGGAATCAATAAAGTGTGGTGGCGATTTTTATTTTGATTTGTATAAAGTCTAGTCAATCCAATGGCTTAGTATTGAACATTTCTACCGCTACAAGGTGGTCACTGACTTTGGGGCAACTAGACGAGTAAAAGCTCTGATAGATCTCTTGAAAGAATATTTGTTTGAACGTGGGTTCCTCTTGGAACACAATGAAGCTTTTGAGAAGACGTTATAGAAATTGATGAACTTAGGGATAGTCCAATTTGGGAAATACCCTAAAGAATAATATGTAGTTACTATCGATGGAAGTATGAAGAAGCCATTGGTAATTCCCTGGCAAGGGCTGAGTCCTGCTAAGAAAACTCTTGAAATTCCCTGGGGAGAGTCAACAGAAGAACCGTTGATTATACCACGCCAGACTCTAAGAATACTAGTGATTCCAAAGACTACAATAGTGATTAGAGGGCCATCCCCCACTCCATACGAAAGTGACAAAGCTGTACCACAGGTTTATGATTCTATTGTCTATGTCAATGATTTAAAGCAGGAATGTGAGCCATCGACAAGTCAAACCTACAATCACAAATATAGAAGGAACAAGGGGCATGACCCGTAGTAGTCGAATCTATGGTCCCGAACCACAAAAGAAGGATGATGTTATGGTTAAATATAAAGGAAAAATTATGGTGGACGCAAGTCAAGAACAAGAACCTCCGAGCAAGAATTACATTGACCAAGAGGCGGAAGAATTCTTGAAAATAATCAAGAAAAGTGATTATATGGTGGTGGATCAGCTACACCAAACCCCAGCCAAAATTTCAATACTCTCGTTGCTTATCAATTTAGAAGTTCATTGAGACTCTCTGATGAAGATTCTAAGTTCTGCTTGTGTTACAAAGAAAATTAGGGTAAATCAATTTGACAATGTCGTAGGAAATATAACATCTGGATCATATATAGGGTTCAGTGACAATGAGTTACTGTCATATTTCTATACAGATAGGAACAACTAACCTATCTAGAGTACTCACCGATACTTGTTCTACCCTTAATGTGTTACCAAAATCCAGCTTGATGAAGTTAACACTCGATGATGTTGTTATAAGGCCAAGTTCTACGATAGTTAAAGCTTTCGATAGATCTTAAAGTTCAGTGATTGGAGAAGTGGATCTTCCTGCAAGATTGGTCCACATATGTTTTATATTACCTTTCAAGTAATGGATATAGAGCCAGCATATACATGTTTGCTCGAACGACCTTGGGTTCATACAACAGGGACTGCTACTTCAACTCTACATAAGAAATTGAAGTTCCTCATTGAAGGAAGATTAGTTATAATCGATGGTGAAGAGGACATCTTTGTAAGTCACATAGAGTCCTACAGATATATCAGTGCGGATGAAGACTTCATAGAAACACCATTTCAAGTCTTAGAGGTTGCTTCAATGGTAACCCTACCAGTAGAGAAAATCAAGAAACTTACTATGACTTCATGGAGATATTTGCAAGAAGTTGTGGAAGATCGTGCCTTAAAATGTTAGGGTAAACTTATGGAGATACCTGAGAAGAAAGATCGTTTTAGTTTGGGTTATGAACCATCAAGGGCTATTCTGAAAGGCAAGGGGCAATTTCCTCCCATTCAGGAAATCTTTATCAATAAAGGGGTAGAGCATGGAGGGAAAATAGAAATGATATCCAACAAGATCAACACCAAAGGAGCATCAAAATTCATTCGTGAGTGTTCTCCAGACGAAGAACTCAAGAATTGGAAAGCCGTGGAGATTCCTGAGATATTTTTCTTTCTAAAGTAATTTTTCTTATTTTTAAAAGAACCTATGTCAAGCCCAAGGCATATGGGTAGCTTGTAAGGGTCCCCCATTTGTTTCTTCATATGCATTTTCCAAATTCACATACTAAGCTACACCAAAACATGATAAATGTGCAGATCCATATCCAAACCCACCGATAATGTTATTGTTATCTGATATAACTTTGAGGCTCCAATTAACCAAGCTAAAGAGGAAGATGAAGAAGATCATGAACTCTCTAAATAATTGGCAAGAGTGTTAGAGCAAAGGGAAGAATATATACAACCATACCAAGAATCTATTGAGATCATCAACATTGGCAAAGAGAAAGATCTGGAATATATCAAGCTAGGGGAAACCTTGGAGGAAAGCGTCAAAGAGAGGCTGATCAAACTTTTTCATGAGTACGTGGATATATTTTCCTGGTCTTATAGAGATATGACGGGATTGTATACATATATTGTGGTGCATAGGCTACCTCTCAAGGAAGGTTGTTCTCTAGTTAGACAAAAGCTCAAAAGAACTCGTCCAGACACGTCTAAGAAAATTCAAGAAGAAGTCCTTAAACAATTTGATGCAGGGTTCTTAATCGTGGTAGATTATCCACCTTGGATAGCTAACATCGTGCCAGCTCCCAAGAAGGAAGGTAAAGTGCGCATGTGTGTGGATTATCGAGATCTAAACAAATTAAGTACCAAAAACGATTTCCTGTTACCTCACATAGATTTTCTGGTGGATAATATAGCTCAAGCTTCGGTATTCTCATTCATGGATGGTGTAGCAACTGGTTTTTAAATCAAGAGTCGCCACTATTAGTTTTTATCCTAAGGGAAGGGAATCTAACCGAAAAACCTAATTCGCAGACAGAGATTCTAGGTTTTAGAATCAATTAGACGAAAGGAAGGTGTTAGGCACCTTTCATCTACCTTGTTCACAAGGATACTAGGTTTTAGGTTTGATTAGAGGAAAAAGGGTTTTAATTTTTAATAGGGGAAAGGGTTTAAATATTTTATAGGGGAACTCGTTACAATATTTGATTGTATGCCTACGTATACTCTTATGAGGAATCAGAGTCCTAATTCGTAGTTCATATGGAGTTGGTGTTTTTTAGGGGTTGCAAACGTATTTTGAATCACCTCGCACTTTGGTCGGGAATAATGATTCCGGATATTTTGACTAAATGCGCGGTAAGTCAAAATCTTTTTGAAACCCTTTTGCAAAAACAATTGATTATCTTAGTTAATTGCGAAAAATATTTTGTCGTTTGTTGAGTGTTTTTTAATCGTATTAACTGCAAAAATATCTTGATTAATGCATGATTAAAAATATTTCAATGCAAATAATATAGCAAAATAATGTATGCAATTTTTTGAATAAAATGATTTGGATATTAATATAATAATATTTAAATAGTAAATAAAATATATTAGTATTAATAATTAATAATAAGAATAATAATATTTACATAAAAAAGGAATTATAATAAAAATATATAATAATACAAATTTTAAAATATAAAAGTATAATAATTGTAAAAAAAATAGTAAATAATATAAAGGGAATAATAATAATAATAATAATAAATAGAAAAAATAGTTGGTTAATTCAGGGGGTGTATTTCTAGTTATTAAGTAACACATGAGGGGGGTGTTTTAAGAATCTGGCTAGGACCATTACAGCTCAGAACAGGGGGTGCAAAGTCTAGTAAAGTAATGAAAGGGGGTGTAAAAAATAACGGGCTTGGCCCAAACGCAGTTTATTTTGAAGGCCTAAACGATTGTCTATATGAGGGAGCATAAGCCTTACGGTGGACTTGGCCTTATGATCGTCCACCGATGATCAAACGTGCAAGATCAAAGGGTGTACATTTATTACTATGTACGTGCATGAACTGAATCCAAACAGAATATAAACAATGTTTTTCATTTTTATTATCCATTTTAGTTTTTAGTTTTTTTGTTACAACACATCATCTCTTCTCTCTCGGTGAAAACCCGTCATCTTCCTTATTTCATCAACCCTAACCCCACCAACCACCGGCGGCGGCGTCACCTTATCCCTCACCCTCGATCAAAACCCAACCACCAAAACAAACAACAATAGAAAATCTAAAGATCTTACCCCTCTCGGGATTAATTTTGGTCTTTCTGTCCGATTTGTTCTTTAATTCCTCTTTTATCTCTGTTATAGGTTATGATAGCGGTGGTGAAGGTTGGAGACGGTGGTGGACTAGGGCGAAGGCAACGACTAGGGTTCCAGATATTGGAACCCCAATTTCTCTTCTCGGTACGGTTGTTGTTCGACCTTCTGTTCTTCTTGTTCTTCTCAAATCCGGCCTCTGTATTGTATTTCTTGATTCGTCTATGTATCCGTTCTCCCTGTATCAAGTCTTTTTCCTTTGATATGCATATTGGGCCTTGGAACTATTTTCAAAACCTGATCCAATATCCTTCTAAACCATGCTCTTTAATATATAAAAACATTATTGTAATAATAAAAAAAACATTACATTTTTCTTCCTAAAACAGATATATAAATTTCTTTTATTAAAATAATAATAACAAGGAATTTTGCTAATAATGCCCTTTTTCTTTAAAAGAAAATCCTTCCTTAAACAGTACAACGATTTAAAATTCTTACTAAAACTTGTAAAATAAATTAATCAATAAACAAAAATCAGATAATAATCTTACTCACAAATGCCAAATGGGCTAACTTAGAAACTGTTTAATGGGTTTAGTTAATTTGATAAGCACACCCCTCTCTTTCTATTTGGATAACAAAAATAGAAATGGGCCAACTAAGTAAATTACCCCCACCCTTTTTACTAATAACAAAGTAACACCTAAATTTCTTTAATAAATTTAATTATTATTTAATAACAATTTTAATTTCAATAATAACAACTATTTAGTAGTTATTATTTTGAAATATTTTCGAATCGCATGGGCCATTGGCCAACATGCCACACGAATAGGTTCAAGGGCACACGAGTCTTTCTGATTTAGAAATCCTCGCTTTCCTGAATTTAAGTTACACCCCCTAGTCAGATAAATATGGACCATCAGATACTGTTGTACCATCTTTAATTGAATATTTCTTCAATTTTAATCTCGAAAAATGAAATCATCGAGGTAGGACAAATTTGGGGTACGACAGTTGCCCCTATTCAATTATCTTCCAGCCGGATAGCGTGTGAAAACTCGATTCTTGCGCATTCTGATTGGAAGTTTATTGAATACTTGAAGTATCCCAAAATTTGTCTGAGAACATAAGGTTACACTGATATATCATACCCTTGCAAGTCTCAAGGAAGTAGGAAAAGCTGATGATGTATTGCTTACTAGGGTTTGATAACGAGGCATATGGTTTTAAGAGCTCAATTTCGTATGTCTTAGTTTAGTTTTGATCATTCACCCATTTGGAGGATGAATACAATAATAATTGATGATGCATGACTGCATGAAGACTGAGGCCATGGGTTATGTTCGCGAATCGCTGCATGACGTCTGAGGTGATGGGCTAGAGTTTTGTTCTCTTTCGAGCATTGTAGCATGAAGACTGAGGCGATGATCGAGATTTTACGTTGAGGCTTAGAGGCAACGTAGCAAATTGAGAGAGTACATTGAGGCTTAGAGGAAATGTATGAATTTTTGTGAATACATTGAGGCTTAGAGGCAACATAGTGAGTTTAGGAAAGTACATTGAGGCTTAGGGGAAATGTACAGAGTTTTACGAATACATTGCAGCTTAGAGGAAACGTAGTGAGTTTAGGAAAGTACATTGAGGCTTAGGGGTAACGTACAATGTTTTGAGAATACGAAGCAGCATAGAGGCAATGTAATGAGTTTTGCAGATACATTGAAGCTTAGAGGCAATGTAATGAGTTTTGTGAATACATTGCGGCTTAGAGGCAATGTACATAGTTTTGCAAATACATTGCGGCTTAGAGGAAATGTAATGAGTTTTACGAATACATTGCGGCTTAGATGCAATGTACTGAGTTTTGCGAATACATTGCTGCTTAGAGGCAATGTACTGAGTTTTGCAAATACATTGCAGCTTAGAGGCAATGTACTGAGTTTTTGTAAATACATTACAAATTAGAGCCAATGTACTGAGTTTTTCAAATACATTGCGACTTAGAGACAATGTAATGAGTTTTGCAAACACATTGCGGCATAGAGGCAATGTAATGAGTTTTATGAATACATTGCAGCTTAGAGGTAATGTATTGAGTTTTTCAAATACATTGCGGCTTAGAGGCAATGTAATGAGTTTTTCAAATACATTACGGCTTTAAGGCAATGTAATAAGTTTTGCGAATACATTGCGGCTTAGAGGCAATGTACTGAGTATTGTGAATACATTGCGGCTTAGAGGCAATGTACTGAGTTTTGCAAATACACTGTGGCTTAGAGGCAATGTACTGAGTTTTGCAAATACATTACAGCTTAGAGGCAATATACTGAGTTTTGCGAATACATTGTGGCTTATAGGCAATGTACTGAGTTTTGCAAATACATTGCGGCTTAGAGGCAATGTAATGAGTTTTGCAAATACATTGCGGCTTAAAGGCAATGTACTGAGTTTTGCGAATACATTGCAGCTTAGAGGCAATGTATTGAGTTTTGCAAATACATTGCGGCTTAGAGGTAATGTACCGAGTTTTGCAAATACATTGCGGCTTAGAGGCAATGTACTGAGTTTTGCAAATACATTGCGGCTTAGAGGAAATTTAATGAGTTTTGCAAATACATTGCGGCTTAGAAGCAATGTAATGAGTTTTGCAAATACATTGCGGCTTAGAGGCAATGTACTGAGTTTTGAAAATACATTGCGTCTTAGAGGCAATGTAATGAGTTTTGAAAATACATTGCGGCTTAGAGGCAATGTAATGAGTTTTGTGAATACATTGCAGATTAGAGGCAATGTACTGGGTTTTGAGAATACATTGCGGCTTAGAGGAAATGTAATGAGTTTTGTGAATACATTGCGGCTTAGAGGTAATGTACTGGGTTTTGAGAATACATTGCGGCTTAGAGGCAATGTACTAGGTTTTGAGAATACATTGCCGCTTAGAGGAAATGTACTGAGTTTTGGGAATACATTGCGGCTTAGAGGCAATGTACTGAGTTTTGAAAATACATTGCGGCTTAGAGGCAATGTAATAAGTTTTACAAATACATTGCGGCTTAGAGGCAATGTAATGAGTTTCACGAATAGATTGCGGCTTAGAGGAAATGTACTGAGTTTTGCAAATACATTGTGGCTTAGAGGCAATGTACCGAGTTTCGTTCATTACTGCATGGAGACTTAGGTAATGGAATACTTTATTAGGAACTCATCACTGCATGGAGACTTAGGTGATGGGCTGAATGTGTCACTGTATGGAGACTTAGGTGACGGGTTAGACGCGTCACGGCATGGAGACTTACATGACAGGTTGGATCATAGGATAAGTGTTTTGTTGATTGACCCTTAGATGATTGACTCGAGGGTAAGATTGTTGTTCATTTGTTGTGTGATACATGTGTATGCATGCGTATTGAATGTTTGTATGTATGCAAAATGTATGATGTTTGATGCGTGGAACCCTGAGTGGATGCGTATTGAATATTGAAATGTATAGTGTATGTATGCTTTGGATATGCAAAATTTATGTATGAAATATGTGTAAGATGTGTGTATGCCTTGAAATGTTATGAAGACTATTTCCGGCATTCACTCCTTTAGACCATTGGCTTAGAGTTACCAATTCCCTGGCATTGTATGTTGTGTCGTCGTAGCTTTGTTGAATTTGAACACAGTGAACAGTGTTAGAAAAATTTGAACCTTGATTTGTAAGTGCAGGTGTAGACGTAGACGTAGACGTAGGTAATGACATATGCGTAAATTTGTATGTTGTAAGCGCAGGCGTAAGCGTAGACGTATATATTGGCATATGTGTAGCCTTTTATGTTGTAAGTGCAGGCGTAGACGTAAACATGTGTATAGCCCTCGTATTGTGAGTGCAGACGTGGGCATAGCCATGTGTGTAGACGTAGACGTGGATTTTATTTCAATATTTTTCTAACCAAAATGTTTTTTGATGTTTTGTCAAATGCTTTTATTTTGTTAATCCCCCTAAATGATTTCACAACAATATTCACAAGTAATGATTGTAGTATTTTTTAAACAAGTCTGAGAAAAGAAAAAACACAATTTGAAAGATGCAAAGAAAGCAAATGTTTTATTAGTATGCCTTTTAATAGCTTAGAATACAAGATGCAATTCCTAGAAAGAGGTAGTTGCAGAAAGTTTTAAAATTGTAAATGACAATAAAAAATTATAATTGTTGTTCCTGTTCCCCAATATCTTTTTAATGATCTTATCTCCTTTGCTTCTGAGATGTATGATTTAAATCTATCTCTCCCTTCGTGGTTCATAGTCGCAGTTCTTAGATCGCAGTCTTTTTGTTCTTTATTTCTTTTTTAGTGATCCCTAATTTTTTCCTGGATTGCCCTTTTGGGATTTCAATCCACCGGGATAAATTTTTTGTTATATGCCCCTAATTTCTGCCTGGATCGCCCTTTAGGGTTTTCGATCCTCTGGAATGCTCCTTTTTGCCTAAGTCACATGTTTAAGGTTCGAGCTTAGCGAGATTTTTATACATAGTATTTTTTGACTGTGTCTGAATTTGCCGGATGCGGTAGTTCTTCCCCATCCATTGTTGTGGGGATAAGACCACTTCCCGAGACTGTTGTTTTGACTATGTATGGACCTTCGTAGTTGGGTGTCCATTTACCACGTGAATCGAGGCGAGGTAGCATAATCTTCTTGAGTACTAGACTTTATCGTGGTTCGTCTTCTGCAGTACACTATTACTCCGAAAGAATTCTGAGGCTAATTTCTGTAGAGTTCGTTTGTCGATGCTAGAGGCATTTTTTGGATGTCCTAAAACTAAGGCTTGTCATCCGGTCCTTCTTTGATAGCAAGACTAAGTGTGGTCTCTTGATTGTGTCGGTTTGTGATGCGCGATTCATGGTTTGACCAAGTTATTTTGAACATAGACGATATAGTTGCCAGGGCGTCTGTCATTTGACTTCCTTTTCGTGGCATGTGACTGAAAGTGATCTTTGCGAACTCCACATTCAGTTTTCAAAACATGATCCCAATATGGAACCAGTTTTGGATGTTTAGCATCCCATTCACTATTGACTTGGTATATGTCTTGTGAGCATTCTTTGGAGAAGTCAAAACTGCTCCTATATTGTTCCCCAGTGCATTTGAAGCCCCATCGAATGTAGGTATCCAACGTGCCTTTGGATCAGGTTCTTCGTCAGGTCCTGGTATTTCATAGTTGCTTATTTTTACAGTACTGTCTATATTTGATCTTGGTCTATTTCTATAGGAACAAGAAAATATGCACAATAATTTGATCAGCCTCTTTGTGACTCCGCTCTAACATTGCCCCTTAGCTTGGTTTCTTCCGGATCTTCCCTGTTCTCAGACTAATGGCCGTAATAGCCTCTTAATGTGGTTGTATATTGTTAGCCTTTCATTTTATTTCCCTCGCCATTTTCTCAGAGAGTTCAAGATCTTTATCATCTTCCTCTTTAGCTTGGTTTATAGGAGCATCAAAATTATATCGGGTCACAGCAGTAACATTATCGGTGGCTTTGGGCATGAAGTTGCACACTTATCGTGTTTTTGTGCATATTTAGTATATGAGATTTGAAAATGCATATGCAGAGAAAGTATTTCCATTTTTAAATTTTAAATATAAATGCAAGAGAAAGAAAGGGATCTTAATTGAAAACAAAATATAACTTTATTAATCGTAAATATTGTCTGAAACAAAACGGGGGCACCCTTACAAGCAACCCCTATTCCTCGGGCTTGACATCAGTTCTTTCAAAAATAAGAAAAATTAATTAGGAAAAAAAAGATCTCAGGAATCTCCACGGTAGTCCATCTTTTGAGTTCTTCTCCTGGGGCGCATTCTCGGATGAACTCAACTGCCCCTTTGGTGTTGGCTTTGTTGGATACTTTCGCCACATGTCCGGCATGCACTATAAAGGTCTCTTGGATCAGAGGAAAGTGTGCTTCTCCCTCCAGAGTAGCTTTATATTTTTCATTAGGGTATTTTCCGAACTGGACTATGCCCTGGTCCATTAGTTCTTGCAGCGTTCTTTCGAAAGCTTCATTATGTTCTAGCAGGAATCCATATCCCAACAAATATTCTTTCAGCGAGTTTATCAGGGTTTTTTCTTGTCTACTTTCCCTAGAGTCAGTGACTACTTCAATTGCATTTATTGTCAGCCCATCGTGCAAAGGCGTAGGGTCTGATTTGATGTTAGCTTTCTCAAAAGTGATGTCTTGAGATTCTAACAAGTCTTGGACCTTATGCTTGAATGGCTAACATTTCTCTATGGTATGTCCAGGAGAATTAGCATGATACTCACATCTGGCGTTGGCATCGTATCTTCGTGGGAGTGGACCGACTGGAGGAGCCAGAGGCTTGATTTCCACCAAGGATGTCTTAACCAATTGTTGCAATAACTAGCTAGGTGGCATATGGAGTGGATCAAATTTCCTAGGTGGCCTTCTGCCTTGCTGCTGCCCTTGCGGGATCACTAATGGTTGTTGTACCTTGGGTTGTGACACTACAACATTAACTTCTCCATCTTTTCCTTTGGGGAAGTTTGAAGCAGGCCTTTTTGAGTTGTAGGGAGCATTTGATGGCCCCCCCTGATATCTTCCCACTTTTTATTCCAGTCTCGATCCTTTCTCCGATAGTTACTAGGTCCGAGAACCCCGAAGAGATACTTCCGACCATCTTCTCATAATACAGCCCTTGCAAAGTCCCCATGAACGTGTCTACTAATTCCTTCTCTAACAGGGGTGGTTGCACACAGGATGCCGACTCCCTCCATCTATGAGCATACTCTTTGAAGGATTCTGCTTTCTTCTGGGACAGATTCTGGAGTTGCATGCGGGTAGGCGTTATGTCCAGGTTATATTTGTAATGCCTTAGAAAAGCATTAGCAAGATCTGCTCAGGTTTGAATATGTGTTTGCTCCAATTGCATATACCAGTCTGAAGATGCCCCACTCAGGCTATCTTGAAAATAGTGAATCATCAGCTTCTGATCGTGGGCATGAGCATGCATCTTCCTTCAGTACATAGGAAGATGATTTCTTGGACAAGTGAGCCCCTTTTATTTTTCAAAGTCAGGTGCTTTGAACTCTGGTGGAATCACCACGTCAGGAACTATGCCCATTTCGAGAGCGTCTACTTCGAAAGCGTCAAAACCCTCCACAACTTTTAATCTTTCCTCTAGATCTTTATACTGATTTATCACCAGTGGATTATCAACAACATGAGTACCATTCGTCTTTAAGGGTGCCTGGTTGGCATCCTCTGGGTCATAGTCTCCGCATTGTAGGTCCAAGTAGTTGTCTGCATGATTGGTTAGAATCTGTAGGTTATCTGATGCCCCTGCTTTTGGTGGCGGTGGGATAAACCCTTCAGCTTCAGCTTCTTGTTAGGCCATGACGGACTTTTTGAGTCCTGCCTCTGACTCTTTCCTTAGTTGGTGACCGCTTGATGCACCAATAGTTAGGGCTACTTCCTCAAAAGCTACCTTGGGAATTTGGTCTTGCTTGTGAATAATGTTCTTTAAAGCTAGGAGAACTTGACTCAGATATCCTTTCATTGAAGTGACATCACCCTTTATTTGGTCAAGATCCCCTTTGAATGCAGCCTGAGTTTCCACAATTTTCTCCATTGCTTTTTTATTGATAGGCCCTTGTTTGATATGGAGGCCAAGGAGGTGGAGATCTTCTTCTACCAATGGTTTAACTGGAGATATTTTTTTGAAATAATGAGTTTTGATATGATATGCGGGTGTTCGTGAATGCATGCGTGCGAATGAATATGTATGAATATGAAATGGTTACTTATTTTGAATGTCTTATTCACTTGGGTATGCATTTGTCTTTAACTTATTTTTTATTCCATGACCAGCTTAAAAATAGATGCGCCAATGAGATAGGGAACAAAATGCCTTTATTGAAGGTAGCATAATTCAGATATTGAAAAATATTACAATCTTAAACCAAAACTTTATTTGCGTGAAATCAAGAAAAGCGAAATAAGTCTTCTAGATGCGCCTGCAGATATCTGCTCTTGAAACCATCCACCTTTGCTGACAAAGCTTAAGAAAGTATTCAGCATATTATTCCCCTTTTGTGGCTTTGATTTCAGACATGTTTGGCGCACTGACGCGGACAAGCTGTTTCCTTCGGTATCCATTTTTAAAGATAGTCATCGAGATCTTGAGTTTATGATTATCTTTTATACCCCCTGTGAATAAGACAAATAGAAAGAAACGGGTGACGAATATATGAAATGTATGAATGCATAGGTGTAGGGTTGAGTCACATGATTTTTGTAATAAGTACCCCTATAAGGTATGGATGTATGGTCCAGTGACGGGGTTTTTGTGACAAGTAGCCTTAGAAGGTGGGCTCCTTAATTTTCACCTACGGTTAGTCTACCCTCCCAAAAGGTGGTTTCCTTAAAGGTATCATGAATAACACCATAGGGAAAAGGCATAAGGGCCTCTCTTAGGTGGAGCCTCTTTACGGACAGAAATTTCGTCTCAAAGTCGTAAAAGGTCTCGTCATGAGATTTTAGGTTAAGGCCGTTACAAAGAGTCATGGGTGACCTTCCAAAGTCCTACTCGTCAAGAGAATATCTCTCGATAAGTATTCCTTTTTCAGAAGTCCACCGACTCTAGGAGAAGTCGTCACATAAACTCGCAGAGATGATGTACCCCCTAAGCTAATAGACGAACCTTCTTTCTAAGGGTTATTGAAATTTTTAGTTTTCGAAATAAAAATTCCCGCCATGAAGTAAATATATGATAAAAAGAATTAACATTAAATAAATAAATGCAATAAATAAATAATGTAATAAATAAATAATGCAATAAATAAATAAATAAAAACCCCCAAAGTAAAAACCCTAAAACATAAAGCTGAACTCCCCAGCAGAGTCGTCAGCTGTAGCAACTAGTTTTTAAATCAAGAGTCGCCACTATTAGTTTTTATCCTACGGGAAGGGAATCTAACAGAAAACCCTAATTCGCAGACAGAGATTCTAGGTTTCAGACTCGATTAGATGAAAGAAAGGTGTTAGGCACCTTTTATCTACCTTGTTCACAAGGATACTAGGTTTTAGGTTTGACTAGGGGAAAAAGGGTTTTAATTTTTAATAGGGGAAAATGTTTAAATATTTTTATAGAGGGACTCGCTAAGATTTTTGATCGTATGCCTATGTATCCTCTTATGAGGAATCAGAGTTACAATTCGTAGTTCGTATGGGGTTGGTGTTTTTTAGGGGTTGCAAACATATTTTGAATCACCTCGCACTTTGGTCGGGAATAGTGATTGCGGAGATTTTGACTAAATGCGCGGTAAGACAAAATCTGTTTGAAACCCTTTTGCAAAAATAGTTGATTATCTTAGTTAATTGGGAAAAATAGTTTGTCGTTTGTTGAGTGTATTTTAATCGTATTAACTGCAAAAATATCTTGATTAATGCATGATTAAAAATATTTCAATGCAAATAATATAGCAAAATAATGTATGCAAATTTTTGAATAAAATGATTTGGATGATAATATAATAATATTTAAATAGTAAATAAAATATATTAGTATTAATAATTTATAATAAGAATAATAATATTTACATAAAAAAAGGAATAATAATAATAATATATAATAATAAAAATGTTAAAATATAAAAGTATAATAATTTAAAAAAAAAATAGTAAATAATATAAAGGGAAAAATAATAATAATAATAATAATAATAATAATAATAATAAAATAGAAAAAATAGTTGGTTAAATCATGGGGTGTATTTCTAGTTATTAAGTAACACAGGGGGGTGTTTTAAGAATCTGGCTAGGCCCATTACAGCTCAGAACAGGGGGTGCAATTTTGTTTGATAGTTTAGTAAAGTAATGAAAGGGGGGTGTCAAAAATAATGGGCTTGGCCCAAACGCGAATTTTTGTAAGGCCTGAACGATTGTCTATATGAGGGAGCATAAGGCTTACGGTGGACTTGACCTTATGGCCGTCCACCGATGATCAAACAGGAAAGATCAAAGGGTGTATATTTATTATTATGTACGTGCATGTACTAAAATCAAAATAGAATATAAACAACGTTTTTCATTTTTATTATCCATTTTAGTTTTTAGTTTTTTTTGTTACAGCACATCATCTCTTCTCTCTCTGTGAAAACCCTTCATCCTCCTTATTTCATCAACCCTAACCCCCACCAACCACCGGCGGCATCACCTTATCCCTCACCCTCGATCAAAACCCAACCACCAAAGCAAACAACAATAGAAAAGCTAAAGATCTTACCCCTCTCGCGATTAATTTCTGTCTTTCTGTCTGATTTGTTCTTCAATCCCTCCTTTGTCTCTGTTACAGGTTACGATAGCGGTGGTGAAGGTTGAAGATGGTGGTGGACTGCGACAGAGGCAACAACTAGGGTTCTAGATATTGGAACCCCAGTTGCTCTTCTTGGTACTATTGTTGTTCGACCTTCTGTTTTTCTTGTTCTTCTCAAATCCGACCTCTGTAATATATTTCTTGATTCGTCTATGTATTCGTTCTCCCTGTATCAAGTCTTTTTCCTTTGATATGCATATTGGGCCTTGGAAATATTTTCAAAATCTGATCCAATATCCTTCTAAACCATGCGCTTTAATATATAAAAACATTATTGTAATAAAAAAAAACATTACGTTTTTCTTCCTAAAAAAGAGATATAAATTTCTTTTATTAAAATAATAATAGCAGGGAATTTTGCTAATAATGCCCTTTTTCTTTAAAACAAAATTCTTCCTTAAACAATAAAACGATTTAAAATTCTTACTAAAACTTCTAAAATAAATTAATCAATAAACAAAAATCAGATAATAATCTTGCTCACAAATTCCAAATGGGCTAACTTAGAAACTGTTTAATGGGTTTAGTTAATTTGATAAGCACACCCCTCTCTTGCTATTTGGATAACAAAAATAGAAATGAGCCAACTAAGTAAATTACCCCCACCCTTTTTACTAATAACAAAGTAACACCTAAATTTCTTTAATAAATTCAATTATTATTTAATAGCAATTTTAATTTCAATAATAACAACTATTTAGTAGTTATTATTCTGAAATATTTTCGAATCGCATGGGCCATTGGCCAACATTCTACGCGAATGGGTTCACGAATACATGAGTCTTTCTGATTTAGAAAGCCCCGCTTTCATGAATTTAAGGTACACCCCCATAGTCGGATAAAAATGGACCATCAGATACTGCTGTACCATCTTTAATTAAATATTTCTTCAATTTTAATCTCGAAAAATGAAATCATCGAGGTAGGACAAATTTGGGGTACGACAAATGGTTTCTCGGGTTATGATCATATCAAAATGGCACTCGAGGATATGGAGAAGACTACTTTCATGACTCCTTGGGGAACCTTCTGTTACAAAGTGATGCCCTTCGGTCTAAAGAGCGCAGAGGCAACTTATCAACGAGCCATGGTCATGTTATTTCACGATATAATCGACAAAGAAGTTGAGGTATACGTAGATGATATGATTTTCAAATCTCATATAGAGGATCACATCATACACTTACAAAAATTATTCGATTGTCTCCGAAAGATCAAACTGAGGTTGAATCTGAACAAATTACATTTGATGTTAGGTCAGGCAAGTTATTGGGTTTTATTGTAAGTCATTGAGGTATTGAGATGGATCCCGACAAGGTGAAGGCCATACAAGAAATTCCATCTCCAAGGAAAAAGAAGGAGGTTCGTGGTTTCTTGGGACGATTAAACTATTTTTTGAGGTTCATATCGCACCTAACTGCTATGTGCAAGCCTATATTCAAATTACTTCGAAAAGATTAAATAGTGGTATGGAATAAGCGATTGTCAAACAACATTCTTGGGTGGAGGTCTTATCCTCACAACAATGGATGGGGAAGAACTACCACAATCGATGAACACATACGCAGTAAAAAATAATATGTATAAAAAGCCCGATAAGTCAAACTGTAATGGATGCCTTAGGCAAAAAGGGGCGTCCCAGTCGATTGAAAACCCGAAAGGACGGTCTAGGAAAAAATTAGGGACATAAACAAAAAAGTTATCCTGGTGGATCAAAAACCCGAACGGGAGATCCAGGAAAAAGTTAGACATCTTATTCAAAATAAAGAACAAATAGAGTACAATCTAAGAACCACGACTACGACCACGAAGGAGAGGGATTAATTCAAATCATTTGAATCTGAAGCAAAGGAGATTGGAGTTATAAAAAAAAACATTGGAGAAGCAGCAGTAGTGATTATCATTTTCATTGCAATTTTCAGTTTTTGTCAAAACATTCTGTGATTCTTTCTAGGAATTTCATCTTGTACTCTCGCCTATTCAAAGGCATGTTTATCAATAAAACATTTACTTTTTCAATTTGTTTTTTTTCTTTTCTTTTCGGACTTGTTTGCAAAATACTATGATTATTTCTTGTGAACACTGCATTGAAATATTTGGTTAGAAAAAATATCGAAAGAAAATTTGCGCCTATGTCCATGGCTACGTCCACACCTGCGTCCACGTCTACATCCACGCCTACGCCTGCACCTGCGATATAATTATCACAAACTTGCTGACATTATTCATCTTGCTCAAATCAACTTGAAGATACCACGACAAAGCATCATACAACGTTGGGGAGTCAGTGACTAAGAAAAAAAACTAATGGTTTAAAAGGAGAGAAATGTCAAGAAATATACAAAAAAAAACATTTGGTGCATGAACATACGAAACATTTGGTGCATATACAAAACATTTAGTGCATATACATTTGGGTTCTGTGATATGGTGGGAGAACTGACATGGTATGTTTTGCGTTTGATCGCAAATGTTGCGGTTAGCAAGAGTCACCGCCGACTTTTCTTTTATCCAAAAGGAAACGCTGAAAAGAACAGGAAAGACCTTTGAGATTATTGCTTGAGTTTGGGGGGTAGATTATGAAAAGGGAAGGTATTGTCACTCTTTTCATCCATAGTTATATATGGGCTCTTAGTTGCTTGCTAGATCACTTTCTTTTGTTTGAAAAATGTGTGTTGCGGTGGTTTTGAAAGTATTTTGAAAAGGTGCCTTCGTTTAGGCAAACTTTGTAATAGTTCTCGTTCGTAATAACATATACAAAGTGTTGGACTTTTTGAAAACATTTCATGTTTGGAAAGTGTTTTGAAAGTGTTTGTTTTGGAAGTGTTTTCTTTGAAAGTGTTTGGTTTTTGTTTTGAAATATGCAAGGATGTTTGTTTTGAAAATGAGCAAGCAACTAGGAATAATATACCTACTAAAAAGTCTTTGTTCATTTCTTCCTTCCTTTGATATTGCTATCTTACCATTGATTTGGTAAGAAGCCTTATCTTTGGATGTTAAGGGACGGGCGTGGGTCATCGTATAGTCATAATAGCAATATTGTGATATATCTTAGCATTTCTCTTTGAGGGACTAAGATCATTTAAAAGGCAACATTTGTAGCGTCATCGAGGGACTATGATCTTGTATTTTTTGATTGATTTTGCTAAGATATCCCACATGCATAACATGACCATTTTTTATAAGGCAACAAGTGGAATTACTCTAAGGATGCATGTGTGAATAGTGTTTGATTTGCATGCATTTTTATCTTGAATTAGGGTTTGCTACTTGTTGATTTTAGTCTTGCCATACAAACCCTAATTACTAATATTTATATGAAAGCGATAAATTGGGAAAAGTAAAATTACTATGCTATTACATCATTAGGGGAGAGGGTATACAAATTTACAAATGGGGATTTACAAGAAAATTAAACCTAATTATCTATTACAACCATATTGAATAATGTACACGAATTGAATAAATGTGCAAGAAAAGAAATGGAAAGGAAATGATTTTTGTTTGATTTTAATGAAAAGAGTTTAGTTTTGACCTAATTATCTAAAAGAAAAAATATTAATTAAAATTAAATAAAATTAAACATAAACTAATTTAAAAAATAAATTAATTTAGAAAGTAATTTTTTAGGGTTTTTTATGAAAAGGTTTTAAATTAATAAAAATAATAAGGAAATTAATTAATTAAAATAAAACTAAATTCTAAGTTAATTTTAAATAAAAAGGAAATAATTAAACCTAAATCTAATTATTAATTTATTTAAGAAAAAGAAATTAAGTTTGTTAGGCAAATGTTTTTTGGGTCTTTTTATCTTCTTTTATAAAGAAAATTAAAATATAAATGGGTAAATAATAAATAAAAATATTTTTGGATTTTTTATTAATAATAATAATAATAAAAATAAATAAAGCAAAAAAATTAAATAAAATAAGAAAAAGAAAATAAACTAAATTAAAATGATAAAATAAAAAAAAATGTTTGGGCCAGGTGTGTGAAAGTAGGCAGGGGGATTAGGAGTTAGCAAAAATGATAAGGCCCACTATTGGGGGCCCATGCGCTGGGGCTTGAACCCACGCCCTAGACATGAAACGTGCGCTGCCTTCCCACTGGGGTGACGATACATCCGTTAACATAAGCAAAACAAAAATTACATAACATAAACCCAGTCCTGAAAGTGACTTCATCTTCAACCTCCAGCCATGGTTCCTGTAACTTGCTCATTTCCCAATAAAATGAAAGATGTAAACATGGAAGTTGCTCCATTTTTCCATACGAATCCAACCATATAAATATCATAAGCTATAAATCAAAGATGAATGAGAATTTCTAAAAGTACCAAATTCTGACCTAACTTTTTTCAGAGATTCAAACTTAAAATTCTCTAAGCTCAATCGATATAAATAAAATCTATGGACATGTACAGTTTCAGGGAAATGATATCTTCATTTTATCTTCACAAATGCAAGCTTAACAATGCCTAAATGAAAAGATAGAAGTTCAGAAAAGATACCTCAAAACTGGAAATCGTGAAATGCAAATGAGCTTGATTCAAGGTGCTGCAATGATCAGGTTAGCTTCCTCAAGTTCCCAGGAAGATAATGCAATGATTAGCTTGAGCAATGGATGGTTGGAATGGCCTGGAGAAGTCCAGTTACAGAGCTCTATTTTTGAGTTTGGAAGATGATGAATATGGATTTACAGTTATGAAACAAGGATGGAGAGGGACTATATTTGATGTATAGAAGCTTTGTGATTGATTTGGAATGAAAACGCACGAGGGAAATGTGAGTTTAGGTTTCAAATTCAGAATGTGCACATAAATAGAGTTTTGATGCAAGTTATGATTTGAGGGAGTTTGGGAGAGTTTCAGGGTCCTTTTTTGCTCGTGTCTTAGTTCACAAATAGTATCTCTACTTATAAGCAAATGGTTTTGTGGCTTGTAGTTGATCATAATTCAAATTCACATGTTTAAGCTCAACATGTGATTTTCTTGAAAAAACAAGTTTCCATGCCTTTATACTTGCTATTGTGGAGTGGTTATGCTTGAAACAAGCTTGCTTCTGACTTTGTAGATGGAGTGTGATCAGACGAAACAAGTGGGAGGCTCAAGAATTGACTTTGTGAATAAAGCTTGCTTTTCAAGAATGGCAATGTTAGCTTTCTTCCTAAAATGGCAAATGGACTTGGACAATGCTTAAACCATTTGGGTTATAGCTCAAAAGTTTGTGTAATACATTAATTATGGATAGATACACAAGTTAGAAGACCTTCAAAGCAAGATTATGCAGCCTAACATTGAGATTGGATTATGTGTCCATCAAGAAATGGCTTGTAATTCAAGTTTGAAACCCTAACTTCTTGCCTTTGATTTTCCCAGCTCAAGTATGTTATCAATGAGTTCTTAGACATTTTGGAAAGCTTGTAACATCATCTACAACCTTCATGTTTGCCATGAAGTTAGGTCAAAATCCTGCCTAAACTAGGGCAAAATTTCACTAAGTCTTCAAGTTTCATGAGCATGTCTTCACAAAATCATAACTTGAAATCCAATAATTTATAGAAAAATTTATGCCATACAATGTTTTAGATCTCATTGAGATCTAAAACTTTCATGTTGGAAGTTTCCTTTGAATCATGTTGCATCATGGTGTAAATTTGGCATAAAGTTATGAAAAAAACATGAATTTTCAACACTTAGAAAAATTCTAAGTCTTGGAAATTTTTACTTTTCAAGGATGAATTTGACTTTTTGATTTCTTGATGAACAAGTTTCATATTTTGACATGTCTTAATGTATTGTAACCTTTGAAACTTGACTTTGATCAAAAAGTCAAAGTTTGACTTTTTAGTGTACAATTGACTTTTCATCAGTTGACTGAAATTCAACTATCAATCAATTGAACTTGAGAAATGTTTTGAGCCATGCCATTAAGTCAAAATTAAAAATTTTAATACTTGATATCATGCCTTGAACCAATAAATCATTTGCTAGGTCAAAAAACAAAGATTGCACTTTCTTAGTCAAAACCCTAATTTTGACCATTTTGCCCTTTTGATGTTCTGATCAAATTTCTTGAGGAATTATGATCCAAACTTGATCAAATGATATATATGAGTTCATGATGTTGATATGGGTAATAAATTATTAAGTTTGACTGTAAATTGACCTAAATTGACTTTTCCCCCAATACAATTGATTTTAGGTCATCTGATCAATTGACTGAGCAAAAATGTGATCCAAGACTTGAAACTTGACATGAGCAATCTTGAGGGTCCAAAATGTTCCATGAAATTCATATGGAGAATTAAAATTCCATTTGTCCTTGTGCAAACTCAAACCCTAATTTTCAGTCATCAGTGTTAGAGGAGGTGTCTTGAGCTGATCAAACTTTGTGCAGTCTTGAATCAATGGAGATCTTGTGAGAGATTTCTTGAGAAATGAGAGGGAAAATTTTGGGGTACAACAGCCGCCCCTGTTCAATATTCTTAAACCTAAAGAGTTAGATTGGCGGATCCTCCATTCGTGACTTGAAGGTGGAAGATGATTGAACGCTAGAGTGCCCAGAAATTTGCACTCGAAGAGGTATTGGGAATGGGTTTATAGATGCCATTTGGAGGAATGATGGTAAATACTGGAAGAAGTATCAGCACAAATCTTTGGTCGATTTATACTAAAACTTGATGTTTTACCTATGTGAAAAGGGTTAGTTAAATGCAGATGTATGCATGATATTCACAAGATGTGGTATTATGCTAAATGCATTTTGTATGTATATGCTATGATGTATGAATGTGGGATGCATATTTGTCTGAGAAAATAAATCCATGACTACTGCTGAGGTGTTTTGGGAAGCTGAATCCCGGATTGCTGTTGGGGATGAAGAGTATACACATCTTCAAACTTTGTTGACAGAATGCTTCTGCGGGGAATATCTCTTGAATGTTAGTTGTTATCTGGTCGGGTCTAGGCTTCACAACTTACTGAGGATGAGGAAGTCAACTACTATCTGGTCGGATTCCAGGCTTCACGGTAACTTACTGGGGAAGAATAAATTAACTGTTATCTGGTCATATTCCAGGCTTCGCAGAAGATTTCTTGAAATTGAACTGTTATCTGGTCGGATTCAGGATTCGCGGATTTCTTGAAGTGGTAACTACTATCTGGCCGGGTCCAGGCTTCGTGGATTTTTATTGAAAAGTTAAACTATTATCTGGTCGGGTCCAGGCTTCATAGTGTCTTGCTAGGGATTACAGCTAGTTGTTATCTGGTCGAACTCCAGGCTTCACAATAACTTGCTTGAATAGACGAAGTTGAACTGATATCTGGTCGTATCTAGGCTTTACATATTTTGAGGTGGATGAAGTTAATTGCTATCTGGTCGGGTCCAGGCTTCACAATGAACTTGTCTGAAGAGATAGAGTTGAACTATATCTGGTGGGGTCCAGGCTTTACAGTAACTTGCTTGGAACTTAGTTGTTATCTGGTCGAATTCCAGGTTTCACAACAAACTTATGAGGGGAATTGTTATCTGGTCGGATCTAGGCTTCACAATAACTTGCTTGACAAGATGAAGTTGAAAACTGATATCTGGTCTGATCCAGGCTTCACAGTAACTTGATGAGGTAAAGGCAAACTCTACTGGGGAAAAGAAGTTAAACCCTGGTCTGGTTGAGTCTAGGTTCTTCTATATTTTGAAGAGTTAAACTATTATCTGGTCGAGTCCAGGCTTTATAGCGTCTTGAGAAGTTAACTATTATCTGGTCAGGTCCAGTTTTCATGGTATTTGAAATTTGACTAATATTTGGTCGGGTCCAGGCTTCATAGTATTTGAAAGGTTACACTATTATCTGGTCAGGTCCAAGCTCTATAGTGACTTGAGAAGTTGACTATTATCTGGTCTGGTCCAGGCCTTATAGTAGCTTGAAATTTGTACTAATATTTGGTCGGGTCCAAGCTTCATAGTATCTTTTGGAGATAGTAAAGGTTTTGTTGACGACTTTACTGTGGAAAAGGGGTTGTGGCCCTCTGATTTGTAATAGTCTTTAAAGCAAACTCCAACTAGAGAGTGTAGTCTCATTCGGGGAAGACAGACTCCGCTGGGGAAGATAGACTATGCCGGGGGAACTTCGTTATTCGTTGATTGTTGTATGTTGGGGAAATAAACCATGTTGGTGAATACTTGATGAACTGCTGACAAGGTGAGTTCTTTTAGAAAGAGACCCATAAGGTTTCTTTTTTAGGACCAACTTAGCTGGGGAGAGAGTTGTTAAGAGATTGAGACTCTGGTTGGAGATCAATCTATGCAAAGAGACTTTGTGGGTAACTTTGTTGAGGGAAAAGGTTAATTGTAGTCATTCTTGTGGGGATAATGCTAATGAAATAACTCTGTGGGGATATTCCATATACATTAAAGAGATGCTTGTTGCTGCTTAGCAAGGCACATGTGCCAAATAGTTTTAATTATGTTCATATGCATATGTTCGTTCAATTTTAGTCATTGGACAACTTTGCATTCAAAACAAAAACATACAGTTTGCACTTCAAATTATATTTGTATTGATATTTTACACATGAATAGGCGTCTTTTTGTACAAAGAGACGGAGATCCTAGTAAGAGGAAATCGTCGAAAGGAAAACAAAAATTGAAAACAAAAACAAATAGCCATGTGGAAATGATCTCATTGCATTCCAACTCTACTATTTCCCCAATGTCTTTGAATGCCCCTTACCATTGACATAAGTTGATTGGATTGATCTTGAACCATTTGAACTCGGACCTTGGTGATAAAGTTGACTTTGGTGATTCCACGGGACATAGTCATACACTTTCAATCCTTAACTTTTGCCTGGACCGCCCTTTCGGGTTTTCAGCCCACCAGGATACCCATTTTTGCCCAAGTTGCCCTTTCTGGTTTTCAACTTGCCGGGTGTACAATCTTTTGTATATATCCCAAATTTTTGCCCAAACTTTTGGTTTGTCGGGATGCCCTTATTTTGCCTAGGTGTGTCAACCTAGCGGGTCTCTTATGCGTAGTATTTTTTAACTATGTTTGTGTTCACAGAATATGGTAAGTCTTCATCGTCCATGGTAGTTAGCATCATGGCACAGCCATAGAACACTCTCTTGATAACCAATGACCCTTCATAGGTGGGAGTCCATTTGCCTCTGGGGTCGCCTTGTGGAAGAATGATGCACTTTATCACCAAGTCACCAGCTTGGTATACTCGAGGCTTGATTTTTTTGTTGAAAGCCTTAATCATGCATTTTTGGTACATTTGACCGTGACAAACAGTAGCCAATCGTTTTTCATCGATCAAGTTCAACTGATCCAATCTTGTCTGAATCCACTCGTCTTCGCCTAGGCTTGCTTAATTCATAATCCTTAGTGAGGGAATCTGAACTTCTACTGGAAAAACAGCTTCCATGCCATAGACTAAAGAAAAGGGAGTTGCCCTAGTTGAGGTCCTAGCTGAAGTACGGTAGCCATGAAGAGAAAACGGTAACAACTCATGCCAGTCCTTGTAGGTTACTACCATTTTCTGCATAATCTTCTTAATGCTTTTTTTGGCCGCTTCGACTGCGCCGTTTATTTTAGGTCTATAAGGAGAAGAATTGTGATGCTTGATTTTGAACTGAGTGCAAAGTTCAGTAATCATAGCATTGTGGAGGTTAGTTCCATTGTCGGTGATGATCCTTTCAGGGATACCATAACGGTATATGAGGTTATGTTTGATGAATCTGGCTACCACGTTCTTGGTGACTGAGGCAAATGAGGCGGCTTCGACCCATTTGGTGAAATAATCAATAATGACTAGAATGAAGCGATGTCCATTGGAAGCCATGGGCTTGATCTCTCCAATAATGTCAATTCCCCACATTGAAAATGGCCATGAAGCGGTCATGACGTTCAGAGGGATAGGAGGCACATGGACCTTGACAACATAGATTTGGAATTTGTGACAAGTTCTTGAATGTTGATGGCAATCAGCCTCCATTGTTGACCAATAGTATCCAGCTATCAGGATTTTCTTGGCCATTGTATGTCCGCTTGAGTGAGTCCCAAAGAGACCATCGTGCATGTCTTCCATAATTTCCCCTGCCTCCTTCTTGTCCACACAACGGATTAGAGTAGAGTCGTGGTTGCGTTTGTATAATATTTTGTTTCTTAGGAAGAATTTGGCTGAAAATCTTCGTAAGAACTTTCTGTCATTGACGGATGCTCCTTTAGGGTACTGTTGAGCTTCAAGGTATATCTTCACCTCATGGTACCATGGATTTTATGTATCAGTGTCAATCTCATAACAGTGTGTAGGTTCGTCGAATTTTTCAATTGTAATCATAGGAGTTTCGTTGTCCCATCTGACCTTGAACATAGAAGACATGGTTGCCAAAACATCGGCTAGTTGATTTTCTTCCCTATGGAAGTGTTCAAAGGTGACCTCTTCGAAGTAAGGAACCAGAGATAGCACAAGATCCTTGTAAGGGATGAGATTAGGGTGCTTAGTGTCCCAATCTCCTTTTACTTGGCTAATCACTAGAGCGGAATCCCCAATCATATTCAAATGCTTGATCCTAAAATCAATGGCAGCCTTCAAACCTAAAATGAATGCTTCGTACTCAACCATATTGTTCGTGCAATCGAAGCATAGTCTGGCAGTGAAAGGAGTGTGGAAACCTTCAGGGGAGATGATCACAACACCAATTCTGTTACCCAAGGCGTTGGAAGCCCCATCAAAGACCATAGTCCATCGGGATCCTTGTTCAGGTCCGTCATACGTTCCAGGTTTCACGCAGTCGGTTACTAGCATGATGTTCTCATCCGGGAAGTCAAAGTTCATAGACTAATAATCATCAACAGTTTGGTGGGCCAAATGATCTGCTAGTACACTTCCTTTGATGGAATTTTATGTTGTGTATTGAATGTCATACTCAGTCAAGATCATTTGCCATCTGGCTATCCGTCCGGAAAGAACGGGTTTCTCGAAGATGTACTTGATTGGGTCCATCTTAGAAATCAACAGAGTGGTATGAGTCAACATATACTGTCTTAGCGGGGGAGAAGCCCATTCCAGAGCGCAACAAGTTTTCTCGAGCAGTGAATATCTGGTTTCACAGTCGGTGAACGTTTTGCTCAGGTAGTAAATAGCATGCTCTTTTCGGCCATACTCGTCATGTTGGCCCAAAACACACCCCATAGAGTTCTCTAGCATTGTCAAGTATATGATTAAGGGTCTTCCTTCAACTGGAGGCATGAGTATAGGAGGTTCTTGCAGATATTCTTTGATTTTGTCGAAGGCAGCTTGGCATTCATCATTCCATCTGACTACTTGATCTTTCTTCGAGTTTAAAGATTGGCTCACAAGTAGCAGTCAAGTGAGATATGAACGGGGTGATATAGTTAAGACGACCCAAGAATCCTCTAACTTCCTTTTCAGAGTGGGGGACTGGCATTTCTTGGATGGCCTTTACCTTGGCAGGATCGACGTCAATGCCTTTACTGCTGACAACAAAACCTAGAAGCTTTCCAGATCGTACTCCAAATGTGCACTTGTTAGGGTTTAACCTCAACTTGTAATTTTTCAACCTTTCGAATAGCTTGTACAAGTGATTGAGATGTTCCTCTTCAGTTTGTGATATTGAAATCATATCATCCATGTATATCTCTATTTCATTATGCATCATGTCATGAAACAAAGCTACTATAGCCCTTTGATATGTTGCCCCTGCATTCTCCAATCCGAACGACATGACCTTATAACAAAAGGTGCCCCATTGCGTAACGAAAGTGGTCTTCCCCATGTCTTAGGGAGCCATCCTAATTTGATTATAGCCGGAGAAACCATCTATGAAAGAGAAGACCTTATGCTGGGAAGTATTATCGACCAAGACATCAATATGAGGTAGGGGAAATCATCCTCGGGGCTTGCCCTATTCAGATCCCTATAGTCTACACACATGCAAACTTTTCCGTCTTTCTTTGGCACTGGCACCACATTTTCAACCCATTGGGGATAAGATGTCACAGCTAGGAATCCCGCATCAAATTGTTTCATCACTTCAGCTTTTATCTTTTCAGAAATGCCAGGCCTCATGCGACAATCCTTTTGTTTGATAGGAGGACAATCTTCTTTTGTTGGCAGACGATGAACTACAATATCGGTATCCAATCTTGGCATATCTTCATACGACCAAGTAAACACTTCAACATAGTCATGCAACATTTGAACCAACCTGCTCTTGACACTGTCTTCTAAGTTAGCACCGATCTTAACCTCTTTCTTGTCTGTCTCGGTACCCAGATTGATGACTTCAATTGACTCTTCATGCGGCTGAATAGGTTTTTCCTCTTGTAATAGAAGTCTGGCTAGTTCTCCCGGTATTTCGCAATCTTCCTCACCTTCGTCTTCAGCTTGGTAAATTGGACATTCAAAGTCATATTCAGCAATAGTAGAGTCATTGGTAATGAGATCCAGAGTGGATGAGGACCTGCAAGAGTGTGTGTGTGTGTGTGCATGTAAGATACATGGTTATTTTAAAAAATATATTTGAAGAAAAAGAAAGATAATGAGCATAAAGATTTGAATGCAAAAGAGTCCAATGGTTTGTATTGAATGATCATATGATAACATGAACATAAATAAAACCCTTGACAAATGGACCAAAGTTCCCCGGGCCAAGCACATGGCATAAAAGTCATTGCTTAATATTACAGACAAAATGTTCTTGAATTAATAAGAAAGCAATAAACAAGTGATTACTCCTCAATGAAGGAGATGGGGATGAAGTCCTTTGCTTGCCAATTGTTGAGCTCCGTTGTAGTAGGATACACCCAATCTTCAAATGCACACTCATCATCAGAATCACCTACAACATTGACTTCGTGGCTTCCAATACGAAGAGGGGGCTTCCCTGCACGAGCGCGCCTCACTTCCTTCCGAGCCTTGACGGTGAAACCCAAACCACACTTGTCTGATTTGAATGGGATCTCAAGGAGTTCCCCCCAAGTATCACAGTTTCTTTCTTCAACTGCAGCACGAGCATCTTTGAATGAAACCATCTTCGGCACGACATTAACAGCTTTGGACACATCAGAGGAACATTTGGTAGCAGCAACCATTGGTGGCACAACTTCAAAAGCTTGACACGGGGTCTCTATAAATTCTCCATCCATCTCCACATATTTGAAAGAGTTGAGGTGGCTTACCATGAACTCCTCCTCACCATAGACAGTGACAATTCTTCCTTTGACCAGATACTTGAGCTTTTGATGTAGTGTTGAGGTTACTGCCCCAGCTCCATGGATCCAAGGGAGACCCAACAAATAGGAGTAGGCAGGACGAATATCCATAATGTATAAGGTGGAGTTGAAAATATGTGAGCCCACCTTGATCAGGAGGTCCACCTCTCCATGAACTGTCCTTTTGGACCCATCGGAAGCCCTCACAATAATATCACTTGGTCTCAAGACTAAACCTTCACAGTCTAAACGGTCTAACGCCCCCTTGGGTAGCACGTTTAAAGAAGAGCCAGTGTCGACCCGAACATGTGCTAGGATGGTCCCCTTGCACTCGATAGAAATGTGCAGAGCTTTATTATGGTTCTTCCCAAGTGATGTCAGATCGGCCGTCAAGCTTGCCACACAATTTTTAAACTGGTCAGTTTTGGTCTCATAAGGGACATGAGCCTTCTTCAAGAATTTGATTAACGCCTGAGCATGAGCATCCGAACAGAGTAGCAAAGACAACATAGAAATCTTGGAAGGGGTTTACCCCAACTTCTCCATGATCTTGAAGTTGCTCCTTTTTATAATTTTTAAGATCTCATCCATTTCACGAGCGAAAGGTTCTCCATCAGCAACGTCCTTTGTGGGTATTTCTGTCTCGACAGGCTCAATAACTTTCTCTTTCCCTCTTGTATCATTACTTGGCCTAGCAGCAGTGATGCAGACAGGTGCCTTCGTAACAACTGGTGGTGAGATGTCGGGTGAAAAGATTCTCCCAGTTATGGTTACTTTACTAGAGCCAGTTATGTTACCAATATCATCATATTTGTTTTCTTCAATCCAAGCATCTTGTTTTATCCCATGGTAAAGCACCTCAGCACCATAGTTCCATGGCACTGCTTTGTTACAAGAGTAGGGAATTGGTCCGGGATTGGTAATTATTAGGGGAGCAACAGTTGGTTCATTTTAAATCCTGATAGGACATTTGGAGGAGATCCTAAAAGGCTTGTTTGAGATGGTTATAATGGAGAGATCTTCACATTTATTAGTCAAACTTTTGGCAAGCGGAGTCTTCTTAAATAGGATCTTGTGGCTATTCATCAGGCGTTGAATGCCTTCCTTCAGCCATACGTATCCATTGAGTTGTTTGGCACAACAAACACAATCCTTCACACAGCCAGTGAAGATCCCGACCTTTAACATATTCTTTTTTATGACGTTCAATTTAGTAGTCAAGTCTTCGACAGAGAAAACAAAAATTGTATCTTCAACAACATTGACACCCTTGCCATGGTTTGGCATAGGTGCAGTGATTACATTCAGAGTTGGCAGAGGATCAAATTCAATGGTCTTGTTATCGATCAAGTCTTGAATTTTATTCTTCAGTGTCCAACATTGGTCAGTCTCATGCCCGAGACTACTTGAGTGATATGCACATTTAGCGTTCGGATTGTACTTTGGTGAAGAGGTATCTGGATTGGCCAGAGGATCGCGCAATTTCACCAAATTAGCCTTTAGTAAGTGTTGCAAGGCTTGGGATAGTGACATGCCTATCCTCGTGAATTGTCTTCTTGGAGTCTCAAACCGTTGGTGATTGGCAGATGGTCTTTGAGCAGAAGTTGGATTGGAAATTCGGACGACTTTAACAGACCGGAGGTCATCCTTCTTGGTATGGGTCCTTTCCCCATACACAACATTGATTTCTTTCTTTGCGGCAAAAGGTTTCTTTACAGGATTGGAAATGGAGGCAGATGCCATGGGAATCTTCCCATTTTTGATGCCGCTTTCAACTCTTTCACCAGTTAAGACCAGCTCGGTGAAACCGGAAGAAGAACAGGCAACCAACAAGTTAAAGAACGGATCAGATAAAGTGCCCATAAACATGTCAATGTGCTCCCTATCAGTCAAAGGTTGTTGAACCCTACTGGCAATGTCTCTCCATTTTTTGGGCGTATTCTTTAAATCCTTCATTCTTCCCCATTGTCATGTCTTGCAATTGAACTCTTGTCGGCGCAAACTCGGTATTATACTGGTATTAATGGTAGAAATAAGTGGCTAAGTCTTCCCATGTATTGATATGGGAACCATCCAACTGGTAAAACCACTCTAGTTGCGTTCGCCAAGCTTTCTTGAAAAAAGTGAACCCAGAGTTTCTTATCAGCGGTGTGCGGATGTATCTTGTGCACATAAGATTTCAGGTGAAGTTTTGGACAGGAAACCCCGTCGTACTTTGCAAATACTGGTATCTTGAATTTGTGGGGAATAACAATCCCAGATATCAAACCTAAATTATCAATATCTAAATCGGGGATGGCTTGGATCTCAAAGGCCTTCAATTTGTCTTCTAGTTGCTTGTACTTGACATCGGCGGGAGGATATTGCTCGTCAAAATAATCATCATCATCAGACGCTTGATCATTAATACACCCATCCTGGGTACTCCTAGCTTCTCCAATCTGATTCTCGTCTTCCTCAAATGAGTCTTCCACTACCGGGATCTGACGGACCGACTCTTTGAACCTTCTACCCATGTTGACCAGGGCTTTCTTCTTGGGTTTCTTTTTGGCTTCCAGCAATGCCATCATATCTTGATGCCCCTTGTCTAGGGACAGTAGAGTCTCTTGGAACTGAGAGTTTTGTGCTTGAAGGTCCTTCACTATTTTCTCTAGATCCATCTTGCTGAAATAAACAGCAGAAAGATAAGGAAACTTGTCATGGAAAACCTGTTATGTTTTGATGCATGGAAGATGTGTATGCGAATGATTTCAAGGGTTTATGAGATTTAAATTTGTATAGAAAAAGCATGAACAAATGTCAAATTTCATTAATTAGATCAAAAAGACTACAACATGCCTCTTGGGCTTACAAAATAAATCTCTAAGATAAAAAGACTGAACGCATCCTCTTCGATGCAAGGTAGGCGTTCACGCTTTGCTCTTCATGCAGTTCCTTTGTAAGATCCAAGACTCTTTTCTCACTAGAATAGAATTGAGCTTCGAAGGTATCTCGTTGCTCCTTTAGCTGAATCCAACCCTTTTGCATGTCTTCAAGAGAAGTAGGCATGTAGGGATCGAGGACGGTGTACGGAACACCTCCTTCAACCACAGGTTCCATGATGACTGGTAAGATGGAGGGATAAGGCATCACAAGTTTCTGAGCACGAGCTCGTACCCATCTAAGGTAAGGCTCAAGGGGAATGGAATTCTTGTGTCCTAGCATCTTACTATCCACTTTGATTACCATCCTCCAAGCTCGTATAAACCTCTGACGATAACCTTGATTATCGCTCTCGTAGTCGAATACCACTTCTTGGATGAGCATATCATGAGGATCATTTCTTCGGGCATACCCAAATTATCGTAAGGCTAAACAAGGGTTGTAAGTGATATCTCCCCTAATTCCAAGTAAAGGTACATTAGGGAATTCCCCACAACGGTCGATGATAGTAATGTTCTCTAAGGATCGAGAACACCAATGAATATCTGAGTGTCATCAACCTATGGGACCACCTCAAACCTTGCTCGTTCTTCAACACAGACCGGGGAAGATGCGAAATAAACCATCTAGCCAAGAGAGGAGTACAACAAAAGAGGATCCCTCTCTTCCTCATAGTGCGAGAATGAAAAGAATGTAGGATATCTCCCAACAAAGTAGGCACCAGATTGCGAGACATGAAGATTTTGAAAGCATTTACATCTATAAGTTGGTCAGGGTTTGAAAAAAAAACCATACCATAGATGAGAAGGGCCAAGATTTCTTAAAAAGCTTGTAAGTCCAAAGAGTTCCAATAATATTGAGCTTTCTCAAACAAGAACTTAGCTAAGAACCCTTTGACACCACTCCTTGTTTCCCAATTAGTTGTGACATCAGATTGTTGCAAGTGTAGTGCTCGGGAAATTTCTTCAGGTTTTGGATCTCTTTCCGTATCGTTGAAGGGTAGTTAATTGAGAATAGGAATCCTCAAGAGTTGAGAGAATTCTTCCATAGTAGGTACAAGCTGATAATCGGGAAAAGTGAAGCAATGGTGTAGAGGATCAAAGAACTAGAAAAGCACCTTCATCATATTTTCAGCAGTGCTAGAGGTAGCCAAGTTCAGGAGGCGACCATGTATTTTGATGAATGAAGAGTTCTCAGGGACCATTGATGCTAACTCTTTGAGTTGAGAAGGAATTCTTACGAGATTGACTTGGATAGTATTCCTGCGGATAGAAGCCATGTCCTACAAAACGAACAAAGATAAATCTCAACAATCCTTGAAATGGTTAGTGAGAATGAGTATGATGTTATGATGTTTATGATGTTATGTAAAAGTAAGCATATACAAACAAGGCAAACAAATCCTTAGGTTTAGGCTTGCATGGAGTCTTATAGGTAAGTACCCTCTTGAAGTTTAGTTGGCTCAAACCCGTCCTAGAAATAGTAACCGGGTTCTAAGAGATCTCAATATCACTGATCTTTCTTGTCGGGCATGGTTTCAGCGCAAGCCTCTTTCACGGTGACCAAAATATCCCTAGAAGTCTGATCTCAATGAGCGTAGTATCGAGTATCAACCAACTTCGGACTGCACCAAAGTCGGCTATCTCACTACTTCCTAATGGCCAAGTTGGTCAAGTAAAGGTTATAAAGTTAGTTAGTGCTTCATGACACCACACAGCGGCCTCATATTCTCCTTGAATATTCAAGGGCTACCGGTACTCACAAATGTGTCACACTAATGTAGCTATTGCTTAGACCATGTCGGTATAACCCGCAAAGTTTCCACAATGTATTGCTACTTACCTATAAGGTATCCCAATTCCGGGTAGAGGATTAGAACAAGCGCAAACAAGGAACCAAAATGTAAAGCAAGATAATCAAACAATGAAAGCAAGTAAAGGTGATCTAGCCCTAAGGTAACACTACTTTTAAGTTTTCCCCAATAGAGTCGCCAATTCTGTGATACGGTGGGAGAATTGACTTGGGATGTTTTGCGTTTGATTGCAAATGTTGTGGTTAGCAAGGTCGCCTCCGAATTTTATTTTATCTAAAAGGAAAGGCTGAAAAGAACAGGAAAGACCTTTGGGATTATTTCTTGAGTTCGGGGGGTAGATTATGAAAAGGGAAGGTGTTATCACCCTTTTTATCCATAGTTATCTATGTGCTCTTAGTTGCTTGCTAGATCACTTGCTTTTGTTTGAAAATGTGTGTTGCGGTGGTTTTGAAAGTATTTTGAAAAGGCGCCTTCGTTTAGGCAAATTTTGTAATAGTTCTCGTTCGTAAGAACATATACAAAGTGTTGGACATTTTGAAAATATTTCATGTTTGGAAAGTGTTTTGAAAGTGTTTGTTTTGAAAGTGTTTGTTTTGAAAGTGTTTGGTGTTTGCTTTGAAAATAAGCAAGGATGTTTGTTTTGAAAATGAGTAAGCAACTAGGAACAATCTACCTACTCAAAAGTCTTTGTTAATTTCTTCCTTCCTTTGATGTTGATATCTTACCATTGATTTGGTAAGAAGCTTTATCTTTGGATGTAAAGGGACGGGCGTGGGTCATCGTATAGTCATGATAGCAATGTTGTGAAACATCTTAGAATTTCTCTTTGAGGGACTAAGATCATTTAAAAGGCAACATTTGTAGCGTCATCGAGGGACTATGATCTTGTATTTTTTTATTGCTTTTGCTAAGATATCTCACATGCATAACATGACCATTTTTTATAAGGAAACAAGTGGAATTACCCTAAGGATGCATGTGTGAATAGTGTTTGATTTTCATGCATTATTTATCTTGAATTAGGGTTTTCTACTTGTTGATTTTAGTCTTGTCATACAAACCCTAATTACTAAAATTTATATGAAAGCGATAAATTGCGGAAAGTAAAATTACTACGCTATTACATCATTAGGGGAAGGGGGTATACAAATTTACAAATGGGGATTTGCAAGAAAATTAAACATAATTATCTATTACAACCATATTGAATAATGTACAAGAATTGAATAAATGTGCAAGAAAAGAAATGGAAAGGAGATGATTTTTGTTTGGTTTTAACGAAAAGAGTTTAGTTTTGACCTAATTACCTAAAAGAAAAAATATTAATTAAAATTAAATAAAATTAAACCTAAACTAATTAAGAAAAGAAATTAAATTAGAAAGCAATTTTTTAGGGTTTTTTATGAAAAGGTTTTAAATTAATAAAAATAGTATGGAAATTAATTAATTAAAAGAAAACTAAATTCTAAGTTAATTTTAAATAAAAAATAAATAATTAAACCTAAATATAACTATTAATTTATTTAAGAAAAAGAAATTAAGTTTGTTAGGCAAATGTTTTTTGGGTCTTTTTATCTTGTTTTATAAAGAAAATAAAAATATAAATGGGTAAATAATAAATAAAAATATTTTTGGATTTTTTATTAATAAAAATGATAATAATAATAATAATAATAATAATAAATAAAGCAAAAAAATTAAATAAAATAAGAAAAAGAAAATAAACTAAATTAAAATGATAAAAAAAAATATTTGGGCCAGGTGTGTGAAAGCAGGCAAGGGGGTTAGGAGTTAGCAAAAATGACAAGGCCCATTATTGGAGGCGCATGCGCTAGCTGTTTGGAACAAAAGAAAGAAAATGTGAAAAAATAATGAAAAATGGCAGCATTGGGGCTTGAACCCACACCCTAGACATGAAACGCGCGCTGCCTTGCCACTGAGGTGGCTATACACCCGTTAACATAAGCAAAACAAAAAATACATAACATAAACCCAGTCCTGAAAGTGACTTCATCTTCAACCTCCAACCATAAATCGTATAACTTTCTCATTTCTCAATAAAATGAAAGATGTAAACATGGAAGTTGCTCCATTTTTCCATACAAATCCAACCATATAAATATCATAAGCTATAAATCAAAGATGAATTAGAATTTCTAAAAGTACCAAATTCTGAACTAAATTTTTTCAGAGATTCAAACCTAAAATTCTCTAAGCTCAATCAATATAAATGAAATTTATGGACATGTACAGTTTCAGGGTAATGATATCTACATTTTATCTTCACAAATGCAAGCTTAACAATGCCTAAATGAAAAAGATAGAAGTTCAGAAAAGATACCTCAAAACTAGAAATCGTGAAAAGCAAATGAGCTTTATTCAATGTGCTGTAATGATCAGGTTAGCATCCTCAAGTTCCCAGGAAGCTAATGCAATGATTAGCTTGAGCAATGGATGGCGGGAATGGCCTGGAGAAGTCCAGTTACAGAGATCCGTTTTTGAGTTTGGAAGATGATGAAGATGGAGTTACAGTTATGAAACGGGGATGAAGATGGACTATATTTGATGTATAGAACCTTTGTGATTTTTTTGGAATGAAAACGCACGAGGGAAATGTGAGTTTAGGTTTCAAAGTCAAAATGTGCACATAAATGGAATTTTGATGCAAGTTATAATTTGAGGGAGTTTGGTAGATTTTCAGGGTCCTTTTTTGCTCGTGTCTTAGTTCACAAATAGTATCTCTACTTATAAGCAAATGGTTTTGTGGCTTGTAGTTTATCAGAATTCAAATTCACATGTTTAAGCTCAACATGTGATTTTCTTGACAAAACAAGTTTCCATGCCTTTGTACTTGCTATTGTAGAGTGGTTATGCTTTAAACAAGCTTGATTCTGACTTTGTAGATGGAGCGTGATCAGAGGGAACAAGTTGGAGGCTCAAGAATTAACTTTGTGCATAAAGCTTGCTTTTCAAGAATGGCTGTTAGCTTTCTTCCCAAAATGGCAAATGGACTTGGAAAATGCTTAAACCATTTGGATTATAGCTCAAAAGTTTGTGTAATCCATTAATTATGGATAGATATACAAGTTAGAAGACCTGAAAAGCAAGATTATGCATCCTAATATTGAGATTAGATTATGTGTCCATCAAGAAATGGCTTGTAATTCTAGTTTGAAACCCTAAATTCTTGCCTTTGATTCTCCTAGCCAAGTATGATCTCAATGAGTTCTTTGACATTTTGGAAAACTTGTAACTTCCTCTACAACCTTCATGTTGGACATTTTTTAAAGTTCAATTTGGAACTAGGTGAAAAATTTCCATGAAGTTAGGTTAAAATCCTGCCTAAACTAGGGCAAAATTTCACTAAGTCTTCAAGTTTCAAGAGCATGTATTCACAAAATCATAACTTGAAATCCAATAATTTATAGAAAAAGTTCTTCCCTACAATGTTTTATATCTCATTGAGATCTAAAACTTTCATTTTGGAAGTTTCCTTTGAATCATCTTGCATCATAGTGTAAATTTGGCATAAAGTTATGAAAAAAACATGAATTTTCAACACTTAGAAAAATTCTAAGTCTTGGAAATTTTGACTTTTCAAGGATGAATTTGACTTTTTGATTTATTGATGAACAAGTTTCATATTTTTACATGTCTTGATGAATTGTAATCTTTGAAACTTGATTTTAATCAAAAAGTCAAAGTTTGACTTTTCACTATACAGTTGACTTTTCATCAGTTGACTGAAATTCAACTATCAATCAATTGAACTTGAGAAATGTTTTGAGCCATGCCATTAGGTTAAAATGAAACATTTGAATCCTTGAGATCATGCCTTGAACCAATAAATCATTTTCTAGGTCAAAAATCAAAGATTGCACTTTCTCAGTCAAAACCTTAATTTTGACCATTTTGCCCTTTTGATGTTCTGATCAAATTTCTTGAGGAATTGTGATCCAAACTTGATAAAATGACATATATGAGTTCATGATGTTGATATGGATCAAAAATTATGAAGTTTTACTATAAATTGACCACAGCTGAATTTTTCCCAATAAAGTTGATTTTAGGTCATCTGATCAATTGACTGAGCAAAAATGTGATCCAAGACTTGAAACTTGACATGAGCAATCTTGAGGGTCCAAAATGATCCATGAAAGTCATATGGGGCATTAAAAGTCCATTTTTACTTGTGAAAACTCAAACCCTAATTTTCAGTCATTAGTGCTAGAGGAGGTGTCTTAAGCTAATCAAACTTTGTGCAGTCTTGAATCAATGGAGATCTTGTGAGAGATTTCTTGAGAAATGAGGGGGAAAATTTTGGGGTACAACAAGTTCCATATCAACTTATGGCATTATGTATCGTGCATGGCATTTTCAAATCTGCTTTCGTTAAACTACGAACATTTATGGGGCCTATAGTTGAACTATCTCTACACAAAACAAACAAACAAACACCTCGGTTGAGAACAGACACAATAGGTAAACTCCGATCTTATCTTTGGTTTAGCTATCTAAGATTCGATTATCAAAGCACTTTTCAAATATATATCCTCTAGGTTGTGGTAGGTATGTGAACTATCAAGTTTGTGTTATTTATCCTCTAGGTCGTGATAAATACACGAGTCTACCCTCATATTATCTATCCTCTAGGTTGTGGTAGGTATGCGAAAATATATAGTTCATTGTGTCAGTCTCTAAGCGTTAATGAATTACCAGGTTTATGTTATTTATCTTCTAGGCCGTGATAAATACACAAGCATATCCTCATATTACCTATCCTCTAGTTTGTGGTAGGTATGTGAAAATCTATAGTTCGTTGTACCAGTCTCTAAGCAATAATGAATTATCCAATTTATGTTATTTATCCTCTAGATCATGATAAATACGCAAGCCTATCCTCTAGGTTGTGGTAGGTATGTGAAAACCTATACTTCATTGTGTCAGTCTCTAAGAGATAATGAATTATTAGTTTTATGTTATTTATCCTTTAGGTCATGATAAATACAAAAGCATATCCTCGTATTATCTATCCCCTAGGTTGTGGTAGGTATGCGAAAATCTATAGTTCATTATTCAGTCTCTAAGCAATAATGAATTAGCAAGATTGTGTTATTTATCCTTTAGGTCGTAATAAATACACAAGCTTATACTCGTTTTATCTACCCCATAGGTTGTGGTAGGTATGAGAAAATCTACAGTTCATTGTGGAAGTCTCTAAACAGCGATGAATTATCAAGTCTGTGTTATTTATCCTCTAGGTCGTGATAAATACACAAACCTATATTTGTATTATCTATCCCCTAGATTACGATAGGTATGCGAAAATTTGCGTTATAAGCTTGCATACATGGGGCTGGAGCTGTTACGTCCACTCTGCATCAGATGATGAAATACCCGGTCAAAGGGAGAATTGTAACTATACACGGCAAAGAAGAATACATGGTCAGTCACCTAAATTCCTTCAAATATATGGAAATGGATGGTGAGTTCATCGAGACTCCGTGCCAGAATTTCGAAGAGGTGATCGCACTAAATCGCACTATGTTTCTGACTCAAATATCACATGTTTTCCTTAGTTTTTATTATCATTTTCTCGTATTATGTTCCTTTTTCCTTTGTTTTCAGGATTCTTGTCATTTAAGAGCCTTCTGTGAAGAAACGAGCCAAAACGCCAAGAAATTAGGGGTTTTCAAGATATTCCGCACTTATGGCGTTCAGCGCCGCGCCAGCTACAGGGAACGTGATGACGTGGCCCACTTTCACCCAAAGACCAACTGCCACGTTCCCATGATGTGGCAGTTCCAGCCACCGCGCCCGCGGCCACTGCCACCGCGCCCGCGGCCTTCACAAAAAGCTTCCCGCTCAAAAGAAGTTAAGGGGCATGCTGGTCTTTACGCATCTCAAGGATCCTCTCTAAATAGTTTTCGATTTTCATTCTTTAGTTTCATCCAAGCTTAGTACAATCTTAAGCCATATACTATCAGTTTCTGTAAAGTGATAATCTCTTCACATCGGGGAGTTATTGCGGTGTAGATTGAGTTGTAATCGAGTCTTGGAGCACTTTGGTTGAAGTTCATCATACCAGCCTTACCATTCCGTAGATTTGTATCAGATTTAAGTCTCCGATTGGAGCAAGGTTCTAATTTATTGCATTTCTTTATTTATAATTGCTCTTACCATTGTCTACACGTTTTATAGACTCTAAATGCTCTTACCATAGTCTACACGTTTTATAGACTTTAAATTCTCTTACCATAGTCTACACGTTTTATAGACTTTAAATGCTCTTACCATAGTCTACACGTTTTATAGACTCGCACTTATTATGTCTGGCTAAACTATAAAGGTTTGGATGTAATGATTGTCATCATGGTCGTGTTCCAATTATTGTGCTAATGAAAATACTCTGGGGATGTTTTGCTTTTAACTTAAGTCAACTATGTTTAAATGTTTATTGGGTAAGATCGAAAGCCGTCCAAACTAATGATACGACTTGTTTATTATTTAACCAAACAAAAAGAGCGAAAGCCGTTGATTGGTTAAATAGGAATCATTGACCTTTTTAGAAAACAATTTTGAAACTATTTTCGGACGCGTTTGTAGGTTTGAAATCTGACTCTTGGTCAAAAGCCAAAAGTCTCTTTAAGTTAATCTTTCCAAGTAAAATTACTTTTCTGTTAAATCAAAACTATCAATTTCTTAAAAATAGGTTTACCTCTTTAACGCGGAAGGCACCCTTTATATGTGACAATAAAGGAATTTAATTTAAAGAGTAAACTCAGTTCTTAGTAGTCAAAAGCTACAAGTTCCCGTTAAATTGATTCTTTGCTATCAATAGAAAATACTGCCCCATAAGTAGTTTCATCTACGCATGACCGGACCAATATCTGATTACATGATTTACATTCCAACCTGTCTTTTAAACTGTTATTTACCTCGCTCATTTACTTTGTTGCACTGCACTCACATCAATATTCTTGTTCGCCTTAGATAAGCACCTTAGCAATAGAGTTGATAGATTGACAATTGGTCTCTGTGGTTCAATAATCTTATATATTACTTCGATAGGATGTACACTTGCAGTACTATATTTAGGCTATACGTTACAGATTAAACCCGCCAAGTTTTTGGCGCCGTTGCCGGGGACCAACTTCGTCAAATTTCGTACCCTATTGTTATCCCGTTTAGACTAAGGCTATTCTAGCCGGTAGATGCGTAGAAATCGTAGCACCGGTAACCTAATAGATCCTTTAGTAGAACCTGAATGTTACGCTCGTGCCCATCTTTTTATACGCAAGATAAGAAGAGCTATGGCAGAAGATCGTAACCAAAGACCGCTCAAGGAATTCGCCCAACCATCTAACGAGGAACCTAGTTCTAGTATAGTAAACCCTGCTATAACTACCAACAACTTTCAACTAAAGCCCTCATTATTACAATTAGTACAACAGAACCAATTCGCTGGTCTCGCTACCGAGAACCCGAATCAACATTTAAAGGTATTTATCCAGTTAGCTGATACCCTTAAGGCAAATGGAGCCACACCCGAGGCTATCCGTTTAAGACTGTTTCCTTTTTCCCTTAGAGGTAAAGCTCACGACTGGTTAGACGCCCTTCCAACTAACTCAATAACAACTTGGGAAGACCTTAGGAGAGCTTTTCTTGCGAGGTATTTTCCACCAAGCAAGACCGCTGTTCTTAGGAACCTGATCACTTGTTTCACCCAAAACCAAGGCGAATCACTTTTTGATGCCTGGGAGAGATATAAAGAACTTTTAAGAGCTTGTCTGCACCATGGCCTGGAGCAATGGTTAATCATACATACCTTCTATAATGGACTCCATTACAACACAAAGATGTCCATGGACGCTGCCGCTGGCGGAGCGTTGATGAACAAACCTTACCCTGACGCTTGTGCCCTAATAGAGGACATGGCCCAAAACCACGCCCAGTGGGGATTAGAACGAGCGACAGTAGAGAAAAAGGAGAGCCATGGAGGAAAGCATGAGGTAAGTTGCATAGACATGATTAATGCCAAGATGGACGCCCTAGCTTTGAGAGTCGAGAACATGTCTCAAAACCCAACCACAGTAGCAGCAATCCAATCGGAATGCGAACTCTGTGGAACTCAAGGACATCAAACCGTTGATTGTAACCTTTTGAACGAATCTATCTCAGACCAAGTTAACTATACCCAAGGGAACCCTTTCTCGAATACCTACAATCCTGGATGGAGGAACCTCCCGAATTTCTCTTACAAAAACAATAACCCTATCCAAAATCCCGGACCTTCGAGACCTCAAGGATTCCAAACGCAAAAACAAAACCAACCTATGCAAATAGTGCCCCCAAGACCAAACCTTAAAGAAACCATATACACCTTTATTCAGACTCAAACTCAGCAAAATAAGGAGTTTATGAACCAACACATTCACACGAACGAACTAGTTACTCAACTGGCAACCAAGTTTGACCAGATAATAACCCACACCAAAATGCTTGAGACTCAGATTTCCCAAGTAGCACAAAACACCTCTGTACAAGTTGCACCTGGAGGACAATTTCCTGGACAAACTCAACCAAATCCAAAAGGGCAAGCAAATTCTATCACCTTAAGAAGTGGAACTGCTTATGAAGGGCCTAGAAATCCTAACTTAAGCACATCAGAAAAACCTGTGGAAGATGCTACACCTAAAGACCAGGTAGAGGAACCAGAGAAACCAGAAAAGCAATCAAAACCAGAAGTAGGGAATAACACTCAACAACCTTATAAACCACCCATTCCATTCCCACAGAGGCTGAAAAACACCAAAGTAGAAAACCAGTACCAAAAGTTTATTAAGGTAATAGAGAAACTCCATGTAGAGATTCCTTTTACTGAAGCTATAACCCAGATACCATCATATGCTAAGTTCTTGAAAGATATTTTGACCAATAAACGGCGACTCGATGATCCCAAGCCTTTAGAATGTCATTCTATATCCGAAAATAAACTCGCCAAGAAAGATAAAGACCCTGGAAGTTTTTCTATCCCTTGCATCCTAGGTAACCATATGATAGACAAAGCATTTTTAGACTTAGGAGCAAGCGTAAGTCTGATGCCTCTGGCCGTCTGTAAGAGGTTAAAATTAGGAGAACTTCAACCTACTAAGATGTCCTTACAACTAGATGATAGATCTGTCAAATATCCCATGGGTATTTTAGAAGACATACCTGTCAAGATTGGTCAGTTGTACATTCCGACCGACTTCGTCGTAATGGATATTAAAGAAGATGAAGACATCCCAATCCTCTTAGGAAGACCATTCCTATCGACCGCCGGAGCTATAATAGATGTTAAGAAAGGGAAACTGACTTTCGAGGTAGGAGATGAAAAGATTGAGTTCATTTTATCAAAGTTTCTAATGGCACCAGTGATAGGAGATGCGTGTTACGCCATCGACGTCATCGACGAATGTGTAAATGAGCTCAAACAAAACGAATCTTTAATCAAATTACCATCAACCCCTATTTTAGATGATGACGGATTTAAGAGTATCAAACCGTACATTGACGACAACCTTTTCGAATGCTTAGCTCTTACCCCTGACCTTATGCCGCGTACTGAGAAACCCACTATAGAACTTAAGGAACTACCCAAGAATCTAAGATATGAGTTTTTGGATGAGGAGATGAATAGACCTATTATAATTAGCGCCGCTCTAAACCAAATAGAAACAAATCAACTCTTAGATACCTTGCGAAAATATCCCTCAGCTTTAGGGTATAAAGTTTCAGATTTAAAAGGTATAAGCCCATCCGTATGCATGCATCGGATTATGCTAGAAGAAGATTCAAAACCCTCAAGAGAACATCAAAGAAGAATAAACCCTATCATGAGTGATGTAGTCAAGAAAGAAGTTCTTAAGTTATTAGAAGCTGGTATCATATACCAAATTTCGGATAGTGAATGGGTAAGCCCAGTCCATGTGGTACCCAAGAAAGGAGGTATCACTGTTCTGAAAAATGAGAAAGGTGAGCATGTGGTAAAACGAACAGAAGGAGGATGGCGTATGTGTATAGATTACAGAAAGTTGAATAAGGCAACGAGAAAAGACCATTTCCCTCTCCCATTTATAGATCAGATGCTTGAACGTCTAGCAAGACACTCATACTTCTGCTATCTTGATGGGTATTCGGGGTTTTTCCAAATCCCTATTCACCCAGAGGACCAAGAAAAAACCACATTTACTTGCCCTTATGGAACATTCACTTATATACGAATGCCCTTTGGACTCTGTAATGCACCTGCCACTTTCCAACGTTGTATGATGTCAATTTTCGCAGACTACCTAGATGGCATTATGGAAGTATTTATGGACGATTTTTCAGTGTGTGGGTTTGATTTCAAAAACTGCCTCTCAAACTTAGAGAAAATCTTAAAAAGATGTGTGGAAGTAAACCTTGTGTCGAATTGGGAAAAGTGCCACTTTATGGTAAATGAAGGGATAGTCTTGGGACACATTATTTCTGAAAGAGGTATAGAAGTCGATAAGGCCAAGATAGAAGTTATAGAAAACCTAAACCCACCTAAGACCGTTAGGGAAGTAAGAAGTTTTCTAGGACATGTCGGGTTCTACCGACGTTTCATCAAGAATTTTTCCGGAATAACAAAACCTTTAACTAACTTATTGATGAAGGATGTCGAGTTTGAATTCGACCAAAAATGTCTTGAGGCCTTTAAAGTTTTAAAGCAAGCTCTTATTTCAGCACCTATCATAAGACCACCTGATTGGACACAACCCTTTGAAATCATGTGCGATGCTAGTGATTTCGCTGTAGGAGCTGTACTAGGGCAAAGAAAAGACAAGAAACTGCATGCTATTTACTACGCTAGTAGAACACTAGACGCTGCCCAGCTAAATTATACAACCACAGAAAAGGAATTGCTAGCCGTAGTTTTTGCTATTGATAAATTTCGATCTTATTTGGTGGGAGCAAAAATAATAGTATACACAGATCATGCAGCAATCCGGTACTTGTTAAGTAAGAAAGATTCTAAGCCTAGATTGCTCAGATGGGTTCTTTTACTCCAAGAATTTGACTTGGACATTAAGGATAAAAAAGGAGCTGAAAACTTAGTAGCTGATCATCTCTTTAGGTTAGAACACCTTAAACCTGAACTTATACCTATAGACGATCACTCCACTTATGAAAGATTAATAGCTGGGATAAACTCAACTGAAGAAGAGACCTATGAGGAAATCTCAACCTTGAACAACATACCATGGTACGCAGAAATTATGAATTATCTGGCCGCTGATATCATACCCCCTGACTTAAGCTACCAACAGAAGAAGAAGTTTTTTAGAGATGTTAAACACTTCTTTTGGGATGAACCCCTCCTATTCAAAAGAGGAATAGATAATATATTCATACGATGTGTGCCGGAAGAAGAAATAGGCAACGTCATTAAACATTGTCACGCTGCACCTTATGGTGGACATGCAAGCACATCTAAAACATGCGCCAAAATATTTCAAGCAGGTTTTTATTGGCCTACTGTATGGCGCGATGTCTACACTTACATTACAAAATGTGACCGATGCCAACGCACTGGGAACATCTCAAGACGTGATGAAATGCCTTTAAGTAACATCCAAGAAGTGGAAATATTTGATGTCTGGGGTATAGATTTCATGGGACCTTTTCCTTCCTCAATGGGTAACAAGTATATCCTAGTAGCTGTCGATTATGTCTCAAAGTGGATAGAAGCTGTTGCATCACCCACAAACGATACCAAGGTAGTTATCAAACTGTTTAAGAATATTATTTTTCCTAGGTTTGGAACCCCGAGGTTAGTCATAAGTGATGGAGGATCGCATTTTATATCTAAGATATTTGACAAGCTTCTAAGCAAATACGGAGTAAAACATAGAGTAGCAACACCATATCACCCGCAAACCAGTGGCCAAGTAGAAGTATCGAATAGGGAGATTAAGCAGATCCTAGAGAAAACCGTATCATTATCCAGAAAAGACTGGTCTGGAAAACTTAAAGACGCCTTATGGGCTTATAGAACGGCTTATAAAACCCCTATTGGAACAACTCCTTATCAATTGGTTTATGGAAAGTCCTGTCATTTGCCCTTCGAACTAGAACATAAAGCCTATTGGGCCATTAAATCCTTGAATCTAGATTACCTAAAAGCCGGAGAAAAACGTATCCTGGACATTCACAAGCTGGAAGAGCTTCGCTTGAATGCCTATGAGAATGCCATCATATATAAGGAAAGAACCAAGATGTGGCATGATAAAAAAATCATCAAGAAAGATTTCAACATTGGTGACCCTGTTCTCCTATTTAACTCAAGGTTACGACTTTTTCCTGGTAAGCTTCGTTCAAGATGGACAGGTCCATTTGAAGTGTCAAAAGTTCTAAAGTCAGGAGCAGTAGAAATCAAAAACAATTCATGCGCTCCATTTGTGGTAAATGGACAAAGACTGAAGCTATACAAAGGAGGCGATTTGCCTGTTGACTACTCTAGTCATATTCTTATAGACCCACCAATACCCACATAAAGTAAGATCTAATCGTCAAGCTAAAGACGTTAAACAAGCGCTGCATGAGAGGCAACCCATGGTTTATTCTTTATTTTATTTTATTTTATTAATTTATATATGTTTTATCTGGACTAATTTCTTGTGTTTATATTTTCAGGATGCATTACCCCGATGGTATGGTTGTGATTTTCAGGGATGAAGCACAAAAAGCCCGATTTGCTACCTTATCTGCTAGACCTATGGTACCCCGATCAAAGCTGCATGGAGGCACTCGGGATTGAGCCAAGTATTAGGTATCTGTGCAACCAACTTGGCTGGGATCATTATGCTGATGATGTCCACAAAACTTACAGGAACCTTACTCTGGAGTTTCTTAGCTCTGTGGACTATAACCCACGGGTAGGTGAAGGAGATGAGCAAGGATGCCTAAGTTTCAGATTGTTTGGTACCGAGTATACCCTGACCATCAAAGAATTTGGGGATTTGCTTGGTTTCCAAACTGGACCGACCGCTATCACTGAGTTACCATTGAGTTATTATATGGATAGAGATATTGATAAATTTTGGCAGGACATTACTGATAGAGCCAGCCTTGACCCCTCTACCCAGCTGTCCAGGAAGATCCATAACCCGACTTTCCGATACTTCGAGATGATTCTGTGCCACACTTTCTTTGGGAGGAGTTACTGTGACCACTTAGTCACCGCTGAGGAGATCTTTTTCCTATACTGTGCCAGTCAGTCAAGACCTATAGCTAGTGGAGGTTTTCTGATAGAGAGCCTCGAGCAGACTGCTCGATCTGCTGTAGGACTCATTCATTCCGGAGGGAATGTGACACAGATAGCTTTTGCTTTGGGTTTGGACAGTATGATAGCACAGCTGACCCCATACTGTGGATATACTTTCCTGGATTTAGACTTTTGCATGGATCGTGGGCTCATGAGGAGGGCCTCTTTCCACCCATATCAGTACAGATTGCTCATCGATGACCAGACAGTTTACACCTTCACAATGCCAGACCCTCAGATGACTTGTGTTTCCAACCCTGCTAATTGGAACTATTCTGTAGAAGGTTGGGGTGAGATATCAGAGTACACTCCAGAATATACTCCTGCTTCCGAAGATCCCACTCCAGAATATACTCCTGCTTCCGAAGATCCCACTCCAGAATACACTCCTGCTCCCGAGGACTCTACTCCAGATCACACATCCCGACCCGAGGTTACACACACTACTGTTCTTACTAATAACCTCAGCTTGCAGGAACCTGATATTCGCACTCTGTTGACTGCTATGCGCACTGAGATAGCCACTCTCCGCAATAAGGTGGCTGACCTTCATTTACAGTTGGAACTGAATGATGTTACCTTTGCTGGTGAGTTAGATGAATTAGCTCACGAGGTGGCAGAGATTCGACGCCAGCTGACTGAGCTGCGTGGCCCAGACACTCCTGCAGAGCATCCTACCGGTTGGCGATAGATCTGTGTTATTCACAAGATCTAGTTCCAGTATTATTAGTATTATGTTGATTTACTTTTCAGACTCATTTTTATTTGCATTATCTATTTCCTGCATTATTAATAATTATTCTGGTGACCCGATGTCCGTACCTATATATATATATATATGCATGTGTTTTATTTATATATCTTTCGTTTACTAATGTTTTTGTTTTTCTGGTCACCATAATTTTAATATAAAAATAAATAAATATACATGTATATATGTATTCACATACATATATGCACGTTCATAAGAAAAATAGGTACACCTCCAAAAATTGAAGCTAATGGCAAGGAAGGAAAAGCCCAATGGAAAGGAAGCAAGACCAGCCCAACTTCGCTCGCCCTGACCGCGCCCGCGGTGACCCATGCCGCACCCGCGGTGACGTAACGGTCACCTAACGACTAGTGGCTCGGTTTTCCCCCCATTTTGCCTCTTTTTCCACTTCCAATCCCATTTTCTTCCATTCTTAACCCCCCATAACTTCCTTTATTATCCATACCTACCCCACTACATTTATTCCCCTCATAAATATTCATCAACCACCATATTTCTTCACTACCTATAAATACCCCCACTATTTCATTTTCTTCCTCACACCTTCACTACTTCTACATCCCATTCTTTCTCTTTATATTCATCCTCAAGAAAATCCTATGGAATATCACGACTACATTTTGCGAGATGGCCAACCCGGAGAAAGGCAACAAAAGCGGCTTGAGAAATTGCTGACAACACCAATACACTCTACCAGGTATATCGATGAAAACTGTCTATATTCATTAGGTATATACCATAGTGTATTTTTCCTTCTCGACAAAATAGGCATGCATGATATTTTTGCTACTCAAGCACCAACCTACCCTAGGCTGACGTTCGAATTTTTGAGTTCTTTAATTTATAACGTCTCTCTTAACACTGCTAGCACCGTAGGTGGAGTCAAATTTAGAATGTTTAATGTTGAATATGACTACTCCACTGACGGTCTAGCTGCCATGTTAGGATGGCCTTATGGGGAGGGTGCCGTTTGTGAAGCACCTTTAGACACGGATTGGGCATTTGAAGCATTTTGGGCCAGGATTACTAAACAAAATGCAACATCTTTTGATGGCCTACTTGCTTCTCACATCCACAATCCTGCCCTTCGTGTTTTTAGATTTCTTTTAGCATCCACCATCTTTGCTCGGGAAAACCCAAACAAGGTGAATGCTAAAGAATTAATTATCATGCAGAGCTGCCTCACAGACACCAAAGTCAATCCAGTCCCATTTATGATTGCCCATATGCACCATGTTTTAAGAAAAGGTGGGCCGATTTCCTTTGGTGGACTGATTACTACAATTTCCCGTGCCATAGGATTGGATACAGAAATTGCCACCCTTGAGCCACTTCCTCCTCGTATTGCAAATCTTAAATTTTTAAGGGATATGCGTTTATGCAAGACGAGGAGGGAAGGTGGTTACTTCCTCATGGTTGGAGGTGCTGCTGTACCCAGTGTTGTTATTCCTTGCACCCGTCGTACTGATATCAGATTTGAGCGTAACTGGACCTACGATCTCAACGCTCCTGCTTTTATTGGTCCGTTGCCCCCAAATCTACCTTTAAATGAGGGTAACAACACTGATGATGAGTACGATTTCCAAACGGAAGAACCACCCCACTTTTCACCACCACACACGACACCATCTACTTCTAACCCACATGCAGGTACAACTCCTAGTTTCCATGTCACTGAGGACATGTGGCGTGAGCATATGGCCCGAGAGGCCCAGAGGGACACCCTCCTTGCTACTTTGCAGCAACAGGCGACCGATAACATGGCCTTCATGCAAGCATCCCAAGAGCAAAATGCTAGCTCTCTGCGCACTATTATGGAAAGTCAGCTGGCTTTCCAGAGAGAACAACACCTAAACCAGACCACATACGCTCGTCACTTCCAATTGATGGAGGCAACCCAAGGCACCCTCATTGGTAGGACCCAAGAGCTACAGGCGGCAAATGCCGCCTTGACAGAGAGAATGGAGCAGCTTGTTTTGGACCGAGAGAGCCGTCGTCGCAGCCGTAGCCGCCGTTCCGGTCGTACCAACCAGGATGGTGAAGGTCCTAGTGGCCCCCACTAGCGTTTTCAGGTACCTCCTCCTACCTTATTTTGGAACATTGAGGACAATGTCCGATTTAAGTGTGGGAGGAGCATTTATCGCTTTTATTTCCCGTTTTTCCTGCTTTTATTTCCCATTTTTCCTGCTTTTATTTCCCTTCCGCATTTTTCCTTTTAGGTATGTTATATTCGTAGTTAATAAAATGCATGTGATATGCGAGTCTTTCTGCGTAGTGTACCCTTTCATTTCCCCCACTTTTTAGCCTTACAAAATTTTTCCTTTTCAAAGAATTGTGGTTGTTTTTAAGGATTTGGGCTATGAGACAGGTTCTAGATAGGGTCTATTTCTTGGGCACTCACTTTTTGAAAAATTCGTTATCGTTTTAACACCGTAAGCCTTTTTGAACATTTAGATTAGATCCTTTCTTCCCAATATGCTATGATTTTGAATAAAACTGTACAAATAGGTCTTCAAGTAGTTTATCTTAGCAGTCAGATCCGGCCTAAGCATGCTCTAAGTGTAGGATCGATGAATATAAGTGGATGATCTCTATTTTGCCTTAAAAGTTATAAAATAAAGTATGAATACGACTACGAGTTGGGTGATCCTCACAAAGATTACTCAACTCAAGAAAGTTGTAAGCACTAATAAAAGCAAAGAAAAAAATATATAAGGCACATCCGTTGTAGTTGGTCCAGAGGTATCTGGTGCTGGACTTGGTAGGGCGGACTACGGTCTGATCCCCCGCAACTGCAAATGGGTAAAATAAAAAGGGGTTAAACCAACTCTTGTACCAGAATCCCATCACTTGAGATCAGAGTCACTAACCGGTCACTACACCATGAGTATGTACGGATAACGGGCTTAATGTGATTGCGCCTGAATGAAAAAGGACCTCGTACAAAAAGAAGTCTTAGCATAGTAAGGATATTAGGATCGATCTGTATACTTATGAGGTTTATGTCTGCATTTCTGCGAGTAGTGTAATTACGATACCCTTGATTCAGATAGTTAGTGCCTGACGACACACCCTTACTCGGACTTAGAAGCCCTCTTTGCCCAAAACCTGTATACACCATAATTTTCTTTCATCTACTTCTAAGAGTTGTTGCTTGAGGACAAGCAAATGTCTAAGCGTGGGAGGATTTGATCGCACTAAATCGCACTATGTTTCTGACTCAAATATCACATGTTTTCCTTAGTTTTTATTATCATTTTATCGTATTATGTTCCTTTTTCCTTTGTTTTCAGGATTCTTGTCATTTCAGAGCCTTCTGTGAAGAAACGAGCCAAAACACCAAGAAATTAGGGTTTTTCAAGATATTCTGCACTTATGGCGTTCAGCGCCGCGCCAGCTACAGGGAACGCGATGACGTGGCCCACTTTCACCCAAAGACCAACTGCCACGTTCCCATGATGTGGCAGTTCCAGCCACTGCGCCCGCGGCCACTGCCACCGCGCCCGCGGCCTTCACAAAAAGCTTCCCGCTCAAAAGAAGTTAAGGGGCATGCTGGTCTTTACGCATCTCAAGGATCCTCTATAAATAGTTTTCGATTTTCATTCTTTAGTTTCATCCAAGCTTAGTACAATCTTAAGCCATATACTATCAGTTTCTGTAAAGTGATAATCTCTTCACATCGGGGAGTTATTGCGGTGTAGATTGAGTTGTAATCGAGTCTTGGAGCACTTTGGTTGAAGTTCATCATACCAGCCTTACCATTCCGTAGATTTGTATCAGATTCAAGTCTCCGATTGGAGCAAGGTTCTAATTTATTGCATTTCTTTATTTATAATTGCTCTTACCATAGTCTACACGTTTTATAGACTCTAAATGCTCTTACCATAGTCTACACATTTTATAGACTTTAAATGCTCTTACCATAGTCTACACGTTTTATAGACTTTAAATGCTCTTACCATAGTCTACACGTTTTATAGACTCGCACTTATTATGTCTGGCTAAACTATAAAGGTTTGGATGTAATGATTGTCATCATGGTCGTGTTCCAATTATCGTGCTAATGAAAATACTCTGGGGATGTTTTGCTTTTAACTTAAGTCAACTATGTTTAAATGTTTATTGGGTAAGATCGAAAGCCGTCCAAACTAATGATACGACTTGATTATTATTTAACCAAACAAAAAGAGCGAAAGCCGTTGATTGGTTAAATAGGAATCATTGACCTTTTTAGAAAACAATTTTGAAACTATTTTCGGACGCGTTTGTAGGTTTGAAATCTGACTCTTGGTCAAAAGCCAAAAGTCTCTTTAAGTTAATCTTTCCAAGTAAAATTACTTTTCTGTTAAGTCAAAACTATCAATTTCTTAAAAATAGGTTTACCTCTTTAACGCGGAAGGCACCCTTTATATGTGACAATAAAGGAATTTAATTTAAAGAGTAAACTCGGTTCTTAGTATTCAAAAGCTACAAGTTCCCGTTAAATTGATTCTTTGCTATCAATAGAAAATACTGCCCCATAAGTAGTTTCATCTACGCATGACCGGACCAATATCTGATTACATGATTTACATTCCAACCTGTCTTTTAAACTGTTATTTACCTCGCTCATTTACTTTGTTGCACTGCACTCACATCAATATTCTTGTTTTCCTTAGATAAGCACCTTAGCAATAGAGTTGATAGATTGACAATTGGTCTCTGTGGTTCGATAATCTTATATATTACTTCGATAGGATGTACACTCGCAGTACTATATTTAGGCTATACGTTACAGATTAAACCCATCAAGAGGTACCTCAAACTATGGCTGCAACTGAAACTGTTACCAATGTACCAAAGATAACCAGACCTCCCGTGAAGATGGCCTCTCTCAAGGATGCAAAAGTGGTTATTGAAGAAGGTAGGTCTACCATCTGGGGTTAACTCCCTGATATTCCATACAAGTCTGATAAATTTGGTTTGGGTTTCTCTTCAGGGGCTCAAAGGGTTGTTTGACGTGCTCGTGCTGGAAGACCTCCCCTACGCATCATTAATCACGGGGTCAACACTGTAGAAGACGTAGATGGTGACAATGACATGGATAGATGGATCTTCCCTACTCCTAACGGTGGACCTAGTAACTGGATGGAAAATGATTTTTTACCTATTACTGTTGTTCAGAAGTAACTGTCTTTCTTGGTTTTTGGATATGTAATAAACAATATAACTTTACGGCAATGTGTCTTACCCGGGGCACATCGGTTTATTTGTGAGGGTTATCATGTTTCACTTTTGTATGGCATTAATAAAGCATTGGAAGTTTATACATACAAATTGTGCGCTCTCTATTTTTCTTTGCTGCTTTTTACTTTGCCTATACAAATATGCTCTTACACACACTCACGTATCAAACTGCATATCCATATCCACTATGGATCCCATTGATAACAGTTCTTCTATTGCCAGTTATAACTTCTAAAATCTGATCAACCAAGCTGAGGACGAAGGTGAGGAAGATTGTAAGGTACCTGGAGAACTTGCTAGACTGTTACAACAGGAAGAGAGGGCTATACAGCCTCATGAAGAGCCAGTTGAGACAATAAACTTAGGCACAGAGGTAGACAGAAAATAAGTCATGATTGGCGCAAATCTGGAGCTTAGTGTCAAACTGTGGTTAATACAAATGTTGCATGACTATGTCGAGTTCCTGGTCATATGAAGCCATGCCAAGACTGGATACGGATATTGTGGTTCACCGACTGCCAACTAAAGAAGATTTCCCTCCGGTAAAGAAAAAGGTTCGTCGCATGCACCTTGAAATGTTGGAGAAGATCAAAGCAGAGGTTATGAAGCAGTTCAACATTGGGTTCTTAGCTGTCACCTCTTATCCCCAATGGGTTGCCAACGTGGTGCCGGTTCCTAAAAAAGACGGTAAGGTACAGATGTGTGTGGACTACAGAGATCTGAATAGGGCAAGCCCCAAAGATGACTTTCCGCTCCCCTACATTGACGTCCTGGTTGACAACACCGTGCAGTACAAGATCTTTTCCTTCATGGATGGGTTCTCTGGTTACAATCAGATCAAGATGGCACCCGAAGATATGGAGAAGACAACCTTCGTCATTCAATGAGGCACTTTCTGCTACAAAGTAATGTCGTTTGGATTAAAGAAAGTTATGGCAACCTATCAGCGAGCCATGGTAGCCTTGTTTCATGACATGAGATAGAGGTATATGTGGATGACATGATAACAAGGTCTCAAACTGAGGAAGAGCACCTTGATCATCTACAAAAGTTGTTTGATAGGTTGAAGACATACAAGCTGAGGTTGAATCCGATCAAGTGCACCTTCGGGGTAAGGTCTGGTAAACTGCTAGGTTTCATTGTTAGTGACAAGGGCATTCAGGTAGACCCTGCAAAAGTAAAGGCTATACAAGAGATGCCAGCTCCTCGCACCGAGAAGGAGGTCAAAGGCTTTTTGGGACGCCTAAATTACATGGCCAGGTTCATTTCCCATTTAACTGCTACTTGTGAGCCAATCTTCAAGCTCCTGAAGAAAGATCAAGTGGTAAAATTGAATGATGAATGCCAGACTGCCTTCGAAAGAATCAAGGAATACCTTCAAGAACCACCAATTATGATGCCTCCGATTGAAGGAAGACCTTTTATAATGTACTTAACAGTGTTAGACAATTCAATGGGGTGTGTGTTGGGGCAGCATGACGAGTCTGGTCGAAAAGAGCATGCAATATACTACCTTAGAAAAAAGTTTACCGACTATGAGACAAGATACTCACTGCTCGAGAAAACTTGATGCGCTTTGGCATGGGCTGCTCGCCCACTGAGACAATATATGTTGACCTGCACTACTTTGTTGATATCTAAGATGGATCTAATCAAGTACATCTTCGAGAAGTCCGCCTTCTCCGGAAGAATAGCAAGATGGAAAATGATCTTGACCGAATATGATATCCAATACACGACCCAAAAAGCAATCAAGGGAAGTGTATTAGTTGATCATTTGGCTCATCAGGCCATGGATAACTACTAGTCCATGAATTTTGAGTTCCCGGAAGAGAATATTATGCTAGTGACTGACTATGAAAAACCTAGACCAGATGAAGGACCTGAGGAAGGATCCCGATGGATTATAGTTTTTGACGGAGCCTCGAATGCACTCGGCAACGACATTGGTGCTGTAATTATATCTCTTGAAGGTTGTCATACTCCGTTCACTTCCAGACTATGCTTCAACTGTAGCAACAACATGGCGGAGTATGAAGCATGCATCATGGGTCTTAAAGCTACTATTGACCCGAGGATCAAGTTCTTGAGCGTTTTCATGGATTCAGCCTTGGTGATAAGTCAGATCAAAGGAGAGTGAGATACGAAGCACCCGAATCTCATTTCGTACAAAGAACATGTGTTGTCATTACTTCCACACTTTGAAGAGGTCACCTTTGAACATTTTCCACGAGAGGAGAATTAGTTAGCCGACGCGCTAGCTACCATGTCTTTTATGTTCAAGGTCGGGTGGGGAAACGAGGCTCCTCGGGTCACTATTGACAGGTTGGATGAACCAGCATACTGCTATGAGATCGACACTGAAGAAGTAGCAGACAAACCTTGGTTCTATAAAGTAAAGAGATATCTCTAGGCTCAAGAGTATCCCGAGGGGGCATCTGTCAACAATAAGAAGTTTCTGAGAAGGTTCGCCGCAAAGTTATTCCTCAGTAATGGAATCCTCTACAAGCGCAACCATGACTCTACTTTAGTTTGGTGCATATACAAGAGTGAAGTAGAGAGGATTATGACAGATCTACATGAAGGTACCTTCGGAACCCATTCGAGTGGATATACCATGGCTAAAAAGATCCTACGAGCAGGATACTATTGGTCCACTATAGAAGCAGACTGCTATCAGCATTCCCGAACTTGTCACAAATGCCAGATCTATGCTGATAAGGTGCATGTATCTTCGGTTCCTTTGAATGTCTTGACGGCTCCTTGGACCTTTGCAATGTGGGGCATTGACATGATCGGAGAGATTAGATCTACCGCTTCCAATGGGTATCACTTCATCCCAGTGGCAATTAATTACTTCACGAAGTGGGTGGAAGCTGCCTCTTTTGCTACTATTACCAATAACGTAGTGGCACGGTTTATTAAGCATAACCTGATCTGTCGGTACGGTGTGCCAGAAATAATCATCACTGACAATGGTACGAATATCAACAATACGATGATCACCGAACTCTGTAAAAAGTTCAAGATCCAGCACCATAATTCTTCCCCCTACCGGCCAAAGATGAATGGCATTGTGGAGGCTGCTAACAAGAACATTAAGAAAATCATACAGAAGATGACGGTGACATACAAAGACTAGCACGAGATGTTACCATTTTCTCTTCACGGGTACCGCACCTCTACACGAACATTGACAGGGAAAACACCCTACTCTCTTGTATATGGCGTAGAGGTTGTCCTGCCTATCGAGGTCCAGATCCATTCTATGAGAATCATGAAGGATGTGGGTTTGAACAACGACGATTGGATCCAGACTCGACTTGATCAACTAAATTTGATTGATGAGAAAAGGCTTACTGCTGTCTGTCATGGTCAAATGTATCAAAAACGGATGATCAAGGCTTTCAACAAAAAGGTCAGATGCCAAGTATATCAAGTCGGGGATCTAGTGATCAAGTGCATCATACTGCCACAAGGTGATCCCAGGGGAAAATGGACTCCCGCATATGAAGGGCCATTTGTGATCAAAATCATCTTTTCAGGAGGATCCATGATCTTGACCACCATGGATGGTGACGACCTTCCTTGCCCTGTTAATGCAGACATAGTGAAAAGATACTACGCATGATTAAAGACCCGCTAGGTTGACTGGCCTAGGAAAAAATAAGGGCATCCCGGCGAACCAAAAGGGTTCAGGCAAAAAATTAGGGATGAAAACAAAAAATTTGTACACCCGGCAAGCCGAAAACCTAAAAAGGCGGCTTGGGCAAAAAAGGGTATCCTGGTGGACTGAAAACCCGAAAGGACGGTCCAGGAAAAATTTAGGGATTTAAAGCGTATAACTATGTCCCATTGGATTACCTTGCGACCAGACTTCAGCATCAGCTATCAAGCTCAAAAACGGCATCGATCAATCCAGTCAGCTTCGGACAAGTAGCAAAGTGACGAGACGCTCGAAGACATAGTGGCAATAGCAGAATTGAAACTCAATGGGATTATTACACATAGCTGTTTGCTTCTCTTTGTACACAATATTGTATAGATTTCATTTTCACGGCGGGGTTCTCTTACTAGAGCGTCAGTCCCCTTGTACAAAAATGCCTGCTATAGGCCAACTTCAAAATCAATACTAGTCATTTCTACAAAAACTATTCGTTTTTCTTTTTTGTTTTGTTTTGCAAAAACGTCCAATGATTTATTCTTGACATACGCATTTGAATATGATTGCTATTCACAAATATTTGCATAAGAAACGGAAAGACAGTTGCTTATGACTTAAGGAACGGGGCAAAATCTAAAAAAAATAATAATAAATGATAATAAAAAAAGAGACATGTCAATCCCAATAGTTACTCCTTCCAGCAGTTACAGGGGCAGAGACAACTTTGAAATGAAGTCACCATTACATGCGCCCCTGTGACGTCTATGTTCCCCACAGAGTAGAGGCAACCAAAAGTGTTTACATCTGCTTCCCCAAATAGGAGTTACTTTCCCCAGTAAAGTTCCTTCAGAGAGCCGATATCTATATCCCACAGCCGAATTTTATAATCACAAGCGGTTTATAAAATTTTCTCTTGAGCAGAGTTTATTTCTCTGAATACATAAGCTCAATCCCCAATAGAGTTTATTTCTCCAGCTACAGAAGTTCATCCCTCGGAGGAATTTATTTTCCCGAATTGGCAAAATCTTCCAGCAAAGCATCTCCTCTCACATACAGAGTTATTCCCCCGTAGATTTATTCTCAGGCAGAGTCTCTACCCGGCAGGATATTCACAAACAAAAAGGAGTAAATCCCCAGCATAGACATCTCCATTCACCATCCCCAGCGGAAATGAAGGGTTCAACTTCCTAATGCTCTTCAGCAGCAGTCCATGATTTATTTTCCCCGACTAAGAAATACCTTAATAGTATCCCATATTTCATACATCATGGCATACGCATACATATTGCATACAACACAATCTCATTTATTTCGAGAACATCATCACAATGCATTTCATACATCATGACATTCCATACGATTAACTCTTTACCTTTCAGGGAAAAGATCAAATCAGTAAGCTACATCTAACCAAGGACTATTCTAGGATTTTCCTCAGAAAGATATTCCAAGATTTTCCATGGGTCAGGCAGGTCGACACAAAGGTCTCTCTGATTACCATGCCAGTGGAAGATATTCCAAGACTTTCGTCCGGGTCAGTTGAATCGCTACTAAGATTCTCTTGGTTACTATGCCAGTCAAAGTGAACCCAAGATCTCTCTGCTTAATATGTCAGTGGAAGGGATTCCAAGACTTTCGTCTGGGTCAGTTAAATCGCTACTAAGATTTTCCTGATTACTATGCTAGTCAAACTTAACCCTATATATCTCTACTTACTATGCTGGTAGAAGAGATTCCAAGACTTTCATCTGGGTCAGTTGAATCGCTACTAAGATTCTCCTAATTACTATGCTGTTGCACCCTAAAATTTACCCTCTTGATTTAGGTTTATGTTTCATCATAAACATCATAGTGCATTAAATTCATACATTGTGACAAGATCAAAGTACTTTGGTTATCAAGTTTTCCTCAAAGCTTTGAAGATTGATTACATGGACAAGTTGCTTAAGAGATATCTTAGCATCCAAACCTTTGTATCTTTCAATCTCAAAGGTTTCTACATATCTCAAGATTCTTTATTCATATCTTTGGACCCCCGGAAGATTGGAGTTTGTGTTTGATCACAAGTGGAATCTCTTTGGATTCATCAGCCAGATTAGGGTTTGCTTGAGCAAGGTTGTTGGCCAATGTATAAGGCTTGATTTAGGGAGATAAAACTTTTCTTTGACATTTGAAAGGTCCTTGTACAAGGAATTGGTCAAGATGCCCAGAGGATTTGAAGTTTTGAAGATAATTCATCAGTCTCCTAATGTGTTGACAAAAATTAGGGTTTTGGTTTTCATCAGGTTTTCTTGAGAATTTTGAAGTGAAACTTTGCACATGGCCTCTATATGTTTGGAAGATCATATTTTTGAAGTTTTAACCATCAATTTGGAAGGGAAGTGGATCAATTGGTACAAAGGGGCAAAATGGTCATTTTGGTCAAAATCAGTCAAAGTCAAGGTTGACCAAGTGAACTTTTGGTCAACCATCAATTCAAGGATGTACTTTTTATATTTCAAGTCCATTTTGGCCTTTGGATCAAGGAGATTGAAGTTTGGGTTGAAACTTGTTCTTGAAGAAACCCTAAAAGTTTCTAATTTTGGAAAATGAGGACTTAATTTCAAAAAATCATATTTTATTCATCCTTGATCAAGAAGATGCAAATGAAATATGCTTGGAAAGCTAAGATAGTGATATTTCACCTCCTTTTGGTCTCATGTCCATATTGATAAGGAATCAAGAGTTATGGTCTTTTAAAGTTACAAAATTATAGGTCATTTTTCAAATTTAGTGAATTTCAAGCCAAATTTTGAGGACCTTAATGGATTAATTTGCAAAAACTCAAAACTAGGGGATTTTATATCTTATCAAGACCTTTCCAAATTGTGCTCATTTGTGTCAAAACTCAAAAGTATGAGCAAGTTGTGAGTTTTGTAAATTTGCGGCATTTTATTGAAATTTGGCAAATATGCAAAATGGCCATTTCTTGCAAACTCAAGTTTTAGTCATTCTCCTTGATTCTAATCAAGCCCATTGGTAATTTGTGACATGATGAGGCCCATCATGCCAAAATTTGAGCTGCACATGGGCAAAGGAACAAGGAATTCGTGGTTTTGCAAAAAACTTGCTCAAATTTGCCTAATCACCAACACAAGCTTATTGCAAGAGTTTAAGTCCTAATCTTTTTGCTAATCTCTTCCGGGGAACAAATGGATTAAAATGCACGCAAAAATAAAGCCAATGGACGAGGGATTTCAAGGCTACATGTGCACACTTGAATTTGGCCAAAAGAAGATTTCTTTGATTCCAAGAGCTTTCAGCGCAAAAAAACCGATCCTACCCTCCTCCTAATGCTCTATATATTGTGAAGCAAGCCTCAGTGCAAAGGGTTCGTGCCTCATTTCATCAATCAAAGTCAGAAACTCCATAACTTGAAGCTCTGCACTTTTCTTTGATTCTTACATCTCCCTTGCGCGTTTTGGCCAATTCTTCTTGCATTCTCTTCTCAAAGTGATAAGGATTGTAGATCGAGCCTTGGATTGCAACTGGAGTGAAGGAGACATGCTTCGTGTGATTTAAGTTCATAATCATGTTGTTTGAAGTCTATGGAATGATTCTGAAGCTTTATAGCATTTAATTTGATGAATTATGCATGTTTGAATGTTCTGAAACTCGCGATGCGGAATGTTCTTGTTCATGTTCATGGCTTGATTATGGACAATATGATTGATGGTTTGATTTGATTCGAATTGCTATGTATTCTTTGCCATGCTAGCTTTGATTAGCCTTTGATTTCATGGAAAATGATGCAAAATTGAATGAGTTACATTGATATGAAAGTGAGCCCTAATCCTGAGATATGCGCGCGTTTTTTGAACATCTGGAGGTTGAAGATGATGTGGTGGCACATCATGATTGGTCTGTTTGAATTTTTGGTTTATTTGAATTTTTTTTTTATTAATTGATTTCCATGATTTATTTTCATGCTCAAAAATGACTTGAAAATTCTTAAAAAATTATCATAAATTCAAAATAATATTTCTGACTTTGTGTATTTTTTTGATATTTTTTTGGAATAATTTGATTGGTTAAAAAATTGTTAGGTTTAATTAAGTAATCATTCAAATTTTATTTTTGTTTTAATAGTTCCTTTGACCTAAAAAATCCACAAAAATTATTTAAGGACCACAAAATAATGTTAAAATTGATTCTGACTTTGGTTCATCATTTCTCTTATTTTTGATTAAAAATTTAATTTCAAATGATATTTTTAATATTTGATTGCTTTTTATTTTTATTTTTAATACTTCTATTAATTCAAAAGTTCCAAAAAAATCATGTAATCTTGTTTTTAATCCTAGAACCTAATCATATTTTTGTTTTTCCTTTATTGTGATTTTTGGTTATGTTTTGCATTTTTCTTGCCCTTAAATAATAATTTCATTATTAATTGTTTGTTTTTTTTTTTGTTTTTAACATTTTCCTTTTATCCAAAAGTTCACAAAAAAAAATTCAGGGATGTATGTTTTTAGCCCTAATATTTGAATATAATTTTGGTTGGCCATTCTTCTGACCTTTTGATTTAAATATATTTTTGATATGTGGATATTTGTTAATTACCTAATTGTTTGAATTTAATTCCATTCTTTGACTTTTCCTAATTAAAAAAAATATATAAAAAATGTATATTCTGACATTTAGGGTTCCTTGATGATTTGTATGATCTTGACTCAATTTTTTTGAATTTTGATCTCATTGAATCAATATTTGAGATAAAAAGTCAAAAATTAGGGTTTTGTTGCTTATGATGCAAGTTTATTTTCAAAATTCACTATGCCCTGGTTTTTCTTGGGATGCAGGTCTTGATTATGGTTCATGAATGTGTTTGGAATTTGAAAACCATTTTTCTTGAATTATTTAACTTGGTTTGACATTTTTCCACAAATAATTTTGAAAACTTCTCTAGTTTGGTGTTTTTGCTAACTAGTCTTAAACTTTGCACTTCACTTGGCCTCTTCCTCAATCATTCATGAACTTAGGGCTTGCATTATGACTTCTAAATACTTCCAAGATGTTATGTTTTTTTTTTGTTTGAATTATGGACCTTTATTTTTATTTTTGATGTAATTTTGAAGTGAAGGTACCCAATTATGTTTGCATGACTTGTTGCAATTTGTTTGGTGGACAATGAACTTGAGTGAGGCCTATAATTAGGAACCTAATGATCATGTTAGTTCTGACTTGTCCATGTTAGCTCAAGCCATTCCACTTACAAGCTTCATGTTTGAATATTTTGGACTATCTAATGCATTATGTAGGTTTCATTTCTTATTGTGTTCATGAATTGTGATTGAATTAGATGTGCATGATTAAGATATGTTTGCTACTGACCTTTATGGTTCTGTTCATATTATTCTCAAGATCTTATGATCCTTGTTTGACACTCAATTGTCAATTCAACATGGTGATAGGAAAGAGTAACATTCCTTTGTTTCTTTTGACCTAATCTATGCATATGCTTGTTTTTTCTTGTTTATCATATCTAAAGCCATCATGTTTGTTCTCACTTTTTTACCTTATGGAATACTAACTTGGTTGTTGAATATGCGAGGTACTCTGAGAAAGTTGTCATTTCTGGCTTGAGGCTTCTTGTGTTTCACTTTATTTGTGAAACACAATCTATTATACTGGCATTGTTTTTTTGCTTGGCATGTTTGATGGTTTATGCAGGATATATATACATATGATTGTGAATACCATACATTTCCCCTGGGACTTATTCATATCTGATAGATTCCCGACTCAATTTGTTTACTGATTCCAGCTTTCTTGAAGTTTCTCTGGGTTTCTTTTATTCTTGCTTGATTTCTACAGATAGTTATCTGTTTGGTATTGTACTATCTCCTTTCTCCCATTCTCATTTTGCATAATTCTCTGATTGCATGATGGGACCTCTGTTGCTGATATATGTCAGGAGGCCCTCTGGTTTTTTGTCTGATTGCATGCATTTTGTTTGTTGTTGATCGATGAGTCACTCAATTTAGATATTGAGATCATGACTTTGCTCTCATTGCATGCTCCCTATAGGATGTTTATTGCTTTTCCTCTTTAATTGTTGATCGATGAGTCACTCAATTTAGATATTGAGATCACGACTTTTCTCTCATTGCATGCTCCCTATAGGATGTTTATTGCTTTTCCTCTTTAATTGTTGATCGATGAGTCACTCAATTTAGATATTGAGATCACGACTTCGTTCTCATTGCATGTTCCCTATAGGATAGTTTTGTTGAGCTTTCTTTGATATGCTGATTAAGGTAGGAATCCATGTATACTAACATAGGATAGGATTTTCCTTTATCCTCAAACCTTAGGGTCAACCATTGTATGATAACATTAGGGATAGTGCTAGGCTAGTTCCCCTTAGTTTTTTTTCCATTCTTTGCATTTTGCATCTTAAAACAAAAATCTGTTTTCTTGGCAAATCATAAGAACACCTCTAATAAACCCAAATTCTTCTTCAAAGTAAAAGATACAAACCAATCTTACTTTATCTTTGTTATCTTTTTGCCGATGTTTCGCCATCGCACATTTGTTTGAAACCGATGTTTCGCCATCACACATGCTTGTTATCCTACATTGATTCTCAATGTCATTGTTAGGTGTGATGTTTTGCCATCCGTTTTATTGATGTTTCTCCATCTTTTCCATGATATCTTTGTTATCTTTTTGCCGATGTTTCGCCATCGCACATTTGTTTGAAGTCGATGTTTCGCCATCGCACATGCTTGTTATCCTACTTTGATTCTTAATATCATTGTTAGGCGTGATGTTTTGTCATCCGTTTTATTGATGTTTCTCCATCTTTGCCATGATATCTTTGTTATCTTTTTGCCGATGTTTCGCCATCGCACATGCTTGTTATCCTACTTTGATTCTCAATGTCATTGTTAGGTGTGATGTTTTGCCATCCGTTTTATTGATGCTTCGCCATCTTTGCCATGATATCTTTGTTATCTTTTTGCCGATGTTTCGCCATCGCACATTTGTTTGAAGCCGATATTTCGCCATCGCACATGCTTGTTATCCTACTTTGATTCTTAATATCATTGTTAGGCGTGATGTTTTGTCACCCGTTTTATTGTTGTTTCGCCATCTTTGCCATTATATCGTTGTTATCTCTTAGCCGATGTTTCGCCATTGCACATGTTTTATTATCCAACTTTGACCCACAATGTCATTGTTAGGTGTGTTATTTTACCATTTGATGTTTCGCCATCTTTGACATGTTACGTTGTTATTATTCAGTCGATGTTTGATTACCTCATTTGTTCGTTGTTTCTTTCAATGTTTTGCCATCATGACTATCTCTGTTTGTCTTAATTAAAAAACAAAAACCAACCAAAACACATAAGCCGAACTACGGCTGCTCTGATTCCTTAAAAGGGATACGTAGGCATTGGGATAGGGCCCAACCGAGCATAACTTTTATTTTCCCTACATTATTTTCTTTTTTTCCGCATGCATTCCCTTTTCTATTCTAAGCCATAGACATAGGATTCGACCACACCCATTTAGATTAGACAACAAGAGTGGATACCATAGAGTACTACGGGCGTTTGGGGTGATAACACCTTCCCCTCGCGTAACAGACTCCCTTACCCGATCTCTTGGTCGAAAGACCGTGATTTATCCTTTTCTAGGTTTTCTCGATGTTTACCTTTCCCTTTCGGCGGGATAAAAGACGTTCAGTGGCGACTTCATTGATGTTTCATGACATCCAGATGACAGGTCTCGGCCGCGTAGTTTCATATGCCAATCAAAGTTAACCTAAGATTTTCTCTGGATCAGCCAGATCGACACTAAGATCTCTATGATTACTATGCCAGTGGAATATGTACCAATACTTTCGTCTGGGTAAGTTGAATCGCTACTAAGATCCTCCTGATTGTTATGCCAGTCAAAGTTAATTCAAGGCCTTTCCCGGGTTTAGTCAAATAGACACTAAGATTTCTATCCCAGTTGAAGACAACCTGAGACCTTTCTCTGGTCCAGTCAAATCAATACTAAGATTTCTATTCTAGTTAAAGAAGCTATGAAGCCTAGAAACTGATCGGATAATAGTCAAACAACAATTCAAGACACTATGAAGTCTGGATCCTAACCAAATAATAGTTTAATCTCATCTCCCCAGTAAGTCACTGTGAAGCGTGGAATACGACCAGATAGCAGTCATCCTTATCATCATCAGCAAGTCATTGTGAAGCCTGGATCCTGACCAGATAGTAGTTCACTTTCGTCTCTTCAATCAAGAGATGACTCCTCAGTAGAGTAACGGACAAATGAAGCTCCTAGACTTTATTCCCCAAGATAGAGACCAACATTCCTCAGCGAAATCCTCCCAAACAATAGGAACAGGAATTCCCACAAAGGAATATCTCATGAAATCATCATTGTTTTGGATGGCATCTTTAAGCCCATCTCCGACGACTCTCCGTCATATCTTCTGGATGGCATCTCCAAGCCCATCTCCGATGAATCTCTGTCATATTCTCCGGATGGCACCTTTAAGCCCATCTCTGACGATTTTCCATCATCTTTTCCAAATGGCATCTATAATCCCATTCTCGATGTTATCTACACAGTCGAGTATCATTTCAGGCGAGTGCAAATTTCTGGGCACTCTAGTGTTCAATCATCTTCCACCTTCATATCACGAAAGGTAGATCAACCAATCTACATCCTCAGGTTTAAGAAGATTGAACAGGGGCAGATGTTGTACCCTAAAATTTTCCCTCTCATTTTGCTCAACACATGCCCATTGAGGTCCCCAACTTATCCTAGGATGACCAAGAATTGACCATACAAGTTCTCCTAAGGCAATAAGCCTCAAACTAGGGTTTCACTTATCATCAAGATGGTTGAGCTCCAAGGGTACCAAATGTGTTACATGGCCCTAATATGTCCTCAATATCATCCATGCCTAGTTTCATGCCTTGCACTACAAGTTTGCTCATTCAACTGCTCAAATGCTTGAAAATCAACTACACAAGGTCAAAAGTCAATTGTGGCCTATATACAGTCAAACTTCAAGATTTTTGGTCAACATCAACATTTTTAATTATTATCCATCATTTGATCAAGGGTTGATCATGATTCCTCAAGAAATGCTCCTAACTCATCAAAAGTAAAAAATGGCAAATTAGGGTTTCTATAGGAAAAGTCAACCAAACTTTGACCAGGCATAACTTTCTGATACTTTATCAGAAATTTTCCAACCAAGGCTCATTTTGAAGAGAATCCATTTCCCTACAACTTCTCTTCAGCCTTCAAGGTCAAGAAATGCCTCAATCAAAAGATACAAGTTCATATATTATAGGTCATTTCAAAAAGTCAACAAAATCACCTTTTGGGTCAAAGCTCCTTACATGAACATGGAAGATCCAATTGAGATGAGACCAAAAAGGTTGTTTAGAGGACATCCTAAGATTTCTAAAAAGTCTAAGAACACCCTCTTAGGGTAAAAAACGAGAGAGATATGCATTGCTAAAGTTGACCAACTTTTGGAAATGGGCATGAAGTCAACATTAATCAAAATTGATTTTTTTTCCAAATGGGCCCATTTTTTCTTGTTTGAATCTTGTCCCTAAGATGGCCCACGACCCCTGAGCTTATCCACTTATTATTTTATTATTTTTATTATTTGTTTTGATTTTTTATTCATTAAAATAAAAATAAATAATTTAAAATAATGGAATAATGAAATAAAATCAAATATTAGATTTTATGAGCACATTATGAGTCTATAATCAGCTGGCAAATCAAGGAAAACGTGCAAGGGATGATTGGGATAAATATAGCATAATTTGGCCAAATTTTGAAATCAATAATACAAGATGCAAATCAAATCTTTTCTTACAAATTTTCAAAGACTGTGTTCAGTTTTGTTGACCTAATTCACTCAAAGAGAGAAAATGTGAGAAATGGAAAAAGGTAGTGCGCTGGGTGTTGAACCCATGCCCTCTTGGTTACCAGCGTGCTGCCTTACCACTGAGGTGGCTATACATCTGTTTATTAAAATGAAATGTTAAATACATAACATAAAATGATTCCAAGGCCTGTACTTCGTCTTCAACCTTCAGCCAACCAGAGTACCTGTAACTTCTTCATATCTCAACAAAAATGGAAAGTACAAACATTAAAGTTGTGGCATTTCTTCCCACGAATCCAACCATATAAATAACTAAAGCTATAAATCCAAGATGAATGAGAATTTTTCTAGCCCTAATTTAAAACCTAAAAATTTCATAAACTTCAACTCCAAAATTCTCTAAGCTCAGGCCATATAAATGCAAACTATGGATATGTACAGCTTCGTGGCAATGGTATCTACATTTTATCTTCGAAAATGGAAGCCTAACAATGCCTCTATGAATAGTTCAAAAGTCAGAAAACTCACCTTGCAAGAGGGTATCGTGTTTTGAGTTTGAGCAGCTTTCAACGAGTTCTAGTTATTGGGTTAGCTTCCTCAAGTTCCCAAGAAGCTAATGTGATTCTTGGCTTGAGCTAAAAGTGGCTGAGGAGTTCTGGAGAAGTCCACTTACAGTGCTCTGCTTTTGAGTTTGTACAATGGTGGAAATGGAGTTACAGAACTGTAACAGGTATTGGGATGAGTTGCGAATGATGTTTAGGAACTTTTGGAATGGCTTGGAGAGGAAAGACACGAGTAATTTAAGATATGGGAGTGTAAGGTCAGTTTCTGCACAAAAATGGAGTTTTGTGTGCAATTTGAGTTTGTGTGAGTTTGAGTGAGTTCAAGGGCTTGTACATGCGTGCCTTATCTTGCAAATAGTGTGTGTATTTACAGGCAAGAGGTTTTGTGTTCTACCACAAGTCAGAATTTGAATTCTTAAGTTGTGGCATCTTTCTTGTTTTTGAAGCAAAGTTGAAACATCTTGTTCCAAGGAAATGTACAGGGCTGCATAGAGTGATTAGTACTTTAGACATGCTTGCTTTTGGTTTATAGGGTTCGTGTGTGCAGAAATAACAAGTTCAATGCTCAAGGAGAGGTTTTATGCACAAAAGCTACTTTTCCAAAATGACAATGTGCACTTTCTTCCTAAAATTGTATTAAGCATGGGCAATGCATTTAATGCTTGGATTAAAGCCTCTAACAGCTGTGCAAAACATTAATTATAGAGTTCTAAGCAAGTTTGAGGCTTGCAAAGCAAAGATTGTGCAGCCTAGCATGGATTTGGTTCATGTTCATCACAAAATTCTGCCTTGTAAAACAACTTGAAACCCTAACTTCTGACCTTCGATTCTCCTTGCTCAAAAATGATCTCAAGGAGTTCTGGGACATTATGGAAAGCTTGTAATGTTCTCTACAATCCCTCTTTGAATCACTTTTGCAAAATCCAAATGGATCTATGTGAAACTTGGTCCAAAAGTTAGGTTAAAATCCTGACCAAAATGCTCAAAATTTCACTAAGTGCTTTAGTTTCATGACCATGATTTAATAGATTAATAATTTGAAATGCAAACATTTATAGGAGGAGTTGTGTAAAGAAATGTTTTAGATCTACAACTTTCATGTTGAACGTTTCCTTTGAATCATCTTGCATCATGGTGAAAAATTGGCTCAAAGTTGTGAAAAAATATGAAGTTTTCAACACTTAGAAAAATTTCTAAGTTTGGAAACTTTGACTTTTCAAAATGAAATATTGACTTTTTGATTTCTTGATGAACAAGTTTCATATTTTGACATGTTTTGATGAATTGTGATCTTTGACACTTGATTTTGACCAAAAAGTCGAAGTTTGACTTTTCAGTGTACAATTGACTTTTGATCAGTTGACTGAAAATCAACTATTAATCAATTGATCTTTAGGGAAATTTTGAGTCATACCATTAGGTCAAAATGGTGCATTTGAAACCTTGAGATCATGTCTCAAACCAATTAACCATTTGCTAGGTCAAAAATCAGAAATTGCCCTTTCTCAATCAAAACCCTAATTTTGACCATTTTGCCCTTTTGATGATCTGATCAAATTTCTTGAGGAATTGTGGTTCAAACTTGATAAAATGACATATATGAGTTCACAATGTTGATATGGATCAAAAATTATGAAGTTTGACTGTAAATTGATAACAGTTGACTTTTCCCCCAATACAACTGATTTTTAGGTCAACTGATCAATTGACTAAGCAAAAATGTGATCCAAGACTTGAAACTTGACATGATAAATCTTGAGGGTCCATAATGATTCATGAAAGTCATATGAGGCATTAAAAGCTCAATTATCCTTGTGCAATCTCAAACCCTTATTTCAGTCATTAGTGCTTAAGGAGGTGTCTTGAGCTGATCAACCCTTGTGCAGTCTTGAACCAAAGGACATCTTGTGAGATATTTCTTGATAAATGAGAGGGAAAATTTTGGGGTACAACAGCTTCCCCTGTTCAATATTCTTAAACCTGAAGAGTTAGATTGGCGGATCCGCCATTCGTGACTTGAAGGTGGAAGATGATTGAACACTAGAGTGCCCAGAAATTTGCACTCGAAGATAAATTGTGAATGGGCTTATGGATGAAATTTGGAGGAATGATGAAGATTTTCCGGAGAAGGCCTTGTAGATGCCATCCAAAGGTGATTGTTGACAGAAAATGGACTAAGTCTGAACTTGATTTCAACTAGGCAAGAGTCAGAATAAATCTTTGGAGCAATTTATCTGAAACTAGCAGAAGTCTTGTCTGTTGTTTGACTAGGAAGAATCAGAATAAATCTTGGAGCAATTTATCTGAACCAAAAATGTTCATTTGGAAAGTATCAGGATAAACCGTTGATAGGTTTAAACTGAACCAAAAGAGGTCTTGAATATTCTTTAACTGGAGAGAATCAGAGTAGATCTTTGAGGGATTTATCTAAACCAGAGGAAGTGTCTACTAGGAAAGAATCAGAACAAATCATTGAGAGATTTATCTGAACCAGTAGGGATTTGGAGAAGAATCAGAATAAATTATTGAGATATTTATCTGAACCAGAAATGTTCATTTGGAAAGTATCAGGATAAACCGTTGAGTGATTTAAACTGAACCAAAAGAGGTCTTAAATATTCTTTAAATGGAGAGAATCAGAATAGATCTTTGAGCGATTTATCTAAACCAGAAGAAGTGTCTACTAGGAAATAATCAGAATAAATCATTGAGAGATTTATCTGAACCGACAGAGATTTGGAGAAGAATCAGAATAAATCGTTGAGAGATTTATCTGAACCAGAGAAAGCATCTGCAGGAAAGAATCAGAATAAACTGTTGAGAAATTTAAACTGAACCAGCAGGGATCTGGAGAAGAATCAGAACAAATCATTGAGAGATTTATCTGAACCAGAGAAAGCGTCTGCGAGAAAGAATCAAAATAAACTATTCAGAGATCTAAACTGAATCGGCAGGGATCTGGAGAAGAATCAGAATAAATCTTGAGAGATTTATCTGAACCAGAGAAGACGTTTGAACCAAGAAAGCGTCTGTGGGAAAGAATCATCATAAACCATTGAGAGATTTAGAATGAACAAACAGGGGTCTGAAGGAAATATTTGTTATGTAGATGGTCAACCAGTCCTTTCTCGGGAATTGATCTATAATTGACTTGTTAAAAATATGACCAGAATTTTCTGTTGATTGATCTTTCTTGAAAAGATGAAGGGTTAGTTGCATGCAATGTCATGATGTATGAAATGCATGGTATAATGATATTTCTCAAAATAAATGAGATTGCGATGTATGCATTTGTGTTATCAATACTATGACGTATGGATGTAATGTATGGAGATATTAATCGTTATGCTGTAGTGTTGCTGGAGTCGGGGAAAATAAATCCCTGAGTACTGCTGGGAATGAGGAGTGTAAGTCTTCATATTTTGAAGTTGAAGTGTTGATGAGTTTCCATTTGTTAGATAAATAAACTATGTTGTGTAAGGGAAACGTCGTGCAATGCTTGTGGACCTCGTGAAAAAACTGTTGGGGAATCCTGAGAAACTGGGCGACTTTCACTGGGGAACCTTTGGAGCGGTAACCGGATGTTTGGTTCCGTCGGGGATGTGAGAGCACTTTATACCATTAGGCTGTATACTACAGATATGTTAGTGATCCTATAGTGGGATGTCCCATCTTCCATTCTTGCTAGAAAAGTACCTGTGGGGGACTTTATGGAATGGTCTAAAGATATTATCCTATTTCTTAAAGCCATTAGTGATTGTCTTTCTATTTTATATTCCTATTTTTTTTGCTCATTTGTAAATAGTAGTCACGTTCAAACGCATATGTTCAAAAATAATCATTGGATGTTTTTGCAAACAAAACACGAAAATAAAAGAAAAACAAATAGTTTTGCACTTTCAAAGGAATATCTTTGTATTAACTTGAACAAGTATTTTTATACAATGAGACGAACATCCTAGTAAGGGAGTGTTGTCCTAGAAAATGAAAATTTTACAAATAAAAGATAGCTATGTGAAATAATCCCATGGGATTCCCATTCTGTTATAGCCTTCATGTCTCTTAGCGTCTCATCCACTTGCTGCCTTGTCCGAAGTTGATTGGATTGATTAGACCCGTTTGAGTTTGTCAGTCGATGTTAAAGGTGGTCTGTAAGGTGATCCAATGGGACATAGTCATATGCTTTAATTCCATAACTTTTTCTTGGACTGCCCTTTCGGGTTTTCAGTCCATCGGGATACCCTTTTTTTCCCAAGCCGCCCTTTCGAGTTTTCAGCTTGCCGGGTGTACAAATTTTTTTGTATTTTATCCCTAATTTTTTCCTAGGCCAGTCGACCTAGCGGGTCTTTATTCATGCGTAGTATCTTTTGACTATGTCCGCATTTACAGGGTGCGGAAGGTCGTCGCCATCCATAGTGGTTAAGATCATTGCTTCACCAGAGAATATTCTTTTGATCACAAATGGTCCTTCATATGTAGGAGTCCATTTTCCCCAGGGATCACCTTGTGGCAATATGATACGCTTGATTACCAAGTCACAAACCCGATATACCTGACGTCTAGCCTTCTTGTTAAAAGCTTTGATCATACGTTTTTGGTACATCTGACCATGACAGACAGCTGTAAGCCTCTTCTCATCAATCAAATTCAACTGGTCAAGTCGAGTTTGAATCCATTCATCTTCATTCATCCTTGCATCCTTTATGATTCTCAGAGAAGGTATTTGGACTTCAATTGGTAGGACGGCTTCCATACCGTATACCAAAGAGAAAGGAGTTGCCCTTGTTGACGTGCGTGTCGTGGTATGGTAACCATGGAGAGTAAATGGTAACATCTCATGCCAGTCCTTGTAGGTCACTGTCATTTTTTGTATGATCTTCTTGATGTTTTTATTTGCGGCTTCGACAACACCATTCATCTTTAGCCGGTAAGGAGAAGAATTATGGTGTTGGATCTTGAATTACATGCATAGTGCAGTGATCATTGTATTGTTGAGATTGGTACCATTATCCGTAATGATTCTCTCTGGGATACCGTACCGACATATGAGATTCTGTTTGATGAATCAGGCCACAACGTTCTTGGTAATAGAAGAGAAAGAAGCTACCTCAACCCACTTCGTGAAGTAGTCAATGGCCACCAAGATGAAGCGGTGTCCATTAGAAGCTGTAGGTTTGACTTCTCCAATAATGTCGATCCCCCACATCGCGAATGGCCAGGGAGCAGTCAGGACGTTTAGAGGATTTGGAGGCACATGTACTTTGTCATCATAGATCTGACACTTGTGACAGGTTCGTGAATGCTGATGGAAATCTGCTTCCATGGTAGACCAGTAGTACCCCTCTTGTAGGATCTTTTTAGCCATCGTGTGCCCACTAGAATGGGTGCCAAAAGTGCCTTCATGTAGATCAGAAATGATCTTGTCTGCCTCAACCTTGTCTACGTGACGAAGCAAAGTAGATTCATGGTTGTGCTTGTAGAGAATGCCACTACATAGGAAGAACATAGCAGAGAATCTTCTCAAGAACTTCTTATCATTGACTGAAGCTCCCTCTGGAAACTCTTGGGCTTCGAGATACCTCTTAACTTTATGGAACCAAGGCTTGTCCACTAATTCTTCAATATCGATCTCGTGACAGTAAGCTGGTTCGTCCATCCGCACAATGGTGATCTGGGGAGCCTCGTTAAGTCACTTCATTTTAAACATGGATGACATAGTGGCTAGCACTTCCGCTAGTTGATTTTCCTCTCGTGGAAAATGCTCAAAGGTAATTTCCTCAAAATATGAGATTAATGTCAACGCATGCTCTTTGTAGGGGATGAGGTTAGGGTGCTTCGTGTCCCATTCTCCTTTGATTTGACTGATGACTAAGGCTGAATCTCCAAATACACTTAAGGACTTGATTCCCAAATCTATGGCAGCTTTGAACCTATAATACACGCTTCATATTCCGCCATATTATTGGTACAATTGAAACAAATTCTTGCAGTGAAGGGAGTATGACATCCTTCAGGGGATATGATCACAACACATATGCCATTGCCGAGTGTGTTGGAAGCTTCGTCAAAAACCAAGGTCCATCGGGATCCTTTTCAGGTCAGTCATATGGTCTGAGTTCTTCATAATTGTTTACCAACATGATGTCTTCATTTGGGAACTCGAATTTCATGGACTGGTAGTCATCCATAGCCTGATGAGCAAGGTGATCGGCTAGCACACTGCCCGTTATTGCTTTTTGGGTAGTGTACTGAATGACGTATTTAGTCAGGATCATCTGCCATCTTGCTATTCTCCCAGAGAGGGAAGGCTTCTCGAATATGTATTTAATTGGATCCATCTTAGATATCAATAAGGTAGTATGGGTCAACATATACTGTCTTAGTCGGCGAGCAGCCCATGCCAGAGCGCGACAAGTTTTCTCGAGCAGTGAATATCTTATTTCACAGTTGGTAAACTTTTTGCTCATGTAGTATATTGCATGCTCTTTTCGGTTACACTCGTCATGCTGCCCCATCACACACCCCATTGAATTTTCTAAGATAGTTAGATACATGATCAAAGGTCTTCCCTCGACTGGCGGCATCAAAACAGGAGGCTCTTGAAGGTACTCTTTGATCTTGTCGAAGGCAACCTGGAAATCATGTTCCAATCCAACACTTGATCTTTCTTCAGTAATTTGAAGATTGGTTCACAAGTAGCGGTTGGGTGAGAAATGAATCTGGCGATGTAGTTTAATCGTCCTAAGAATCCTCTGACTTCCTTCTCGGTGCGAGGATCAGGAATTTCTTGTATTGCTTTTACCTTTGAAGGGTCCACTTGGATACCTTTACCGCTAACGATGAAGCTTGGGAGTTTACCGGACCTCACTCCAAATGTGCATTTACTCGAGTTCAGCCTTAGCTTATATTTCTTTAGCCTTTCAAATAGTTTCTACAAATGGTCCAGATACTCCTCTTTATTTTGAGATATGGCTATCATGTCATCCACGTAGACCTCTATCTCGTGATGGATCATATCGTGAAATAGAGCTACCATGGCGCGCTGATAAGTTGCCCTAGCGTTTTTCAAACTGAATGGCATAACTTTGTAACAGAACGTGCCCCACTGTGTGATGAAGGTCTTTTTCTCCATGTCCTCAGGTGCCATTTTGATTTTATTATAGCCTGAGAAAGCATCCATAAATGAGAACACTTTATGTTGTGCGGTATTGTCAACCAGAATATCGATATGGGGAAGCGGGAAATCATCCTTAGGGCTTGCCCTATTCAAATCTCTGTAACGCACACACATGCGTACTTTACCGTCCTTTTTAGGCACTGGAACAACATTGGCGACCCATTGTAGATAGGAGGCGACGGCTAAGAATCCGGTGTTGAATTGTTTCATGACTTCAGTCTTGATCTTCTCTGACATATCTGGCCACATGCGACGGACTTTCTATTTTACCGGAGGGCAGTCTTCTTTTGTCGGTAGATGACGGACCACGATATCAGCGTCAAGTCTTCGTATGTATTTGTATGACCAGGCAAATACCTCAACATAGTCATGTAGTAACTGAGTTAAGCGCTTCTTGACAATGGGTTCCAGATTGGCACCTACCTTGACTTCTTTCTTGTCCTCTTCGGTACCTAAGTTAACTATGTCAATCGGTTCTTCGTGCGGCTGTATGGTCCTTTCTTCCTGTTGTAGTAACCTAGCTAGTTCCCCTGGTACCTCACAATCTTCCTCACCTTCGTATTCAGCTTGGTATATCGGATTTTCAAAGTCACAATAGGCTATAGCAGAAATGTTACCCATGGGATCCTGAGTAGATGTGGATCTGCATTTTGATATGTGAGTGTGTGTAAGAGCATAGCTATCTTTGAAAGAAATAAAAATGTAGAAAAAATAAGAACAAAGAGCGTAAAATTTGCATGCAAAAACGTCCATGATTCATTGATGACATATGCAAATGAAGTAACAACCCTTACAAATGGACTGTTATGCCTCGGGTAAGACACAAGGTTTTAAAAGTCTAAATTGTTTAATCATTACAAGTCCGGCAAAAATTTAAAGACAATTACTGTTGGATAAAAGTAATAGGGACAAATTCTTTGGCTTCCCAGTTGTTGAGTCCTCCGCTGATAGTTAGAAAAATCCATTCTTCCAGGTCACAGCTGTCATCACTATCTTCCACTACGTTGACTCCATGGTTGCTGATTCGCAAAGGTGATCCCCTGGCACGAGCACCACGGACAGCTTTATGGTCTCCTTAAGTAAAACCAAAACCAAATTTGTCAGACTTGTAGGGAATGTCCACGAGTTGGCCCCAAATAGTACACCCACCTTCTTCGACCGTTGCCTTGGCATCTCTCGGAGAAGCCATCTTCAGCAGAGGTCTGGTAATCTTCGGAACTTTGGAAACAGTCTTGGTTGCTGTAACTGTTTGTGGGACTTCCTCGAAATGCTGACACGGAGTTTCGATGAATTCACCATCCATTTCCACATATCTGAAGGAGTTCAGGTGACTGACCATATATTCCTCCTCTCCATGGACAGTGATGATTTTTCCCTTGGTTGGGTATTTCAGCATCTGATGTAATGTAGAGGTGACGACACTGGCGTTATGAATCCAAGGTCAGCCCAATAAATAGGAATAGGAATGGCGAATATCCATTACATAGAAAGTTGAATCAAACGTCTGAGTTCCATCTTTAATGGGGATGTCCACCTCCTCGTGCACCATTCTCTTCGAAACATCGAAAGCCCTTACCACTATGTTGCTGGGTTTTAAGGTCAAACCTTCATAGTCTAGTCTATCCAGAGCCTTCTTAGGTAGCACATTCAATGATGAACCAGTATCTACAAGGACATGGGCCAAAGTATTGCCCCTACATTCGACAGAAACATGCAACGCCTCATTGTGTTTCCTCCCTCTAGGTGTAAGACCAGCATCAGAAAAGCCCAAACCATTATCAGCTGTCAAACTGGCCACACAATCTTCGAATTGGTCAGTAGAGGTTTCCTGTGGCATATGGTCAGTTTTAAGAAATTTCACCAAGGCCTTCGCATGAGCTTCAGAGCACAACAATAAAGCTAGCATAGAAATCTTTGAAGGGGTCTGCCCTAGCTGTTCAACTACATTATAGTCGCTTCTCTTTATGATTTTAAAAATTTCTTCCATATCCTTCTTGGAAGCCTCTAGGATAGATACTTATTGTGCCTTCATCCGGACAGGTTCAACCAAAATGCCTTTTCCCCGAGTCTCGGTCGACTCGGTGATAGGGGCGTCAGCGGGGGTAACCATAGGAATTGTAGTAGTAGTATCAACAGGAACAAAAGCAGGGATGATCACAGGCCCGATAACATATTTCAGAGGAGAAATCTCAGGGGATAACACTCTTCCACTTCTGGTTATTTTGCTGGTTCCCACAATGTTGTCGATATCGGGGTCAGTCCTCTCAAAAACCAAGTCTTCATCGGCCAACCAATCTTGCTTGACTCCGTGGTAGTAGACGTCACCCCCATAGTTCCAGAGGACAATTTTATCTAAGGAGTATGGGATTGGCGCTGGCATAGTAATTATCAGTGGATTCACCTTTGGAACGGATGTAATCCTGACGGTTCTTTTGGTGGAGACCCTGGGGGGATTGGCGGAAATGGTTATTATTGAAACATCCTTGTAAGAAATGGTTGGAATGGGAGTCTTTTCAAACAAAATCTCTTTGTCATCCATCAGGCGCTGGACACCTGCTTTCAATAAATGACAACTAGTTGGTAGGGATGAACAGAGGTGGTAGCCTTCGCCATAGCCCAGAAATAAACTGGCCTTCAACAGGTTCCTTTTGACGGTCAGGAGAGGAGTAACAAGTTCATCAATAACAACAACAAACACATCATCTTCAACAACGTTAACACCACGGCCGTGCTTGGGAATAGGAGAGGTGATAAAATTTTGGATCTCAGGAGCATCTGTTGTACCCCAAAATTTTCCCTCTCACTTATCAAGAATTTACTCACAAGATCTCCTTGGGCTCAAGACTGCACTAGGGCTTGATCAGCTCAAGACACCTCCTCAAGCACTGATGACCCAAATTAGGGTTTGAGTTTACACAAGGATTTTTGAACTTACAATATCCCATGTGACCTTCATGGATCATCATGGACCCCCAAGATTAATCATGCCAAGTTTCAAGCCTTGAATCACATTTTTGCTCAGTCAATTGAGCAGTTGACCTAAAAATCAACTGTATTGGGGAAAAAGTCAAATATGGCCAATTTTCAGTCAAACTTCATAATTGTTTATTCACATCAATATTTTAAAGTCATGTGTATCATTTGATCAAGTTTGGACCACCATTCCTCAAGAAATTTGATCAAATCCCCAAAAGGGCAAAATGGTTAAAATTAGGGTTTTGATTGGGAAACGGCAATTTCTGATTTTTGACCTAGCAAATGGTCAATTGGTTTAAGGAATGATCTCAAGAGTCCAATTTCATCATTTTTACCTAATGACATGGTTCAAAACATTGCAAGTACATTAGATTGACAAATGAATTTTACAGTCAACTGATCAAAAGTCAACTATACACTGAAAGGTCAAACTTTGACTTTTTGGTCAAATTCAAGTGCCAAAGATCATAATTCATCAAAACATGTCAAAAATGGAAACTTATTCATCAAGAAATCAAAAAGTCAAGATTTAATTTTGAAAAGCCAAAATTTCTAAACTTAGAAATTTTTCTAAGTGTTGGAAATTTCATGTTTTTTTCATAACTTTGGACAAACTTTTCACCATGATGCAAGATGATTCAAGAGAAACTTACAAAATGAAAGTTGTATATCTCCATGAAATCTACAACTTTTCTTTACAAACCTCCTTCCAAAAATTCTTGGATCTCAAGTTATAATTTTATGAACATGTGGTCTTGAAACTAAACACTTAGTGAAATTTTTCCCTAATTTGGTCAGGATTTTGACCCAAATTCATGGCACTTTTTCATATATTTACAAGGGGAATATTCAAAAGAAATTCAAAGATGTGTTGTAGAGCACATTGCAAGCTTTCCAAAATGTCCAAGAACTCCTTGAGATCATTCTTGAGGAGGGAGAATCGAAGAGATGAAGTTAGGGTTTTGTCACTTGAATTACAAGTCATTTTTTATGAACACATGAACCAAATCCATGCTAGGCTGCATAATCTTTGCTTTGCAGACCTCAAACTTGTTTGCGACATATTTGTGGGTACCGGTATCCTTTGAGTCAATCAAAGAGAATACGGGGCCGCTGAGTGATGTCATGAAGCACTAATGAACTTTTAGAACCTTTACTTGACCAACTTGGCCTTTAGGATGTAGTGAGATGACCGGCTTTGGTGCAGTTCGAAGTTGGTAGATACTCGATATTACACTCATTGAGGTTTATTTTCTTGGGATATTTCGGTCGCCATTAAAGAGGCTTGTGCTGAAACAATGACCAAGGAAACAAACCAGTGATATTGAGCTCTTTAGAACCCGGTTACTATTACTAGGACAGGTTTGAGCCAACTAAACTTCAAGAGGGTACTTACCTATGAGACTCCATGCAAGCCTAAACCTAAGGGCTTGTTTGCTTTGTTTGTATATACATACTTGTACATAACATCATGAACATCATAACATCATACACATTCACTAACCATTTCAAGGATTTTTGGATTCATCTTTGTTCTTGTTTTGTAGGATATGGATCCTCATCGCAGAAAAACTATTCAAGTCAATCTTGTAAGGGTCCCTCTACAACTTAAGGAGCTAGCTTCAAGGATTCCTGAAAACTCTCCATTCACCGAGAGACATGGTCTCCTACTCAACTTGGTCACCTCCAACACAGATGAGGACATGATGAAGGTGCTCTTTCAGTTCTTTGATCCTTTACACGATTGCTTCACATTTCCCGACTATCAACTTGTGCCTACTTTGGAAGAATTCTCCTGACTCTTGAGAATTCCCATTCTCAATCAACTACCTTTCAACGTGTTGTACCCTAAAATTTACCCTCACATATTTCTCAATACATTTAAAGTGAGGTCCTCAAATTGCTCAAGGAAGTCCAAGGGTTGACCAGACAAACTCTCTCCTAAGGAAGTCTACCTCAAACTAGGGTTTCATCGGGATACTTGAGTCCAAAGGATCCAAAATGCTCACTATTGTCCTAATATGTTCTTAAGATCATCCATGTCAAGTTTCAAGCCTTGCAGAGGAAGTTTGCTCAGTCAATTGCTCAAAAGCCTGAAAGTCGACTGTGCTAGGGCAAAAGTCAACTGTGGCCCACATACAGTCAAACTTCAAGATTTTTGGTCAACATCCTCCTTTTGAAGCATTATTCATCATTTGATCAAGGGTTTATCATGATTCCTTAAGGATTGCTCACAATTCATCAAAATCCAAAAGTTGCTAAATTAGGGTTTTGTAGGAAAAGTCAACTCAACTTTGACCAAGCATAACTTTCTTATACTTTATAAAAAATGACCCATCCAAAGCTCATTTTGAAGAGGATGCAATGCCCTAAAATTCATCTTCAGATCCCAAGTTCAAAATATGCACTCACAAGAAGATATAAATTTGGACATTATAGGTCATTTTGAAAAGTCAACAAAAACACCTTTTTTGTCAAAGCTTCATACATGAACATGGAAGACTCAATTGAGATGAGGCCAAAAGGGTTACCTAGAGGACATCTTAAGATTTCTAAAAAGTCCAAGAACACATCTCTAAGGTCAAAATTTAAGGAGTTATGCATTGGCAAAGTTGACCTTTTTTGCAAAATTGCCAAAAGTCAAATGTGGCCAAAATTGCATTTTTTGCTAAATGGGCCCAAATATTTATGCTTGCATTGAGTTTGTAACATGATCCACGACCCATGATCCTTCCCACTTGTCTTTATCTTATTTTTATCATTTATTTTTATTTTTATTTCAATTAAATTAAATAAAATCAAAATAAAATCATGAAAATGTCAAAACTAATCAAAGCTTGAGATTTTGTGCATGTTTAGGTCTCTTATACAGCTGGAAGAAGAATCAAATCATGCAATCTTCATTTGGACACAAAAATATTATAATTGGCTTGATTTGGAAAGATTTACATAAGAATCAAATCATGATTCAATCATCTTAATTGAGAAAGATTTGAAGCAAGTTTGTAACCTAATTCATTCTTGGGTACATATAGAACATTGGGAGACCAAAAGCAGAGGGAGGGGAGGCGTGAAAAGAGAAAAACAAATCTCAAAATTTTATAGAAAAGTGGCAATCTGATTTCCTAGTTCCAGGCTCCCACAAGCTATTCCAGGCACACCACTTGTTTGTTGGACATCCAAGGACCCTATTCCAATCACTAGCAAGCCTCATAACATCCAAAAACGCGTTGTAAGCATCTCACGACATTCATACCTTTTTGAAACTGAATATCACAATTTTGGCATTTGTAGCATAATTTCTTTGCATATTCTTGCTCCTTGAATCATTTGCAAACTAATGGTTATGTTCAATTGTATTTTCATTAATTGTAGAGCAAGATGTCATAGTTAGGGTTCTTGGCTCGTTTTTGGGGTTTTTCGTTACAGGTACAATTGGCCATGGACAAGGGTACCATGATGCTCATGAGGTTGCCACGAGTTAATTGGTACCATTGTTGGGCATTTATCTTGTTTATATGAGATTTTGGAGAAGCGCAGGCTTATACCTACGCCCAGATGACTGTAGGAAAAAGTCAGGAATTTTAGCAACGGAGGGAGGAAGAAGAAGGGTTGCATGGAAGGTGCTGACTGGCCCATTAAAAAATTCGCGCGTTTCGATATATTATTTTGTTTTTCCAATATAATGTTTGTTTGTTGTCCTTTGTACAAATAAGCACGCTAGCTCAGATGGTCATCAGGCATTTGGAAAAGCCAAATGGCTTGGGTTCGATCCCCAGGTCCCCATATTATTTCATGATATTTTTTCTTACATAATCAGGCACTCGTGCATACAAGGAGACCACCATGAGTCATCAGCTTTCAACCATTGGATCCATAGCAAGCCAAATCCAAGGCTTCTCACATGAGGGCCTATCATTGGCGTGAGTCAAGCCAATGCACGGGATTTGAAAAAGTCAATGAAGGCCAGAAATTGTTGGGCCTAGAAGTCAGATTAACACCCCCCTCCATTGCTACTAAACCAGGCCCATCTCTTTTTCTTTTATATTTTTCTTTAATTTCTTTATTTTGTTTAAATTATTTTCTAACACAAAATTAATTCTTTTTTGCAACAAAATCATAAAATAAACTTCATCAAACTAGAATTTAGGTTTTTATTTATTTTGTCAAAATTAATTTAATATTAGTTTAATTTAATTTAAGGGTAATTCTAACCTTTTGTAAATAATTTAAAATCAATTAGAAAATTAGGTTTTGTTCTTAATTTTTATTTCTCAATAAAACAAAATACAAAAATAGGTCAAATTAATTATTTTTTCTTAATTTAAATTAATTAGTAATTAGGTTTGTGTTTATTTAATTAAAACCCTATTTTCTCAAAATAACACAAAAACACAAAAATATGATTTTTCTTTCAATTAGGTTTAGACGGGGTCAAAACCCTAATTTCTCTCGTTCTCGATTCATCACGCGCATTTATTATTTTTACGATATTAATGTAACTGCTCACAATATGTAATAGTTTAATTAGGATTTTCTTTTATTTATCGTTTTACGGGTTTTTGGCTATGTAATTAATCCCCCTCCCCGAAGCCTTGTAATAGCGTAGTTTTATTTCTCACATTTTAATTTTCGCAAATATTAACTGTTAGATGTATGATAATAGGATTGCATGACAAGACTGTATGTTAATTTTAAAATGGTTAGCAAACCCTAAATGTGCAAAGATAATAACTGAAATCAAATCACTCGCACATGCGCACTCCTAGGGTATACTCTCACTTCGGTTGCCTTCGGTAAACGATCATTAAGTATAGGGTGTTTTAGTGGTCACCCTCTTGTCTAAACGAAGATCAAATGTCCCGTTCAGAAATGTTTCCTCGGAAATGTTGCCTCAGAAAGGTTTCCTCGGAAATGTTGCCTCAAATATGATCTTAAGACACTAGGGTTATTACTAAGACGTCCTAACATTGCTTTAGTGATCGTACGTCCCTTTCGAATTGACCCTTACAAATCCAATGATGATGCTACCTACTTCTCAATAGTAGGATAACTATGTCTAAAGGAAATAAGAACATAAACATTCTTTTTTTGAGTAGGTAGATGCTAGTAGGTACTTGCTCAAAATAAACTTTTTCACACTTACACTCTTTTCAAACAAAGTTTTCAAAAAATACTTCGTAACACTCTTGAGGACTGATACAAGGGTTAAAACAAAGTAAAACAAAAACTTTTCAAAACACAAAAACACGGAAGCATTTTTTAAAAATGATGAGCAAGTACCTAAGAGCCCGTAGAAAACTACGGATAGAAAGGGTGCTAATACCCTCCCTTTCTATAATCTACCCCCCGTACTCAAAATCTCGAAAAAAGGAATTTTACTGTGCTTTTGTCCTTTCCAGTTGGATAAAATAAAATTCGGTGGCGACTCTTGCTTACCGCGACATTTTGTGAACACAAACGCAAAATGCAAACCAGCATTTTCCTTAAATAGTCTGGTTCTTCCACCGTATCACAAAAATGGCGACTCTGCTGGGGAATAATAAGTGGGGTATACCTTAGGACTAGTTCATCATAAATTGCTTCTCTTGTTTGTTTTGGTTGCTTTACTGTTAAAGGGTTTTGTATCGGGAGTTACTATAGATCCTAACCTAGATCTGGGGGACACCTTTTAGGTAAGTAGCAATAAACTGTGAGGGAACTGTATGGCATAGACCGATACGGTTGAAGTAGTAGCTACGTTGGTGTGGCACATTGGTTGGTATCGGTATCCCTTGTGGAGAAACGAGGAGAATACGGGGCTGCTATATGTGTCGTTAAGCATCAACTGACCTTAGAACCCATAATTGACCAACTTGGACAGTAGGAAGTAGTGAGATAGATGGCCTCGGTGTAAAGTTTAGAAGTGGTTGATACTCGATGCTACACTCATTGAGACCATACTCTCGAGATAGTTTCGGCCGAAAGAAAAGATTGCGTGAGCTGAAACCATGACCGATGGAGGATGGTCAGTGATATTGAGAACCTCTAGAACCCGGTTACTATTATTAGGACATGTTGAAACCAACTGAACTTGAAGAGGGTAGTACCTAGACCCCATGCAAGCCTTAAACTTAAGGGCTTTTGTGTGACTTGTTTGCCTTTACCATGTCTGTTATCTGCTATACCTGTTGTTTGTTTTTATCATGACATCATACATCATAGCATAGCATGCATACTTCATTATACTAACCATTTCAAAGACCGAGGGGGTTTATCTTTGTTCCGTTTTGCAAATTATGGCTTCCGTATGCAGAAACACCATCCGAGTTAACTTTGTACAAATACCTGCTCAACTCAAAGATTTAGCCTCAAGAGTTTCTGATACTTATTCATTCATTAGGAGACATGGTCAGCTTCTTATCTTGGTTACCTCAAAGTTTGATGAGCAGATGATGACTGTGCTTTTCCAGTTCTTCGATCTGGGGCATCATTGCTTCACTTTCCCGGATTATCAGCTAGTTCCCACTATGGAAGAGTTTTCTCACTTATTGGGCATATCCATCCTTGAGCAGATGCCCTTCATAGGTTTGGAAGAGACTCCTAGACCAGAAGACATTGCTTCAACTCTGCATCTAAAAAGGGTTGATGTAGTATCCAACTGGGAGACACGAAGCGAGGTTGAAGGTTTCTTAGCTAAGTTTCTGATAGATCAAGCTCAGCTATTCTGGGATAATTTGGACTTTCAGGCTTTTGAAGATATCTTGGCTCTCCTTATCTACAGTTTGGTTCTTTTCCCGAATCCAGATTCCTTCATAGATGTGAATGCGGTTAAGATCTTCTTGTCTCACAATCCTGTACCTACTCTTCTGGGTATTATCTTGCATGCCCTCTATACTCGTACTGTGCAAAGAAGAGGGACTCTCATGTGTTGCATGCCGCTGCTGGCAAGGTGGTTTATTTTGCACCTTCCCAAGTCCGTGTTGAAGAATGAAGAAGGTTTAGGATGGTCTTACAGGATAATGTCCCTTGCCCATACAGACATTCTTTGGAGTTCCAAGGCTATGGAAAGCACTGCTGTCATTAATCGATGTGGGGGATACCCTAATGTCTTGTTGCTTGGAATCAGAGGGGGAATAAGCTACAGTCCTTGTTTAGCTTTGCAAAAATTCGGTCGTGCTCGGAGAGACGGTCTTCATGAGCTACTTCTTACAGATATTGAATTTAACAACAAGGAAGACGTTGACGAGCATCGTCGAAGGTTTATACGAGCTTGGGCATGGTGAAAAGATCTGACCCTCAAGAGCTAGGACCAAGGACTTCTCTCCCTATGTAGCCTTATCTCCAGTGGGTCCGAGCTCATGCTCAGAAGCTTGGGATGCCTTATGAAGCTGTGTTTCCAGTGATTGTGGAGCCCATCAATGAAGAGGGCATTCCTTATATAGTCCATTATCCATACATGCCCACTGATCTTGGGGCACTGAAGAGATCCTGGATTCAGCTAAAGGAGGAGAGGGATACCTACCGAGAGAAGTACCACGAGGAAGAAAGGAAGATCTTGAAGCTCACCAGGGAACTTGAGAATGAAAGAACAATAAATGACTATGTCAGCACCAAGGGGAAGCGTCCATGGGATTTATGATTTTGCTTTTTCTAGTTTAGATTTGTTTTTCATTTACTTCTTTGTAAACGCCTCAAAGGCATTGTTGAACCTTTTTACAAGTTTAATCTATTAAAGTTTGTTTTATTTTTTGGTTTGCAAATTTAAATCTCCCAAAGTATTTGAAATCATTACATACGCATCCCATTATCATGCACACCATTACAGGTACCATTACAAGTTTCTCATCTTCTTCGTTATTTATTTCAGCAGAAATGTCTTCCGATCAAGCAATAGAAGATATTCAGGCACAAAATGCCCAATTACAAGAGATGTTCTTAAGCTTGGCTAAAGGGCAAGAGGACTTGAAAGCTCTCATTCTGAAAGAGAAAGAGAAGAAGAAGAAGAAGAAGAAGAAGAAGAAGAAGGTTGTTATTATGAGTATGGGCAAAAGGTTTGGGGATAGGTTGAAACAACAAGCTGATCTGTCCTTTTCATCCAAGGGAGGGGAGGACCAAGAAGAAGAAAAGGGCCCCAGTCCTGCGGTTTCTGATAATGATACAGATTATGATGAGGAACAATATCCTCCTACTGAGGAAAGGTACAAACAACTTGAAGACCGTCTGAGCGCTATGAAGATTTAGAAGATCCCTAGTTTGGATTTCGAAGATTTAGGACTGGCATCTGGGGTGGTGATCCCTCATAAGTTCAAAGCTCCGGTTTTCGCCAAGTACGATGGAGTATCTGTTGTACCCCAATTTTTGCCCCTAAGATTCCCCTATCATATCATATCAACTCAATCATGACAAGATCACATTAGGGTTGGTTCTTCATCTTTCTCTATTTCCTATCTTTAAGTTTTCCCTTGAAGAATTTCCAAGCACCTTGGTTATGTATCTTGTATATGTGTTGTTGACTAACCTCTAACCAAAATACAAAAAATATTTGTCTTTGTCTTTGCATAATTTTTGTTTTATAGGTACCAAGTCGAAGCATCCAACAAATAAGGTCATGCAAAGTTGATTGATCCTATTGTGGCAAAAAATCCAGCATGCATCGACCCATAAAGGTATGCATCGACTCATTTTGTTGGTTATAGCTAGCATGTGTCGACACATGCATGTATGTATTGACTCATCCTTCTTGAATAACCAACATGTGTCGACACATTCATGTATGTATCGACTTATCCTGTTTGTTTAAACTAGCATGTGTCGACACAGGCGTGTTATGTATCGACTCATGCATTTTGTGTGATTCTGTAATGCGTTGGAATAACAGTATGTATCGACACATAGAGGCATGTATCGATACATGCTGTGTTATACAGCTAGGATGTATCGATGCATACCATGCATGTATCGACTCATAATAGCAAAATGCACGTGTTTTTTGAAAAAGCCAGCAAATTCAAAATTGTATCATTTTGGCTCCAATTTTTTCAGCATAATTTGAAATTATATCACTAATTCAATTTTGGCTCCAAGAGTCAATTACCAAATTACCACTAATCCCAATCCTAAAACTCTATAAATAGAAACCTCATTTAATTCAAATGACAATATTTTTATAGCCAAACTCATCTTGCTAAAAAATCTCTCAATTCTCTCCATTTTACCAAATTCACTCAAAGCTCCATTTTCAAAAAGTTAGTAAGCTTTGCATTAAAGCTTACTAATCTTTGAGCTAAACCTTCATCCAAACACTTTTTCCCCATCAATTCTCTACATCCAAGCTTTGGTGATTGATTCTTGTTGTTGAATTTAAGCAAATTCTGGAAGTTGTTTGATAATTCTTAAATTCTATCTTTGGTAAGTTGGATCATCATCTTTAACAATGTGATCTCTTGTGGATTTCTTGTTTTGATTCATTGAGCATTGCTTTATAACTCCATGAGTGCTATTTTCTCAAAATTTGCTGCAATTTTCATGCTCAATTGGATCCATGATCATAAGGTGTTTGATGAAAAGTTGGAACAAGAATTTGATTTTTAAGATGCTGTTTTCTACTGATTTTTAGCAGGTTGCAATCAATTGTTGTAACATTGCAATTGATTGTCACAGAAAATTAATTTGATAAAAAACTGCACTGATGCAATAGGTTGCTGTCTAAACACAATTGATTGTAACAGTGCCAAAAATACTTTTGCTGCCTTATTTTGGGACTGTTTTGACTCAAACATTTTTCTGCTCACTCTCTTTGATGGATAGTTTGGATTGCAATTTTAAATGTTTAATTTTTTTTTAAACTCAATGGACTTTGTGATGTAGATGAAGTTGGATAAATGTTCATAAATTCAAATATATCAAAGAGTGAATTATTTAATTCATTTTTGGTGCTTTGGATTAATGATATGTTTAGTACTTTAATCCATCTAGAGGAGTGGTTGAATTTAAAGATGAAAGAATTTTGAAATGGTAATCCAAATTAGCTTATCATTCCCCTCCCTCTTCATCTCATCCCTTTTTTTTTAATTGTTCTACATGTTAAAGGATGGTGATCTCTATATCATTTATCCAAACATGAAGTACATAGATTGCTATTGACCGACCTCAAAATAGGTGCACGATTGCTTAACATAGCGCTAAATTTTATCCCGATTCGAATAAATGATCATTCGTGGCCCAAAATTATGATTGCAAGCCCAAGTATGTTAATTTTATCTCTTTGATCCAATAACCTTGAGATTCATTTTGTGGAGGCTTTGGTTCTACCAATCCTCTAATGGATCTACAATACCTTTGGTCAACGCGGATCACTTAAACATCTTTGATCATTAAATGTTATTTGTGAGAATTCCAAAATGGATGATATACTTGACAAAAAGAAAATGCAACTTGTTGTGTGGAGGCTTTGGTTCTACCAATCCTCTAATGAGTTCCAAATGCAAGTTTCAAGATGATCATCCAACTAACCACTAATTTCTAACAATTGACTTTACTTTATGCTTATTATTTTTTATACTTTATGTACCATTTAATTTGAGCATTTACATTTCATGCCATTTTCTATTTTTTGCTCACTTGAGCATTTATTTTTATGTCATTTTTATTTTGCTCACTTGAGCTTTTCTTTTCCTTTTAAAGACACCTAATAATCAACATGAACCATAAAAAATCTTTAATGATACTTGGACTATTTGGTTACTATCCTTGGCATTATGGAGCATTGGACTTCTTGGACTTAGGATTAGAGACCTTTGCCTATGTTGGAGACCTTGTGATCTTAATTCACATTTTGTATGGAGTTCTTGGGGTTTACCTCAAGACATTGGGTTGTTTGTTTGTTTTGTGTGCAGGATATTGTGATTACATACTTTGTTTGTAATATGAAATTCACCCGTATACAGTCGTTACTCTGTTCAATTTTTTTGCGAAGACTTAATACACTTAAAGTTTGGTTCTCTCAAGAGGTCTAGTATATTTGCTTGCTTGGTTTCAATCCAAAGAATGGGAATTCTATATTGACTCATAATATCAAGTATTGGCTTCTTATTGGTTAGATGGTTCTTATCCCTAGCTTTTACCTTATGCTTTAGGATAATCTCTTCTTCTCCTACCATTTTCTTTAATTTCAAAAATCTTATCCCTCCTTTTGAAAACTCTTCTTGTTTTGAAACTTGAACCATTTTCATAATAAACTTGGACTTATGTCCATGCATTTTCAAATCATTTTCATAAATAAACTTCAATCAATTTAATAATACCTTGACATTTTTTGTGAGAAGACTAAAAGTCAATCAATCTCATTTCAAATCATTTTGTCACTTTGGAGTTTTATCTTAAAATCTTTCTCAAAAGATTAGACTCTTGTCAATCCTTGTAGTGATGCAAACAACTATACTTCTACAATATGTAGTAAAGAGAGATATTTTCCACTTAGGGTGATGAGTGAGGCATTGTTAATTTTAAAATCCAAGCCATATCCTCCACTTTGAGATGATGCAAATTCTCCTTTCTCGTGATTGTGGGTAGTAAGTAATTTAATTTTCCACACGGACAATGATGATGATGTCTTATTTCATAAAATTAACCAACACACTTGTGTTTTAAATTTTTAAAAGAGGAACTACGTGTACCCTGATCCCCTATTGCACGAAAGGTGGTACGTAGGCACTAAAGGTTCACAACCGCGGCGGGTGCAAAAATCATAAAAAATATATTTCTTTTCTCACCTCCACCATCCATTTTATATATAACACATTTTCATAGCCAAAATATACAGATTTTTCAAAGAGGTTCATGCGGAGTACCGTAGATGTTTAGGGTGCTAATACCTTCCCTTTGCATAACCAACCCCCTTACCTTGAATCTTTCCCCCCTTTTTGGGTTATTCGCTCTTTTCCCATTCCTTTGGAAACAATAAAGCACGGTGGCGATTTTTATTTTGATTTGTATAAAGTTTAGTCAATCCAATGTCTTAGTCTTGAACATTTCTACCGCTACAGAAAAATGGCGACTTCACTGGGGAATAATTGACCTCTTGCTGGTCCATCCTTAAGTGGGTTAAGCCTATCTTTGTTTAGCTTTGCGACAATTTGATCGTGCTCGGAGAGACGGTCCTCATGAGCTACTTCTTACGGATATTGAATTTGACTACAAGGAAGACGTTGACGAGCATCGTCGAAGGTTTATACGAGCTTGGGGCATGGTGAAAAGATCTAACCCTCAAGAGCTAGGACCAAGGACTTCTCTCCTTATGCAGCCTTATCTCCAGTGGGTCCGAGCTCGTGCTCAGAAGCTTGGGATGCCTTATGAAGCCGTGTTTCTAGTGATTGTGGAGCCCATCAATGAAGAGGGCATTCCTTATACAGTCCTTTATCCCTACATGCCCACTGATCTTGGGGCATTGAAGAGATCCTGGATTCAGCTAAAGGAGGAGAGGGATACTTACCGAGAGAAGTACCATGAGCAAGAAAGGAAGATCTTGAAGCTCACCAGGCAACTTGAGAATGAAAGAACAATCAATGACTATGTCAGCACCAAAGGGAAGCGTCCATGGGATTTATGATTTTGCTTTTTCTAGTTTAGATTTGTTTTTCATTTACTTCTTTGTAAACGCCTCAAAGGCATTATTGAACCTTTTTACAATTTTAATCTATTAAAGTTTGTTTTATTTTTTAGTTTGCAAATTTAAATCTCCCAAAGTCTTTGAAATTATTACATACGCATCCCATTATCATGCACACCATTACAGGTACCATTACAGGTTTCTCATCTTCTTCGCTATTTATTTCAGCAGAAATGTCTTCCGATCAAGCAATCAAAGATCTTCAGGCACAAAATGCCCAATTACAAGAGATGTTCTTAAGCTTGGCTAAAGGGAAAGAGGACTTGAAAGCTCTCATTCTGAAAGAGAAAGAGAAGAAGAAGAAGAATAAGAAGGTCGTTATTCTGAGTATGGGCAAAAGTTTTGGGGATAGGTTGAAACAGCAAGCTGATCTGTCCTTTTCATCCAAGGGAGGGGAGGACCAAGAAGAAGAAAAGGGCCCCAGTCATGCGGTTTCTGATAATGATACAGATTATGATGAGGAACAGTATCCTCCTGCTGAGGAAAGGTACAAACAACTTTAAGACCGTCTGAGCGCTATGGAGATTCAGAAGATCCCTAGTTTGGATTTCGAAGATTTAGGACTGGCATCTAGGGTGGTGATCCCTCATAAGTTCAAAGCTCCGGTTTTCGCCAAGTACGATGGAGTATCTGTTGTACCCCAATTTTTGCCCCTAAGATTCCCCTATCATATCATATCAACTCAATCATGACAAGATCACATTAGGGTTGGTTCTTCATCTTTCTCTATTTCCTATCTTTAAGTTTTCCCTTGAATAATTTCCAAGCACCTTGGTTATGTATCTTGTATATGTGTTGTTGACTAACCTCTAACGAAAATACAAAAAATATTTGTCTTAATCTTTGCACAATTTGTGTTTTGTAGGTACCAAGTCGAAGCATCCAACAAATAAGGTCATGCAAAGTTGATTGATCCTATTGTGGCAAAAAAATCCAGCATGCATCGACCCATAAAGGTATGCATCGACTCATTTTGTTGTTTATAACTAGCATGTGTCGACACATGCATGTATGTATCGACTCATCTTGCTTGAATAACCAACATGTGTCGACACATGCATGTATGTATCGACTCATCCTGTTTGTTTAAACTAGCATGTGTCTACACATACGTGTTATGTATCGACTCATGCATTTTGTGTGATTCTGTAATGTGTTGGAATAACAGTATGTATCGACACATAGAGGCATGTATCGATACATGCTGTGTTATAAAACTAGGATGTATCGACGCATACCATGCATGTATCGACTCATAATAGCAAAATGCACGTGTTTTTTGAAAAAGCCAGCAAATTCAAAATTGTATCATTTTGGCTCCAATTTTTTGTGCATAATTTGAAATTATATCACTAATTCAATTTTGGCTCCAAGAATCAATTACCAAATTACCACTAATCCCAATCCTAAAACTCTATAAATAGAGACCTCATTTGATTCAAATGACAAGATTTTGATAGCCAAACTCATCTTGCTAAAAAATCTCTCAATTCTCTCCATTTTACCAAATTCACTCAAAGCTCCATTTTCAAAAAGTTAGTAAGCTTTGCATTGAAGCTTACTAATCTTTGAGCTAAACCTTCATCCAAACACTTTTTCTCCATCAATTTTCTACATCCAAGTTTTGGTGATTGATTCTTGTTGTTGAATTGAAGCAAATTCTGGAAGTTGTTTGATAATTCTCAAATTCTACCTTTGGTAAGTTGGATCATCATCTTTAACAATGTGATCTCTTGTGGATTTCTGGTTTTGATTCATTGAGCATTGTTTTATAACTCCATGAGTGTTATTTTCTCAAAATTTGCTGGAATTTTCATGCTCAATTGGATCCATGATCATAAGGTGTTTGATGAAAAGTTGGAACAAGAATTTGATTTTTAAAATGTTGTTTTCTACTGATTTTTAGCAGGTTGTAATCAATTGTTGTATCATTGCAATTGATTGTCACAGAAAATTGATTTGATAAAAAACTGCATTGATGCAACAGGTTGCTGTCTAAACACAATTGATTGTAACAGTGCCAAAAATACTTTTGCTGCCTTATTTTGGGACTGTTTTGACTCAAACATTTTTCTGCTCACTCTCTTTGATGGATAGTTTGGATTGCAATTTTAAATGTTTAATTTGTTTTTAAACTCAATGGACTTTGTGATGTAGATGAAGTTGGATAAATGTTCATCAATTCAAATCTATCAAAGAGTGAATTATTTAATTCATTTTTGGTGCTTTGGATTAATGATATGTTTAGTACTTTAATCCATCTAGAGGAGTGGTTGAATTTAAAGATGAAAGAATTTTGAAATGGTAATCCAAATTAGCTTATCATTCCCCTCCCTCTTCATCTCATCCCTTTTTTTAATTGTTCTACATGTTAAAGGATGCTGATCTCTATATCATTTATCCAAACATGAAGTACATAGATTGCTATTGACCGGCCTCAAAATAGGTGCGACTTCTACATAAGTCCACTTATGATTTCTTAACATAGCGCTAAATTTTATCCCGATTCGAATAAATGATCATTCGTGGCCCAAAATTATGATTGCAAGCCCAAGTATGTTAATTTTATCTCTTTGATCCAATAACCTTGAGATTCATTGTGTGGAGGCTTTGGTTATACCAATCCTCGAATGGATCTACAATACCTTTGGTCAACGCGGATCACTTAAACATCGTTGATCATTAAATGTTATTTGTGAGAATTCCAAAATGGATGATATACTTGACAAAAAGAAAATGCAACTTGTTGTGTGGAGGCTTTGGTTCTACCAATCCTCTAATGAGTTCCAAATGCAAGTTTCAAGATGATCATCCAACTAACCACTAATTTCCAACAATTGACTTTACTTTATGCTTATTATTTTTTATACTTTATGTACCATTTAATTTGAGCATTTACATTTCATGCCATTTTCTATTTTTTGCTCACTTGAGCATTTATTTTTATGTCATTTTTATTTTGCTCACTTGAGCTTTTCTTTTCCTTTTAAAGACACCTAATAATCAACATGAACCATAAAAAATCTTTAATGATACTTGGACTATTTGGTTACTATCCTTGGCATTATGGAGCATTGGACTTCTTGGACTTAGGATTAGAGACCTTTGCCTATGTTGGAGACCTTGTGACCTTAATTCACATTTTGTATGGAGTTCTTGGGGTTTACCTCAAGACATTGGGTTGTTTGTTTGTTTTGTGTGCAGGATATTGCGATTACATACTTTGTTTGTAATATGGAATTCACCCGTATACAGTCGTTACTCTGTCCAATTTTTTTGCGAAGACTTAATACACTTAAAGTTTGGTTCTCTCAAGAGGTCTAGTATATTTGCTTGCTTGGTTTCAATCCAAAGAATGGGAATTCTATATTGACTCATAATGTCAAGTATTGGCTTCTTGTTGGTTAGATGGTTCTTATCCCTAGCGTTTACCTTATGCTTTAGGATAATCTCTTCTTCTCCTCCCATTTTCTTTAATTTCAAAAATCTTCTCCCTCCTTTTGAAAACTCTTCTTGTTTTGAAACTTGAACCATTTTCATAATAAACTTGTACTTATGTCCATGCATTTTCAAAACATTTTCATAAATAAACTTCAATCAATTTAATAATACCTTGACATTTTTTGTGAGAAGACTAAAAGTCAATCAATCTGATTTCAAATCATTTTGTCACTTTGGATTTTTATCTTAAAATCTTTCTCAAAAGATTAGACTCTTGTCAATCCTTGTAGTGATGCAAACAACTATACTTCTACAATATGTAGTAAAGAGAGATATTTTCCACTTAGGGTGATGAGTGAGGCATTGTTGATTTTAAAATCCAAGCCATATCCTCCACTTTGAGATGATGCAAATTCTCCTTTCTCATGATTGTGGGTAGTAAGTAATTTAATTTTCCACACGGACAATGATGATGATGTCTTATTTCATAAAATTAACCAACCCACTTGTGTTTTAAATTTTTAAAAGAGGAACTATGTGTACCCTGATCCCCTATTGCACGAAAGGTGGTACGTAGGCACTAAAGGTTCGCAACCGCGGCGGGTGCAAAAATCATAAAAAATATATTTCTTTTCTCACCTCCACCATCCATTTTATATATAACACATTTTCATAGCCAAAATATACAGATTTTTCAAAGAGGTTCATGCGGAGTACCGTAGATGTTTAGGGTGCTAATACCTTCCCTTTGCATAACCAACCCCCTTACCTTGAATCTTTCCCCCCTTTTTGGGTTATTCGCTCTTTTCCCATTCCTTTGGAAACAATAAAGCACGGTGGCGATTTTTATTTTGATTTGTATAAAGTTTAGTCAATCAAATGGCTTAGTCTTGAACATTTCTACTGCTACTGAAAAATGGCGACTTTACTGGGGAATGATTGACCTCTTGCTGGTCCATCCTTAAGTGGGTTAAGCCTATCTTTGTTTTTATCTGTATATGTGCTATTGTTGTTTATGTGTTATAATTTGTATATATGTTTTTCTGGATTTTCCTAGTTTTCAGGGTGCTTGGTGATTACTCATAAGTCCTATACCCGGACTTGGGAAAACCTTAAGATAGGACGGGCAGTATAGTCATGTTAACTTTTAGGGAGTATTCCCAAAAAAGGAGGAATGAGATCCCCCACTCAGTGGAGGCCCCTTTGACTCTAGTGTCGTTTACCGAGTAATCGGGAAGACATACTTCTTTCGACCTGGGAGCCTGCTGAAGTTGAGGACTGTAGATTACCTAACCCATCTTGGCCTTTTAGGTGTAGTGCGGAAGCTATGAAGGAGTAATCCGGAAGTAGTTGTCACGCGATACTACGCTCGGACGAGTCTTTCTTGAGAATATTACTAATTACCGAGTTAATCGGGAAGTTGGTAATATCCGAAGGAAGGATGTAGACTCTGGGAACCTCTTAGAACCTTGTTCGGTAGGTGATAACTTTTTAGACCAACACCTTATGGGTAGTACCTTCGACCTCATGCTCGTGACGTTGAACTTATGAACCCTATATGTGTGATCTTGTGTGTGATTGTTGCATCATGCATCCATGCACTCATAAGCATCTTTTGAAGAAAACAATATTTCAAGGGATTTAAAGGTTGACTATTTGTGAATATCTCAAGTACTTTTAAACCAAGGATTCTGGAAAGAGAAAGACCGGGAAATACAGTTTCAAGGATCCCAAGATAGATGAGCTGATCAGTCTAATTCCAGAGATCGAGTGTTCTGCAGACTTTCGGAAGAAGTATGGATCCATTATTCCTCTCATAAAGCTGAAGATGAAGGAGGATATTCTCTCAACTTTGGTCCAGTTCTATGACCCGCTGTATCACTGCTTTACTTTTCCCGATTATCAGCTGATGCCAACACTGGAAGAGTATTCCTATCTATTGGATTTACCTGTTACCGATCGTGTTCCTTTTACTAGTTTGGAGGGTGAACCAAAACCACATGAGATTGCTGCTTTGATTCACCTAGGGAAGTCTGAGGTGGAAGCCCATATGACTACCAAAGGAGGGATTAGAGGATTACCCGCTCAGTTCTTATTGGAGAAAGCTCGTTACTTTTCCAGGATGAAGAGTACGGTTGCTTTTGAGGCCATTTTTGCTTTACTCGCCTATGGATTATTCTTATTTCCTAATGTGGATAAGTTTTTCGACATTAACGCTATCAGGATTCTCATGATTGGAAACCCGATTCCTACACTGTTGGGTGATGCTTATTACTCTGTTCATCTTCAGAGTTCTTATCATGGGGGAATGATCATCTGTTGCACGCCTTTGTTGTACCAGTGGTTTATCTCTCATATGCCTCAGTCTGATGCTTTTTGGGATGTCAAGAAGGAACCCCGTTGGGCTCCTAAGATCATGACACTTACTCACTCGGATATTGATTGGTATCATCGAGCTTACCAGGATGTGGAGATTATTGACAGTTGTGGTAGTTTCCCCAATGTGCCTCTTCTTGGTACAAAGGGAGGAATTAACTATAACCCTGTTCTTGCACGGCGACAGCTTAGTTACCCGATGAGGGATAAATCGAACAATATTCATTTGAGTAGTTTCTTTCTGAAGGAAGGAGAAGACCACAGGGAAGCTAGGGAGCAGATTGCGAAGGCCTGACGTCACATTCATAAGAAGGGTAGGAAGGATTTGGGACCTAGAGGTGTTGTTTCTTTGGAGCCATATCTTCAATGGGTCTGATCGAGAGCCATTCGGTTGAAGATGCCGTATACTCGGGAGACACCCATGCCTGATTTGTTTGTGAAGATCACTCCTCCTGTATTAGATGATCTGGAAGAGCTGCAGCTTGCTTTGGTTAGGATGCAACATGAAAGGGATGCTTGGAAGAACAAGTTCCAGACTTTAGAGAGTTCCTACAGAGCAGACCTGAAGGAGAAAGATGATTTGATCTAGATCCTTCAGAGTCGAGCGGTGGAGTCTATGGAGAGGCAAGGGGATTTATTTTCTCCTAAGCCTCAAACAGGTGCTGATTACTCACTTCCTACTTCAGATGATTGGAAGGAGGTTGCCATCAGACATGTGGAAGAAAACCAGAGGTTGAGAGCTCAGATTTCCAGGCTCACAGGGAAGCACCAGCGTACAGATTGATCTCTATCAGTGTTTCTCTTCTCAGGATTTTAGATTGTATTTTCATCTTGTACTTGGGATCATTGAAACTTGTAACCCATTTTGAAGCTATTAGAATAAAATTTTCCAGTATTTCAATTGCGTTATTATTTTGATGTTTGCAATATGTCTATAAACGTTAAATCCCTTGAAATATTAAATGATAAAGTAAAAATAATCATATGCATTGCATATCATGCATCATATTGCACATATTTCTTGAATTTGTTATTCATATCCAGGTGTCTTACCCAGTTTCTTTGCTTCACTCAGCAAGCTGACTCATCACTACAACACTCGGGCTAATTTCAAAAAGAAGATGGACAATTTAGAACAGGAGAATCGTGAGCTGCGCGAAGAAGTTTCCGCTTTGAAGGCTGGTTTGGCCAACTTGACTACTCTGATGGAAGCTCTGGTGGCTGCTCAGAATCAGCCACCGAGTGTTCAACCTCAACCTACAAGGGTAAATGCTGAAGTTACTACTGTTCCTGTATCCACTACTCCGGCTATTATTCAAAACTGTGTGCCTCAGGGTTATCCGTGGGGAATACCAGAAAATTTTGCACCTGAAGGTTTCAATCTTTGCCCTCAAGATGCTCCAGTGGTTCCAAATGTTGTTACTCATGCACCTCTTGTGGTGCATACTGTTCCTGCTGCACCTCCTTCGGTAAATTTGGTTCTGTTTGTTAATGAAGATGTGTATCATCCTTTCCCTCCGCCGAGTCAAGACGGGTCTTTATGACAAAATGGATGATTTCCAAGAGCAGTTTGATAAAATGCAAAGAGAGATGAAGGCTCTTAGGGGAAAAGAGTTATTTAGGCAGAATGTGAATGAGCTGTGTTTGGTCCCGAATGTTAAAGTGCCTGCTAAGTTTAAGGTCCCGGAGTTTGAGAAGTACAAGGGAAACACTTGCCCTCGTGCTCATTTGGTGATGTACGTGAGAAGAATGTCTACCCACACAGATGATCAACATCTGCTGATTCACTTTTTTTCAGGATAGTCTGACTGGCGCGACGTTGAAATGGTATATGATCTTGGACAACGTCAACATCCATACTTTTAATGATTTGGGAGAAGCATTCATTAAGCAATACAAGTACAATATGGACATGGCGCCTGACCGTGACCAACTTAGGGCCATGGTTCAGAAAGACAGAGAATCATTCAAAGAGTATGCATAGAGATGGCGCGAAGTGGCTGCACAAGTGATTCCTCCCATGGAAGAGAAAGAAATGACCAAGATTTTTCTGAAGATGCTAGGAGCTTTCTATTATGAAAGAATGGTAGCAAGTGCCCCAAGTGATTTTACAAAGATGGAAGGAATGGGCATCTGCCTAGAAGAGGCAGTAAGAGAAGCCTGTTTGACAAAAGGTGAAGGATCCGGAGGTGTGAAAAAGTCAGCTTATAGGTTTACAAAGAAGAAAGAGGGGGATGCAAATTATTTTATGCAAGAGAGAAGAGTAAAAGCTCCTAGAAAGAATTATCTGCGTCATCAGCAAGTCGCCTCAGTTACTCCTATTATGAATGCCACTCTGAATACTGCTGCTCATCAGAGACCGTCCCAGCAGGGGAATCAAGGGTACAATCAGAGAAGGGAAAACTATGATCCTATTCCCATGAGCTATGCAGAGCTATTACCAGCATTGGTTCAGAAGAAGTTGGTCCAGACACGACCACCTCCAGTTGTACCATCACCATTGCCTTGGTATTACAAAGCAGACCAGACGTGTGCCTTTCATCAGGGAGCACCAGGGCATAGTGTTGAGAATTGTTATCCTTTGAGGACTGAAGTGTAAAGGTTGGTGAAGTCTGGAATTTTATCTTTCAAAGACGTGGGACCTAATCTGAAAGACAACCCTCTACCCAAGTACGGGGGAGTGAATGCTATAAATCTGGTCGCCAGTTGTCCAGGCGACTTCCGTATCTTTGACATTAATCTGGTTAGAGGAGATTTGGTGAAGATGCACGCAGACCTCTATGAATTCAGTTATTATACGCATGACCATGCCGGTTGTGCTATTTGCAGTACAGATATACAGGGTTGCGAGAAGATAAAGGCTGATTTGCAGGAGATGATGGATGAAGGTTTAATCCATATAATCAGGCCTAGGGCAGAATATGAATAGGAACTGAATATGGTTTCTGGATGTCCGGGTGAATTCAGAATTTTTGATGTGGATCATTTGAATGAGGATCTAGTGCAGTTGCATGCTACCTTCTGTCGTACTGCTGGTCAGGTAGAACACCAATATGGATCTTGCATAGTTTGTTGCCGAAATCCCCGAGGGTGTTCAATTGTGAGAGAAGGTGTTCAGTTGTTGTTAGACAATGGAACTATCAAGATCACATGTCAGAGAGATGATTATCACGAGGTTGACATGGTTGAAGTTTGTTTGATGGAAGAAGAGTCAGAGGAATAGTATGCCTCCGCAGATGAGTATTTCTCTTCAGACGAAGATATGTTTGCCAGAAATGACTTTTTGGTGGCTGATTGTTTTGAGGAAGGGGTAAACGTCATTGTACCTTGTTTTGGTGCACCCACTCATCTTGAGCTGGAGTACCATAGCAAACTAGTTGTTACCTCATTGGTAATTAGTCTGCCGGGTCCTGTTCCCTATGAATCAGATAAGGTTGTGCCTTACAAATACAATGCTACAATCTTGGAAGATGGGGTGGAAGTTCCCATCCAGCCAATGCCAGATGTTGGAAATATAGCTGATGATAGCAGGGTGACCCGTAGCGGTCATGTGTTTGTGCCGGTTATTCGAAGAGATATTGTTGCTGGAAAGAAAATTACTGAGAATGATGAGCCTAAGAAAGCTGCAAGAGAAACTAGTGGAGCTACACTAGATAAAGAAGTGGATGATATCTTAAAGATAATTAAGATGAGCGACTACAAAATTGTAGATCAGCTATTGCAGACTCCTTCAAAGATATCTATTCTAGCTTTATTGATGAATTCCTCCGCTCATAGAGAATCACTGATGAGAGTACTAGACCAAGCTTTTGTAGAGAATGACATGCCGTTAGATTAATTCAGCAGCGTAATTGGAAACATTACGTCATGTAACAATTTGAGTTTCTGCGATGATGAGTTACTAGATGAAGGGAGGAATCACAACCTGGCCCTCCACATATATATGAACTGCAAGAATGATTTGTTGTCCAATGTGCTAATTGATAACGGATCTGCGCTGAATGTTATACCGAGGAGTACCCTCATGAAGTTAAAGTATCAAGGAGCACCTATGCGCCTGAGTGGCATCATTGTGAAAGCTTTTGATGGGTCGAGGAAATCTATCATCGGTGAAGTGGACTTGCCCATCCATATAGAACCGCATTTGTTCTTGATAACCTTCCAGGTTATGGACATTATTCCCGCATATAGTTGTTTGCTTGGACGACCATGGATACACGAAGCAGGGGCTGTCACTTCAACTTTGCATCAGAAGTTAAAGTTTGTGCGCGAAGGGAAGGTGGTGATCATAAATAGGGAGCAGGCGTTGTTGATATCCCGTCTATCCTCTTTCAGTATTGTAGAAGCGGATGAGGCTGTTGTTGGAACCCAGTTCCAAGCCCTATCTATTGACAACATAAGAAGGAATGAGAATTATGTGGTTTCGCTGAAGGACGCGCAGCAGGTTGTACGCAATGGTCATAATGCAGTTTAGGGACAACTGGTGGATCCACCCGTGAACAAAAACAGAAATGGTTTGGGTTTCTCTTCAAAGAATGGCAAAGGCGAAAGTTTGAAGTCAAAGTCTTCTGTGAACAGTTATCATGATGTTTTCCACAGCGGAGGCTACCTCCATCCAATTGGTTCTGGAATTAATGTTGTTGAAGAGATTGAAGCAGAGCAGGAAGTGCCAAATTATGTGACGCATGGAGTCCGAGTTTAGAACTGGGTCACCATTGATGTTCCTTCTTGCATACATATTTCAAAGTAATTTGTTTTGTTAATATGTTTCTTTCTTTTGAAAAGCTTTCACTCTGCCCAAAGTGAAAGTATTGTATGGACTTATCTGTTTGCTTTGACTCTTAAAATCATTAATAAAAGTTGTCTTTGCTTCCAAAAATGTGTCTTTATTTTCTGTTTTTTCTTGGGAAATGGTAATAAAATAAAAAACCCTTTCAAAATAAATAATAACTGAAAATTAATCTGCATGATCACTTATTATATGTGTCGGTTTCTAAAAGCAATCAAAAATCACATGTGCAGATTAATTAAAAACCCCGTTGAATACAATGACCCTGCACCCTCTCCTAACTTTGATTGTCCTGTGTTTGGGGCCGAAGAAGAAGATTATGACGAGATTCCAGAAGAGGTCTTACGGTTGCTTGAGCACGAGGATAATACCATTCAGCCATATAAGGAGCCTTTGGAAGTGATTAATTTGGGTTCAGAAGAAGATCCGAGGGAAGTTAAGATTGGAGCATCATTGCATCCTGATGTGAAAAGCAGGTTGATTGAACTGTTGAAAGAGTATGTGGATATCTTTGCTTGGACTTATCAAGATATGCCTGGTCTAGATACAGACATCGTTGAGCATCATTTGCCGTTGAAGCCAGAGTGTCCACCAGTTAAGCCAAAGTTGAGAAGAACCCACCCAGATATGACAGTAAAGATCAAAGAGGAGGTCCTAAAGCAGATTAATGCTGGTTTTCTTGTGACGTCAGAGTATCCTCAATGGATTTCCAATATTTTCCCAGTACCGAAAAAAGACGGAAAAGTCCGCATGTGCGTAGATTACAGAGATCTAAATAAAGCTAGTCTGAAAGATGATTTTCCATTGCCTCACATTGACATGTTAGTGGACAGTACATCAAAATTCAAGGTATTCCCGTTCATGGACGGATTTTCTGGGTATAATCAAATAAGAATGGCTCCAGAGGACATGGAAAAAACAACATTTATCACACCCTGGGGAACATTCTATTACAGAGTGATGCCCTTCGGGTTGAAGAACGCTGGTGCAACGTACCAGAGGGCTATGACAACCTTATTCCATGATCTGATGCACAATTAAATTGAAGTATATGTTGATGATATGATTTCCAAATCCCAAACTAAAGAAAGGCATATAAAAGATTTGTTGAAGTTGTTTCAACGTTTGAGGAAGTATCGTCTCTGCTTGAATCCAAATAAATGCACCTTCGGAGTTAGATCGGGGAAATTGTGATGATGACGATATTCCAGAAGAGGTCTTACGGTTGCTTGAGCACGAGGATAATACCATTCAGCCATATAAGGAGCCTTTGGAAGTGATTAATTTGGGTTCAGAAGAAGATCCGAGGGAAGTTAAGATTGGAGCATCATTGCATCCTGATGTGAAAAGCAGGTTGATTGAACTGTTGAAAGAGTATGTGGATATCTTTGCTTGGACTTATCAAGATATGCCTGGTCTAGATACAGACATCGTTGAGCATCATTTGCCGTTGAAGCCAGAGTGTCCACCAGTTAAGCCAAAGTTGAGAAGAACCCACCCAGATATGACAGTAAAGATCAAAGAGGAGGTCCTAAAGCAGATTAATGCTGGTTTTCTTGTGACGTCAGAGTATCCTCAATGGATTTCCAATATTTTCCCAGTACCGAAAAAAGACGGAAAAGTCCGCATGTGCGTAGATTACAGAGATCTAAATAAAGCTAGTCTGAAAGATGATTTTCCATTGCCTCACATTGACATGTTAGTGGACAGTACATCAAAATTCAAGGTATTCCCGTTCATGGACGGATTTTCTGGGTATAATCAAATAAGAATGGCTCCAGAGGACATGGAAAAAACAACATTTATCACACCCTGGGGAACATTCTATTACAGAGTGATGCCCTTCGGGTTGAAGAACGCTGGTGCAACGTACCAGAGGGCTATGACAACCTTATTCCATGATCTGATGCACAATTAAATTGAAGTATATGTTGATGATATGATTTCCAAATCCCAAACTAAAGAAAGGCATATAAAAGATTTGTTGAAGTTGTTTCAATGTTTGAGGAAGTATCGTCTCTGCTTGAATCCAAATAAATGCACCTTCGGAGTTAGATCGGGGAAATTGTTGGGTTTTATTGTTAGCCAGAAAGGAATTAAAGTTGACCCTGATAAAGTCAGAGCAATTCAAGAAATGCCAGCACCAAGAACTGAAAAGCAAGTCATGGGTTTCCTTAGGCGCTTGAATTATATCTCCAGATTTATTTCCCATATGACTACAAAGTGTGAACCGATCTTTAAGTTGTTAAAGAAAGATCAAGGTTGTGTGTGGACGGATGACTGCCAAAGGGCATTTGAGAGCATTAAAGAGTATCTTCTTGAACCTCCTATCTTGATCCCTCCCGTAGAAGGAAGATCGTTGATTATATATCCAACGGTATTATATAAATCCATGGGTTGTATTCTGGGACAACAGGATGAAACGGGAAAGAAAGAGTTCGCCAATTATTATCTCAGCAAAAAGTTCACTGATTGCGAGTCGCGGTATTCCATTCTAGAAAAGACATGTTATGCTTTGGCCTGGGCGGCAAAGCGTTTGCGGCAGTATATGTTGAATCATACCACTTGGTTGATCTCCAAAATGGATCCAATCAAGTATATTTTTGATAAGCATGCTCTTACTGGGAGAATTGCCCGCTGGAAGATGTTGTTATCTGAATATGATATCGAATACCGCACTCAAAAAGCTATCAAAAGTAATGTGTTGCATATTACCTTGCTCACCAGCCGGTGGAAGATCATCAGTTTGCAGAATATGAGTTCCCCGATGAGGATGTGATGTTCCTGAAAGTGAAACATTTTGATGAACCATTGCCTGAGGAAGGCCCTGACCCTGAATCTCGTTGGAGTATGCTATTTTATGGAGCTGTGAATGCTTATGGTAAAGGAATTAGTGTTGTGATTGTCACTCCTTATGGATCGCACATTCCTTTTACTGCAAGGTTAACCTTTGATTGCACTAATAATATGGCGGAATATGAAGTTTGCATCATGGGTCTTGAAGAAGCTATTGATCTCAGAATCAAAATTCTAGATGTGTATGGTGATTCAACTTTGGTAATAAATCAGATTAAAGGAGAATGGGACACTCGTCACCCTGGCTTGATCCCTTACAAAGACTATGCTAGAAGATTACTACCCTTCTTCAATAAAGTTGAATTCCATCACATTCCTAGAGATGAAAATCAAATGGCGGATGCTCTGGCAACTCTGGCTTCCATGTACCAAGTGATACTTGGAATGATATACCCCATATTACAGTTTGACGGCTGGATAGGCCCGCTCATGTGTTTGCAACAGAGGAGGTAGCAGATGAAAAACCTTGGTATTATGATATCAAGCATTTTCTTCAGACTCAGGAATACCCTATTGGTGCGTCGAGGAAAGATAGAAAGACACTGAGAAGATTGGCAGGCAATTTCTTCCTCAGTGAAAATGTGTTATACAAGAGAAACTATGACATGGTTTTGCTCAGATGCGTGGATAGACATGAAGCAGACATGTTGATGCATGAGATTCATGAAGGTTCATTTGGCACTCATGCTAATGGGCATTCGATGGCTAAAAGGATGCTAAGGGCAGGTTACTATTGGTTGACAATGGAATCTGACTATTACAAATATGCAAAGAAGTGCCATAAATGCCAGATTTATGCGGATAAGATCCATGTGCCTCCGACACTTCTCAATGTGATCTCCTCCCCATGGCCTTTCTCTATATGGGGTATTGACATGATCGGGATGATAGAACCCAAAGCTTCGAATGGACACCGTTTCATCTTGGTAGCAATTGACTACTTTACCAAATGGGTAGAGGCGGCTTCTTATGTCAATGTTACCAAACAGGTGGTTGTGCGTTTCATCAAAAACAATCTTATATGTCGGTATGGTGTGCCGAGTAGAATCATCACTAACAGTGGCTCGAATTTGAACAACAAGATGATGATAGAACTGTGTGAAGAATTCAAGATTATCCATCACAATTCGTCTCCATACAGGCCAAAGATGAATGGGGCAATTGAAGCTGCAAATAAGAATATCAAGAGAATTATCCAGAAAATGGTTGTTACTTATAAGGATTGGCATGAAATGCTCCCTTTTGCTCTGTATAGATATCGGACATCTGTCAGCACTTCAACAGGAGCAACCCCGTTCTCCCTAGTATATGGAATGGAAGTTGTACTCCCTGTTGAGGTAGAGATTCCCTCGTTGCGTGTGATAATGGAAGCCAAGTTGACAGAAGCTGAATGGGTCCAGAACAGGTTTGATCAACTGAATTTGATTGAAGAGAAGAGGATGACAGCTTTGTGTCATGGGCAGTTATATCAGAAAATAATGAAGAAAGCATTTGATAAAAAGGTCAAACCTCGTGAATTCAGAGAAGGCGACCTCGTACTCAGGAAGATCATGTCTTTCAACACTGATTCTAGGGGCAAGTGGACTCCCAATTTTGAAGGCCCGTTGTTGTACCCCAAAATTTGCCCTCCCATATTCTTCAAGAATTGCAAAGAGCATGCTTCAAAATCTCCCCAAGGGTTGCACAGTTCAAGGGCCTCCTAATAGTCAAAAAACTAGGGTTTTGGTTCTGACAAAGAAAATGAAGTTTCCAAGGGTCCAATCAAGTCCCACATGCCTACAAACATGGTCAAGCATCCTCATACCAAGTTTCAAGACTTACAGCACAAAAGTTCAAATTTTTGGTCAACATCTCATTTTGAAGCCACAAAAATCATTTGATCAATTCTTGATCATGATTCTCAAGGCATGGCTCAAAAAGTCTCAAGATGCAAAAGTTTCCATATTTGGACAGTTGAAAAAGTCAACTGTAACTTGACCAAGGCATAACTTCCACATGGATTATCAGAAAAATTCCATCCAAAGCTCATTTTGAAGAGAAAGAAATTTCCTACAACTCCTCTTCACACTTCAAGTCCAATAAATGCTCTCACAAAAAGTTATCAATTTCAACATTATAGGTCATTTTCAAAAGTCAACAAAAAAGGACTTTAAGTCAAAGGCCATAACTTGAGATTGGTAAATCAAAATGACATGGGACCAAATACATTGGTTAGAGGACTTCAATACCTTTCCAAAATGTCCAAGAACATGAGCAAAGCTTAAAAATTGAGCAAGATATGCCTTGTGGAAGTTGGGAAATTTTTGGGTATTTTGAAAAGTCAACTTTGCTTCAAATGTCTTAAAATTGCTAATGGGCCACATTTTCTTCCAAGATTGATCATCCAAGGCATGTGCACGACCATTTGGCCCAAAGGGAAGTTATTCATCATTTTTATTTATTTATTTGAATTTTTAATTGCTAATAATTCATTTAATTAATTAAAATATATGAAAAATACCAAAACAATGTTTTCAAATCTTTTTGTGCAAGATAAACTCTCATCAAGGCCTAAGGATTTCGTGCATATCAAAAGAGGAAAGAATTGGTGCAAATTGGCATGATTCTTCATGAAAAAATATTGAAAAAGATTCATCAAAATCAAATCTTGAAAACCATTAAAAACAAGGCTATGGGCTTGGATTATTGACTGAATTCATTCCTTATACAAGTGCAAACCTAACCCTAAAGCTCAGAACCTCTAAGCTGCGCCCAAAAGCCATAAACAAGTTTGCATTTTTTGGCTAAAATTTCAAAACTGAAATCACAATTCTAAGGCTTTTCAAGATCAAATAATCATTCTATCGCCTTCCTGAGACTTCAAGGAAGGTTTTCAGATCAAAACCATCCATTCTAACACAAAGAAACGGTAGAACGATCGTGTCCTGTACGGGATTTTTTCCATATGCTTGCATCATGATTCATGCGTTTTTTGTAGTTTTTAATATTTGATTTATGTTCATTGGACCATTCTAAAGCTAACTGTAGGTTTTATTTGAGTTTTCACGCATCGTATGAAGAATCACCATGGAAGATGGTTAGGGTTACAAAACTGTGAAATTGGGCGTTTACGTATATGGTAAAATCAAGACACCTCATTGCCATGGTTAAAATCAGGACCTTCAGACGAATCCAACTACCCCATCGCGCCTAATTTATGATGCAGGGATTTCTATTCGCTATTTTTGCATATGTCATGTAGTGGGGGTTTAAAACCCCCGCAATCTTGTTTGTTTTTGTTTCAGGTAAAACACACCAACGGAGAAGAAGGCTTGCTGTCTCCATGTGATTGGTCCATTTAAATTTAGCGTGTTTTTTTTTATTGTTAGCATTAGCGTCTTATTTCTTTTATAATATTTACGTTCCAATAATACTACAAAGAAAGCGCTTAGCATGGTTGGTAGCCGTGTTGTCATGTAACCACTGGGACCTGGGTTCGATTCCCAGGTCCCCTCACTCAATTCATATATTTTGTTTCAAGTTAATCCCATGCAGCTTGCCTCTTGAGGTTCATCCTACGCCCAATGATCCAAACGTGCCACGCGCCCCATGATCCCCATCCAAAGGTCCAGATTTGAAGGGTAGCATAGGCATCAGTCAACGAAGCCACACGCCAGCATAAAAGTCAAACAAGGCCATAGACAAGTGGGCCAGAATTACTAGGAATATACCTCCCAATTGGGGACAGAACCCCCTAAGGTTTTGCAATTCTTTTCTTTTTTTATTTTATTTGTTTCAATTATTTCTTTTTTAATTCTTTAAATTAATTTATTTTCATAAAATACAAAAATAATATAAAAATCAGAAAAGTCATAAAAATAAAATATATTTTATTTTAATATTTTTGTAAATAAAAATCATTAATTAATTTAGTTTTCAATTCTAGGATTAATTTTGACATTTTCTTAATAAACTTAAAATTTGTAGAATTAGGGTTTTAATCAATTTTTATCTTTTTCTTTTCTTTTCTCATTATTAATAATTAATTGTTTATTTTTGTAAATAAATTTGCATTAATTAATTAGGTTTAATTTTAGGTTAAATTTCAATGCTTTTCTTAATAAATAAAAAAAACTAGAATTAGGGTTAATTAATATTTTAATTTCATTTGATTCTCATTAAAAATTCATAAATGCAAAAAACTCAAAAATCTTTTCTCTTTTTATTTTATTTAATTTTTTCATAATAATTTAATTTCGTTAAAAAAGGTCCAACGCCCTCGCATTCCCGATTTTTATTCTCTTCGCGCATTTTATTCTTATTCCTTTTAAATATTTATGTAATTCTCCCAAAGCCGTGTAAATTAAACATTTATATTTCTCGCATCTTTATTTTATGTCAAATCGGGTCCTGGATTTAATTTGGCGATGTGGACCCGCGCCTTTGTAATAGTTTAGGAACTTTAATTTTCCGCATCTTTTTAACTGCTAATAAATCGCATGCAAGAATGAATGTTAAAATAAAAACAAAAGCGTAGATCGCCCATGACATGAACAAGACAAAAATAAATGAATCCGACACACAAATCACACACCACCCCTAGGGTACACTTCACTGTTGCCTTGCCTCTCGAAAGGTGATCGTCAAGTAGAGGATGTCTTAGTAAGTCCTCATGATCCGGGAACCTGGCATGAGGGTAGCTTCTAAGGTATCTTCCCATTGCTCCGGTGATCACCATGTCCCGAACCTCGAATTGACCCGAACACCTCCAATGGTGGTGCTACCTACCTCTCAATGGTGGGATGGCACTACTTTAAAGGACATTTACACAGACGAATTCCTTAGGGTAGGTAGACGACTCTAGATACTTGCTCTAATTTCAAAACAAATCAAAAAAATACTTTTCACACCAACACCTTTTCAAAAAGCTTTCGAAAGCAACTTTTCAAAGAAACTTTTTAAAACCCACAGTTGAAAAGCAAACAAACAATTTTGAAAACACAAATGAGCAAGTATCTAAGAGCCCATGGATAACCATGGATGGAAAGGGTGCTAACACCTTCCCTTTCTATAACCTACCTCCCGAACCGAGAGCAATCTCTATAAGGAATTTTTCTGTGCTTTTGTCCTTTCCATTTGGAGAAAATAAAAGACGGTGGCGACTCTTGCTTCCGCGACATTTCGCGAACCAGCGTTAAACAGTCAGTTCCAGATCCACCGATCACAGAACTGGCGACTCTGCTGGGGAATCTTTATAAAGTGAGGTGTACCTTAGGGATAGTTCATAACTGTGTTTTCAATTTCTTTCTTTGCTTGCTTTAAATTGTGGGACTGTCTTGGGAGTTCTATAGATCCTAACCCGGATCTGGGGGATACCTTCTTAGAAAGTAGCAACAAGGTTGTGAGGGAAATGTGCGGGGTATACCGATATGGTTGAAACAGTCTGCTACGTTGATGTGGCCCTTTGGTGTGTACCGGTAACCCTTGAGTTCAGTCAAGGAGAGTACGGGGCCTCCGCATGGTGTCGTGAAGCATCAACAGACCTTAGGAACCTTAATTGAACTATCTTGGCCTCTTTAGGGTAGTGAGATAACTGACTTTGGTGCAGTCCGAGGTTGGTTGATACTCGATACTACACTCAATTGAGGGTTGCTTTCCTGGAATATTTCGGTCGCCAGTTCAGTGGCTAAATCGAAACGATGAACAATGAAAGCAATCCAGTGATGTTGGGACCCTTAGAACCCGGTTACTTCTAATAGGACAGGTTGAACCCACCAACTTCAAGAGGGTAATACCCAAACCCCATGCTGGCCTAAACTCTAAGGGTTTCTCTTGTGTGACTTGTGTGCCTTCCAACTTGACTATTTGCATGCTTGCTATCTGACACTTGAGTTTCTTGCAGGTTTTGTTTACAGTCCTTAATCTGGACTCATAACAGGGTTACTTATATCACCCCACGCATAACATGATATCATACCATCATACCATTGCATAAATCCTGCATAAGGACTAACCCATTTCAAGGATCTCAAGGGTCTGTGATGCAGGTCATGATGAATCAAATTATCCAGAAAGGGGCAAAAGGGATTTATTTTCCTCTAGCCAAGGTTGTCAGGGGCTATGACCCACTAGATATGGTGAGCCTTTGACTCTTGAAGAAGGACTCTCAACAATATGAAGTGCCTTCAATCAAGTCACCAGTTTCCAATGCTAATAATTTTCTTGTTTACCCTGCGAGGTCCTTGAAAACATTACATGCATATCGTACATATCATTGCATTACAGGTACACTTGTTGCAGGTCACTTACCTTCTTCGCTGTTTATTTCAGCAGTCATCATGAATCCTGAATCATCCGAGGGACAAACTATCAAGGCCCTCCAGGCCCAGAATGCCCAGTTCCAGGAGTTGATTATGAGGCTAGCCCGGGGTCAAAAGGAATTGAAGACTCTGATTCAGAAGAAGAACAACAAGAGGACTGTTTTGTTCAACCCTAGACGCAGATCTGGGAACACACTACAGAATGAAGCTGAGAGGACCACTCCATCTGTGGGGGAAGGCAGTCACCATGAGAGAGAGGTGCCTAGTCCAGTGGTCTCTGACAACGAGACGGAGTTCAATGATGAGCAGTACCCTCCAGCTGAGGACCGGTACAAACAACTAGAGGATCGTCTGAATGCCATGGAAATTCAATAAGTGCCTGGGTTGGATTTCGGAGACCTGGGTCTATCTTCTGGTGTGGTGATCCCACACAAATTCAAGGTTCCTTCTTTTTCTAAGTATGATGGGGCATCCTGTCCCAGGCTGCATCTCAGATCTTATGTGCGGAAGATTCAACCATATACTGTGGACAAGAACTTGTGGATCCACTTCTTCCAGGAGAGTCTTTCAGGGACTCATCTCGAATGGTTCTATCAGCTGGATGGAACCAAGGTTCGTAACTGAGAGGAGTTGGCTACTGCTTTTTACAAGCAGTATCAATATAATGCCGACCTTGCTCCTACACGTACCCAACTCCAGGGTATGTCGTTAGGATCAGGCGAAGGTTTTAAAGAGTATGCACAGAAGTGGAGGGACCTGGCTGGCAGGGTGCAGCCACCATTAACTGACCAGGAACTCGTTGATATGTTCTTGGGGACCCTGTCCGGGCCGTTCTTCAATCATCTCATTGGTAATTCATCTGCAGGATTTACCAACCTCATTCTGACTGGGGAAAGAATTGAAGCTGGAATCAAGAGTGGGAAAATTCAGGAGGCCACACCTACTGATACTCACAAAAAGCCTCACATGGGAAAGAAGGAATCCAATGCTGCATACGGTCAAAAGAATCATCGTGACCAACAGGCAGGGGCAGTCATGATCCCTGGTTCTGCACCACGCCGACAACCACAAAAGGGAAATCAGCGAAGGCCGGACGAGCCTAAAAGACAATTCACCAACATCAACATGTCATGGTCTCAGGCATTGCAGCACATGTTGAAAATGAACCTGATTGCGGTGATCAACCCTCCTGCGAATCCCAAGACCTCCTCTCCAAGCTACAATCCAGAGGCGAGGTGTGCCTATCATTCGGATAGCCCGGGGCACGACACTGAGGACTGTTGGGCGCTGAAATATAAGATTCAGAATATGATCGACGCTAAGGAGATCGAGTTCGAGCCTGCTGAGACTCCGAATGTGACCACTGCCCCTTTGCCAAAACATGGCTAGGATTGAGAGATTTTTGTTCATTTGAATTCAAGTTGTATTTTTCTTTTCCTGTTCAAATAAACAATTGTCATGATAAACTCTTTTATTTCATGAATGCATTACACATGTCTGTCTTGAATTAATTATGTTTACTATACTTAAAGATGTTTTCATATTTTTTTTTGGTGATGATCAACTCTGGGTTAAAATTCTAAGCCTCTTGAGGGAGGATGACGAAAATGATACCACGATCCTTACAGTATGCTTTTGAACAGACCCCGCTGATGAGGTACATGCATTGTTTCAATCCCTAAACACTGGAGTTATAAGGAAGATAATCCCTCGTCAACCCCTCTGAGCCAAAGAAGTCGGAGTTTTTCTTTTCAAAAATTAAAACCCTTAATCATAACCTGGGGCAGGGTAGTTCCCTCAGTTGATCCAAGTGCATAGCAAATGGCACCAAAGAGGTCCTTACAAAACAAAGAAAGACAGTGATGGTTCCGAACAATCATAAAGACAGGCAGTCATTACTTCTCAAAATAAAAGCCCAATAAGTCAAAACCTATGAAGGAGACTTACGAAACTGAGGCATCCCGCTGACTGTAATCACAAAAGAAATAGTTCAGGCAAAAAACAGGGATAACAAAAAAAAAGAAAGAAAGAAAGAGGTCCTACAGACCCTCAACAAAAAAGGAATGACTGCCTATTCCAAATAAACTGTCAATATCCGAACCATCGCTGGTATATCAAAGCAAAGACTCAAACAAGGTCTAACGCACGATCAGCTGAGTTTAGGTTTGAAGAACATCACGAAGAGCGGGCGGGTACAAATAAAATTTGAGCCTTTATCCTTTGTTTCTTAAACCGTGAACCAGGCCACGCTACAACCCTTAAAAGTCCTAGCTGAAGCATGGGTTAGTTCGAAAGCATATTGTTACCAAAGGTATCCTGACTCCTTAAGGCTTGCTATAAAATATTGAGTTGACATCACATTTTACAAAATTTGCTGGTTTTACTGAAAAATGCATTTTTCAAAAACTTCAAGACAGACATAAGCTTTGCATTTTTAACATAACTTTGTTTGCATATGACTTTTTGTTTGAACAGCATAGAAATTCGCACGACGAATTCCTAATGAACAAAAGCACCTCCAATCAAGGGGCATGGCCTAATCATTGTCCATCATCTGGGGCAGTCCAGTCAAGATTCAAGGAATCTCTCAAGATGCCAAACAGCCAGGGGCAAACCTCCGCCTGAGCCACTGGGGGCATTGGACATGAATTCCCAGCAACAAATCTTGCATGACCAAACATCTTCTGGTAGCGTGGCAACACAATAACAGGGGCACCTCCCTACATCCTGAGAGCATGGACATAGTCGGAAAAAATACTACGCAAAATCAAAGACCCGCTAGGTTGACACACCTAGGCAAAAGTTAGGGCTTCCCGGCGAACCAAAAGGGTTCGGGCAAAATGAAGGGATGAAATGAAAAAAATCTCTACACCCGGCAAGTCGAAAACCTGAAAAGGCGGCTTGGGCAAAAATGGGTATCCCAGTGGGCTGAAAACCCGAAAGGGCGGTCCAGGAAAAAGTTAGGGATCAAAAGCGTACGACTATGTCCCGGCATCTCGTCACTTGCCTACCAAAGGAAGATTTGTCAATCGGCAGTCATCCAGCACCTCCATAAAGTATCTTTTCCCCTCACCTCAGAAACAGGGGCAATAATGAGTCGTCCGGGCTCTGTCAACCAAAGTACCAAGGAAAGGTTAATACAAAGATGATTACCATCTACCTTTTACAAATTCCAGATCGTGGGTTAACATCTGAAACCAAACAGGACAATCATCCACTTAATCATCATCAGGCAACCCTACACCGGTTCCTTCTCAACTTTCAGACAAAGTCTTACACGGACTCATCCCCAGGCAACCCTACACCGGCTCCTTTCCTTTCAGAAAAAGTCTTACACGGACTTATCATCAAAGTAACCTTACCCCGGTTCATCCAGAAGTTTTACACGAACTTATCCCGAAGTAACCCTACACCGGTTCCTCCTAAAGTCTTACACGGATTTATCAAGAAGTTTTACACGAACTTACCCTACAGTAACCTTACCCCGGTCCCTCCAGAAGTTTTACACAAACTTATCCCAAAGTAACCCTACATCGGTTCCTCCTAAAGTCTTACACGGATTTATCAAGAAGTTTTACACGAACTTACCCTGCAGTAACCTTACCCCAGTTCCTCCAGAAGTTTTACACGAACTTATCCCGAAGTAACCGTACACAGGTTATCTCTTTCCAGACGTAGTTTTACATGGACTCGTCACCTAGAAACCCTACACAGGTCCTCTATTTTTAAGAATGCAGCTCCACACGAGCCCAACCACCTATTAACCCTACACAGGTGTCCTTCTTTCCAAGATGCGGTTTTACACGAGCTCATCATCAGGAAACCCTACATAGATTCCCTCGTTCAACTTACAAAGATTACAGTTCAAAAATTTCCCCAGGAGAGTCCAATCAAGATTTCCCCAGGAAAGTTGGAATTCATTTCCCCAAGCAGTAAGCTTATCCCCAGTAGATTCTGGAAGCTTGTCCTCGCAGAGCACGAACGCGTCTCCCGTCTTCATTAAAAGAGTTATTTCCTTACCAGGATATAACTGGGTTATCCTCAGCCAAAAGCCACGAAAAGACCGTCCTCGGCAAAGTCTTCTTATCCCCAACGAAGTCTATTAACACTTCCAACACAACAAGAGTATTGCTCCCTAGCAAGATCGTTAGAGTACTTTTCCCCCGCAGATTAATCCATTCGCCAAGCTTATTCCCCAACGGAGTTATCTTCTCCTACCGGTATTCTTGCAACTATCATCCCCAGCGGAAGCAAAGATCTATTCTTCAACATCAGCCCAGGATATGACTTCCCGGCACCCGTCAAAGATTTACTTTCCTAGACGACAAACATACATTCATAAACATCGCACTTCCATACATTATAGCATGCATATACGCATCATATCTTACAAATCTCATTTATGTTGAGAACATCATTGCTTGATCCACATCGTGCATTGCATATGACTGACCTTTACCTTTCAGGAAAGATCCAGTTAAGTTCTCAGCTATATTTCAAGACCTAGACCGGTTCAGTTAAATCGACCCTAAGATTTTTCTGTTTCTTATCCAGTCAAAGGCCTTCGCTGGTTCAGTCAGATCGACCCTAAGATCTCCCTGTTTCTTATCCAGTTGAAGACATTTCAAGACCTAGACCGGTTCAGTTAAATCGACCCTACAATTTTTCTGTTTCTTATCCAGTCAAAGGCCTTCTCTGGTTCAGTCAGATCGACCCTAAGATCTCCCTGTTTCTTATCCAGTGGAAGACATTTTAAGACCTAGATCGGTTCAGTTAAATCGACCCTAAGATTTTTCTGTTTCTTATTCAGTCAAAGGCCTTCTCTGGTTCAGTCAGATCGACCCTAAGATCTCCCTGTTTCTTATCCAGTTGAAGACATTTCAAGACCTAGACCGGTTCAGTTAAATCGACCCTAAGGTTTTCCTATTTCTTATCCAGTCAAAGGCCTTCGCTGGTTCAGTCAGATCGACCCTAAGATCTCCCTGTTTCTTATCCAGTTGAAGATTTCAAGACCTAGACCGGTTCAGTTAAATCGACCCTAAGATTTTTCTGTTTCTTATCCAGTCCAAGGCCTTCTCTGGTTCAGTCAGATCGACCCTAAGATCTCCCTGTTTCTTATCCAGTTGAAGATTTCAAGACCTAGACCGGTTCAGTTAAATCGACCCTAAGACTTTACTGTTTCTTATCCAGTCAAAGGCCTTCTCTAGTCCAGTTAAATCGACCCCTAAAAATATTTTCCTGATAAAGACTCAGTAGAAGACATCCAAGATTCTCTCAGCGTTACTGTTGAGGTAGAAGTCGCCCAAGATTCTCTCAGCGTTACTGTTGAGGTTGAAGTCGCCCAAGATTCTCTCAGCGTTACTGTTGAGGTAGAAGTCTCCCAAGATTCTCTCAGCGTTACTATTGAGGTAGAATTCGCCCAAGATTCTCTCAGCGTTACTGTTGAGGTTAAAGTCGTCCAAGGTTCTCTCACCGTCCCGTTGAGGTAGTAACCACCCCTGGTTCATTCATCACCTTTTGAAGCTCCAGGTCCAGCTCCTGTAACCAGTCAGGACACATCTATACAAAGAATCTGAAGACCAGCTCCTGTAACGGGTCAGGTAATCCTTTTCTTTTACAGGTACGCAAGTTCTCGCTAAGGAAACTCTTACGCAATCGACACCCAGATGGCATCTATAAGCCCATCCATCATCCATCCTCTTAGCATGGCATCTATAAGCCTATCATCATATCCATCAATCTCCAAATGGCATCTATAAGCCCATTCCATCATCACACTACTATGTGAGCGCAAATTTCTGGGCACTCTAGTATTCAATCATCTTCCACCTTCGGATTACGAAAGGCACGTCAGCCAATCTGCATCCTCAGGTCTAAGAAGATTGAACATGGGCAACTGTTGTACCCCAAAATTTTCCCTCCCATATTCTTCAAGAATTGCAAAGAGCATGCTTCAAAATCTCCCTAAGGGTTGCACAGTTCAAGGGCCTCCTAACAGTCAAAAAACTAGGGTTTTGGTTCTGACAAAGAAAATGAAGTTTCCAAGGGTCCAATCAAGTCCCACATGCCTACAAACATGGTCAAGAATCCTCATACCAAGTTTCAAGACTTACAACACAAAATTGCACAGTCAAAAACCCTAATTGCACTACAGTTAACTGCAGGGGCAAAATGGTCATTTGACAGTCAAAAGTTCAAATTTTTGGTCAACATCTCATTTTGAAGCCACAAACATCATTTGATCAATTCTTGATCATGATTCTCAAGGCATGGCTCAAAAAGTCTCAAGATGCAAAAGTTTCCATATTTGGACAGTTGAAAAAGTCAACTGTAACTTGACCAAGGCATAACTTCCACATGGATTATCAGAAAAATTACATCCAAAGCTCATTTTGAAGAGAAAGACATTTCCTACAACTCCTCTTCACACTTCAAGTCCAATAAATGCTCTCACAAAAAGTTATCAATTTCAACATTATAGGTCATTTTCAAAAGTCAACAAAAAAGGACTTTAAGGCAAAGGCCATAACTTGAGATTGGTAAATCAAAATGACATGGGACCAAAGACATTGGTTAGAGGACTTCACGAACTTTCCAAAATGTCCAAGAACATGAGCAAAGCTTAAAAATTGAGCAAGATATGCCTTGTGGAAGTTGGGAAATTTTTGGGTATTTTGAAAAGTCAATTTTGCTTCAAATGTCTTAAAATTGCTAAAGGGCCACATTTTCTTCCAAGATTGATCATCAAAGGCATGTGCACGACCATTTGGCCCAAAGGGAAGTTATTCATCATTTTTATTTATTTATTTGAATTTTTAATTGCTAATAATTCATTTAATTAATTAAAATATATGAAAAATACCAAAACAAGGTTTTCAAATCTTTTTGTGCAAGATAAACTCTCATCAAGGCCTAAGGATTTCGTGCATATCAAAAGAGGAAAGAATTGGTGCAAATTGGCATGATTCTTCATGAAAAAATATTGAAAAAGATTCATCAAAATCAAATCTTGAAAACCATTAAAAACAAGGCTATGGGCTTGGATTATTGACTGAATTCATTCCTTATACAAGTGAAAACCTAACCCTAAAGCTCAGAACCTCTAAGCTGCGCCCAAAAGCCATAAACAAGTTTGCATTTTTTTGCTAAAATTTCAAAACTGAAATCACGATTCTAAGGCTTTTCAAGATCAAATAATCATTCTATCGCCTTCCTGAGACTTCAAGGAAGGTTTTCAGATCAAAACCATCCATTCTAACGCAAAGAAACGGTAGAACGATCGTGTCCTGTACAGGATTTTTTCCATATGCTTGCATCATGATTCATGCGTTTTTTGTAGTTTTTAATATTTGATTTATGTTCATTGGACCATTCTAAAGCTAACTGTAGGTTTTAATTGAGTTTTCACGCATCGTATGAAGAATCACCATGGAAGATGGTTAGGGTTACAAAACTGTGAAATTGGGCATTTACGTATATGGTAAAATCAAGACACCTCAGTGCCATGGTTAAAATCAGGACCTTCAGACGAATCCAACTACCCCATCGCGCCTAATTTATGATGCAGGGATTTCTATTCGCTATTTTTGCATATGTCATGTAGTGGGGGTTTAAAACCCCCGCAATCTTGTTTGTTTTTGTTTCAGGTAAAACACACCAACGGAGAAGAAGGCTTGCTGTCTCCATGTGATTGGTCCATTTAAATTCAGCGTGTTTTTTTTATTGTTAGCATTATCGTCTTATTTCTTTTATACGTTCCAATAATACTACAAAGAAAGCGCTTGGCATGGTTGGTAGCTGTGTTGTCATGTAACCACTGGGACCTGGGTTCGATTCCCAGGTCCCCTCACTCAATTCATATATTTTGTTTCAAGTTAATCCCATGCAGCTTGCCTCCTGAGGTTCATCCTACACCCAATGATCCAAACGTGCCACGCGCCCCATGATCCCCCTCCAAAGGTCCAGATTTGAAGGGTAGCATAGGCATCAGTCAACGAAGCCACACGCCAGCATAAAAGTCAAACAAGGCCATAGACAAGTGGGCCAGAATTACTAGGAATATACCTCCCAATTGGGGACAGAACCCCCTAAGGTTTTGCAATTCTTTTCTTTTTTTATTTTATTTGTTTCAATTATTTCTTTTTTAATTCTTTAAATTAATTTATTTTCATAAAATACAAAAATAATATAAAAATCAGAAAAGTCATAAAAATAAAATATATTTTATTTTAATATTTTTGTAAATAAAAATCATTAATTAATTTAGTTTTCAATTCTAGGATTAATTTTGACATTTTCTTAATAAACTTCAAATTTGTAGAATTAGGGTTTTAATCAATTTTTATCTTTTTATTTTCTTTTCTCATTATTAATAATTAATTGTTTATTTTTGTAAATAAATTTGCATTAATTAATTAGGTTTAATTTTAGGTTAAATTTCAATGCTTTTCTTAATAAATAAAAAAAACTAGAATTAGGGTTAATTAATATTTTAATTTCATTTGATTCTCATTAAAAATTCATAAATGCAAAAAACTCAAAAATCTTTTCTCTTTTTATTTTATTTAATTTGTTCATAATAATTTAATTTCGTTAAAAATGGTCCAACGCCCTCGCATTCCCGATTTTTATTCTCTTCGCGCATTTTATTCTTATTCCTTCTTTTAAATATTTATGTAATTCTCCCAAAGCCGTGTAAATTAAACATTTATATTTCTCGCATCTTTATTTTATGTCAAATCGGGTCCTGGATTTAATTTGGCGATGTGGACCCGCGCCTTTGTAATAGTTTAGGAACTTTAATTTTCCACATCTTTTTAACTGCTAATAAATCACATGCAAGAATGAATGTTAAAATAAAAACAAAAGCGTAGATCGCCCATGACATGAACAAGACAAAAATAAATGAATCCGACACACAAATCACACACCACCCCTAGGGTACGCTTCACTGTTGCCTTGCCTCTCGAAAGGTGATCGTCAAGTAGAGGATGTCTTAGTAAGTCCTCATGATCCGGGAACCTGGCATGAGGGTAGCTTCTAAGGTATCTTCCCATTGCTCCGGTGATCACCATGTCCCGAACCTCGAATTGACCCGAACACCTCCAATGGTGGTGCTACCTACCTCTCAATGGTGGGATGGCACTACTTTAAAGGACATTTACACAGACGAATTCCTTAGGGTAGGTAGACGACTCTAGATACTTGCTCTAATTTCAAAACAAATCAAAAAAATACTTTTCACACCAACACCTTTTCAAAAAGCTTTCGAAAGCAACTTTTCAAAGAAACTTTTTAAAACCCACGGTTGAAAAGCAAACAAACAATTTTGAAAACACAAATGAGCAAGTATCTAAGAGCCCATGGATAACCATGGATGGAAAGGGTGCTAACACCTTCCCTTTCTATAACCTACCTCCCGAACCGAGAGCAATCTCTATAAGGAATTTTTCTGTGCTTTTGTCCTTTCCATTTGGAGAAAATAAAAGACGATGGCGACTCTTGCTTCCGCGACATTTCGCGAACCAGCGTTAAACAGTCAGTTCCAGATCCACCGATCACACCCGTATGTTGTCAAGAAAGCCTTCTCTGGTGGTGCATTAATTCTTGAAACTATGGATGGCGAGGAGTTCCCACGTCCCATGAATGCTGATGCAGTCAAGAAATACTTTGCCTAAATAAATAAAAGAAAAGCTCGCTAAGTTGAAAACCCGAAAGGGTGGCTTAGGCAAAAAATGAGCGTCTCGGTAGGCTGAAAACCCGAAAGGGCGGTCTAGGCAAAAATTAGAGACAAAAACAGAATAAATTTCCCGCTAAGTTGAAAACCCGCAAGGGAGGCTTAGGCAAAAGTTAGGGATCTTTCTTGGCAAGTAACTACGTCAGACAAGACTTGATCGTTGAAGCAACAATCTTCTCGGATCCTCACCATACTTCAATAAAAGCGGCTGCTCAGGATTTCAAAAGTTGTTAGGGAGAATAGTGGTCATTGTATCTCAATGAATCTTTTCCATTATATATTACCATTTCCCAAACTTTGTAATCATCCATGGAGTCTCGCCATTTTCAGACTACCATTCTATTAATGAAATTTGAGCTTTTGCCCCAATTCTTTGTGTTCTTATTTTTATTTAGCTTGCAAAGACTTCATTTATTACTGATAATAATTTTTAAAGAAAAAAGATTAAAAAGCAAGATTGACTTTTCAAAAAAGGGAGACATCTTTACAATTCAATTTACTTTGGGATTTGTGATAAAACAATGAAAAACAAAAATGGCGATCCCAGGAATGATCAAACTCCGGTTGTTTTAAAAAGATTTACTTTCTTCATGAAGGTTTTTCTCAGGTCATCTTGTTGGTATGTGCGCAATCTTTGTGTGTTTCTCAGATAGTTAAAGACGATACCAGTGGGTGCAAGGTACAGTGTTAGGTTTGTGATCCCATTATCCCCGGCCAAGTCTTGGTTCGCTTTTGATTTTGGGTTTGCATGGTCAGAAGCCTCCGTCCCAGATTCCCCAACGAAGTTTTCCCTCATATGATGAAAGGAAGACTATACCAGAGCATCTTTTGTTGGAATAGGTTTGTATGATATGAAGACTCAATCCAATATTCTCCAATGAAGGCCTCGTTTATTTGATAGAAGTCCTTTCACCCCAAAGAAGTTGGTGCAATAATTACTCTCGAGGAACGTATCTCCGGTCTCCCCAGTGAGCGCGTATCTCCAGTCTCCCCAGTGAGCACGTATCTCCGATTTCCCCAGTGAAGAACGTATCTTGGTTTCTCCTCGATGATGTGGCCTTGACCTCCCCAATGAAGTCAGCACGAGATCCTCAGTTGATGTTTTGACGATATGGTTTCCATCTACCTTATTTAAAGTCAATATTGCAATCCCCAGTAGAAGTAAGGACCGTGAAACATTTTCTTTCCCCATTGAAGTCTGTATGATATTTCCCCAATGAAGTCAGCATGAAGTCCCCAGTAGATGTCTCGATGATGAAGCATTGTCTCCCTTAGTGAAGTCTGTATATTTTTCCTCCTTCAAATTGGGTTAGAATTCCCCAATGAGGTTTGATTATCTCAACATCAGTCTGATTTATTTTAGACTCGTCTTGCAATCTCCAGTAGGTATGTTAAGATGTTCTATCCCGGTACCTGTTTGATTTAGCTACATCCGGATTATGTTTCTCCTTAGTGAATTTAGGATAGGCATTAGGTTTGGTTTCCGCAGTTGCTTTTACCTTTCTTGGATTGATCTTTCTGATTGAAGTTTAGCCCAATGTTGTTGGTACCTGAGGCGGTTTTATCTGTTTGTACTAATTATGTATCCTTTTACCAGCATATGCATAATATCACTCATACATTCATACATGCATCATGCATTGCTCCGAATCATTTTTTCATTGACATTGTGTTCTAACCTTCCTGCAGCGCTCCTTGCTTAGATGGATTTGGTTTTCCCTCTTCAGTTTATTTCTCAAAAGATTGTATCTGCATTGGTTGTCTTGCTCCAGTTTGTTTCTAATTGGATTCGTGGTTGCATGACGATATTATTTACTTTGGATTTCTGAGAACTTTGAGTTTTGGTTTGTGCATTTATTTTGCACGAGAAGACTTTATCTCCTCGACAGGAATAACGTGGCATTTCCCCAAGAAGTCATATTTCTTTCCCCAGGAAGTCATATTTCTTTCCCCGGGAAGCCATAATTCTATCTCCAGAAAGTCATTTCTCTTTGCAATTCCCCTTTACGAAGAGGGGAAGTCTCTTTATTTGAGATAAGCTTGCATATTACTCTTTTCTAGACAGAGCGCCTTGGCTAAAGAAGAAGTTGAGACCCGTTCTAGGTGAAACACCAGAATTTTGGAGAAAACTTGATATTTTCAAATCTACCTTCAGTGAACGTTGGTAGTACATCGGCCGTGAATGTCGGTGTTTCTTATCTTTTTGCTATCATCAGTGAATGGTGGTAGTTCCTCGTCAGTGAACGGCGATGGTGTGATATTTTCAAATCTACCTTCAGTGAACGTTGGTAGTACATCGGCAGTGAACGTCGGTGTTTCTTATCTTTTTGCTATCATCAGTGAACGGTGGTAGTTCCTCGTCAGTGAACAGCGATGGTGTGATATTTTCAAATCTACCTTCAGTGAACGTTGGTAGTACATCGGCAGTGAACGTCGGTGTTTCTTATCTTTTTGCTATCATCAGTGAACGGTGGTAGTTCCTCGTCAGTGAACGGCGATGGTGTGATATTTTTTAAATCTACCTTCAGTGAATGTTGGTAGTACATCGGCAGTGAACGTCGGTGTTTATTATCTTTTTGCTATCATCAGTGAACGGTGGTAGTTCCTCATCAGTGAACGGTGATGGTGTGATATTTTCAAATCTACCTTCAGTGAATGTTGGTAGTACATCGGCAGTAAACGTTAGTGTTTCTTATCTTTTTTCTATCATCAGTGAACGGTGGTAGTTCCTCGTCAGTGAACGGCGATGGTGTGATATTTTCAAATCTACCTTCAGTTAACGTTGGTAGTACATCGTAAGTGAACGTCGGTGTTTCTTATCTTTTTGCTATCATCAGTGAATGGTGGTAGTTCCTCGTCAGTGAACGGCGATGGTGTGATATTTTCAAATCTACCTTCAGTGAACGTTGGTAGTACATCGGTAGTGAATGTAGGTGTTTCTTATATTTTTGCTATCATCAGTGAATGGTGGTAGTTCCTCGTCAGTGAACGGCGATGGTGTGATATTTTTTAAATCTACCTTCAGTGAACGTTGGTAGTACATCGGCAGTGAACGTCAGTGTTTCTTATCTTTTTGCTATCATCAGTGAACGGTGGTAATTCCTCGTCAGTGAACAGTGATGGTATGATATTTTCAAATCTACCTTCAGTGAACGTTGGTAGTACATCGACAGTGAACGTCGATGTTTCTTATCTTTTTGCTATCATCAGTGAACGGTGGTAGTTCCTCGTCAGTGAACGACGATGGTGTGATATTTCTAAATCTACCTTCAGTGAATGTTGGTAGTACATCGGCAGTGAACGTCGGTGTTTCTTATCTTTTTGCTATCATCAGTGAACGGTGGTAGTTCCTCGTCAGTGAACAGCGACGGTATGATATTTTCAAATCTACCTCCAGTGAACGTTGGTAGACATCGGCAGTGAATGTCGATGCTTGTTATCCTCCTCTCTAATTCAATTCTTTTGGTCCACCAGTGATTTATTTTCCTGGTGGGGGTTGCTCCTTTGTTTTCTCATTTTTGTGGCATTCCCAGTGATACTTTGCGTCTCTTTTGTTCTTCTCATATGCATTCATAATCATAAGCATTGCATGGCATCTTAGAGACAAAAATAGGGCTTGTTTTATATTTAAGTATCTTCAATCGCGTCGACACGAAGATTTTTAACCTTCGTATCTCCCGATAGAAGACACTTAAATAAGGGCAACTGTTGTACCCCAATTTTTGCCCCTAAGATTCCCCTATCACATCATATCAACTCAATCATGACAAGATCACATTAGGGTTGGTTCTTCATATTTCTCTATTTCTTATTTTTAAGTTTTCCCTTGAAGAATTTCCAAGCACCTTGGTTATGTATCTTGTATATGTGTTGTTGACTAACCTCTAACCAAAATACAAAAAATATTTGTCTTTGTCTTTGCACAAATTGTGTTTTGTAGGTACCAAGTCGAAGCGTCCAACAAATAAGGTCATGCAAAGTTGATTGATCCTATTGTGGTAAAAAAATCCAGCATGCATCGACCCATAAAGGTATACATCGACTCATTTTGTTGTTTATAGCTAGCATGTGTCAACACATGCATGTATGTATCGACTCATCCTGCTTGAATAACCAACATATGTCGAAACATGCATGTATGTATCGACTTATCCTGTTTGTTTAAACTAGCATGTGTCGATACATACGTGTTATGTATCGACTCATGCAGTTTGTGTGATTTTGTAATGTGTTGGAATAACAGTATGTATCGACACATAGAGGCATGTATCGACACATGCTGTGTTATACAGCTAGGATATATCGACACATACCATGCATGTATCGACTCATAATATAAAAATGCACGTGTTTTTTGAAAAAGCCAGCAAATTCAAAATTGTATCATTTTGGCTCCAATTTTTTCTGCATATTTTGAAATTATATCACTAATTCAATTTTGGCTCCAAGAATCAATTACCTAATTACCACTAATACCAATCCTGAAACTCTATAAATAGAGACCTCATTTCATTCAAATGACAAGCTTTTGATAGCCAAACTCATCTTGCTAAAAAATCTCTTAGTTCTCTCCATTTTACCAAATTCACTCAAAGCTCCTTTTTAAAAAAGTTAGTAATCTTTGCATTGAAGCTTACTAATATTTGAGCTAAACCTTCATCCAAACACTTTTTCTCCATCAATTCCCTACATCCAAGCTTTGGTGATTGATTCTTGTTGTTGAATTGAAGCAAATTCTGGAAGTTGTTTGATAATTCTCAAATTCTACCTTTGGTAAGTTGGATCATCATCTTTAACAATGTGATCTCTTGTGGATTTCTGGTTTTGATTCATTGAGCATTTTTTTATAACTCCATGAGTGCTATTTTCTCAAAATTTGTTGGAATTTTCATGCTCAATTGGATCCATGATCATAAGGTGTTTGATGAAAAGTTAGAACAAGAATTTGATTTTTAAAATGTTGTTTTCTACTGTTTTTAACAGGTTGCAATCAATTGTTGTAACATTGCAATTGATTGTCACAGAAAATTGATTTGATAAAAAACTGCACTGATGCAATAGGTTGCTGTCTAAACACAATTGATTGTAACAGTTCCAAAAATACTTTTGCTTCCTTATTTTGGGACTGTTTTGACTCAAACATTTTTTTGCTCACTCTCTTTGATGGATAGTTTGGATTGCAATTTTAAATGTTTAATTTGTTTTTAAACTCAATGGACTTTGTGATGTAGATGAAGTTGGATAAATGTTCATCAATTCAAATCTATCAAAGAGTGAATTATTTAATTCATTTTTGGTGCTTTGGATTAATGATATGTTTAGTACTTTAATCCATCTAGAGGAGTGGTTAAATTTAAAGATGAAAGAATTTTGAAATGGTAATCCAAATTAGCTTATCATTCCCCTCCCTCTTAATCTCATCCCTTTCTTTTTTAATTGTGCTACATGTTAAAGGATGGTGATCCCCATATCATTTATCCAAACATGAAGTACATAGATTGCTATTGACCGACCTCAAAATAGGTGCGAATTCTACATAAGTCCACTTACGATTGCTTAACATAGCGCTAAATTTTGTCCCGATTCAAATAAATGATCATTCGTGGCCCAAACTTATGATTGCAAGCCCAAGTATGTTAATTTGATCTCTTTGATCCAATAACCTTGAGATTCATTATGTGGAGGCTTTGGTTCTACCAATCCTCTAATGGATCTACAATACCTTTGGTCAACGCGGATCACTTAAACATCGTTGATCATTAAATGTTATTTGTGAGAATTCCAAAATACATGATATACTTGACAAAAAGCAAATGCAACTTGTTATGTGGAGGCTTTGATTCTACCAATCCTCTAATGAGTTCCAAATGCAAGTTTCAAGATGATCATCCAACTAACCACTAATTTCTAACAATTGACTTTACTTTATGCTTATTATTTTTTGTACTTTATGTACCATTTAATTTGAGCGTTTACATTTCATGCCATTTTCTATTTTTTGCTCACTTGAGCATTTATTTTTATGTCATTTTTATTTTTCCCACTTGAGCTTTTCTTTTCCTTTTAAAGACACCTAATAATCAACATGAACCATACAAAATCTTTAATGATACTTAGACTATTTGGTTACTATCCTTGGTTTTATGGAGCTTTGGATTTCTTGGATTTAGGATTAGAGACCTTGGCCTATGTTGGAGACCTTGTGACCTTAATTCAAATTTTGTCTGGAGTTCTTGGGGTTTACCTCAAGACATTGGGTTGTTTGTTTGTTTGGTGTGCAGGATATTGTGATTACATACTTTGTTTGTAATATAGAATTCACTCGTATACAACAGTTACTCTGCCCAATTTTTTTGCGAAGACTTAATACACTTATAGTTTGGTTCTCTCAAGAGGTCTAGTATCTTTGCTTGCTTGGTTTCAATCCAAAGAATGGGAATTCTATATTGGCTCATAATGTCAAGTATTGGCTTCTTGTTGGTTAGATGGTTCTTATCCCTAGCTTTTACCTTATGCTTTAGGATAGTCTCTTCTTCTCCTCCCATTTTCTTTAATTTCAAAAATCTTCTCCCTCCTTTTGAAAACTCTTCATGTTTTGAAAATTGAACCATTTTCATAATAAACTTGGACTTATGTCCATGAATTTTCAAAACATTTTTATAAATAAACTTCAATCAATTTAATAATACCTTGACATTTTTTGTGAGAAGACTAAAAGTCAATCAATCTCATTTCAAATCATTTTGCCACTTTGGCTTTTTATCTTAAAATCTTTCTCAAAAGATTAGACTCTTGTCAATCCTTGTAGTGATGCAAACAACTATACTTCTACAATATGTAGTAAAGAGAGATATTTTCCACTTAGGGTGATGAGTGAGGCATTGTTGATTTTAAAATCCAAGCCATATCCTCCACTTTGAGATGATGCAAATTCTCCTTTCTCATGATTGTGGGTAGTAAGTATGTTTTCCACACGGACAATGATGATGATGTCTTATCTCATAAAATTAACCAACACACTTGTGTTTTAAATTTTTAAAAGAGGAACTACGTGTACCCTGATCCCCTATTGCACGAAAGGTGGTACGTAGGCACTAAAGGTTCGCAACCGCGGCGGGTGCGAAAATCATAAAAAATATATTTCTTTTCTCACCTCCACCATCCATTTTATATATAATACATTTTCATAGCCAAAATATACAGATTTTTCAAAGAGGTTCCTGCGGAGTACCGTAGATGTTTAGGGTGTTAATACCTTCCATTTGCATAACCAACTCCCTTACCTTGAATCTTTCCCCCTTTTTCGGGTTATTCGCTCTTTTCCTATTCCTTTGGAAACAATAAAGCGCGGTGGCGATTTTTATTTTGATTCGTATAAAGTCTAGTTAATCCAATGGCTTAGTCTTGAACATTTCTACCGCTACAGTATCCTATCCAAAACTCCATCTCCGCTCGTACGTCAGAAAATCTAACCTTACACTGTTGATAGAAATTTGTGGGTGCATTTCTTTCAAGATAGTCTGTCAGGGACTCAGCTTGAATGGTTTTATCAATTGGAAGGAGCTAATGTCCGAAACTGGGAGGACCTTGTTGCTGCTTTCTACAGGCAGTATCAGTATAACACCGACCTTGCTCCCACTCATACTCAGCTTCAGGGTATGTCTATGGGTGCAAGTGAAGATTTTAAGGACTATGTTCAGAAGTGGAGAGATTTGGCTAGAAGAGTCCAACCCCCTTTGTCTGACAGGGAGTTGGTTGACATGTTTCTAGGGACGTTGTTTGGTCCATTTTTCAATCATCTGATCGACAGTTTGTCATCTAGGTTTACTGAGTTGATCCTGACTGGGGAGAGAGTAGAAGCTGGTATCTGAAGTGGTAAGATATAGAAGGATACATCGTCAAGTGTAGTAAAGAAGACTTTCACCGGTAAGAAAGAAGCTAGTGCAGTTTACGGCCCGAGGGGCCAAAGCAGACCTGAACACCGTCAAGCAGTGAATGCGGTAGTGATATCAAGAGCCACAGTTGCTCCACAATGCAACAATAATTAAAGGGTAGAGAGACCATAAAGACAGTTCACTCAGCTCAATATGACCTTGTCTCAAATTCTACCACAATTATTGAAGACCAGCCTGGTAACTCTGAGGGAAGCCCCGAAGAATCCCAACACCACATATGTGATATATAAATCGAATGCTCGCTGCGCCTATCACTCTGATGGCCCAGGTCATGATACAAACAAATGTTGGTCCTTGAAGAATAAGGTCCATGATTTGATCGAAGCTAAAGAGATTGAATTTGACGCTCCGGAGAAACCTAACGTCATAACTGCTCCTATGCCCAAACATGGTCATGGAGTGAATGTTGTGGATGATGATTTATTTGTGAACTTCTTGGAAGAAATTTCTACCCCTTTGATGACAGTTAAGAAGAATCTATTGTTGGCCGGTTTATTTCTGGGCTGTGGCGAAAGTTGCCACACGTGTTCAATTCTGCCTGCTGGTTACCACTTATTGAAATCAGGTGTTCAACGCCTGATGGATAACAAAGAGATCCTATTCAAGAATACTATGATTTCGTTGGTTCCAATTCAAGATGTTGCCATCATAACCATTTCTGCCAATCCTTCCAAGGCTTCCTCGAGAAAGCCTGTTAGGATTACACTTGTTCAGGGAATCGCTCTGTTAATCATTATTATCCCTGGTCCTATCCCATACACTTCGGATAAGGCTGTCCCTTGGCACTATGGGGCCGATGTGTATTACCATGGAGTTAAGCAAGACTTAAAGGTTGAAGAAGTTGATGCTGATATCAGCAATATTGTCGGGGCTAGCAAGGTCACCAGAAGTGGAAGACTTTTTTCTCCCGAGATTTCCCCTCCAACTATCCACAAACCTATTGTTATTCCATCTGCTAGTACATCAACTACTGTTCCAGTTCCTATTCCAGTTATCACCCATGTCGCCGAGTCATCTGGGACTCGGGGCAAAGAAATCATAGGTGAGCCTACCCAGACGGAGGCACCTAAGAAGATCATTGTAGAAACCTCTAAGAAGGAGATAGAGGAGATTCTAAAGATTATCAAGAAGAGCGACTACAACGTAGTCGAGCAACTGGGGAAGACCCCGTCAAAAATCTCCATGTTGTCCTTATTATTGTGTTCTGAAGCCCATTCAAAGGATTTAATTGTATTCTCAAGACTGCGCATGTGCTGCTGGAAACTTCGGCTGATCAATTCAAAGACTGCATAGCTAGTTTAACTTCTGACAACGGGTTGGGTTTCTCGGACGCAGATCTAACTGCTAAAGGAAGAAATCAAAATGATGCTTTGCACGTCTCGATCAAGTGCAGGGGAACTACTATGGCCTATGTACTAGTGGATATCGGGTCCTCATTGAATGTTTTGCCAAAGAAAGCATTAGACCGTCTGGACTGTGAAGGTTTGATTCTGAAACCGAGCAATATTGGGGTCAGGGCTTTCGACGGGTCAAAAAGGATGGTGCACGGGGAGGTGGACGTCCCTGTTAAATTTGGCTCTCATAATTTTGCATCTACTTTCTATGTTATGGATATCCGACCATCTTATTCTTGCTTGCTGGGTCGCCCTTGGATTCATAAGGCTGGGGCAGTGACTTCTACGCTCCATCATATGTTAAAATATCCAGTAAAGGGGAAGATCGTCACGGTACAAGGTGAAGATGAGTACATGGTGAGTCATCTTAATTCCTTTCTCTATGTGGAGATGGATGGGGAATTCATCGAAACCCCTTGTTAGAACTTTGAAGAGGTCCCCCAGACTCTGGCGTCGACTGAAATTGCTACTGACAGACCTCCGATGAAGATGGCTTCCCTCAAGGATGCCAGGGTTGTAATTGAAAAAGGTGGGTGTGCAAATTGGGGTCAGCTCCCTGATTTCACACACAAAACTGACAAGTTTGGTTTGGGCTTTACTGCAGAGGCTCAAAGGGCTGTTCGGCGCGCACGGATTGGAAGACCTCCTCTGCACATCAGTAATTAGGGAGTGAATGCGATTGAGGATGATGAAAAAGAGTCAGATATCGACATCTGGATCTACCCTACAACTGATGGTGGACTAAGCAACTGGACGACGAAAGACTTCATACCTATTTCTTTTATTACACAGTAATTGACTTTTGTTTTGAGATTTGTAACAGACAGTTTGAAACTTTACGGCCCGGTGCCTTGCCCGAGGCACCTTGGTTTTTTTTTGTGAGGGCTTATTATTTGTCATTCTCATATATCATCAATAAAGCATTGGATGTTTCTTACATTGCAAATTTTGCGCTCCTTATTTTTCTTTTCTATCTCGCACTTTATCAAAACAACTATTGTCTTACACACACTCACATATCATAATGTAGATCCACATCCACTCTAGATCCCATTGATAACAACTCTGCTACTGCCAGTTATGAATTTGAAAATCCGATCAACCAAGCCGAGGACGAAGGTGAGGATGATTGTGAAGTGCCTGGGGAACTTGCTAGACTGTTACTACATGAAGAGAGGGTCATACATCCCCATGAAGAGCTAGTGGAATCAGTGAATTTGGGCACAGAGGAAGACAGGAAAGAGGTCAAGATAGGTACGAATCTGGAGCCTAGTGTCAAGCAATGGTTGATACAAATGCTACGTGACTATGTTGAGATCTTCGCCTGGTCCTACGAAGATATGCCTGGTTTGGACACTGACATTATGGTACACCGCCTGCCGACTAAAGAAGACTGTCCTCCGGTAAAGCAGAATGTTCACCGAGATGTTTGAGAAAATCAAAGTTGAGGTCATGAAATAGTTTGACGCTGGATTTCTAGCTATTACTTCTTATCCGCAGTGGGTTGCCAACGTTTTTCTGGTGCCAAAGAAGGATGGTAAGGTACGAATGTGTGTGGACTATAGAGATCTTAATAGGGCGAGCCCCAAAGATGATTTCCCGCTTCCTCACATCGATGTTCTGGTCGACAACACCACGCAGCATAAGATCTTCTCCTTTATCAATGGTTTTTCTGGTTACAATCAGACTAAGATGGCTCTAGAGGACATGGAGAAGACAACCTTCGTTACGTAGTGGGGCACCTTCTGTTACAAGGTAATTCCTTTCGGGTTGAAGAATGTTGGGGCAACTTATCAGCGCGCCATGGTCGCTTTGTTCCACGACATGATTCATCATGAGATTGAGGTTTATGTTGATGACATGATCGCAAGGTCCCAGACTGAATAAGAACACCTTAACCATCTCCAGAAACTGTTTGACAGGTTGAAGATGTACAAGCTGAGGTTAAACCCAAACAAGTGCACCTTCGGGGTCAGGTTTGGTAAGCTGTTGGGTTTCGTCGTCAGTGATAAAGGTATTCAGGTGGATCTCGCAAAGGTGAAGGCTATACAAGAAATGTCGGCTCCCCGCACAGAAAAGGAAGTCAGAGGCTTTTTGGGACGTCTGAACTACATCGCCCGATTCATTTCACATTTGACTGCTACTTGTGAACTAATCTTCAAGCTGCTGAAGAAAGATCAAGTAGTAAAATGGAAAGATGGATGTCAGGCCTCTTTCAAAAGGATCAAAGAATATCATCAAGAGCCACCAATTCTGATGCCTCCAGCTGAAGGAAGACCTTTGATCTTATACTTGACAGTGTTGGATAATTCAACGGGGTGCGTGTTGGGGCAGCATGACGATTCTGGCCGAAAAGAGCATGCTATTTACTACCTTAGCAAAAAGTTTACCGACTGTGAGACCCGATACTCACTACTCGAGAAAACTTGTTGCGCTTTGGCATGGGCTGCTCGTCGGCTGAGACAGTATATGCTGACTCACATTACCCTATTAATATCAAAATGGATCCAATCAAGTATATCTTTGAAAAGCCTTGCCTTGTCCGGAAGAATAGCAAGATGGAAGATGATCTTAACTGAGTACGACATCCAATACACAACCCAAAAAGAAATCAAGGGGAGTGTATTTGCGGATCATTTGGCGCATCAGGCAATGGATGACTACCAATCCATGAATTTCGAGTTCCCGGATGAGAACATCATGTTGGTGACCGACTGTGAAGAACCTGGACCGGATGAAGGACCTGAAGAAGGATCCCGATGGTCTATGTATTTTGATGGAGCCTCAAACGCGTTGGGAAATGGCATTAGCACCATGATCATATCTCCTGAGGGTTGTCATACTCCATTCACCGCCCGATTATGTTTTAACTGCACCAACAATATGGCGGAGTATGGAGCATGCATCCTGGGTCTTTGAGTTGCTATTGACCTGAGGATTAAGTTCTTAAGTGTATTCATAGATTCCTCTCTAGTGATCAGTCAGATCAAAGGCGAGTGGTTTACGAAGCACCCAAATCTTATTCCTTACAAAGAGTATGTACTGACATTTCTTCCGCACTTCGAGGAGATAACCTTTGAAAATTTCCCCAGAGAGGATAATCAATTAGCGTACGCGCTAGCTACCATGTCTTCTATGTTCAAAGTCATGTGGGACAATGAAGCTCCCCAGATTACCATTGAGAGGTTGGACGAACCCGCGCATTGCTGTGACATTGAGACTGAAGAGGTGGCGGATAAACCCTGGTTCCACGAGGTAAAGAGGTATCTTGAGGCTCAAGAGTATCCCTAGGGTGCATCTATTAATGATAAGAAGTTTCTGAGAAGGTTCGATGCGAAGTTCTTAATCAGCAACGACATTCTCTACTAGCGTAACCATGATTCAACCTTACTGCGATGTGTGGACAAAAGCGAGGCAGAAAGGATCATGGTAGAGTTACATGAAGGTACCTTCGGAACTCATTCCAGTGGACATACCATGGCAAAGAAAATCCTACGGGCAGGATATTATTGGTCTACTATGGAAGTTGATTGTTATCAGCATTCTTGGACCTGTCATAAGTTCCAAGTCTACGCTGATAAGGTGCATGTGCCTCCAGTTCCTCTGAACGTCTTGACAGCTCCTTGGCCTTTTGCAATGTGGGTAATTGACATGATCGGCGAGATCATACCTAATGCATCTAATGGGCATCATTTCATTCTGGTAGCTATTGATTATTTCACGAAGTGGGTTGAAGCAGCATCCTTTGCTACAGTAACCAAGAACGTCGTGGCGTGGTTTATCCGACACAATCTAATTTGTCGATATGGTGTACCAGAGAGGATCATTACGGACAATAGTACAAATATCAACAATACAATGATCACCGAGCTCTGCAAACAGTTTAAGATACAACATCACAACTCTTCTTCTTACCGGCCAAAGATGAATGGGGTTGTTGAAGCAGCTAATAATAATATCAAGAAGATTGTGCAGAAGAGGACGGTGATATATAAAGACTGGCATGAGATGTTACCATTCTCTCTTCATGGGTACCGTACCTCAGCACGAACATCGATAGGGGCAACACCCTATTCCTTGGTGTATGGCATGGAAGCAGTCCTACCCATTGAAGTCCAGATACCCTCTCTCAGGATTATGAAAGATGCAGGTTTGAGCAAAGATGACTGGATCCAAACCCGGCTTGATCAGCGGAACTTAATCGATGAAAAGAGACTTACTGCTATTTGTCATGGTCATACGTACCAAAAACGAATGATCAAGGCTTTTAACAAGAAAGTCAGACGACAAGAATATCAAATCGGGGATCTGGTAATCAAACGCATCATACTGCCGCAAGGTGATCCCAGAGGCAAATGGACACCTACGTACGAAGGGCCATTTGTGGTTAAGAACATTTTTTCAGGAGGAGCTATGATTCTAACCACCATGGATGGCGACAACCTTCCTCACCCCGTCAATGTAGACATAGTGAAAAAATACTACGCATAATCAAAGACCCGCTAGGTTGACTGACCTAGGCAAAAATAAGGGCTTCCCGACGAACCAAAAGGGTTCAGGCAAAAGTAAGGGATGAAAATGAAAAAACCGTACACCCGGCAAGTCAAAAACCTGAAAAGGCAGCTTGGGCAAAAAAGGGTATCCCGATGGACCGAAAACCCGAAAGGGCGGTTCAGGAAAAAATTAGGGATCAAAGTGTAACACTATGTCTCATTGAATCATCTTGAAACTAGACTTCGGTATCGACTATCAAGCTCGGACGGCGCCGATCAATCTGATCTACCTTCAACCAAGTAGCAAAGTGATGAGACGCTCGAAGATATAAAGGCAATAGCAGAGTTGGAACCCAATGGGATTGTTCACATAGCTGTTTTTCTTTTTTTTACACAAATTGTATAAATTCTATTCTTTCGACGGTGTTCTCTTAATAAGACGTCAGCCTCTTATACAAAACGCCTGTTACGGGCTAACTTCAAAAATCAATACAATTCATTTTCACAAAGAAATTGCAAACTTGTGTTTTCTTTTTCTATTTTGTTTTTCAAGAACGTCCAATGATTCATTTTTTATATATGCATTTGAAAATAATTGTTGCTCATAAATATTTACATGCGAAACAAAATACAATTGCTCGTAATTCCAAGAACAGGGGAAAACAAGAAGTGTCCAAACCTTACAGTTGCTCTACCCACCAGGTACAGGGATAGAGCCGGCTTGAGAATATGACTAAAGATACATACACTCCCCGCAGAGTAAAAGGTATCTAAATACAGTGGTGTTAATTCTCCCCAAGCAGAGCTTATCTATCACCAGCACTAGAAGATTATCCCCAGTGGAGTTTATTTCTTCCACAAGCAGAAACTCAATCCCCAACCGGGTTCATTATCGCCAGCAACGGTAATTCATCCCTGTGATACAGTGGCCAGAACCGGGACTATTTTTTAGGAATGCTGGTTTGCGTTTTGCATTTGTGTTTGCAAAATGTTGCGGTAAGCAATAGTCGCCACCGACTTTTATTTTATCCAACAAGGAAAGGAGAAAAGCACAGAAAAATTCCTTTTTTCGAGATTTACTGAGTACGGGGGGTAGATTATAGAAAGGGAATGTATTAGCACCCTTTCTATCCGTAGTTATCTACGGGCTCTTAGGTACTTGCTCATCATTTTCAAAATTGCTTCTTTTGTGTACTTGTGTGTTTTGAAAAGTTTTTGTTTTGACTTCGATTTAACTCTTGCTTCTGTCTTCAAGAATGTTACGAAGTGTTTTTGAAAACATTGTTTGAAAAAGTTTATTTGGATTGAGCAAGTACTTAAGAACTAATCTACCTACTCGAAGAAAAAAAAGAATTGTTCTATGTTCGTTTCCTTTAGACAGCGCTATCCCACTATTAGTGAGTAGGTAGAACCGTTGTTGGAGTTTGAGGGTCAATTCAAAAAGGGACGTACGGTCACTAAAGAAATGTTAGGACGTCTTAGTAATAACCCTAATGTCTTAGATCAATTATTCGAGGCAACAATATCCGAGGCAACCATTCTGAGGCAACTTTTATCTTTGAGACAAAAGGGTGACCACTAAAGTATCATATACTCAATGACCGTTTACCGAAGGCAACCGAAGTGGAGTATACCCTAGGAGTGCGCATGTGCGAGTGATTCAATTTCAGATTTATTATCTTTGCACATTTAGGGTTTGCTAACCATTTTAAAGTTTTACATACATTCTTGACATGCATCCCTAATATCATACATCTAACAGTTTAATATTTGCGGAATTTAAAATACGGAAATTAAACTACGCTATTACAAGGCTTCGGGTATTTACATAGCCAAAAACAAACCCTTAAAAATAAAGCGATAAGTGAAAATAAAAGACCTAATTAAACTATTATAACTTGTGAGCAATTACATTAATAGGATAAAAATAATAATAAAGTACGCGCGATGAAATTAAGATCGGGAGAGAACTAGGGTTTTGACCCCTTCTAACCTAATTAAAAGAAAAATTGTTTTTGTTTGTTTTTAATTATTTTAAAGAAAAGAATTAGGTTTTTTAAGACTAAATGTACAATTAATTAGTTAATTAAATTAATTAAATAAAATAATTACATGACCTATTTTTTGTGTTTTGGTTATTTTAAGAAAAATAAAATATAATTAAGTTAGAAATAAAACCCTAATTGTTCTAATTAATTTTAATTTATTTACAAAATAATTAATATTACCTAAAATTAAATAACCTATTTAAATTAATTAATTTTTGTGTAAAAAAAATAAAACTAAATTCAATTGGGTGAAAAACATTATTTTTGTGATTTTTTTTATAAAAAGAATAATTAATTTGTTAGTAAAAATAAATAAGTAAATTAAATAAGAAAAATAAAAGAATAGAGAAAAGAAAGTTGGGCCTGAAAAGCAGTTTGGGGGGTGTGGATAGCCAAGTCTGGGCCCAAAACAAAGTTGTCCACGTTGACTTGCACGATCACATGCTTTGCGTTGAATAGGCTTCATGATGCTCCTTCATTGATGCCCTTTGGATCTGGCCCTCTGGCCACTTGGCAGGTTGGATAATGAGGTCATATGGTGGACCTTGGCCTTATGTGCACGCTGGATTACCTGAAAGAAAATAATATGAAGAAATTGGGGGACCTGGGATTCGAACCCAGGCCCCAAGGCATTTTCCAATGACTGATGTGATCGGTGGATCTGGAACTGACTGTTGAACGCTGGTTCGCGAAATGTCGCGGAAGCAAGAGTCGCCACCGTCTTTTATTTTCTCCAAATGGAAAGGACAAAAGCACAGAAAAATTCCTTATAGAGATTGCTCTCGGTTCGGGAGGTAGATTATAGAAAGGGAAGGTGTTAGCACCCTTTCTATCCATGGTTATCCATGGGCTCTTAGATACTTGCTCATTGTGTTTTCAAAAGGTTTGTTTGCTTTTCAATTGTAGGTTTTAAAAAAGTTTCTTTGAAAATTCCAGTTCGACTCTTGTATCGGTCCTCAAGAGTGTTTGAAAAATTGCTTTCGAAAGCTTTTGAAAAGGTGTCGGTGTGAAAAGTATTTTTTGAATTTGTTTTGAAATTAGAGCAAGTATCTAGAGTCGTCTACCTACCCTAAGGAATTCGTCTGTGTAAATGTCCTTTAAAGTAGTGCCATCCTACCATTGAGAGGTAGGTAGCACCACCGTTGGAGGTGTTCGGGTCAATTCGAGGGTTCGGGACATGGTGATCACCAGAGCAATAGGAAGATACCTTAGAAGCTACCCTCATGCCAGGTTCCCGGATCATGAGGACTTACTAAGACATCCTCTACTCGACAATCATCTTTCGAGGGGCAAGGCAACAGTGAAGCGTACCCTAGGGGTGGTGTGTGTGATTTGTGTGTCGTTTTCAGATATTTTGTCTTGTTCATGTCATGGGTGACCTACGCTTTTGTTTTTATTTTAACATTCATTCTTGCATGCATTTTATTAGCAGTTAAAAAAAGTTGCGAGAAATATAAAGTTCCTAAACTATTACAAAGGCGCGGGTCCACATCGCAAAATTAAATCCAGGACCCAATTTGACATAAAATAAAGATACGAGAAATATAAATGTTTAATTTACATGGCTTTGGGAGAATTACATAAAAATTATAAGAAAGGAAATAAATCTGCGAATGGGAATTATTATCGAATGCGAGGGCGTTGGACCCTTTTTAATGAAACTAAATTATGATTAACAAATTAATTGAATTAAAATAAAAAGAAAAAGATTTTTTGAGTTTTTGTATTTATGGATTTTTAATAAGAAAAATTAAATTGGATTTAAAACCTAGTTCTAGCTATTTTTAATTATTAAGAAAAAGTATTAAAATTGAACCTAAAATTAAACCTAATTAATTAATGCAATTTTATTTACAAGAATATAATTAATAATTAATAATGATAAAAGAAAAGAAAAAGATAAAAGTAATTAAAACCTAATTCTACAAATTTTAAATTTATTAAGAAAATGTTAAAGTTAATCCTAGAATAAAAAAAACTAATTAATTAATAAGACCATTTTTACAAAAATAACACTTAAATAAAATATATTTTAATTTTTGTAACTTTCTGATTTTTATTATTTTTTATGTTTTATGAAAATATTAATTTAAAGTTTTAAGAGGAAATAATTAAATTAAACAAATAATAAAAATATAGAAGAAGAAAGTAAACACAAACCCTAGGGGGTGTTGACCCCAAGTGGAGGTTTTGTTCCAGCAATTTGGGCCCAATGTTTATGGCCTTATTTGACTTTTCTGGAAGCGTGCATGTGCGTTGACCAATGTCCATGGTGTTCATCAGATCTCCACCTTTGGATTGCCCTCAGTGGCCATGTGGCATGTGTGGATTATGGGTGTATGGTGATCATCAGGAGGCATGCTGCATAGGAAGATATTAGCAAGAAAAATATGGAAATAATATGGGGGACCTGGGGATCGAACCCAGGTCCCAGAGGTTACCACACTGATGCCTTGCCAATCGCGCTGTTGTGCTTCTTTGTATATTATATGAACCATAATTATTATAAAAAAAGACAAACACTAGTGGTATAAATCAGAAAAACGCGCGCCAGAATTCAAAGTGTTCAATCACATGATGCCACATAATCATCTTCTTCATTTATCCCTGAAACAAAAAAAGATTAGCGGGGGTTTTAAACCCCCCCAGAATGCAAGCTTTTTAAAAATAGCGATTAGCCCATCTTGCTATATAAATTAGGCGCGAGGTATGGAATCCATTGGTCATGATCTTCTGGTTCTGATGGCGTGGGTCTCAGGTCTCAATTTTTCCATAGAAGTAAATCCCCAATTTTACAGTTTTGTAACCCTAACAATCTTCCATGGTGAAATCGCGTATGGGCAAGCAAAACTTAATTGAACAACATAGTTAGCTTCAGAATGATAAGATTAACACAAAACAAGCATTAGAATTCAAAATCATGGCATGAATGATGAAATACGATTATGCAAAAACGATGACACAGTCTGACTTCTAGTTACCAATTCTGGGCGTTAGAGTTGATGATTTTGATTCAGACCCGTTCCTTGAAGCCTCAGGAACGCAATAGGATGGTTTTCTTGTCTTGAAAAGCCTTGGAATCACGTTTTCAGTTTTAGAATTTTTCACAAAAAATGCAAAAGTTGTTCTTGTTTTCTGGCGCAGCTTAGAGGTCTCTAGCACTAGGGTTTGCATTAGTATAAGTATGGGAACTGATTAGGGTTGAAAATTGGATCCAAAACCCTTTGCATTGATGTACAAGATATTTGATTTTTATGCATAATTCTTTCAATCTTTTCCATGCATATTTGATACCAATCATGTCCAAATCACTTGATTCTTTCCAAATCAGATAATGCACGAAATCTTGAAGATATTTCATGCATAAAAAGATTTAAAAAGCTTGCTTTGGTATTTTTTCCATATTTTATTTTATTAAATGAATTAATAGCAATTAAAAATTCAAATAAAAATGATGAATAAATTCCCTTTGGTCCAAATGGTCGTGCACATGCTTTGGATGATGAATCTTGGAAGAAAATGTGGCCCATTAGCAATTTTAAGGCATTTGAAGCAAAATTGACTTTTCAAAATACCCAAACATTTCCCAACTTCCACAAGGCATATCTTGCTCAATTTTTAAGCTTTGCTCATGTTCTTGGACATTTTGGAAAGGTCTTGAAGTCCTCTAACCAATGCCATTTTGTCCCATGTCATTTTAATTTACCAATCTCAAGTTATGGCCTTTGACTTAAAGTCCTTTTTTGTTGACTTTTGAAAATGACCTATAATGTTGAAATTGATAACTTTTTGTGAGAGCATTTCTTGGACTTGAAGTGTGAAGAGGAGTTGTAGGAAATGTCTTTCTCTTCAAAATTAGCTTTGGATGGAATTTTTCTGATAAACCATGTGGAAGTTATGCCTTGGTCAAGTTACAGTTGACTTTTTCAACTGTCCAAATATGGAAACTTTTGCATCTTGAGACTTTTTGAGCCAAGCTTTGAGAATCATGATCAAGCATTGATCAAATGATGTTTGTGGCTTCAAAATGAGATGTTGACCAAAAATTTGAACTTTTGACTGTCAAATGACCATTTTTCCCCTATAGTTGACTGTAGTGCAATTAGGGTTTTTGACTGTGCAATTTTGTGTTGTAAGTCTTGAAACTTGGTATGAGGATTCTTGACCATGTTTATAGGCATGTGGGACTTGATTGGACCCTTGGGAACTTCATTTTCTTTGTCAGAACCAAAACCCTAGTTTTTGACTATTAGGAAGCCCTTGAACTGTGCAACCCTTGGGGAATTTTGAAGCATGCTTTTTTTGCAAATTTTGAAGAATATGGGAGGGCAAATTTTGGGGTACAACAACTGGCTACCAACTGCACTAGTTGTTCTGTTTGTATATAAAATGAATAGTAATGATAATATATAATAATGTGAACAAAGGCGCCAAAATTCAAATAGGCCAATCCTATGGTGCCAGCTAGTCATCTTCTTCCTTTCTCCGTTGGTAAAAGTCCAAGACTTTTACCTACGGACGTTTGTCCGTCACTACAAACTGTGCTCGTTCCAAAATCCTCCATGAACAATATAAATGACATCTAATGCCATGGATCGAATCGTCTTGTCATCCTGAACATCATGGTACCCTTTATGGGGGCTAATTTTGTCTGCACACAAAAAACCTAAAACGAAATCATAAACCCTAACAATGGCAATTCTCAATTCAGTCCATAAAAATGCAATTTGATGATATGGATAGCTTGCAAATGTTCCAAGGATTAAGAATATATAATTATTTTGTGCTATAAGTGACAGAATGATGCAATTCGATTTCAAAAATAACTCGATATCGTGGATGACTTACAGTGGTATTCAGAGCCTGGGAGTGCTTTTTCTTTATTGGTTTTGCTTGCTGGGGATCCCAGGAAGTGATTGGGATGGTCAGGAGGCTTTGAAATTTCCTGGAACAATGAAATCGTGTCAGCACTTTGTTGTGATTTTTTCAAGTTTTGTTCTTGTTCTCACGCCTCTTTCTAGCCTTTCTTTGGGTCTGCAAATACTCCTTATGTACTGAGGAATGAATTAGGGTTGCCAATATGATCACAATCTTCCTCCATCATTGCTTTTGATTTGGATTTGATACACTTGAAAATCTTGCTAAAAATAGAGCAAACTCAATCTTTTTGTGCACACCAAGCCTTTACATGAATTCAATCTCATGCTAGCTGGATATAGGACCTGAAACATGTGCAAAATCTTGATATTTCAATGTTTTGGATTTTCTCATGATTTGTTTTGATTAAAATTGATGTAATTTAAATAAAAATCAAAACAAATAATAAAAACAAGATAATGACAAGTGGCAAAGTCTAGGGCTCGTGGACCATGGTGCCAACTCAAAACAAGTGCAAAAGATTAGGCCCATTTAGCAAAAATTGCAATTTGAGGCATAGTTGACTTTTGACAATTTTGCAAAAAGGGTCAACTTCACCAATGCATAACTTCCTCAATTTTGACTCTTTTAATGTGTTCTTGGACTTTTTAGAAATCTTGAGATGTCCTCTAAGAAACCCTTTTGGTCTCATCTCAATTTGGTGTTCCATTTTCATGTATGAAGCTTTGACAAAAAAGGTGTTTTTGTTGACTTTTCAAAATGACCTATAATGTCCAAATTCATAACTTCTTGTGAGTGCATATTTTGAACTTGGGAGATGAATATGAATTGTAGGTAATTGCATAATCTTAAAAATAAGCTTTGTATGGGTCATTTCTCATAAAATATGAGAAAGTTATGCCTGGTCAAAGTTGAGTTGACTTTTCCTATAAAATCCTAATTTAGCAACTTTTGGTTCTTGATGAATTATGAGAAATCCTTGATGAATCATGATCAATCCATGATCAAATGATGAAATATAATTCAAAATTAGGATGTTGACTAAAAATATTGAAGTCTGACTGTATGTAGGCCACAGTTGACTTATGTCCTAGCATAGTCGATTTTTAGGCCTTTGAGTAGTTGACTGAGCAAACTTCCTCTACAAGGCTTGAAACTTGACATGGATGATATTGAGAGCATATTAGGACAATGGTAAGGATTTGGGATCCCTTGGGCTCAAGTATCTTGATGCAACATGAAACCCTAATTTGAGGTAAACTGCTTTAAGAGGGAGCTTGTCTGGTCAACCCTTGGACTACCTTGAGCAACTTGAGGATCTTTCTTGAAATGTTCTGAGAAATATGGGAGGGAAAATTTTGGGGTACAACAGCTGCCCCTGTTCAATCTTCTTAAACCTGTGGATGTAGATTGGCTTGCGTGCCTTTCGTGATCCGAAGGTGGAAGATGATTGAACACTAGAGTGCCCAGAAATTTGCACTCGCATGAAGTTGTATTCGTCTTGTGATGTCAGGAATGGGCTTATAGATGCCATTTGGAAATGAATAATAGGAGATGGGCTTAAAGACGCCATCCGGAGGAGTTTCAATCGCATAAGATATTCCTTAGCGAGAGCTTGCATACCTGTTGTTGAGGAAGATTCTGCTGGGGAGTGTTGTTCTTTATCTTGGGAGAAATAGAATTTTAGGAGCTTCGGTCGTCCATTATTCTACTGGGAGATCATCTCTGTTTTGAGAAAAGTTGAATTTTAGGAACTTCGGTCGTCTGTTATTCTACTGAGGAATCGTCTCTTAGTTGAAGAGGTGAGAGTGAACTACTATCTGGTCGTAATCCAGGCTTTATAGTGATAAGACCGACTGCTATCTGGCCGTAATCCAGGCTTTACGGTGACTTACTGGGGAGATGAGATTAAACTTGCTATCCGGTCGTAATCCAGGCTTTGAAATTTCTCGATTCTTATCTGGTCGAAATCCAGGCTTCAGAAGAAATCAAGTGGTTATCCGGTCGCATCCGTGCTTCCCTTTGACTGTTGGGCCTACTAATATCCGGTCAAATCCGAGCTTCATAGTAATGGCCGAGTAAACTGCTATTTGGTCGTAATCCAAGCTTCACAATATCTCTCACTGTTATCTGGTCGTAATCCAGGCTTCAGTGCTTTTTACCGCTATCTGGTTATAATCCAGGCTTCACGACGTCTCATACCACTATTTGGTCGAAATCCAGGCTTCATGGTGTTCAGAGAAATCAAGATACTATCGGGTCGTATCCGGGCTTCATAGCTTGTATTAAAGATATACCACTATCTGGTCGTAATCCAAGGTTCGTAGTATTCTTGGCTGCTACCTGGTCGTAATCCAGGCTTCACAATGTCTTCTACCATTATCTGGTTATAATCCAGGCTTCATGGTCTTGTATTGCTATATGGTCGTAATCCATGATTCACAATAACTTGTTGAGCTGTTATCCGGTCGTAATCTGGGCTTCACGGCTTGTGTTTATGATATACCACTATCTGGTCGAACCCAGGCTTCATGGTACTTGCTAGGCTGTTATCCGATCGTAATCCGGGCTTCACGGCTTTTTGGGGATTAAACTATTATCCGGTCGAATCCGGGTTTCATAGCTTGTTTTTAAGAGATACCATTATCTGGTTGTAATACAGGCTTCGCGGTAGTCTGATACTGTTATTCGGTCATTCTCCGGGCTTCAAAATATGCTGTAGAAATTAAGATACTATCTGGTCGGATCCGGGCTTCATAGCTTGAACTTTGTGAGAATTTGATTGTATCTTTCCTGAAAGGTAAAGGTTAGTCGTATGTAATGCATGACATGTATCAAGCAATGATGTTCTCAAAATAAATGAGACGGTGTTGTATGATGTGTATGCACAGGTCATGATGTATGGACATGCAATGTTTTTTATGATATTCTCTAGCTGGGGAAAATAAATCTCGGATTGCTGTTGGAGAGAAGAGTTTAATTTTTCGTCTCCGCTGGGGATTGTGAATGAAGATGATTGTGAGAATACTCCTGCTGGAGAATACATTGGTGAGAGAATGAATCTGTGGGGAAGAAATTCTCTGCTGAGGATATGTCGACTTGGAGAAATAACCTCGGTTGGGGATGAATTACCGATGCTGGCGATGATAAACTCTGTCGGGGATAAAATTTCTGTTTGTTGAAGAAATAAACTCCACTGGGGATGATCTTCTAGACTCTACTAGGGATAATCTTCCAGACTCTACTGGGGACAATCTTCCAGACTCCAGTGGGGATAATCTTCCAGACTCCACTGGGGATGGTCTTCATTGTTGGTGAAAGATGAACTCTGCTTGGGGAGAATCCTACTGACTCATTCGCGGTTGTGAGCCTCAGCTGGAGAGAGTTGATAATACTGTATTCGGGTACTTCCTACTCTGCGGGGAGTGTATGCATTTCTAGTCATATTCTTCAGCTAGGTCTATCCCTATACCTGATGAATAGAGCAACTGTAAGGCCTGGACATTTCTTGTTTGCCCCTATTTTTGGAATTACGAGTAATCGTATTTTGTTTTGCATGTAAGTTTTTATGAGCAGCAATTATTGTCAAATGCATATATCAAAAATGAACATTGGACGTTCTTTACAAAACAAAATAGAAAAAGGAAAAACAATTTGAAATTTCTTTGTGAAAATGAGTTGTATTGATTTTGAAGTTGGCCTGTAAATAGGCGTTTTTTGTACAAGAGGCTGACGTCCTAGTAAGAGAACGCCGCCAAAAGATGAATTATACGATTTGTGAAAAACAAATAAAAACAGTTATGTGAACAATCCCACTGGGTTCCAACAATTCTATTGCCCTTATATCCTCGAGCATCTCATCACTTTGCTACTTGGTTGAAGGTAGATCAGATTGATTGGTGTCATCTGAGCTTGATAGTTGATATCGAAGTCTGGTTGCAAGGTGATCCAATGAGACATAGTGTTACGCTTCAATCCCTAATTTTTGCCTGGACCGCCCTTTCGGGTTTTCAATCCACCGGGATACCCTTTTTTTGCCCAAGCCACCTTTTCAGGTTTTCTACTTGCCGAGTGTACAGATTTTTTTATTTTCATCCCTTATTTTTGCCCGAACCCTTTTGATTCGTCGGGAAGCCCTTATTTTTTCTTAGGCCAGTCAACCTAGCGGATCTTTGATTATACGTAGTATTTTTTCACTATGTCTGCATTGACGGGGTGAGGAAGGTCGTCGCCATCCATGGTGGTTAGAATCATAGCTCCTCCTGAGAAAACATTCTTAACCACAAATGGCCCTTCATACATAGGGGTCCATTTGCCCCTGGGATCACCTTGCGGCAGTATGATGTGCTTGATTACTAGATCCCCGACTTGATACTCTTGTCGTCTAACTTTCTTGTTAAATTCCTTGATCATCCGTTTTTGATACGTATGACCATGACAAATAGAAGTAAGTATCTTTTCATCGATTAAGCTCAGATGATCAAGCCGGGTCTGGATCCAATCGTCCTCGCTCAAACCTGCATCCTTCATAATCCGAAGAGAGGGTATCTAGACCTCAATGGGTAAAACTGCTTCCATGCCATACACCAAAGAGTAGGGTGTTTCCCTTGTTGAAGTCCGCGCTGAGGTTCAGTACCCATGAAGAGCAAATGGTAACATCTCGTGCCAATACTTGTATGTCACCGTCATCTTCTGCACAATCTTCTTGATGTTCTTATTAGTCGCTTCAACAGCCCCATTCATCTTCGTCCGGTAAGGAGATGAGTTGTGATGCTTTATCTTGAACTGCTTGCAGAGCTCGGTGATCATTGTATTGTTGAGATTTGTACCATTGTCCGTAATTATCCTCTCTGGTACACCATATCGAAAGATCAAATTGTGCCGAATAAACCGTGTCACGACTTTCTTGGTCACTATAGCAAAGGAAGCTGCCTCGACCCACTTCGTAAAGTAATCAATTGCTACCAGGATGAAACGATGCCCGTTGGACGCAGTAGGTCTGATCTCACCGATCATATCGATGCCCCATATTGCAAAGGGCCAAAGATCTGTCAAGACGTTCAGAGGAACTGGAGGTACGTGCACCTTATCAGCATAGACCTGGAACTTATAACAGGTCCGAGAATGCTGATAACAATCGGCTTCCATAGTAGACCAATAATATCCTACCCGTAGGATTTTCTTTGCCATGGTGTGTCCACTGGAATGAGTTCCGAAAGTACCTTCATGTAATTCTGCCATAATCCTTTCTGCCTCGTTCTTGTCCATACATCATAATAAGGTTGAATCATGGTTATTCTTTTAAAGAATGTCATTGATGATGAAGAACTTCGCAGCGAACCTCCTCAGAAACTTCTTGTCGTTAACAGATGCACCCTCGGGGTATTCTTGAGCCTCAAGATACCTCTTTACCTCATGAAACTAGGGTTTATCTGCTACCTCTTAAGTCTCAATGTTACAGCAGTGTGCGGGTTCGTCCAACCTCTCAATGGTAATCTGGGGAGCCTCATTGTCCCACCTGACCTTGAACATAGAAGACATAGTAGCTAGCGCGTCCGCCAACTAATTCTCCTCTTTGGGGAAATGTTCAAAGGTTATCTCCTAGAAGTGTGGGAGAAACGTTAGTACATATTCCTTGTAAGGAATAAGATTTGGGTGTTTCGTATCCCACTCGCCTTTGATCTGACTCATCACTAGAGCGGAATCTCCGAATACACTCAAGAACTTAATCCTTAGGTCAATAGCTGCTCAAAGGCCCATGATGCATGCTTCATACTCCACCATGTTGTTGGTGCAGTTGAAACATAATCGGGCAGTGAACGGAGTATGACAGCCTTCAGGAGATATGATCACAACACTAATTCCATTACCCAACGCGTTTGAAGCTCCATCAAAATACATGGACCATCGGGATCCCTCCTCAGGTCCTTCATCCGGTCCAGGTGTTTCACAGTCGGTCACTAACATGATGTTCTCATCCGGAAACTCGAAATTCATAGACTGGTAATCATCCACGGCCTGATGTGCCAAATGATCTGCCAACACACTCCCCTTGATTTCTTTTTGGGTCGTGTATTAGATATCATACTCAGTCAAGATCATTTGCCATCTTGCTATTCTTTCGGACAAGGCAGGCTTTCCGAAGAGATATTTGATTGGATCCATCTTTGATATCAATAGAATAGTGTGTGTCAGCATATACTATCTCAGCCGGCGAGCAGCCCATGCCAAAGTGCATCAAGTTTTCTCAAGAAGTGAGTATCGGGTCTCATAGTCGGTAAACTTTTTGCTAAGGTAGTAAATAACATGCTCTTTTCGGCCAGACTTGTCATGCTTCCCCAGCACGCACCCCATCGAATTGTCGAGTACTGTCAAGTATAAGATCAAAGGTCTCCCTTCAACTGGAGGCATCAGAATAGGTGGCTCTTGGAGATATTCCTTGATCCTTTTGAAAGCGGCCTGACACTCATCATTCCAACTTACCACTTGATCTTTCTTCAGCAGCTTGAAGATTGGTTCACAAGTAGCAGTCAGGTGCGAAATGAATCGGGCAATGTAGCTTAGACGTCCCAAAAAGCCTCTGACTTCTTTTTCAGTTCAGGGAGCGGGCATTTCCTGTATAGCCTTCACCTTTGTAGGATCCACTTGAATACCTTTATCACTAACGACGAAACCCAGTAGCTTACCAGACCTTACCCCGAAGGTGCACTTGTTCAGGTTTAACCTTAGTTTGTACAACTTTAACCTGTCAAATAGCTTCTGAAGATGGTCAAGATGTTCTTCTTCAGTTTGGGATCTTGTAATCATGTCGTCAACGTATACCTCAATCTCATGATGAATCATATCATGGAACAAAGCGACCATGGCGCGCTGATACGTTGCCCCAGCATTCTTCAACCCGAAAGGCATGACTTTGTAGCAATAGGTGCCCCACTGCGTAACGAATGTTGTCTTCTCCATGTCTTCGGGAGCCATCTTAATCTGATTATAACCAGAAAAACCATCCATAAAGGAGAAGACTTTATGCTGTACGGTGTTGTCGACCAAAACATCAATGTGAGGCAGAGGGAAATCATCCTTGGGGCTTGCCCTATTCAGATCCCTATAGTCTACACACATCCGAACCTTACCATCTTTCTTCGGCTCCAGAACCACGTTGGCAACCCATTGTGGGTAAGAAGTGACAGCTAGAAAACCGGCATCAAACTGTTTCATGACCTCAGCTTTGATTTTCTCAAACATCTCTGGGCGCATTCGGCGAACTTTCTGTTTTACTGGAGGATAGTCTTCTTTAGTTGGCAAGCGGTGAACCACAACATCGGTATCCAACCCAGGCATATCTTCATAAGACCAAGCGAATATATCAACATAGTCATGCAGCATCTGAATCAAACGTTGCTTAACACTAGGCTCCAGATTCGCACCGATCTTGACCTCTTTCTTGTCTTCCTCTGTACCCAGATTTACTGATTCCACTGGCTCTTCATGGGGATGTATGACCCTCTCTTCCTGTAGTAACAATCTAGAAAGTTCAACAGGCACTTCGCAATCATCCTCACCTTCGTCCTCGGCTTGGTTGATCGGACTTTCGAAGTCATAACTGGCAGTAGCAGAGTCGTTATCAGTGGGATCCTGAGTGGATTTGGACCTGTATTATGATATGTGAGTGTGTCTAAAACAAATAGTTGTTTTGATAAAGTGCAAGATAGAAAAGAAAAACAAAGAGCGCAAAATTTGTAATGTAAGAACGTCCAATGCTTTATTGATGATATATGAAAATGACAAATAATAAGTGTTGTACCCCAAAATTTGCCCTCCCATATTCTTCAAAATTTGCCAAGTCAAAGCTTCAAAACCTCTCCAAGGGTTGCACAGTTCAAGGGCCTCCTAACAGTCAAGAACTAGGGTTTTGGTTCTGACAAAGAAAATGAAGTTTCCAAGGGTCCAATCAAGCCCCACATGCTTATAAACATTGTCAAGTATCCTCATACCAAGTTTCAAGACTTACAGCACAAAATTGCACAGTCAAAAACCCTAATTGCCCAGCAGTCAACTGCAGGGGCAAAATGGTCATTTGACAGTCAAAAGTCCAAATTTTTGGTCAACATCTCATTTTGAAGCCATAAACATCATTTGATCAATGCTTGATCATGATTCTCAAAGTATAGCTTAAAAAGTCTCAAGATGCAAAAGTTTCCATATTTGGACAGTTGAAAAAGTCAACTGTAACTTGACCAAGGCATAACTTCCACATGGATTATCATAAAAATTCCATCCAAAGCTCATTTTGAAGAGAAAGACATTTCCTACAACTCCTATTCACACTTCAAGTCCAAGAAATGCTCTCACAAAAAGTTATCAATTTCAACATTATAGGTCATTTTCAAAAGTCAACAAAAAGGGACTTTAAGTAAAAGAACATAACTTGAGATTGGTAAATCAAAATGACATTGGACCAAAGTCATTGGTTAAAGGACTTCAAGACCTTTCCAAAATGTCCAAGAACATGATCAAAGCTTAAATATTGAGCAAGATATGCCTTGTGGAAGTTGGGAAATGTTTGGATATTTTGAAAAGTCAACTTTGCTTCAAATGTCCTAAAATTGCTAATGGGCCTCTTTTTCTTCCAAGAATCATCATCCAAAGCATGTGCACGACCATTTGGCCCAAAGGTAATTTTTTCATCATTTTTATTTTATTTATTTGAATTTCTAATTGCTAGAAATTCATTTAATTAATTAAAATATGTGGAAAATACTAAACCTAAGTTTTTAAATCTTTTTATGCATGAAAAACACTCAATATTTCGTGCATGATCAGATTTGGAAAGAATCATGGTAATTGGATATGATTGGCATCAAAAACATGTGAAAAAGATTGAAAAATTATGACATGAAAATCAAATATTGATTCCATCAATTCATTGATTCTTTGGACCAAAAATTGAACCCTAATCATTCACACATATATACTCATGCAAACCCTATTCCAAGGAACCTCTAAGTTGCGCCATACATCAATAACCAAGTTTGAGTTTTTGACAAAAAATTCCAAAACTGAAAACTATCTTCCAGTGCGATTCAAGCCAAAATAATTATCCCATTACCTTCCTGAGACATCAAGAAACGTGTCTGAATAGTTTTCCACATCCCTAACGCCCAGAATTGGTGAATGGAACTCAAACTTTTTCACATTATATGCATATTCGTATTTCAATATTCAAGCATTCTCATTGCATTTTTCTTATAGATTCATACTAATTAATTGATTCTGAAGCTAACCCTATAATTTGATTGAGTTTTTGTGCATTTTACGTGATTTCACCATTGAAACAGGCTAGGGTTCTTCAAGCTTCGAATTGGGTATTTTTGAATACTGTAAAATTAGAACACCTTAATACCATGATCAAAATCAGGAAGCTTGGACGATTCTAATGCAATAGTCGCGCCCAATTTATATAGTACCATAGCCTAATCGCTATTCTTGAAAAAAGCGTATTTTGGGGGGGTTTAGAACCCCCGCTAATTCTTTTTATTTTTTCAGATACAGCAAGCCAACGAAGAAGAAGACCCTATGGCAAGCTGTGATTGGTTGATTTGAAACTAGAGCGCATTTTTTTATTTTTTATGTGTCACTGACCATGTTTCCCTTTTATTGTTTATTCGCTATACAATATACAACGCGCGTGAAGAGCTCCAGTGGCAAGGCTTGGTATTGGTAACCTCTAGGACCTGGGTTCGAACCCCAGGTCCCCCTTCCTATTTCCATATTTTTCTTCTAATCATGATTCCATGCAGTTTGTTCCTTGAAGACCACTATGCAACCTCATAATCTGCCATGCCACACGTCCCACTGCATCCATCCTATGGCCAGAATTCAAAGCATATGGTGTGCCTCAGTCAACGCAAACACACACTAGCATGAAAAGTCAATAAGGCCAAAGCTTAATGGGCCAAAAATGCTGGACTTTACCTCCAATTTGGGGACAGAACCCCACTTGGTATTGTATTTCTTTCTATTTTCTTTGTTTTATTTTTATTATTTGTTTTAATTCCATTATTTTCTTTTAATTTAATAAAAATTAATTTCACATAAAAATAATATAAAAATCAGAAAAGACAAAAATTAAATATGTTTTATTTAAATATTATCTTTTTTTTTTGTAAATAAATCTCACTAATTAATTAGATTTAAATTTAGGTTAATTTCAAATATCTTTTCTTAATAAACTTAAAAACTTGTAGAATTAGGTTTTAATTATGTTAATTACTTTTTCTTTTATTTTATCATCTCTAATAATTAATTATTTATTTTTATAAATCAAATTGCATTAATTAATTAGGCTTAATTTTAGGTAATTTTCATATTTTCTTAATAAATTAAAAATAACTAGAGTTAGGGTTAATTAACTTTTTAATTCCATTTAATTCTCATAAAAAACCATAAATACAAAAAAACCTCAAAAATCTTTTCTCTTTTATTTTATTTTAATTAATTTGTTAATATAACTTGATTTCATTAAAAAGGGTCCAACGCTCGCGCTTTCGATTTTAATTCAATTCGCGCATGTATTTATTTTCTTTTATATCTATGTAATTCTCCCAAAGCCGTGTAATTTTATGTTCTCGCACTTTACTTCTTTATTTTATGTCAAATCGGGTCCTGGATTAAATTTGGCGATATGGACCCGCGCCTTTGTAATAGTTTAGAACTTTTAATTTCCGCATTTTTTTAACTGCTAATAATTGCATGCAAGAATGAATGACTAAAATAAAATCAAAAGCGTAGATCACCCATGACATGAACAAGACAAAAATAAATGAATTCGACACACAAATCACACACCACCCCTAGGGTACGCCTCACTGTTGCCTTGCCTCGAAAGGTGATCGTCGAGTAGAGGATGTCTTAGTAAGTCCTCATGATCCGGGAACCTGGCATGAGGGTAGCTTCTAAGGTGTCTTCCCATTGCTCTGGTGATCACCATGTCCCGAACCTCGAATTGACCCGAACACCTCCAACTGTGGTGCTACCTACCTCTCAATGGTGGGATGGCACTACTTTAAAGGACGTTTACACAGACGAATTCCTTAGGGTAGGTAGACGACTCTAGATACTTGCTCTAATTTCAAACAAATTCAAAATATACTTTTCACACTGACACCTTTTCAAAAAGCTTTCGAAAGCATTTTTTCAAACATTCTTGAGGACTGATACAAGAGTCGAACTGAAATTTTCAAAGAAACTTTTTAAAACCCACAGTTGAAAAGCAAACAAACCATTTTTGAAACACAAATGAGCAAGTATCTAAGAGCCCATGGATAACCATGGATAGAAAGGGTGCTAACACCTTCCCTTTCTATAATCTACCTCCCGAACCGAGAGCAATCTCTACAAGGAATTTTTCTGTGCTTTTGTCCTTTCCATTTGGAGAAAATAAAAGACGGTGGCGACTCTTGCTTCCGCGACATTTCGCGAACCAGCGTTAAAACAGTCAGTTCCAGATCCACCGATCACAGAACTAGCGACTCTGCTGGGGAGATCTTTATAAAGTGAGGTGTACCTTAGGGTTAGTTCATAATTGTGTTTTCAATTGTACTGATTTGCTTGCTTTAAATTGTGGGACTGTCTTGGGAGTTCTATAGATCCTGACCCGGATCTGGGGGATACCTTCTTAGAAAGTAGCAACAAGGCTGTGAGGGAACTGTGCGGGGTATACTGACATGGTTGAAACAGTCTGCTACGTTGATGTGGCACTTTGGTGTGTACCGGTAACCCTTGAGTTCAGTCAAGGAGAGTACGGGGCCTCCGCGTGGTGTCGTGAAGCATCAACAGACCTTAGGAACCTTAATTGAACTATCTTGGCCTCTTTAGGGTAGTGAGATAACTGACTTTGGTGCAGTCCGAGGTTGGTTGATACTCGATACTACACTCAATTGAGGGTTGCTTTCCTGGAATATTTCGGTCGCCAGTTCAGTGGCTAAATCGAAACGATGAACAATGAAAGCAATCCCGTGATATTGGGACCCTTAGAACCCGGTTACTTCTAATAGGACAGGTTGAGCCCACCAACTTCAAGAGGGTACTACCCAGACCCCATGCTGGCCTAAACTCTAAGGGCTTGTTTTGTGTGCCTTGTGTGCCTTACATGTTTGTCTTTGTAAACATCTGTGGTGTGTTTAATCATAGCATCATGACATCATCCAGCATCATATGCATTGACTAACCATTTCAGGGGTTCGAATCTTCATCTTTGTTCTTGTTTTGTAGGACATGGAAACTGTTCGCAGAAAGACAATTCAAATCAGTCTTGTAAGGATCCCTCCTCAGCTTAAAGAGCTTATATCCAGGATTCCCGAGAGCTCTTCGTTCAGTGAGAGGCATGGAAGACTCATCAGTTTGGTCAATACCAACATTGAGGAAGATATGATAAAGGTCCTGTTCCAATTCTTTGACCCTCTGCATCACTGTTTCACTTTCTTGGATTATCAGCTGGTACCTACATTGGAGGAGTTCTCCCGGCTCCTGAAGATCCCTATCCTTGATGAACTACCCTACAACGGTACGGAAAAGGAACCCAAGCTTGAAGAGATTGCTAAAGCCTTGCACCTACAATCATCTGACCTCAAGGGACATTGGGAAGTTAGAAGTGGTATCAAAGGGTTCTTAGCCAGGTTTCTGTTTGAAAAGGCCCATGAATGTTGGAACACCCTTGACTTACAAGCTTTTGAAGAAGTGGTGGCCCTCCTTGTCTATGGTTTGGTGTTGTTCCCTAACCCAGATCAGCTTATAGATATCAGTGCTGTCCAGATCTTCATGTCCAGGAATCCTATACCTACGTTGCTGGGAGACATCCTTCACTCATGTTACACTCGAACCATGAGAAAAAGAGGTGTCCTTATGTGTTTCACTCCTCTCCTGGGAAGGTGGTTTATTTCGCACCTTCCTCAATCAGTTTTGAAGAACGAGCGGGGTTTGAGGTGGTCACAACGGTTGATGACTCTTACACATGCAGATATACATTGGTGTCCTCGGTCCAGAGAGGATGTCACTATCATTGATCGTTGCGGGGAGTACCCTAATGTTCCTTTACTTGGAATCAGAGGAGGTATTACTTACAACCCGTGCCTGGCTTGGAGACAGTTCGGTTACGCCCGGAGGGATGGTCCTCATGATATGTTAATTCCTGACATAGTTTTTGACTTCGACAACGATGCACAAGGACTTCGCCAGAGATTTATCAAAGCCTGGAGGATGCCAAGTAGGATATACAGTAAGACACTGGGGCACAAGAACTCCATCCCGTTGGAACCTTATCTCAAGTGGGTACGCGCCCGCTCCCAGAAGTTAGTAATGCCTTATCCTCATATGCTCCCAGTAATCAAAGAGCCAGTCTTGGAAGGAGAAGTGTCCTACACTATTCAGCACCCTGATATGCCCACATCCTGGGAAGAGATGCAGAAGAGCTGGATCCAGCTTAAGGAAGAACGGAATTCTCTTGAGACCAGTCTACATGCTAGTGAAAAGAAGGTCCTGGAGCTCACCCGCCTGTTACATGAGGAGAGGAATCTCAACACCTACATAGCTCCAAAGAGGATGCGTAGTGTCTTTTGGGATTGATTTGCTTTTGTATTATTTTGCCCAGGAGGCTCTGATGTACCAAACAATTATTTCCTTAATGATAACGTGTGTTCTTTTTTGTCTACAACAAATTTGAACTTTCGAACCCTTGAATGCATTGCATAAACACATATCACTCATCATGTGCATAGCAGGTTTTCTTATTTTCAGGTTGCTTACCGTTCTTCGCTGTTTATTTCAGCATCATGAATCCTGACTCATCATCAACTAAAATGTCCAGAAAGGCTCTTCAGGCGCAGAATGCGCAATTTCAGGAACTAATCATGGGTTTGGCTCAGGGCCAAGAAGAGCTGAAGGCTCTGCTCCTGAAGAAAGAGAATAAGAAGAAGAGGAGAATTGTTCTTTTTAACTCGGGCCGAAGGTTTGGCAACACTCTGCAGAATGAAGAGGCTGGTTCTTCTATAGGCAAGGGTAGTCCTCAAGAGGGAAAAGGTCCTAGTCCGGTAGTCTCCGACAACGAGACTGATTTTGATGAGGAACAATATCCTCCTGCAGAAGACAGATACAAGCAACTGGAGGACAGACTGAATGCTATGGAGATCCAACAGGTGCCTGGGCTGGATTTTGGAGATTTGGGTTTGTCTACTGGTGTGATCATTCCTCATAAGTTCAAAGCACCATCTTTCACCAAGTATGACGGGGCGTCTTGTCCCAAGTTACACCTCAGATTGTATGTGCGGAAGATTCAACCATACTCAGTGGACAAAAACTTGTGGATCCACTTCTTCCAGGAGAGTCTTTCAGGGACTCATCTCGAATGGTTCTATCAGCTGGATGGGACCAAGGTTCGTAACTGGGAGGAGTTGGCTACTGCTTTCTATAAGCAGTATCAATATAATGCCGACCTTGCCCCTACACGTACCCAACTCCAGGGTATGTCGCTAGGTTCAAGTGAAGGTTTTAAAGAGTATGCACAGAAGTGGAGGGATCTGGCTGGCAGGGTGCAGCCTCCGTTGACTGACCGGGAGTTGGTAGACATGTTCTTGGGGACCCTATCTGGGCCATTTTTCAACCATCTTATCGGTAACTCATCTGCAGGGTTTACTGATCTTATTCTGACTGGAGAGAGAATTGAGGCTGGGTTGAAGTCTGGTAAAATTCAGAAGGGTGCATCGTCGAGCTCTGAGAAGAAGCCCTTTAAAAAGGAGGCTAGTGTGGTATATGGGTCCAGAAGACAAGAGAAACCTGAGCGCCGCCAATCTGCCAACGCGGTGATGATTGCTAAGCCTGCTGCCGCTCCTCGGCAAACCAATCCACCAAGGGCTGAAAGACCTAGGAGAGAGTTCACCCGGTTGAGCATGACTCTATCACAAATCTTGCCGCAGTTGCTATCCACCAACCTAGTAACTGTCAGGGAGGCCCCAAAGGTTGTAAACACTGCTTCCCCCAAATACAATCCAAATGCCCGCTGTGCTTATCACTCCGATAGCCCGGGGCATTCCACTGATGACTGTTGGGCCTTAAGGAATAAGGTGCAAGACCTTATTGATGCAAAAGAAATACAGTTTGAAGCGCTTGAGAGGCCGAATGTGGTGACTGCTCCTATGCCCCAGCATGGAGTAAATGCTGTTGATGAAGATGTATACGCTGTTTCTGTGAATGACGTGGCTACTCCCTTAATGACTGTCAAGAGGAACCTACTGCTGGCCGGTTTATTTCCGGGTTGCAGTGAGGGTTGCCTGTTCTGTGCTGTTTCCCTATCTGGTTGTCCTTTGCTGAAGTTGGGCATCCAAAGCCTAATGGACAGCAAGGAGATTCTGTTCAAGAAATCTGTTGTTCAATTGATCCCGGTAGAAGAAGTTTTTGTGGTTACGATCTTCAATAATCCAATCAGGGCTCTCCCAAGGAAGCCTGTTCAAATCATGACTGTCGCACCTGTTGTTATTACTGTTCTGGGGCCTCTCCCCTACGAATCTGATAAAGCTGTCCCCTGGCACTATGGGGCAGACGTGTATGTGAATGGAATTAAACAGAGTTCAACACTGGCACCAGTATCAGCAATATCACTGGTCCAGCGAAGGTTACCCGCAGTGGCAGGCTCTTCTCGCCTGACATTGCACCACCCGCTGTTCGAAGACCCCTCACTATAACACCTACAAGTGTACCTGTTCCCAGTTTTGATCAAGTTGTTTCCCCTGCTGCCGAGTCATCCAATGCTCGGGGCAAAGGGATTGAAGACGAGCCTGCCCGGATGGAGGCACCAAGACCTGTAACTGCTGAGGCCTCCCAACAAGAGATGGAGGAAATTCTAAAAATAATCAAGAAGAGCGACTTTAATGTTGTCGAGCAGCTGGGGCATACGCCCTCCAAGATCTCCATGCTCTCCTTGCTCCTGTGCTCAGAGGCCCATGCTAAGGCCTTAATTTCATTTCTCAAGACGGCCCACGTGCCACAGGAGACATCTGCAGTTCAATTCACTGATTTTGTAGCAAATCTGACAGCGGACAATGGTTTGGGTTTCTCAGATGCTGACCTTACTGCCAAGGGAAGAGACCACAATGACGCCCTACATGTCTCTATCGAATGCAGGGGCACTACTCTTGCGCATGTGTTGGTGGACACTGGTTCTTCCTTGAATGTGCTACCCAAGAAGGCCTTAGACCGTTCGGATTGTGAGGGCCTGGAGCTAAAGCCTAGCAATATTATTGTCAGAGCCTTTGACGGTTCCAAGAGGATGGTTCATGGAGAGGTTGACATTCCTATTCGTGTGAGCTCTCAAGTATTCGACTCTACTTTCTATGGGATGGATATTCGTCCATCGTATTCTTGTCTACTGGGTCGACCTTGGATCCACAAAGCTGGGGCAGTGACCTCTACCTTGCACCAGAAGCTCAAGTACCCCGTCAGAGGGAAGATCGTCACTGTGCAAGGAGAGGAGGAGTATATGGTGAGCCATTTGAATTCCTTCAGATATATTGAGATGGACGGGGAGTTTATTGAAACCCCCTTTCAGCATTTCGAAGAGGTACTTCCAATTTCAGCAGCAGCAGAAAGAGGGGTCGAAGAGGATGTTCCTTTGAAGATGGCTTCCCTAAAGGATGCCCGGGCTGTGATTCAGAAAGGTGAATGTGCTAACTGGGGCAGGCTTCCTGACTTTACACAGAAACCTGACAAGTTTGGGCTGGGTTTTACTGCAGAGGGACAGAAAGCTATGCGGAAGGCAAAGACCAGAAGACCTCCTGTGCTCATTACCAATCCAGGAGTGAATGCTGTTGGGGAGGATAATGAAGTGGACGAAGCAGAGTTCAATAGCTGGATCTACCCGACAACTGATGGCGGATTGACCAATTGGATTGCGAAGGACCATACTCCTGTTACTTTTGTTACGCAGTAATAAACTTCTTTGTTTTATTATTTGTAATAAACAATTAAAACTCTATGGCCCGGTGTCTTACCCGAGGCACCGTGGTTTCATTTGTGAGGGCATATAAATTGTCATTTCATATATCATGAATAAAGATCTTGGACGTTTTCTCGTATTTCAAATCTTATGCTCCTTTTCTGTCTTTCCTTCCTTTACATATTACAAAACAGCTGTATTTACACACACTCACTCATACAGGTTTCAATCCACTCTGGATCTCACTGGTAACGACTCTGCTAGTGCCAGTTATGACTTCGAAAATCCGATCAACTTAGCCGAAGACGAAGGTGAAGATGATTGCGAAGTGTCTGGCGAGCTTGCAAGACTGATACTCCAGGAAGAGAGGGCAATTCAACCACACAAAGAGCCAGTGGAGACAATAAATCTGGGTACTGAGACAGACAGGAAAGAGGTGAAGATTGGTGCCAACCTAGAGCTCAGCGTGAAGCAACGGTTGACTCAGATGCTACACGACTATGAGGAGATCTTTGCCTGGTCCTACGAAGACATGCCCGGGTTGGATACCGATATTGTGGTCCATCACTTGCCTACTAAGGAAGACTGCCCTCCGGTTAAGCAAAAGGTCCGCCGTATGCGTCCAGAGATGTCTGAGAAGATCAAAGCCGAGGTCATGAAACAGTTTGATGCCGGTTTCCTTGCAGTAACTTCTTACCCTCAGTGGGTTGCTAATGTGGTGCCGGTACCAAAGAAGGACGGAAAGGCCAGAATGTGTGTTGATTACAGGGATCTGAATAGGGCCAGCCCTAAGGATGACTTCCCTCTACCTCACATTGATGTCCTTGTTGACAATACAGCTCAGCATAAGGTTTTCTCTTTCATGGATGGCTTTTCAGGTTACAATCAGATCAAGATGGCTCCTGAAGACATGGAAAAGACTACCTTTGTTACCCAGTAGGGCACCTTCTGCAATAAGGTCATGCCTTTTGGACTGAAAAATGCTGGGGCAACCTACCAACGTGCCATGGTTGCTTTATTTCATGACATGATCCATCATGAGATAGAAGTGTATGTTGACGACATGATCGCAAGGTCCCAGACTGAGGAAGAGCACCTAGATCATGTACAGAAATTGTTTGACAGGCTGAAGTTGTACAAGCTGAGGTTGAACCCGAACAAGTGCACCTTCGGGGTAAGATCTGGAAAGTTGCTAGGCTTCGTTGTAAGCGATAAGGGTATTCAAGTGGACCCTGCCAAGGTCAAAGCTATTCAAGAGATGCCAGTTCCAAGGACAGAGAAAGAGGTCAGAGGCTTTTTAGGACGCCTGAATTACATTGCTCGGTTCATCTCACACCTGACTGCTACATGTGAGCCAATCATCAAGCTGCTGAAGAAAGATCAGGTAGTACGTTGGAATGATGAATGTCAGGCTGATTTTGACAGAATCAAAGAGTATCTCCAAGAACCACCCATCCTTATGCCACCGGTTGAAGGGAGACATCTGATACTATACCTGACAGTACTTGACAACTCAATGGGGTGTGTGCTGGGGCAGCATGACGAGTTTGGCCGAAAAGAGCATGCCATTTATTACCTTAGCAAAAAGTTTACCGACTGTGAGACCCGATACTCACTGCTCGAGAAAACTTGCTGCGCTTTGGTATGGGCTGCTCGCCGGCTGAGACAGTATATGCTGACTCACACTACCTTGTTGATCTCAAAGATGGATCCTATAAAGTATATATTTGAAAAACCTGCTCTGTCTGGGAGAATAGCAAGATGGAAAATGATCTTGACAGAATACGACATTCAATACACAACCCAGAAAGCCATCAAAGGAAGTGTATTGGCAGACCACTTGGCACATCAGGCAGTAGACGACTATCAATCAATGAACTTCGAGTTTCCGGACGAGAGCATCATGATAGTGACTGATTGTGAAGTACCTGGACTGGATTAAGGACCTGAGGAAGGATCCCAATGGTCTATGCACTTTGACGGAGCCTCCAATGCTTTGGGTAACGGTATCGGCGCTGTAATCATATCCCCTCAAGGCACTCATACTCCACTCACTGCCCGACTATGTTTCAACTGTACCAACAACATGGCGGAGTATGAGGCGTGCATCATGGGTCTTCAAGCTGCGATCGACCTAAGGATCAAGTTTCTGAGTGTCTTCGGAGATTCCGCTCTCGTGATCAATCAGATCAAAGGAGAGTGGGATACGAAACATCCGAATCTTATTCCTTACAGAGAATGTGTGTTGACTTTGATCCCCCACTTCACGAAGATAACCTTTGAACACTTTCCGAGAGAGGAGAATCAGCTGGCGGACGCGTTAGCTACAATGTCTTCTATGTTCAAGGTCAAATGGGACAATGAGGCTCCCCGGATCATCATCTAGAAACTGGACGAACCGGCATACTGTTGTGATCTCGAGACTGAGTTGGTAACTGAGAAACCTTGGTACCATGAAGTGAAGAGGTACTTAGAAGCTCAGGAATACCCTGAAGGTGCATCTGTCAATGATAAAAAGTTTCTGAGAAGGTTCGCAGCGAAGTTCTTCCTTAGCAACGGCATTCTGTACAAACGAAACCATGATTCGACCTTACTGCGTTGTGTGGATAAAACTGAAGCAGAAAGGATCATGGAAGAGTTACATGAAGGGACCTTCGGAACACATTCCAGTGGACACACTATGGCAAAGAAAATCCTTCAGGAAGGGTATTTTTGGTCAACCATGGAAGCTGACTGCTACCAACATTCCCGGACATGCCATAAGTGCCAGATATATGCAGACAAGGTGCATGTTCCTCCAGTTCCTCTAAATGTTCTGACTGCGCCTTGGCCGTTTGCAATGTGGGGCATAGATATGATCGGTGAGATTAAACCTACAGCGTCTAATGGGCATCGCTTCATCCTGGTGGCGATTGATTACTTTATGAAGTGGGTTGAAGCGGCTTCCTACGCTACGGTAACCAAGACTGTTGTGGCACGGTTCATTCGGCACAACTTGATCTGTCGATACGGCGTCCCTGAGAGAATTATTACAGACAACGGTACCAATCTCAATAACAAGATGATCACTGAGCTCTGCGAACAGTTTAAAATACAGCACCATAACTCTTCTCCCTACAGACCAAAGATGAATGGGGCTGTAGAAGCAGCAAATAAAAACATCTAGAAAATCGTGCAGAAGATGACAGTGACTTATAAAGATTGGCACGAGATGTTACCGTTCGCTCTGCATGGGTACCGTACCTCAGCTAGGATGTCAACCGGGGAAACTCCTTTCTCCTTGGTTTATGGTATGGAGGCAGTCTTACCGATTGTAGTGCAAATACCCTCTCTCCGGATAATGAAGGATGCAAATCTGAACGAAGATGATTGGATCCATACACGACTTGATCAGTTAAACCTTATTGATGAAAAGAGACTTGCTGCTATCTGTCATGGTCAGACGTATCAGAAACGGATGATCAGGGCATTTAACAAAAAGGTCAGACCACAAGAATATCAAGTTGGAGATCTGGTAATCAAGCGAATCATCCTTCCTCAGAGTGATCCAAGGGGCAAATGGACCCCTACGTACGAAGGGCCATTTGTGGTTAAACATGTGTTCTCAGGAGGAGCCATGATTCTAACCAACATGGATGGTGACGACCTTCCTCACCCCGCCAATGCAGACATAGTAAAAAGATACTACGCATGAAAAAAGACCCGCTAGGCTGACATTCCTAGGCAAAAATTAGGGCTTCCCGGCGAACCAAAAGGGTTCGGGCAAAATGAAGGGATGAAATGAAAAAAATTTGTACACCCGGCAAGTCGAAAACCTGAAAAGGCGGCTTGGGCAAAAATGGGTATCCCGGTGGACTGAAAACCCGAAAGGGCGGTCCAGGCAAAAGTTAGGGATAAAGCGTAATACTATGTCTCATTGAATCACTTTGCATCCCGAATCCGGTATCTACATCAAGTTCAGACGGCATCGATCAGTCAGCTTCATCTTCAACCAAGGTCATCAAGTGATGAGATGCTTGGAGATATAAAGACAATAGCAGAGTTGAAACCCAGTGGGATCATTCATTTCACACAACTGTTTTATTTTCTCTTGTACAACATTTGTATAAACTCTTTTGTTCGGCGGCGTTCTTTTACTAGGACGTCAGCCTCTTGTATATAAACGCCTATTTACAGGCAATTCAAAAAATCGATACAAATATACTTTTCAGTTAAAATTGCCAATTATTTTTCCTTTTCTGTTTTGTTTTGCGAAGAACGTCCAAGGTTCAATTTGTGATATATGCATTGACAATAATTTGCTAACTCATGAATATTTGCATACGAAACAAAGGATTAATTACAGGTAGCATTAGAAACAGGGGCAATAAAGAGTTGTCTAAGCCATCTAATTGTTCTGTCCTCCAAGGTACCAAGGTAGGTTCAACTAAAGAACATAACCGGCATATCTTAATTCCCCAGAGAGTGATCCAGCAAGTCATTGCACTCTCCCCAAACAGTTACAATCAAACCTTAAGGAAGTTGGGTATCCTCCAGCAGATCTCAACATTCCCCAGCATATCATACAGACATTCCTAACAAGCATCCCCGGCAATCTTGGTCTAAAGATTGTTCCCCGGCAGTATATCAAACATTCAGTGGAGTTACTTCCCCGATTACAGTTCAAAACTTCCCCAGGAGAATCCAATCCAGTTTCCCCAGGAAAGTTGGAATCCATCTCCCCAGGCAGTAATCTTATCCCCAGTAGATTCTGGAAGCTTATCCCTCGCAGAGCACGAACGCGTCTCCCAGCTCTATTCAAAGAGTTATTTCCTTACCAGGATATAACTGGGTTATCCTCGGCCAAAAGCCACGGAAAGAGCGTCCTCGACGAAGTCTTCTTATCCCCAGCGAAGTCTATTAACACTTCCAACACAACAAGGGTATCCCCAGCAAGTTATTATCAACAACTCAACAAAGTACCTCTCTCCCCACAGAGTATTGCTTCCCAGCAAGATCGCTAGAGTACTTTTCTCCCCGTAGAGTAATCTCTTCGCCAAGTTCATTCCCCAACGGAGTTATCTTCTCCTACCGGTATTCTTGCAACTATCATCCCCAGCGGAGGCAAAATCCATTTTTCAAACATCAGCCCAGGAGTGACTTCCCGGCACCCGTCAAGGATTTATTTTCCTAAGACGAAAACATACATTCATAAATATCACATTTTCATACATTATAGCATGCATATACGCATCATATCTTACAAATCTCATTTATGTTGAGAACATCATTGCTTGATCCATATCATGCATTGCATATGACTGACCTTTACCTTTCAGGAAAGATTCAGTTAAGTTCTCAGCTATGTTCAAGACCTAGACCGGTTCAGTTAAATCGACCCTAAGATTTTACTGTTTCTTATCCAGTCAAAGGCCTTCTCTGGTTCAGTCAGATCGACCCTAAGATCTCCCTGTTTCTTATCCAGTTGAAGATTTCAAGACCTAGACCGGTTCAGATAAGTCGACCCTAAGACTTTTCTGTTTCTTATCCAGTCCAAGGCCTTCTCTGGTTCAGTCAGATCGACCCAAAGATCTCCCTGTTTCTTATCCAGTTGAAGATTTCAAGACCTAGACCGGTTCAGTTAAATCGACCCTAAGATTTTTCTGTTTCTTATCCAGTCCAAGGCCTTCTCTAGTCCAGCTAAATCGACCCCTAACAGATTTTCCTGATAAAGACTCAGTAGAAGATATCCAAGATTCTCTCAATGATTACTGTTGAGGTTGAAGTCGCCCAAGATTCTCTCAATGATTACTGTTGAGGTTGAAGTCGCCCAAGGTTCTCTCAGCGTTACTGTTGAGGTTGAAATCGCCCAAGATTCTCTCAATGATTACTGTTGAGGTTGAAGTCGCCCAAGATTCTCTCAATGATTACTGTTGAGGTTGAAGTCGCCCAAGGTTCTCTCAGCGTTACTGTTGAGGTTGAAATCGCCCAAGATTCTCTCAATGATTACTGTTGAGGTTGAAGTCGCCCAAGATTCTCTCAATGATTACTGTTGAGGTTGAAGTCGCCCAAGATTCTCTCAATGATTACTGTTGAGGTTGAAGTTGCCCAAGATTCTCTCAATGATTACTGTTGAGGTTGAAATCGTCCAAGGTTCTCTCAGCGTTCCTGTTGAGGTAGTAATCGTCCCCAGATTCTCTCAGCGTTCCTGTTGAGGTAGTAATCGCCCAAGGTCCTCTCAGCGTTCCTGTTGAGGTAGTAACCATCCCTGGTTCATTCATCACCTTTTGAAGATCCAGATTCAGCTCCTGTAACCAGTCAGGGTATACATTCATACCAAGAGTTTGAAGACCAGCTCCTGTAGCAGGTCAGGTACTCATTTTCTTCTTTGCAGGTACGCAAGTTCTCGCTAAAGAATCTCTTACGCGATCAACACCCAGATGGCATCTATAAGCCCATCCACCTTCCATCGTCTCTTAGCATGGCATCCATAAGCCCATCATCCTATCCATCAATCTCCAAATGGCATCCGTAAGCCCATTCCACCATCACACTGCTACTATGTGAGCGCAAATTTCTGGGCACTCTAGTGTTCAATCATCTTCCACCTTCGGATTACGAAAGGCACGTCAGCCAATCTGAATCCTCAGGTCTAAGAAGATTGAACAGGGGCAACTGTTGTACCCCAAAATTTGCCCTCCCATATTCTTCAAAATTTGCCAAGTCAAAGCTTCAAAACCTCTCCAAGGGTTGCACAGTTCAAGGGCCTCCTAAAAGTCAAGAACTAGGGTTTTGGTTATGACAAAGAAAATGAAGTTTCCAAGGGTCCAATCAAGCCCCACATTCTTATAAACATTTTCAAGTATCCTCATACCAAGTTTCAAGACTTACAGCACAAAATTGCACAGTCAAAAACCCTAATTGCCCAACAGTCAACTGCAGGGGCAAAATGGTCATTTGACAGTCAAAAGTCCAAATTTTTGGTCAACATCTCATTTTGAAGCCATAAACATCATTTGATCAATGCTTGATCATGATTCTCAAAGTATAGCTCAAAAAGTCTCAAGATGCAAAAGTTTCCATATTTGGACAGTTGAAAAAGTCAACTGTAACTTGACCAAGGCATAACTTCCACATGGATTATCAGAAAAATTCCATCCAAAGCTCATTTTGAAGAGAAAGACATTTCCTACAACTCCTCTTCACACTTCAAGTCCAAGAAATGCTCTCACAAAAAGTTATCAATTTCAACATTATAGGTCATTTTCAAAAGTCAACAAAAAGGGACTTTAAGTCTAAGGCCATAACTTGAGATTGGTAAATCAAAATGACATGGGACCAAAGTCATTGGTTAAAGGACTTCAAGACCTTTCCAAAATGTCCAAGAACATGATCAAAGCTTAAAAATTGAGCAAGATATGCCTTGTGGAAGTTGGGAAAGTTTTGGATATTTTGAAAAGTCAACTTTGCTTCAAATGTCCTAAAATTGCTAATGGGCCTCTTTTTCTTCCAAGAATCATCATCCAAAGCATGTGCACGACCATTTGGCCCAAAGGGAAGTTTTTCATCATTTTTATTTTATTTATTTGAATTTCTAATTGCTAGAAATTCATTTAATTAATTAAAATATGTGGAAAATACTAAACCTAAGTTTTTAAATCTTTTTATGCATGAAAAACACTCAATATTTCGTGCATGATCAGATTTGGAAAGAATCATGGTAATTGGATATGATTGGCATCAAAAACATGTGAAAAAGATTGAAAAATTATGACATGAAAATCAAATATTGATTCCATCAATTCATTGATTCTTTGGACCAAAAATTGAACCCTAATCATTCACACATATATACTCATGCAAACCCTATTCCAAGGAACCTCTAAGCTGCTCCATACATCAATAACCAAGTTTGAGTTTTTGACAAAAAATTCCAAAACTGAAAACTATCTTCCAGTGCGATTCAAGCCAAAATAATTATCCCATTACCTTCCTGAGACATCAAGAAACGTGTCTGAATAGTTTTCCACATCCCTAACGCCCAGAATTGGTGAATGGAACACAAACTTTTTCACATTATATGCATATTCGTATTTCAATATTCAAGCATTCTCATTGCATTTTTCTTATAGATTCATACTAATTAATTGATTCTGAAGCTAACCCTATAGTTTGATTGAGTTTTTGTGCATTGTACGTGATTTCACCATTGAAACAGGCTAGGGTTCTTCAAGCTTCAAATTGGGTATTTTTGAATACTGTAAAATTAGAACACCTTAATACCATGATCAAAATCAGGAAGCTTGGACGATTCTAATGCAATAGTCGCGCCCAATTTATATAGTACCATAGCCTAATCGCTATTCTTGAAAAAGGCGTATTTTGGGGGGGTTTAGAACCCCCGCTAATTCTTTTTATTTTTTCAGATACAGCAAGCCAACGAAGAAGAAGACCCTATGGCAAGCTGTGATTGGTTGATTTGAAACTAGCGCGCGTTTTTTTATTTTTTATGTGTCACTGACCATGTTTCCCTTTTATTGTTTATTCGCTATACAATATACAACGCGCGTGAAGAGCTCCAGTGGCAAGGCTTGGTATTGGTAACCTCTAGGACCTGGGTTCGAACCCCAGGTCCCCCTTCCTATTTCCATATTTTCTTCTAATCATGATTCCATGCAGTTTGTTCCTTGAAGACCACTATGCAACCTCATAATCTGCCATGCCACACGTCCCACTGCATCCATCCTATGGCCAGAATTCAAAGCATATGGTGTGCCTCAGTCAACGCAAACACACGCTAGCATGAAAAGTCAATAAGGCCAAAGCTTAATGGGCCAAAAATGCTGGACTTTACCTCCAATTTGGGGACAGAACCCCCCTTGGTATTGTATTTCTTTCTATTTTCTTTGTTTTATTTTTATTATTTGTTTTAATTCCATTATTTTCTTTTAATTTAATAAAAATTAATTTCACATAAAAATAATATAAAAATCAGAAAAGACAAAAATTAAATATGTTTTATTTAAATATTATCTTTTTTTTTGTAAATAAATCTCACTAATTAATTAGATTTAAATTTAGGTTAATTTCAAATATCTTTTCTTAATAAACTTAAAAACTTGTAGAATTAGGTTTTAATTATGTTAATTACTTTTTCTTTTATTTTATCATCTCTAATAATTAATTATTTATTTTTATAAATCAAATTGCATTAATTAATTAGGCTTAATTTTAGGTAATTTTCATATTTTCTTAATAAATTAAAAATAACTAGAGTTAGGGTTAATTAACTTTTTAATTCCATTTAATTCTCATAAAAAACCATAAATACAAAAAAACCTCAAAAATCTTTTCTCTTTTATTTTATTTTAATTAATTTGTTAATATAACTTGATTTCATTAAAAAGGGTCCAACGCCCGCGCTTTCGATTTTAATTCAATTCGCGCATGTATTTATTTTCTTTTATATCTATGTAATTCTCCCAAAGCCATGTAATTTTATGTTCTCGCACTTTACTTCTTTATTTTATGTCAAATCAGGTCCTGGATTAAATTTGGCGATGTGGACCCGCGCCTTTGTAATAGTTTAGAACTTTTAATTTCCGCATTTTTTAACAGCTAATAATTGCATGCAAGAATGAATGACTAAAATAAAAAAAAAAAGCGTAGATCACCCATGACATGAACAAGACAAAAATAAATGAATTCGACACACAAATCACACACCACCCCTAGGGTACGCCTCACTGTTGCCTTTCCTCGAAAGGTGATCGTCGAGTAGAGGATGTCTTAGTAAGTCCTCATGATCCGGGAACCTGGCATGAGGGTAGCTTCTAAGGTGTCTTCCCATTGCTCTGGTGATCACCATGTCCCGAACCTCGAATTGACCCGAACACCTCCAACGGTGGTGCTACCTACCTCTCAATGGTGGGATGGAACTACTTTAAAGGACGTTTACACAGACGAATTCCTTAGGGTAGGTAGACGACTCTAGATACTTGCTCTAATTTCAAACAAATTCAAAATATACTTTTCACACCGACACCTTTTCAAAAAGCTTTCGAAAGCATTTTTTCAAACATTCTTGAGGACTGATACAAGAGTCGAACTGAAATTTTCAAAGAAACTTTTTAAAACCCACAGTTGAAAAGCAAACAAACCATTTTTGAAACACAAATAAGCAAGTATCTAAGAGCCCATGGATAACCATGGATAGAAAGGGTGCTAACACCTTCCCTTTCTATAATCTACCTCCCGAACCGAGAGCAATCTCTACAAGGAATTTTTCTGTGCTTTTGTCCTTTCCATTTGAAGAAAATAAAAGACGGTGGCGACTCTTGCTTCCGCGACATTTCACAAACCAGCGTTAAAACAGTCAGTTCCAGATCCACCGATCACAATAAGCCCTCACAAACAAAGCCAAGGTGCCTCGGGCAAGGCACCGGGCCGTAAAGTTTCAAATTGTATGTTACAAATCTCAAAACAAAAGTTTATTATTGTGTAATAAAAGAAACGGGCACGAAGTCCTTTGATGTCCAGTTGTTCAATCCACCGTCGGTAGTCGGGTAAATCCAGTTGTCGATATCTGACTCTTCTTCATCAACCTCAATTGCATTCACTCCCTGATCATGTTTGGGCATAGGAGCAGTTATGACATTGGGTTTCTCTGGAGCGTTAAACTCAATCTCTTTAGCTTCAATCAGATCTTACACCTTATTCCTCAAGGCCCAGCAGTTGTTCATATCATGGCCCGGGCTATCGGAGTGATAGGCACATCGGGCATTTGGATTATATAGCGGAGAGGTGGTGCTGGGATTCTTCGGAGCTTCCCTCAGAGTTACCAGGTTAGTCTTCAACAATTGTAGTAAAATTTGAGATAAGGTCATACTGAGCTAAGTATACTATCTTTGCAGTCTCTCTACTCTTTGCTGATTATTGCGCTGTGGGGAAACAGTAGGTCTTGATATTACTACCGCATTAACTGCTTGGCGGCGTTCAGGTCGGTTCTAGCTCCTCGAGCTGTAAACTGCACTAGCTTCTTTCCTGAAAGGCTTCTTCTCTGTACTTGACGAAGCACCTTTATGTATCTTGCCACTTCTGATACCAGCTTCTACTCTCTCTCTAGTCATAATCAATTCAGTGAATCCAGACGATGAACTACCGATCAAATGATTGAAATACGGACCCGACAAAGTCCCAAGAAACATATCCACGAACTCCCTATCAAACAGAGGGGGTTGTACTCTTCCAGCCAGATCTCTCCATTTCTGAGCGTAGTCCTTAAAACCTTCGCTCGCACCCATAGACATACCCTGAAGTTGAGTACGCGTGGGAGCAAGGTCGGCATTATACTGGTATTGCTTGTAAAAAGCAGCAGCAAGGTCCTCCCAGTTGCAGACATTATCTCCTTCCAATTGATAGAACCATTCGAGTTGAGTCCCTGACAGACTATCTTAAAAGAAATGAACCCACAGGTTTCTATCAGCATTATAGGGTTGAATCTTTCTGACGTACGAGCGGAGGTGTAGCTTCGGGCTGGATACCCCATCGTACTTAGAAAAGACAAGAGCTTTAAACTTGTGAGGGATCACCACCCCAGATGCCAATCCCAAATCTCCAAAGTCCATACCAGGAATCTTCTGGATCTCCATTGCACTCAACCGGTCTTCAAGTTGCTTATACCTATCCTCAGCAGGAGGATACTGGTCTTCATCAAAATCAGTGTCATTATCAGAGACCACATGACTAGGCCTCTTTCCTTCCTCTTGATTCTCTCCCCCTCCAGATGAATGGGACAAATCAGCTTCCTATCGTAAATTATTCCCAAATTTGTGACCCATATTCAGCAGAACCACCCTCTTCTTCTTCTTCTTCTTGTCCTTCAGGATGAGAGTCTTCAAATCATGTTGTCCTTTTTCCAAGTTCAAGAACATCTCCTGGAATTGAGCATTCTGTGCTTGAAGAGCCTTGATGGCTTGATCATTAGGTGTTTCAGAATACATTTTATGCTGAAATAAACAGCGAAGAATATAAGAAACATGTAATGGTACCTGTAATGAGGTGTATGGTAATGGGATGCATATGAAATGATTTCAAAGACTTTGGGAGATTCAAATTTGTTAAACAAAGAAATAAACAAACTTTATTAGATTCAAACTTGTAACAATGTTTAACAATGCCTTTAAGGCGTTACAAAAGAAATAAACTGAAAAGCAAATCTAAAGTAGAAACAATAAAAGACATCAGAAATCCCATGGTCGTTTTCCCTTCGTGATGACATAATCGTTGATTGTCCTTTCATTCTCAAGCTACCTTGTAAGCTTCAAGATCTTCCTCTCCTTCTCATGATACTTCTCTCTGTAGGTATCCCTCTCCTCCTTTAGCTGGATCCAAGATCTCTTCAATGCCCCAAGATCAGTAGGAATATATGGATGGAGGACTGTATAAGGAGCCCCTTCTTCATTAGTATGCTCTATAATCACCGACAAAACAGCTTCATATGGTATCCCCAGCTTTTGAGCATGGGCCCGAACCCACTGGATATAAGGTTGCATCGAGAGAGAAGTCTTCAGTCCTAGCTCATGTGGGTCAGACCTGTTCACCTTGCCCCAGGCTCGTATAAACCTTCGGCGGTGCTCATTGACATTCCCTTCGTAGTCAAAGACAATGTCTATAAGAAGCAGCTCATGAGGACCATCTCTCCGAGCGTGTCCAAACTGTCATAAAGCCAAACAAGGATTATAGGTTATACCTCCTCTAATTCCAAGCAACGGGACATTAGGGTATTCCCCACATCGATTTATGACAGCTACTCTTTCAATATCCTTAGAACTCCAAAGAATGTCCGTATGAGCAAGGGACATGATTCTGTAAGCCCAACCTACACCTTCCTCATTCTTCAATACAGATTTGGGGAGGTGCGAAATAAACCACCTCGTCAGCATTGGTGTACAACACATAAGAGTTCCCCTTCTCCGTACAGTACGGGTATAGAGAGCATGCAGAATGTCACCTAGAAGAGTAGGCACTGGATTACGAGACATGAAGATCTTGACCGCATTCACATCTATGAAAGAATATGGATTTGGGAAGAGAACCAAGCCGTAGATGAGGAGGGCCAATATGTCTTCAAATGCTTGAAAGTCCAAACTATCCCAGAACTGTTGAGCTTGATCCATTAGAAACTTAGCCAAGAAACCTTTAACCCCGCTCTGTGTCTCCCAGTAAGATACTACATCGGCCCTTTTTAGATGTAAGGCTGAAGCAATATCCCCAGGTCTAGGAACCTCCTCCAAACCTGTGAAGGGTGTCTGCTCGAGAATAGATATGCCTAGTAAATCAGAAAACTCTTCCAAATTAGGGACTAGCTGATAATCCGGGAAGGTAAAACAATGATGCAACGGATCAAAGAACTGGAAAAGGACACTCATCATTTGCTCATCCAACTTTGAAGTAACCAAACTAAGGAGATGGCCATGTCTTCTAACAAAGGAATAAGTATCAGGAACCTTTGAGACTAACTCTCTGAGCTGAACAGGTATCTGCACGAAGTTAACTCGAATGGTATTTCTGCGCATAGAAGCAATAATCTACAAAACAGAACAAAGATGAATCCCCTTGGTCTTTGAAATGGTTAGTCTAATGAAATATGCATGCTATGTCATGATGCATGATGTCATGATAGAACACACAACAGGTATAGCAGGTATCAAACATGGTAAAGGCAAACAAGTCACACAATAGCCCTTAAATTTTAGGCTGGCATGGAGTTTAGGTAATACCCTCTTGCAGTTTAGTTGGTTCAACCTGTCCTAATAATAGTAACCGGGTTCTAGAGGTTCTCAATATCACTGACCATCCTCCATCGGTCATGGTTTCAGCTCATGCAATCTTTTCTTGCAGCCGGAACTATCTCGAGAGTATGGTTTCAATGAGTGTAGCATCGAGTATCAACCAGTTCCCAGCTCTACATCGAGACCGGCTATCTCACTACTTCCTATGGCCAAGTTGGTCAATTATAGGTTCTAAGGTCAGTTGATGCTTAATGACCCATATAGCAGCCCCGTATTCTCCTTGTTCCTCCACAAGGGATACTGGTACCAACTAATGTGCCACATCAACGTAGCTACTGCTTCAACCATATCGGTCTACGCCGTACAGTTCCCTCACAGTGTATTGCTACTTACCTAAAAGGTGTCCCCCAGATCCGGGTTAGGATCTATAGTAACTCCAATACAATGCCCACAAAAATAAAGCAATCAAATCAAACAATAGAAAACAATATGATGAACTAATCCTAAGGTATACCCCACTTATAAGTCCCCAGCAGAGTCGCCAGTTCTGTGATACGGTGGCCAGAACCGGGACTGTTTTTTAGGAATGCTGGTTTGCGTTTTGCGTTTGTGTTTGCAAAATGTCGCGGTAAGCAAGAGTCGCCACCAACTTTTATTTTATCCAACAAGGAAAGGAGAAAAGCACAGAAAAATTCCTTTTTTTGAGATTTTGAGTACGGGGGGTTGATTATAGAAAGGGAAGGTATTAGCACCCTTTCTATCCGTAGTTATCTACGGGCTCTTAGGTACTTGCTCATCATTTTCAAAATTGCTTCTTTTGTGTACTTGGGTGTTTTGAAAAGTTTTTGTTTTGACTTCGATTTAACTCTTGCTTCTGTCTTCAAGAGTGTTACGAAGTGTTTTTGAAAACTTTGTTTGAAAAAGTTTATTTGGATTGAGCAGGTACTTAAGAACTAATCTACCTACTCGGAAAAAAAAAAGAATTGTTCTATGTTCGTTTCCTTTAGACAGCGCTATCCCACTATTAGTGAGTAGGTAGCACCGTCGTTGGAGTTTGAGGGTCAATTCGAAAAGGGACGTACGGTCACTAAAGAAATGTTAGGACGTCTTAGTAATAACCCTAATGTCTTAGATCAATTATTCGAGGCAACCATTCCGAGGCAACTTTGATCTTTGAGACAAAAGGGAGACCACTAAAGTATCTTATACTCAATGACCGTTTACCGAAGGCAACCGAAGTAGAGTATACCCTAGGAGTGCGCATGTGCGAGTGATTCAATTTCAGATTTATTATCTTTGCACATTTAGGGTTTGCTAACCGTCTTAAAGTTTTACATACATTCTTGTCATGCATCCCTAATATCATACATCTAACAGTTTAATATTTGCAGAATTTAAAATGCGGAAATTAAACTACGCTATTACAAGGCTTCGGGTATTTACATAGCCAAAAACAAACCCTTAAAAATAAAGCGATAAGTGAAAATAAAAGACCTAATTAAACTATTACAACTTGTGAGCAATTACATTAATAGGATAAAAATAATAATAAAGTGCGCGCGATGAAATTAAGATCGGGAGAGAACTAGGGTTTTGACCCCTTCTAACCTAATTAAAAGAAAAATTGTTTTTGTTTGTTTTTAATTAATTTTAAGAAAAAAATTAGGTTTTTTAAGACTAAATGTACAATTAATTAGTTAATTAAATTAATTAAATAAAATAATTACATGGCCTATTTTTTGTGTTTTGGTTATTTTAAGAAAAATAAAATATAATTAAGTTAGAAATAAAACCCTAATTGTTCTAATTAATTTTAATTTATTTACAAAATAATTAAAATTACCTAAAATTAAATAACCTATTTAAATCAATTAATTTTTGTGTAAAAAAAAATAAAACTAAATTTAATTGGGTGAAAAACATTATTTTTGTGATTTTTTTTTATAAAAAGAATAATTAATTTGTTAGTAAAAATAAATAAGTAAATTAAATAAGAAAAATAAAAGAATAGAGAAAAGAAAGTTGGGCCTGAAAAGCATTTTGGGGAGGTGTGGATAGCCAAGTCTGGGCCCAAAACAAAGTTGTTCACGTTGACTTGCACGATCACATGCTTTGCATTGACTAGGCTTCGTGATGCTCCTTCATTGATGGCCTTTGGATCTGGCCCTCTGGCCACTTGGCAGGTTGGATAATGAGGTCATATGGTGGACCTTGGCCTTATGTGCACGCTGGATTACCTGAAAGAAAATAATATGAAGAAATTGGGGGACCTGGGATTCGAACCCAGGCCCCAAGGCATTTTCTAATGACTGGCTACCAACTGTGCTAGTTGTTCTGTTTGTATATAAAATGAATAATAATGATAATATATAATAATGTGAACAAGGGCGCCAAAATTCAAATAGGCCAATCCTATGGTGCCAGCTAGTCATCTTCTTCCTTTCTCCTTTGGTAAAAGTCCCAGACTTTTACCTACGGACGTTTGTCCGTCACTACAAACTGGGCTCCTTCCAAAATCCTCCATAAACAATATAAATGACATCTAATGCCATGGATCAAATCGTCTTGTCATCCTGAACATCATGGTACCCTTTATGGGGGCTAATTTTGCCTGCACACAAAAAACCTAAAACGAAACCACAAACCCTAACAATGGCAATTCTTGATTCAGTCCATAAAAATGCAATTGGATGATATGGATAGCTTGCAAATGTTCCAAGGATTAAGAATATATAATTATTTTGTGCTATAAGTGACAGAATGATGCAATTTGATTTCAAAAATAACTCAATATCTTGGATGACTTACAGTGGTATTCAGGGCCTGAGAGTGCTTGTTCTTGATTGGTTTTGCTTGCTGGGGATCCCAAGGAAGCGATTGGGATGGTCAGGAGGCTTTGAAATTGCCTGGAACAATGAAATCGTGTCAGCACTTTGTTGTGATTTTTTGATGTTTTGTTCTTGTTCTCACGCCTCTTTTTAGCCTTTCTTTGGGTCTGCAAATACTCCCTATGTACTGAGGAGTGAATTAGGGTTGCCAATATGATCACAATCTTCCTCCATTATTGCTTTTGATTTGGATTTAATACACTTGAAAATCTTTCTAAAAATAGACAAACTCAATCTTTTTATCCACACCAAGCCTTTACACGAATTCAATCTCATGCTAGCTGGATATAGGACCTGAATCATGTGCAAAATCTTGAGATTTCAATGTTTTGGATTTTCTCATGATTTGTTTTGATTAAAATTGATTTAATTCAAATAAAAATCAAAACAAATAATAAAAACAAGATAATGACAAGTGGAAAAGGCTAGGGCTCGTGGACCATGGTGCCAACTCAAAACAAGTCCAAAAGATTAGGCCCATTTACCAAAAATTGCAAATTGAGGCATAGTTGACTTTTGACAATTTTGCAAAAAGGGTCAACTTCACCAATGCATAACTTCCACAATTTTCACTCTTTGAATGTGTTCTTGGACTTTTTATAAAATTGAGATGTCCTCTAAGAAACCCCTTTGGTCTCATCTCAATTTGGTGTTCCGTGTTCATGTATGAAGCTTTGACAAAAAAGGTGTTTTTGTTGACTTTTCAAAATGACCTATAATGTCCAAATTCATAACTTCTTGTGAGTGCATATTTTGAACTTGGGAGCTGAAGATGAATTGTAGGGAATTTCATTCTCTTCAAAATGAGATTTGGATGGGTCATTTCTCATAAAATATGAGAAAGTGAGTGATGCCTGGTCAAAGTTGAGTTGACTTTTCCTGGAAAACGCTAATTTAGCAATTTTTGGTTCTTGATGAATTATGAGCAATCCTTGATGAATCATGATCAATCCTTGATCAAATGATGAAATACTTCAAAATGAGGATTTTGACCAAAAATATTGAAGTCTGACTGTATTTAGGCCACAGTTGACTTATGCCCTGGCACAGTCGATTTTCAGGCCTTTGAGCAGTTCACTGAGCAAACTTCCTCTACAAGGCTTGAAACTTGACATGGATGATCTTGAGAGAATATTAGGACAATGGTGAGAATTTGGGATCCCTTGGGCTCAAGTATCTTGATGCAACATGAAACCCTAATTTGAGGTAGACTGCTTTAGGAGGGAGCTTGTCTGGTCAACCCTTGGACTACCTTGAGAAACTTGAGGATCTTTCTTGAAATGTTCTGAGAAATATGGGAGGGAAAATTTTGGGGTACAACAATCCCCAGCCGAGGTTATTTCTCCAAATCAGCAGATCTTCTGGCAGAGTACCTCTCTTCCCCACATAGTCATTCTCTCGCCAGTTTATTCTCCAGCAGGGTTATTCTCCCGCCAATTTATTCTCAATTCATCTTCGGTCGTTACCCCCAGCGAGAACAAAGAACTCAACTCCTCGTATTCTCCAGCAGCAGTCCGAGATTTATTTTCCCTAGCTAAAGAATATCATAAAAACATTGCATATCCATACATCATGACATGCGCATACGCATCATACAGTGCAGTCTCATTTACTTTGAGAGCATCATTACTCTATACATGTCATAAATCATGACATTACATACGACTAACTCTTTACCTTTCAGGGAAAGATACAATCAAATTCTCACAAGTTTCTCTGGTTCAGTCAAATTGGTGCTAAGATTTATGTTCTAGTAAGCTATGAAGCTCGGATCCGACCGGATAATATCTTGATTTCTCCATCATACGGTGAAGCCCGGAGAACGTCCGGATAACAGTACCAAAATACTATGAAGCTTGGAGTCGACTAGATAGTGGTATATCCCAAATTCAAAGCTATGAAGCCCAGATTCGACCGGAAAATAGTTAAATCCCCAGCAAGATACTGTGAAGCCTGTAAATCGACCAGATAGCAGTACAAAACACCATGAAGCCTGGAGTCAACCAGATAGTGGTATATCATAAACACAAGCGGTGAAGCCCGGAAATCGACTGGAAAACAGCTTAACAAGGTATTGTGAAGCCTGAAAATCGACCAGATAACAGTACAAGACATCATGAAGCCTGGATTCGACCAGATAATGGTATAAGACACCGTGAAGCCTGGATTTCGACCAGATAGAGGCAAAAGACACTGAAGCCTGGAATCGACCAGATAACAGTATAAGATACTGCGAAGCTTGGATTTCGACCAAATGGCAGTTTACCCGGCCAATTACTATGAAGCCCGGAAATCAACCGGATATTAGTAGGCCTTAAAATCTAATGGAAGCTCGGATGCGAATGGATAATCACTTGATTTCTTATGAAGCCTGGAACACGACCAGATAAGAAGTAAGAAGTTGCGAAGCCTGGATTACAACTGGATAGCGGCAAAGGACTGAAGCCTGGAATGACCAGATAACAGTATAAGACACTATGAAGCTTAGATTTTGACCAAATAACAGTTTACCCGGCCAACTTGAAACTTGACATGGATGATCTTGAGAGCATATTAGGACAATGGTGAGCATTTGGGATCCCTTGGGCTCAAGTATCTTGATGCAACATGAAACACTAATTTGAGGTAGACTGCTTTAGGAGGGAGCTTGTCTGGTCAACCCTTGGACTACCTTGAGCAACTTGAGGATCTTTCTTGAAATGTTCTGAGAAATATGGGAGGGGGAAATTTTGGGGTACAACAATCCCCAGCCGAGGTTATTTCTCTAAATCAGCAGATCTTCTGGCATAGTACCTCTCTTCCCGACAGAGTCATTCTCTCGCCAGTTTATTCTCCAGCAGGGTTATTCTCCCGCCAATTTATTCTCAATTCATCTTTGGTCGTTACCCCTAGCGAGAACAAAGAACTCAACTCCTTGTATTCTCCAGCAGCAGTCCGGGATTTATTTTCCCTAGCTAAAGAATATCATAAAAACATTGCATATCCATACATCATGACATACTCATATGCATCATACAGCGCAATATCATTTATTTTGAGAGCATCATTACTCTATACATGTCATAAATCATGACATTACATACGACTAACTCTTTACCTTTCAGGGAAAGATACAATCAAATTCTCACAAGTTTCTCTGGTTCAGTCAAATCAGTGCTAAGATTTCTGTTCCAGTTCAAGCTATGAAGCTCGGATCTGACCAGATAATATCTTGATTTCTCCATCATACTGTGAAGCTCAGAGAATGTCTGGATAACAGTACCAAAATACTATGAAGCCTGGAGTCGACTAGATAGTGGTATATCCCAAATTCAAAGCTATGAAGCCCGGATTCGACTGGAAAATAGTTAAATCCCGGCAAGATATTGTGAAGCCTGGAAATCAACCAGATAGCAGTACAAAACACCATGATGCCTGGATTCGACCAGATAGTGGTATATCATAAACACAAGCGGTGAAGCCCGGAAATCGACCGGAAAAAAACTTAACAAGGTATTATGAAGCCTGGAAATCGACCAGATAACAGTACAAGACACCATGAAGCCTGGATTCGACCAGATAATGGTATAAGACATCGTGAAGCCTGGATTTCGACCAGATAGCGGCAAAAGACACTGAAGCCTGGAATCGACCAGATAACAGTATAAGACACTACGAAGCTTGGATTTCGACCAAATAGCAGTTTACCCGACCAATTACTATGAAGCCCAGAAATTGACCAGATATTAGTAGGCCTTAAAATCTAATGGAAACCCGGATGCGACCGGATAACCACTTGATTTCTTCTGAAGCCTGGAACACGACCAGATAAGAAGTAAGAAGTTGTGAAGCCTAGATTACAACCGGATAGCGACAAAGGACTGAAGCCTGGAATCAACCAGATAACAGTATAAGACACTGTGAAGCTTGGATTTCGACCAAATAACAGTTTACCCGGCCAATTATTAAGAAGCCAGGAATCGACCGGATATTAGTATGCCTTAAATTCAAGTTGAAGCCTGGATGCAATCGGATAACAACTTAATTCCTTCTGAAGCTTGGAGTACGACCAGATAAGAAGTGAGAAATTGCGAAGCCTGGAGAACGACCAGATAACATGTTTAATCTCATCCCCCCAGTAAGTCACTGTAAAGCCTGGAGCACGACCAGATAGCAGTCGGTCTTATTTTCCTCAGCAAATCATTGTAAAGCCTGGAACACGACTAGATAGCAGTTTATTTTCACCTCCCCGAATAAGAGATGATTCCCCAGTAGAATAACGAACGACTGAAGCTCCTAAAATTCTACTTCTACCAAGACAGAGACCAGCATTCCTCGGTGTAGTCCTCCTCAACAACAGGTATACGGGCTCTCGCAAAGGAATCTCTTATGCGATCGACACTTCTTCTGATGGCATCTTTAAGCCCATCTTTCTACATAGACCTCCAAATGGAATCTATAAGCCCATTCCCAAAATACCAAGGCCAGTACCACTTCATGCGAGTGCAATTTTTTGGGCACTCTGGTGTTCAATCATCTTCCACCTTCGGATCACGAAAGGCGAGCAAGCCAATCTACATCCTCAGGTTTAAGAAGATTGAACAGGGGCAGTTTTTGTACCCCAAAATGTACCCTCACATATTTCTCAATACATTTAAAGTGAGGTCCTCAAATTGCTCAAGGAAGTCCAAGGGTTGACCAGACAAACTCTCTCCTAAGACAGTCTACCTCAAACTAGGGTTTCATCAAGATACTTGAGTCCAAAGGATCCCAAATGCTCACTATTATCCTAATATGTTCTCAAGATCATCCATGTCAAGTTTCAAGCCTTGTAGAGGAAGTTTGCTCAATCAATTGCTCAAAGGCCTGAAAGTCGAATGTGCTAGGGAAAAAGTTAATTGTGGTCCACATACAGTCAAACTTCAAGATTTTTGGTCAACATCCTTATTTTGAAGCATTATTCATCATTTGATCAAGGTTTGATCATGATTCCTCAAGGATTGCTCACAATTCATCAAAACCCAAAAGTTGCTAAATTAGGGTTTTGTAGGAAAAGTCAACTCAACTTTGACCAAGCATAACTTTCTCATACTTTATCAAAAATGACCCATCGAAAGCTCATTATGAAGAGAATGCAATGCCCTACAATTCAACTTCAGCTCCCAAGTTCAAAATATGCACTCACAAGAAGATATAAATTTGGACATTATAGGTCATTTTGAAAAGTCAACAAAAACACCTTTTTTGTCAAAGCTCCATACATGAACATGGAAGACTCAATTGAGATGAGGCCAAAAGGTTTACTTAGAGGACATATTAAGATTTCTAAAAAGTCCAAGAACATATCTCTAAGGTCAAAAGTGAAGGAGTTATGCATTGGCAAAGTTGACCTTTTTTGCAAAATTGCCAAAAGTCAAATGTGGCCAAATTTGGGATTTTTGCTAAATGGGTCCAACTTTTTATGCTTGCATTGAGTTTGTAACATGATCCACGACCCATGATCCTTCCCACTTGTCTTTATCTTATTTACATCATTTATTTTTATTTTTATTTCAATTAAATTAAATAAAATCAAAATAAAATCATGAAAATGTCAAAACTAATCAAAGCTTGAGATTTTGTGCATGTTTGGGTCTCTTATACAGCTGGAAGAAGAATCAAATCGTGAAAGCTTCATTTGGACACAAAAAGATTGGATTTGGCTTGATTTGGAAAGATTTACATAAAAATCAAATCATGATTCAATCATCTTAATTGAGAAAGATTTGAAGCAAGTTTGTAACCTAATTCATTCTTGGGTACATATAGAACATTGGCAGACCAAAAGCAGAGGGAGGGGAGGCGTGAAAAGAGAAGAACAAATCTCAAAATTTCTTAGAAAAGTGGCAATCTGATTTCCTAGTTCCAGGCTTCCACACGCTATTCCAGGCACACCACTCGTTTGCTGGACATCCAAGGACCCTATTCCAATCACTAGCAAGCCTCATAACATCCAAAAACACGTTGTAAGTATCTCACGACATTCATACCTTTTTGAAATCGAATATCACAATTCTGGCATTTGTAGCATGATTTCTTTGCATATTATTGCTCCTTGAATCATTTGCAAACTAATGGTTATGTTCAATTGCATTTTCATTAACTGTAAAGCAAGATGCCATAGTTAGGGTTCTTGGCTCGTTTTTGGGGTTTTTTGTTACAGGTACAATTGGCCATGGACAAGGGTACCATGATGCTCGTGAGGTTGCCACGAGTTGATTGGTACCATTGTTGGGCATTTATCTTGTTTGTATGAGATTTTGGAGAAGCGCAGGCTTATACCTATGCCCAGATGACTGTAGGTAAAAGTCAGGACTTTTAGCAACGGAGGGAGGAAGAAGAAGGGTTGCGTGGCAGGCGCTGACTGGCCCATTCAAAAATTCGCGTGTTTTGATATATTATTTTGTTTTTCCAATATAATGTTTGTTTGTTGTCCTTTGTACAAATAAGCACGCTACCTCAGATGGTCATCAGGCGTTTGGAAAAGCCAAAGGGCCTGGGTTCGATCCCCAGGTCCCCATATTATTTCATAATATTTTTTCTTGCATAATCAGGCACACGTGCATAAAAGGAGACCACCATGAGTCATCAGCTTTCAACCATTGGATCCATAGCAAGCCAAATCCAAGGCTTCTCACATGAGGGCCTATCATGGGCGTGAGTCAAGCCAATGCACAGGATTTGAAAAAGTCAATGAAGGCCAGAAACTGTTGGGCCTAGAAGTCAGATTAACACCCCTTCCATTGCTACTAAACCATGCCCATCTCTTTTTCTTTTATATTTTTCTTTTATTTATTTATTTTGTTTAAATTATTTTCTAACACAAAATTAATTCTTTTTTGCAACAAAATCATAAAATCAACTTCATCAAACTAGAATTTAGGTTTTTATTTATTTTTTCAAAATTAATTTAATATTAGTTTAATTTAATTTTAGAGTAATTCTAACCTTTTGTAAATAATTTAAAATCAATTAGAAAATTAGGTTTTGTTCTTAAATTTTATTTCTCAATAAAACAAAATACAAAAATAGGTCAATTAATTATTTTTCTTAATTTTAATTAATTAGTAATTAGGTTTGTGTTTATTTAATTAAAACCTTATTTTCTCAAAATAACACAAAAACACAAAAATATGATTTTTCTTTCAATTAGGTTTAGACGGGGTCAAAACCCTAATTTATCTCGTTCTCGATTCATCGCGCGCATTTATTATTCTTACGATATTAATGTAACTGCTCACAGTATGTAATAGTTTAATTAGGATTTTCTTTTATTTATCATTTTACGGGTTTTAGGCTATGTAATTAATCCCCCTCCCTGAAGCCTTGTAATAGCGTAGTTTTATTTCTCGCATTTTAATTTTCGCAAATATTAACTGTTAGATGTATGATAATAGGATTGCATGACAAGACTGTATGTTAATTTTAAAATGGTTAGCAAACTCTAAATGTGCAAAGATAATAACTGAAATCAAATCACTCGCACATGCACACTCCTAGGGTATACTCTCACTTTGGTTGCCTTCGGTAAACGATCATTAAGTATAGGGTGTTTTAGTGGTCACCCTCTTGTCTAAACAAAGATCAAATGTCCTGTTCAGAAATGTTTCCTCAGAAATGTTGCCTCAAATATGGTCTTAAGACACTAGGGTTATTACTAAGACGTCCTAACATTGCTTTAGTGATCGTACGCCCCTTTCGAATTGACCCTTACAAATCCAACTAAGATGCTACCTACTTCTCAATAGTAGGATAACGCTATCTAAAGGAAACAAGAACATAAACATTCTTTTTTCGAGTAGGTAGATGTTAGTAGGTACTTGCTCAAAATAAACTTTTTCACACTTACACTCTTTTCAAACAAAGTTTTCAAAAAACACTTCGTAACACTCTTGAGAACTGATACAAGGGTTAAAACGAAGTAAAACAAAAACTTTTCAAAACATACGAACACGGAAGCAATTTTTAAAAATGATGAGCAAGTACCTAAGAGCCCGTAGAAAACTAGGGATAGAAAGGGTTTTAATACCTTCCCTTTCTATAATCTACCCCCTGTACTCAAAATCTCGAAAAAAGGAATTTTTCTGTGCTTTTGTCCTTTCCAGTTGGATAAAATAAAAGTCGGTGGCGACTCTTGCTTACCGAGACATTTTGTGAACACAAACGCAAAACACAAATCAGCATTTTCCTAAAACAGTCTGGTTCTGCCACCGTATCACACAACGGTACGGAAAGAGACCCAAAGCCAAAAGAGATTTCTCAAGTTCTACACTTGCACTCATCTGATGTCACAACTCATTGGGAAACAAGGAGTGGTGTCAAAGGTTTCCTAGCAAAGTTCTTGTTTGAGAAAGCCCAAAATTGTTGGAATTCTTTGGACCTACTAGATTTTGAGGAAATTGTGGCTCTCCTCATCTATGGGATGGTTTTGTTTCCAAACCCTGGTCAACTCATAGATGTGAACACCGTCAAAATCTTCATATCTCGCAACCCGGTGCCTACATTGCCGGGGGATATCCTACACTCTTTTCACACTCGCTCAATGAGGAAAAGAGGTGTCCTTATATGTTGCAATCCTCTCTTGGCAAGATGGTTTATTTCGCATCTTCCCCAATTTGTATTAAAGAACGAGCAAGGTTCAAGGTGGTCACAAAGGTTGATGACACTCAAAAATTCAGACATTCATTGGTGCTCCCGATCCATAGAGAATGTTACTATTGTTGACCGTTGTGGAGAATTCCCTAATGTCCCTTTACTTGGCATCAGGGGAGGTATCACCTACAACCCCTTCTTAGCTTTAAGACAGTTTGGTTACACCCTAAGGGATGGCCCGCATGAGATGTTGATTCAAGGTTTGGTATTTTACTACGACAACAACGATCAAGGCCTTCGCCAGAGATTTATCGGAGCTTGGAGAATGTTAAACAAGGTAGATAGCAAGACTTTTGGGCACAAGAATTCCATCCCTCTTGAGCCTTACCTCAAATGGGTACGAGCTCGTGCTCAAAGTCTGATAATGCCTTACCCTTCCATTCTCCCGGTAATTATTGAGTCTGTCATGGAAGGAGATGTTCCATACACTATTCTACATCCTGACATGCCCACCTCTCTTGAAGACTTACAAAGATATTGGATACAACTCAAGGGGGAGAGAGATACTTTTGAAGCCCAATTCTACGCAAGCGAGAAGAAGGTTTTGGAACTCACTAGGCTACTTCATGAGGAGCAGACTCTGAATGCCTACATTGCACCAAAGAGGATGTGTATTACCTTTCTATCTTAGAGTTTCTTGTATTTGCTTTTCCCAAGAAGGCATTGATGTACTCAAAACTTTAAATTGTTAATATAACGTGTGTTTCCTTTTTGTCTAAAACAAATTTGAATTTTAAAATCCTTGAAATTATTGCATACGCATTTACCATTCATCATAACATAAACAAGTTTCTTGCAACAAGTCTCCTCATCTATCCACTGTTTATTTCAGTAAGATGGATCTCGAGCAAACGGTGAAGGACCTCCAAGCTTAGAATGCACAGTTCCAACAGTTATTCTTAACTCTGGACAAAGGATAAGAAGAGTTGAAGACCTTGTTGGTTGAGGAAAATAAAAAGAAGACGAAGAAGATAACCAGAATTCTGAACATGGGAAGAAGATTCCAAGGGCAGACAAGAAGGGCCTTAGACTTTGCAACGACATCCGGCGAGAAAGACAATCAAGATGGAAAGGGCAAGGAAACGGTTGTTCAATCTATTTCAGAAGAGGGAGAGGAAGAAGAAGAATATACGGAAGAACAATACCCTCTGGCCGGCAACAAGTATAAGCATCTAGAAGAATGGTTGAGTGCAATGGAAATCCAAAAGTGCTTGGATTGGACTTTGAGGAGTTAGGACTGGTATCAGGAATTGTCATTCCTCTAAAAATCAAAGCACTTGCGTTTGCCAAATATGACGGAGTTTCATGCCCCAAAATGCATCTCCGGTCCTATGTAAGGAAAATCCAGCCCCATACCGCTGACAAAGATTTATGGGTACACTTCTTCCAAGACAGTTTGTCTGGAAATCAACTTGATTGGTTTTATTAGTTAGAAAGATCCAATGTTCATAACTGGGAAGATATTGTTGTAGCCTTTTACAAACTATGGTACGGTGGGAGAACTGACTTGGTGTTTTATGTTTGTGTTCGCAAATGTTTCGGTTTAGCAAGAGTCGCCACCGACTTTTTATTTTATCCAAATGAAAGGTCAAAAAGCACAGGAAAGACCTTTGAGATATTTTCTTGGGTTCAGGGGGTAGATTATGATAAGGGAAGGTGCAAGCACCCTTTTCATCCATGGTTATCCATGGGCTCTTAGTTACTTGTTTAGATCACTTGCTTTTGCTTTTCAATTGTTTGAAATGGTGCTTTGTGTGTGGTTTTTTGAAAATGCTTTGAAAAGAGGCCATCATTGTGGCAACCTTTGTAATGATTCTTGTTTGAATATATACAAAGGTGTTTCTCTTTTTGAAAAGATATTTCAATGTTTGAAAGCTTGTTTTTTGGGAAATGTTTTGAAATTTGTGAGGCGTATTTGAAAATAGCAAGGATGTTTTGCAAGTTTTGATCAAGTAACTAAGAGTTGTCTACCCTATTTTACTCAAAGATCTTTCCTATATGTTTTTAACCCTTATGACAGTGTTGTTTTACCATTGCATTTGGTAAACAACCTTGTATTTAGATGTTAAACGGGACGGGCGTGGGTCATCGTATGACCATGATAGCAATATTGCTAAGTATTTTAGCAAATTTTCTGAGGGACTAGATCATTTTGTATAGGCAACCTTTTGATAGCGTCATCGAGGGACTATGATCTTTTGTTTTGTTTTTGTTTTGCCAAAGTACTCAACATGCATAACATGGCCCTTTTAAAGGCAACAAGTGGATGAAACACTAGGGGTGTGTGAGTGCAAATGTGTTTTATTGCATGCATGATTTTATCTTGAATTAGGATTTTCTATTTCATTGATTTTATCTTGCCACACATATCCTAATTACTAGCATTTACATTTGAAAGCAATAAAAATGCGGAAATGTAAAATCCTACGCTATTATAATATTTAGGGGGTGGGGGATACACACTTGTACATGGGGATGGTTCAACGAGAAAAATAGATTAAAAAAATAACAAGGGGAAGAAAAAGAGAAAGAGAGAGAGGGCTAGCGCGCTGCTGAGAGGAAGTCAGAAGTTCTGACCCAGGCCTGCTGCAGGATATCAACCTGTTAGTGAAAATGTATGAGTCAGAACTTCTGACTCTGGTGCCCTGCAAAACAGAAACCGGTTAGTGGGAAGGTCAGAAGTTCTGACTCCCATGCGCTGCAAGACAGAAGTTTGTTAGTGGGGAAGTCAGAAGTTCTAACCCTACTGGAAGCACAATAATTTTCAGAAGTTCTGATATTATTAATAGCAAAACAGGCCTCAGAAGTGCTAGCGTCAAAGTCAGAGTTTGGTTTCCCCCTGTGCTAGTCACAACACCTGCAATTTTATTATATTTCCACAAAACAGAAGGCATGCTTAGGACAGTCTCAGCAGGTGTCATAGCATTTCAGAAGACAGAACCAAAAAGGTCACAGGCAGGTTCTACACTGATCCACTTCCTACTTAAGCATTCAGAGGCATGAAAATCCTCAGAACACGTACAACAGCAACATGGTATCTACATTGTGTTTATTGAGCATGCAAAGCTGATGATGCTTAGCAGCATGATGAGAGTCAGCGGGTGCTTACCTTGCTGTTGGAAGAAAATCTGTGAATTAGAGCTAGCTTTAGCTCTGATGGTATCCTGGACAAGTTCTTTTTAGAATGGGTGGATGGAGAAGATATATGTATGTATGGTCAGAAACTGTATGGGCGTTCTCTAGTCAGGAAGCAAATTGGGTATCAATGAAGTTTGGAGGCAGGGAGTTCAAAGTTATGAAACACTAGGAATTTTGGCAGAGTTTCACAATGTTTTCTTGCTAGAGTTTTATGTTCCTCTTCTAGCAATTTTTTCCTGGATTTTTTTTACCACCCTTTTAATGGACAATGGTGTCCTATTTATAGGCAAGGCTTTGTGAATTTTTAAACGTTAAATGGCGCCAATACTATGCAGTAGGGGTTAACTTGTTCTTGAAGGAAGATCATGAAAAGTTGTGATGATGGACAGCTTTTCAGCCTAGGTTGGAACAGTAAGCGAGGATTAAGGGGAAGTGACACCCATAGGCGAAAAGTGGCGCATAGATCCATGCCTAAGCCTACACGAGGGTGTTACCATGCCACACGTGGAGAGACCCCTTGGATGATTGCTCAAAAGTGGTTGTGAGCATTAATGAGCATTAAATGGTGATGAGATTTGTCAAAATCAGAAATCTTGTAATAGGAGATTTTACATCATTACCTAAAACCTGAGCCAACAGTTCTGCTTCACCAAAAACAATGTAAACCAAGCTCTGACTTTGGCCTCTTGCTGCCTCAGCAAATTCTGAGAGTTTTCCAGACTTTCCAGTATACTCCTTTGATCTCCCTCTGAAAACTCTGGACTTAGTGATTCTGCTTCAGTATTTTACCCAATCTGCTGATCCAATTACCTTCTGATCCCAGTATGTTCTGAAGGAGTTTCAGGCTTTGTTGCCTTCTTTGCATTTCTCTACCAAACTCTGGTTGAACTTGCATAACTGCTGAAAGAGCCATGTTCTGACTGAATGTTATATGTTGAGCCAAGTTTGCAACTTCTGACCGTTTCTGCCTGGAGGTTGGTTCAGAAGTTTTGAAGTGCCATTTTTTCTTAAACACTTTTTTTTTTAGAAAAAATTCTAAGTATTTAGAATTTAACTTTTTCAAGGTAAATTTTTTTACTTTTGAGCTTGCCAATGACCATTTTGCTCTTGTAAATGGTTTACTTGGAAAGGAATGATAATTCAGGGCTTGGATTTGTTTAAGAGAAACTCTGAGAATTCAGGATGAATTCCTGAAGGATGAGAGGGAAAATTTTGGGGTACAACAGCTGCCCCTGTTCAATCTTGTTGAACCTGAAGAGTTAGATTGGCGAGTTTGCCTTTCGTGACTCGAAGGTAAAAGAGGATTGGACACTAGAGTGCCCGTAAATTTGCACTCGTCAAAATTTAGTTGAGGGAATGGGCTTAAAGATGCCATTTTAGAGATGTGATTGAGTCTCGCCGGAGATGGGCTTAAAGATGCCATCCAAGAATGTTGATCGCATAAGAGATTCCTCTGCGAGATCCCGTATGCCTGTTATTGAGGAGAACTACGCTGGGGAATGCTGGTCTCTGTCGTGGTAGAAATAGAACTTCAGTCGTCTGTTATTCTACCGGGGATTCATCTCTCGGTTGAGGAGGTGACAGTGAACTGCTATCTGGTCAACATCCAGGCTTCATAGTTTTTACTTCTTATCTGGTCAACATCCAGGCTTCAGAAGGAAATTAAGTGGTTATCCGGTCGCCTCCGGTTTTCCCTTTGATTTTGGGGCCTACTAATATCCAGTTGGATCCGGGCTTCAAAGTAATTGGCCGAGTAAACTGTTATTTGGTCAACATACAAGCTTCATAGTGTACCTTACTGTTATCTAGTCAATGTCCAGGCTTCACAGTCTTGTATTTCTATCTGGTCAACATCCAGGCTTCACAGTACTTTTCTTCCTATCTGGTCAACGTCCAGTCTTCAGAAGAATTTGCAGGGGATTAAACCATATTTCGGTCGATCTCCGGGCTTCAGTATAATCAAGATAAAATCTGGTTGGATCCAGGCTTCATGACTGGAATAGGAATTTGCCCCTTGATTAGAATAAGCAAACAAGAGAGCATCAGTGTCTGAAGCATCTCTAAGCCGTTTTCTAAGCTTTGAGTACCTGTCTTAGGTAGCTATCAATTTCATCCTGAAAAGGGTAGAATGTTAGCTGAAACACAAAGTTATGTTGCATGAAATGTATGATGCAATATATATATTTTGTCAATGCTCATGATTTATGAATGTAATGTATGCGCATGTAAGCTGATTAGCTGTCTTGCTGAGGAAAATAAATCCTGGATAGCTGGAGATAATAAAATCTTCGACTACTGTCGGGGAAAATAAATCCATGACCACTGTTGGAGATTCAAGATTTTTGACAACCTCTGTGGGGAGAATCCATACTGCTGGGGAGATCAGGAGTTTGGGTTGTATGCCAATCTACTGGGGACTTCAAGAGTGAGGATCTTCGCTCTGTTGGGGGTATCAGGAAAACTGAATAGTTTCTGTTGGGGATCAGCATATCAAAGTTTCTTCTCCGCTGGGGATCTTAATGACGTGCTGATTTGATCGTGGTGACTTCATTGGGGAAGAATAACTCCTTGGGGAATTATCTGGTTTTAAAGCGACTCTTCAGGGACCATGGAGGAAACTGGATGGTCTCCACTGGTATTCAAAGGCTGAAGGTTTGATTCCGTTGGGGAAGGAAGTTTCATCTTCAATGAGAGTTTTCAGCTCAAAGTTTTGCTCTGCTGGGGATTGGGAATTTGAAAACTCAGCTCCGATGGGGATTCTTGAAACTTAACTCCGCTGGAGATAGGTATTTCAAGGCTTTAGCCCTGCCGAGGATCTGGATGATGTATCGCAGGGGATTCCTCCTAGAATAGCCTAAAGACAACTTTCCCATACTTCCATCCTATCAGTAATTATTCTTTCTCATTTTGTTTTATTTGTAAGTAGTGATTATATTCAAATGCATATGCTCATTTAATAAATCATTGGACGTTTTCAAATAAAACACAAGTGTAAAAAGAAAGAAAAGGCAAACAATTTTCTGCACTTTGAAGTATTTTTGTATTAACTTTGTGTAAGTATTTTGTACAAAGGAAACAGACATCTTAGTAAGAGAATGTTGTCATAAAATTGAGAAAAAATTTATACAAAGAAAGATGGCTATGTGTAACAATTCCATGGGGTTCCCATTCTGTTATAGCCTTCGCAACTCTGAGTATCTTGTCCATTTGTTGCTTCGTTCGCAGATGATTGGATTGATCAGAAGCTTGGAGCTTGTCCGTGAAGAGATTGTCCTTAAAGTGATCCGACGAGACATAGTCATACGCTTTAATTCCCTAACTTTTTCTTGGACCGCCCTTTCGGGTTTTCGATCCACCGGGAAACCCTTTTTTTCCCAAGTCGCCCTTTCGGGTTTTCAACTTATCGGGTGTACAGTTTTTTTTGTTTATCCCTAATTTTTTCCTGAACCGCCCTTTTGGGTTTTCGATTCACCGGGATGCCCATTTTTTCCCAATTCTCCCTTTCAAGTTTTCAACTTGTCGGGTCGTTTGTGTGTAGTATCTTTTGACTATGTCTGCGTTCGCAGGGTACGGCAGATCGTCGCCATCCATGGTGGTTAGAATCATAGCCCCGCCAGAAAAGATGTTTTTGATCATAAATGGTCCTTCGTAAGTAGGAGTCCATTCTCCCCTGGGATCACTCTGCGGCAAGATGATCCGCTTGATTACAAGATCTCCGACTTGATACACCTGACGTCTGACTTTCTTGTTGAAAGCCTTGATCATTCGTTTTTGATACGTCTGACCATGACAAACAGCAGTAAGTCACTTCTCGTTGATCAAATTAAGTTGATCAAGCCGGGTCTGAATCTAATCGTCTTCACTTAAACCAACATCCTTCATAATTCTCAAGGAAGGAATCTGAACCTCCATAGGTAAAACAGCTTCCATGCCATATACCAAAGAAAAGGGGGTTGCCCCGGTTGAAGTACGCGTCGTGGTACGATATCCGTGCAGAGCAAACGGTAACATCTCATGCCAGTCCTTGTAGGTGACTGTCATCTTTTGAATGATCTTCTTGATATTTTTGTTCACAGCTTCAACAGCACCGTTCATCTTTGGCCGATAGGGAGATGAATTGTGATGTTGAATCTTGAACTGCTCGCATAGAGCGGTGATCATAGTGTTGTTCAGGTTTGTACTGTTGTCCGTGATGATCCTGTCGGGGATACCATAACGGCAAATGAGGTTCTGTTTGATGAAGCGGGCAATAACATTCTTTGTAACAGAGGCGAAGGAACCTGCTTCGACCCACTTGGTAAAGTAATCAATGGTCACCAGGATGAATCGGTGTCCATTGGATGATGTTGGCTTGATCTCTCCAATCATGTCGATTCCCCACATTGTGAATGGCCAAGGAGCTGTTAGAACATTGAGAGGATTTGGAGGAATATGTACCTTGTCAGCATAGATTTGGCATTTGTGACAAGTACGGGAATATTGATGACAGTCAGCTTCCATGGTAGACCAGTAGTAGCCTGCCCTTAGAATTTTCTTAGCCATCGTATGTCCGCTCAAATGGGTTCCAAATGTGCCACTATGCAGTTCAGTCATGATCTGCTCAGCTTCAACCTTGTCCACACAACGAAGCAGAACACAATCATGGTTGCGCTTGTATAGGATACCATTGCTCAGGAAGAACTTGGCAGCAAATCTCCTTAAGAACATTTTGTCGTTTACTGAAGCTCCTTCAGGGTATTCTCGAGTCTTGAGATACCTTTTAATTTCATGAAACCAGGGTTGTTCCACTACTTCTTCGGTATTAATCTCATGACAATGTGCAGGTTCGGCCATTCGCTCGATGGTGATTTGGGGAGCCTCATTATCCCAGTTAAGTTTAAACATGGAAGACATTGTAGCTAGAGCATCCGCTAGCTGATTTTCTTCTCGCAGGAAGTGCTCGAAGGTAATCTGCTCGAAATGAGGTAACAATGTCAGGACGTGTTCTTTGTATGGGATGAGATTAGGATGTTTAGTGTCCCACTCTCCTTTGATTTGATTGATAACCAAAGCTGAGTCCCCAAACACAACCAAAGATTTGATTCCCAAGTCAATAGCAGCCTTGAGACCAAATATGCAAGCTTCATACTCGGCCATGTTGTTGGTGCAGCTGAAGCAGAGTCTAGCAGTGAAAGGTGTATGACAACCTTTTGGAGAGATAAGTACCGCACTGATACCGTTGCCAAGTGCATTTGAAGCACCATCAAAGTACAGGGTCCATCGGGATCCTTGTTCAGGTCCGTCATACGGTCTGTTACCTTCAATGTTGTCCAATGTCATAATGTCTTCATCGGGAAAGTCGAACTTAATGGATTGGTAATCTTCGACAGCTTGATGAGCTAGATGGTCAGCTAGTACACTCCCATTTATAGCCTTTTGGGTTGTGTACTGGATATCATACTCGGTCAGGATCATTTGCCATCTAGCAATTCTTCCGGATAAAGCAGGCTTTTCGAAGATGTACTTGATCGGATCCATCTTAGAAATTAGCAGGGTGGTATGTGTCAACATATACTGTCTTAGCCGGCGAGCAGCCCATACCAAAGCGCAGCAAGTTTTCTCGAGCAGTGAGTAGCGGGTCTCACAGTCGGTAATCTTTTTGCTAAGGTAATAAATGGCATGCTCTTTTCATCCAGACTCGTCATGTTGGCCTAGTACGCACCCCATTGAGTTATCCAAGACAATCAGATACATGATTAGCGGCCTTCCTTCGACGGGTGGCATCAAGATAGGAGGTTCTAGCAAATACTCCTTGATTTTATCGAAAGCAACTTGACAGACATCATTCCATTTAACCACCTGATCTTTCTTCAGCAGCTTGAAGATTGGTTCACAGGTAGATGTTAGGTGAGAGATGAACCTTGCAATGTAGTTTAGGCGTCCCAAGAAACCTCTGACCTCCTTTTCAGTGCGGGGGGTAGAAATTTCTTGTATGGCTTTGACTTTGGCAGGATCAACCTTAATGCCCTTGTTGCTGACGATGAATCCCAAGAGTTTACCAGACCTGACTACGAAAGTGCATTTGCTAGGGTTTAGTCTGATCTTATATTCCTTCAACCTGACAAACAGCTTTTGTAGATGGTCGAGGTGTTCTTCTTCTGTCTGTGAATGGGCTATCATGTCGTCTATGTAGACTTCGATCTCATGATGTATCATGTCACGAAACAAAGCTACCATGGCTCGCTGATAGGTTGCACTGGCATTCTTCAGTCCGAATGGCATCACTTTATAGCAGAAGGTACCCCACTGCGTAACAAAAGTAGTCTTTTCCATGTCTTCGGGGGCCATTTTGATCTGGTTGTATCCCGAAAATCCATCCATGAAAGAAAACACCTTATGTTGAGTTGTATTGTCAACCAAAATGTCAATGTGCGGTAGTGGAAAGTCATCTTTAGGGCTAGCCCTGTTTAAATCTCTGTAGTCCACACACATTCTCACTTTGCCATCTTTCTTAGGCACGGGCACAATGTTAGCAACCCATTGTGGATAGGAAGTAACAGCAAGAAACCCGGCATTGAACTGATTCATTACTTCGGCTTTGATCTTTTCATATATATCAGTCCTCATTCGGCGGACTTTCTGTTTAATTGGTGGACAATCTTCTCTTGTAGGGAGACGGTGAACCACAATATCTGTGTCAAGTCCCGGCATGTCTTCATAGGACCAGGCGAAGATCTCAACATATTCATTCAACAGCTGAACTAAACGCTCTTTGAAATTTGGCTTTAGGTTGGCACCTATTTTAACCTCTTTTTTGTCTTCGGCAGTACCCAAATTGATAGTCTCTAACAGTTCTTCATGGGGCAGAATATCCCTTTCTTCCTGTTGTAGAAGTCTAGCCAACTCTCTAGGCACTTCACAGTCTTCATCACCTTCGTATTCGGCATGATTGACCAGATCTTCAGAGTCACTGAAGGCCATAGCAGAATTGTTACCCAGGGAATCCGGAGTGGATGGGTACCTGCATTTTGTGAGTGTGGGTGTGTGTAAGGGATAGCCACCTTTAAACAAAATAAAGTGTAAAAGAAAGAAAATGAACACAAAAGTTTATAGATGAAAACGTCCATGATTCATTAAAATGGCATATGAAAATGAAGAATCAAAACCCTTACAAATGGATCTATGTGCCCCAGGTAAGGCACAAGGCAAAAAGAGTGTACAAATTGTTTAATAATTATTACAGACCAACAGAAATGTTCGAAAGATAAATTACTGATTGATGAAAGTAATGGGAATGAAGTCTTTCGCCTCCCAGTTGTTCAGTCCTCTTTCAATAGTTGGAAAGATCCAATCTTCAAAATTGCTCTCATCTTCTTCATCTTCCAAAGCATGAACTCCGTGAGGAGTGATCTTTAATGGTGGTCCTCCATCCCGGGAGCGACGCACAGCCTTCTGACCAGCAGCAGTGAAACCCAAACCGAACTTATCTGTCTTAAAAGGAAAATCTGGTAGCTGACCCCACACTGTACTTCCTCCTTCCTCGATTACAGCCTTCGCATCTTTAAGGGATGACATCCGGGACACAGGCTTGGTAACTGCAGGCACAAAAGTCATTGTCTTGGCCGTTGCAACTTCAGGAGAAACCTCTTCAAAGTGTTGGAAAGGTGTTTCTATGAATTCACCATCTAACTCCACATAGCGTAAAGAGTTAAGGTGGCTTATCATATACTCCTCCTCACCATGAACTGTTATGATTTTACCATGGACTGGGTATTTGAGCATTTGGTGTAGAGAAGAAGTGACTTCCCCAACGTTGTGGATCCATGGCCTTCCCAACAAGCATGAATATGAAGGACGGATGTCCATCACATAAAATGTAGAGTTGAAAATTTCTGTACCCACTTTAATTGGGATGTCCACTTCTCCGTGAACCATCCGCTTAGAACCGTCAAAGGCTCTAACAATGATATTACTGGGCTTTAGGGTCAACCCTTCATAGTTTAATCTGTCCAATGCTTTCTTTGGTATAAAATTTAAAGACGACCCGATATCAACCAGAACATGAGCAAGTGTGGTCCCTCTGCATTCTACTGAGACATGCAGCGCATCATTATGCTTTCTTCCCTTAGATTTTAGATCGGCATCAGAGAAGCCAAGACCATTGTCGACGGTAAGGCTAGCCACACACTCTTGAAACTGATCTGCAGAAGTTTCTTGAGGCACGTGCGCCGTCTTCAGAAATTTGATCAAGGCTTTGGCATGAGCCTCAGAATAGAGCAATAGGGCCAACATAGAGATTTTTGAAGGGTTTTGCCCCAATTGTTCTACGACATCATAGTCGCTCTTCTTAATTATCTTTAAAATCTCCTCCATTTCCTTTTGGGTGGTCTCAAGGATAACCAAAGGCTGAGCCCTCGTCCTGACGGGCGCTTCTTGGATCCCCTTACCTTTATCAGCAGTAACAGCAGAGGGTACAACTTCAGGAGTAACAATTTCTTCAATCATTGGGCTTCGCACAGATATCTTGACTGGCACAGGAGCACTTGAGGGTCCGAAGATTTCCCTTGGAGGAGAAATCTTCGGAGAGAAGATTCTTCCGCTACGAGTGATCTTACTTGTCCCCGCAATATTTCCTATGTCAGGAGTTTCTTCATCGGAATTCTCTTCCACTGATTCAATCTGCTTGACACCGTGGTAGAAGATCTCTCCTCCATAGTTCCACGGTATCGTCTTGTTGGACTTATATGGTATAGGTCCCGGCATAGTAATCTTCAGCGGTACAAACTTTGGATCAGGTGTAATCTTAACAGGTCTTTTGGAGACCTTGGAAAGATTGTCGGAAATGGTAATTATAGCAATATCATTGATTGGAGTTGGAGTAACAGGAGTAACAGGAGTAACAGGAGTTTTCTTAAAGAGGATCTCTTGAGTATCCATTAGGCGTTGGACGCCTAACTTCAATAGCGGACAGTCAGATTGTAGAGACGAACAAAAGTAACAATCTTTTTCACAGCCTGGGAAGATCCCGGCTTTCAACAGATTCATCTTGATCATTGGCAATGGAGTCATTAAGTCATCAACAATAGCAACATAAAGATCCTCTTCAATAGCATGGGCACTGTGACCATGCTTCAGCTTTGGGGCAGAAATCACATTCGGCTTTTCGGGCGCATCGAATTTTACCTCCTTGGCATCTATTAAATCTTGGATCTTGTTTTTGAGGGGCCAACAGTTGTTGGTGTCGTGCCCTATGTCGTCGAAATGGTAAGCACATTTAGCATTGGCATGGTAAAAAGGAGAAGTTGTATTCGGATCTTGTGGTGGATCTCTCAAGGTTGTAAGGTTCAGCTTCAAGAGATGAGGGAGAACCTGGGCAGGCGTCATGTTTATTTTGGTGAACTGCCTAGCAGGCCTTCCCCCCCTTTGTTGGTTGGTTCTTGGTTGATAATTCCTAGGCTGATCAGCCGCAGTCTTTTGGATCACTACAGCCCCCACCGTTGGTCGGTGCTCCACTCTTCCTCGGCCTTTTTGAGAGTAAACAGCTGACACCTCTTTCTTGGCTGGAAAAGGTTTTTTGATGGCGGCAGAAGCAGATGTATCCTTTTGAATCTTACCACTCTTGATGCCAGCTTCAACTTGTTCACCAGTCAGAGATAATTCGGTGAACCCTGCTGATGAACTCCCTATCAGGTGATTAAAGAATGGACGAGACAATGTCCCCAAAAACATATCGACAAGCTCTCTTTCAGACAATGGTGGTTGCACCCTTCCAGCCAGGTCCCTCCACTTCTGGGCATACTCCTTAAAGCCCTCATTAGAGATCATACCCATACTATGTAGTTGAGTACGAGTAGGTGCTAAGTCGGTATTATATTGATATTGTCGGTAGAAGGCAGCAGCCAGATCCTCCCAATTATGTACGTCAACCCTCTCAAGCTGGTAGAACCAGTCCAACTATGTACCCGAAAGACTATCTTGAAAAAAGTGGACCCAGAGATCCTTATCAGAAGAATGAGGTTGGATCTTTCTGACGTAAGACCGTAGATGCATCTTCGGACAAGACAGACCATCATATTTAGCGGACAGAGGAACCTTCAACTTGGGGGGAATGACAATCCTAGAAACCAAGCCTAATTATTCGAAATCCAGCCCAGGCACTCTTTGTACCTCCATAGCTGCCAACCGCTCTTCCAGGTTCTTATACTTGTCATCTGCAGGAGGGTACTGCTGCTCAGAGTAATCTTCATCCTCTTCTTCTTCTTCTTCAGCCTTAGACTCAGAGGGCACCGCAACTCCCTTTCCTTTGCCAACCCCTTCATCATATGTTGAAGGGAAGTTCAGGACCCTTCTAGCTTGGTTCTAAAATCTTCTACCCATAGTGGCCACACCGGCCCTTTTCTTCTTTTTCTCCTTTTCTTTTTCCTTCTCTTTCTCTAACAGTGCTTTAAGGTCCTCCTGACCCTTTTCCAAGGTCATGAGGAGTTATTGGAACTGGGAATTCCGTGCTTGCAGATCTTTGACTGTCTACTCTATATCCATCTTGCTGAAATAAACATCAGAAAGATAAGGAGACCTTGTGTGAAGACCTGTTTATGCATATGATGAATGATATGTATTCATGTAATGCATTCAAGGATTCAGAAATTCAAAGTTGTTGCAAACAAAAAGAACACACGTCATATTAATAAGAAGAACTTTGTTAGTACATAAATGCCCCATGGGCAAAATATTACAAAATTCTTAATGTAAAAAGACGTTGCGCATCCTCTTTGGTGTGATGTAAGTGTTGAGAGTCTGCTCTTCATGGATTCGACGGGTAAGTTCCAAAACCTTCTTCTCACTGGCGTAGAAGCTGGCTTCAAAAGTATTTCGTTCTTCCATGAGCTGCATCCAACTCTTTTGCAAATCTTCCAATGACGTTGGCATGTCAGGATGCAAGAGGGTGTATGGAACCTCTCCTTCCATAACAGGCTTTTTGATTATAGGGAGAATGTAGGGGTAAGGCATCATAAGACTCTGGGCGCGGGTTCGTACCCACTTGAGGTAAGGCTCAAGGGGGATGGAATTCTTGTGTCCCAGTGTCTTGCTGTCCATTTTGTTGGGCATTCTCCAAGCTCGGATAAACCTTTGTCGAAGTCCTTGAGCGTCGTTGTTGAAGTCAAAAACCAAGTCTAGAATCAGCATGTCATGAGGGCCATCCCTTCGGGCATACCCAAATTGTCTCAGAGCCAAGCAGGGGTTATAGGTAATGCCTACCCTAATGCCAAGTAGCGGGACATTAGGGAATTCCCCACAACGATCAATGATGATGATATTTTCTCTGGACCGAGAACACCAATGAACATCAGAGTGTGTAAGAGTCATCAACCGTTGTGACCACCTCAAGCCTTGCTCATTCTTCAAGACTGACTGGGGAAGGTGAGAAATAAACCACCTTGCTAGAAGAGGAGTACAGCACATGAGAACACCTCTTTTCCTTATTGTTCGTGTGTGAAATGAGTGGAGGATGTCCCCAAGCAATGTAGGCACGGGATTCCGAGATATGAAAATCTTGACAGCATTCACATCTATAAGCTGATCAGGGTTTGGAAACAAGACCAACCCATAGATGAGAAGTGCTACAATCTCCTCAAAAGCTTGCAGGTCTAGTGAATTCCAACATTCTTGTACCTTCTCGAACAGAAACTTTGCCAAGAAACCCTTGACACCACTTCTGGTTTCCCAATGACCTTTGATATCAGATGGTTGTAAATGTAAGGCTTGAGCAAAATCTTCAGGCTTTGGATCTCTTTCCGTACCGTTGTAGGGTAGTTGATGGAGAATAGGAATCCTCAGGAGTTGAGAAAATTATTCCAAAGTAGGTACTAGTTGGTAATCAGGAAATGTAAAGCAATGGTGTAGGGGGTCAAAGAACTGAAAGAGAACTTTCACCATGTCTTCTTCAATGTTGGAGTTGACCAAGTTGATAAGTCTACCATGTCTTTCACTAAAAGGAGAATTCTCTGGAATCTTGGAAGTAAGCTCCTTGAGTTGAGGAGGGATTCTCACAAGGTTGACCTGAATTTTTTTTCTGCGGAGTGATTCCATAACCTACAAAACAGGAACAAAGATGAAGATCTGAATCCTTGAAATGGTTAGTGGATGCATATGATGCTTCATGATGTTCATGATGTATGCATAATTATATGTACAAGCAAATCACACAAGATCCTAGTTTCAGGCTTGCATGGGGTTTCATAGGTAAGTACCCTCTTGAAGTTTAGTTGGCTCAACCTGTCCTATAAAAAGTAACCGGGTTCTAAGGAGCTCAATATCACTGGATTATTTTCTGTGTTCATTGTTTCAGTTTAGCCACTTTACTGGCGACCGAAATATTCCAAGAAAACAACCCTCAATGAGTGTATTATCGAGTATCTACCAACTTCGGACTGCACCAAAGTCGGTCATCTCACTACCCCTAAAAAGAACAAGATGGTCAAGTAAAGGTTCTACAAGTCCATTAGTGCTTCATGACATCACTCAGCAGCCCCGTATTCTCTTTGATTGACTCAAAGGCTACCGGTACCCACAAATATGTCGCACTAATATAGCTATTGCTTCAACCATGTCGGTATACCCCGCACAGTTTCCACAATGTATTGCTATTTAGCTATGAATGTTTCCCAAATCTGGGTAGAGGATTTCAAGCCCAAACAATAGAACCAAATGTAAAGCAATCAAAGCAAACAAGATAAGCATGTAAAGGTGATCTAAACCCTAAGGTTACTCCACTTTTAGACAAATACTCCCCAGCAGAGTCGCCAGTTCTGTGGTACGGTGGGAGAACTGACTTGGTGTTTTGCGTTTGTGTTCGCAAATGTTTCAGTTTAGCAAGAGTCGCCACCGACTTTTTATTTTATCCAAAGGAAAGGTCAAAAAGCACAGGAAATACCTTTGAGATATTTTCTTGGGTTCGGGGGGTGGATTATGAAAAGGGAAGGTGCAAGCACCCTTTTCATCCATGGTTATCCATGGGCTCTTAGTTACTTGTTTAGATCACTTGCTTTTGCTTTTCAATTGTTTGAAATGGTGCTTTGTGTGTGGTTTTTTGAAAATGCTTTGAAAAGAGGCCATCGTTGTGGCAACCTTTGTAATGATTCTTGTTTGAATATATACAAAGGTGTTTGTCTTTTTTAAAAGATATTTCAATGTTTGAAAGTTTGTTTTTTGGAAAATGTTTTGAAATTGTATTGTGAGGCGTGTTTGAAAATAGCAAGGATGTGTTGCAAGTTTTGATCAAGTAACTAAGAGTTGTCTACCCTATTTTACTCAAAGATCCTTCCTATACGTTTTTAACCCTTATGACAGTGTTGTTTTACCATTGCATTTGGTAAACAACCTTGTATTTAGATGTTAAACGGGACGGGCGTGGGTCATCGTATGACCATGATAGCAATAGTGCTAAGTATTTTAGCAAATTTTCTGAGGGACTAGATCATTTTGTATAGGAAACCTTTTGATAGCGTCATCGAGGGACTATGATCTTTTGTTTTGTTTTTGTTTTTCCAAAGTACTCAACATGCATAACATGGCCCTTTTAAAGGCAACAAGTGGATGAAACCCTAGGGGTGTGTGAGTGCAAATGTGTTTTATTGCATGCATGATTTTATCTTGAATTAGGATTTTCTATTTCATTGATTTTATCTTGCCACACATATCCTAATTACTAGCATTTACATTTGAAAGCAATAAAAATGCGGAAATGTAAAATCCTACGCTATTACAATATTTAGGGGGTGGGGGATACACACTTGTACATGGGGATGGTTCAACGAGAAAAATAGATTAAAAAAAATATCAAGGGGAAGAAAAAGAGAAAGAGAGAGAGGGCTAGCGCGCTGCTGAGAGGAAGTCAGAAGTTCTGACCCAGGCCTACTGCAGGATATCAACCTGTTAGTGAAAATGTATGAGTCAGAACTTTTGACTCTGGTGCCCTGCAAAACAGAAACCGGTTAGTGGGAAGGTCAGAAGTTCTGACTCCCATGCACTGCAAGACAGAAGTTTGATAGTGGGGAAGTCAGAAGTTCTGACCCTGCTGGAAGCACAATAATTTTCAGAAGTTCTGATATTATTGATAGCAAAACAGGCCTCAGAAGTGCTGGAGTCAAAGTCAGAGCTTGGTTTCCCCCTGTGCTAGTCAGAACACCTGCAATTTTATTATTTTTCCACAAAACAGAAGGCATGCCTAGGACAGTCTCAGAAGGTGTCATAGAGTTTCAGAAGACAGAACCAAAAAGGTCACAGGCAGGTTCTACACTGATCCACTTCCTACTTAAGCATTCAGAGGCATGAAAATCCTCAAAACACGTACATCAGCAACATGGTATCTACATTGTGTTTATTGAGCATGCAAAGCTGATGATGCTTAGCAGTGTGATGAGAGTCAGCAGGTGCTTACCTTGCTGTTGGAAGAAAAACTGTGAATTGGAGCTAGCTTTAGCTCTGATGGTATCATGGACAGGTTCTTTTTAGAATGGGTGGATGGAGAAGATATATGTATGTATGGTCAGAAACTGTATGGGCGTTCTCTAGTCAGGAAGCAAATTGGGTATCAATGAAGTTTGGAGGCAGGGAGTTCAAAGTTATGAAACACTAGGAATTTTGGCAGAGTTTCACAATGTTTTCTTGCTAGAGTTTTCTGTTCCTCTTCTAGCAATTTTTTCCTGGATTTTTTTTTACCACCCTTTTAATGGAAAATGGTGTCCTATTTATAGGCAAGGCTTTGTGAATTTTTAAACGTTAAATAGCGCCAATACTATGCAGTAGGGGTTAACTTGTTCTTGAAGGAAGTTCATGAAAAGTTGTGATGATGGATAACTTTTCAGCCTAGGTTGGAACAGTAAGCGAGGATTAAGGAGAAGTGACACCCATAGGCGAAAAGTGGCGCATAGATCCATGCCTAAGCCTGCACGAGGGTGTTACCATGACATACGTGGAGAGACCCCTTGGATGAATGCTTAAAAGTGGTTATGAGCATTAATGAGCATTAATGAGCATTAAATGGTGATGAGATTTGTCAAAATCAGAAATCTTGTAATAGGAGATTTTGCATCATTACCTAAAACCTGAGCCAGCAGTTCTGCTTCACCAAAAACAACATAAATCAAGCTCTGACTTTGGCCTCTTGCTGCCTCAGCAAATTCTGAGAGTTTTCTAAACTTTCCAGTATGCTCCTTTGATCTCCCTCTGAAAACTCTGGACTTAGTGATTCTGCTTCAGTATTTTACCCAATCTGCTGATCCCATTACCTTCTAATCCCAGTACGTTCTGAAGGAGTTTCAGGCTTTGCTGCCTTCTTTGCATTTCTCTAGCAAACTCTGGCTGAACTTGCGTAACTGCTGAAAGAGCCATGTTCTGACTGAATGTTATATGCTGAGCCAAGTTTGCAACTTCTGACCGTTTCTGCCTGGAGGTTGGTTCAGAAGTTCAGAAGTTCCATTTTTTCTTAAACACTTTTTTTTTAGAATAAATTCTAAGTATTTAGAATTTAACTTTTTCAAGGTAAGTATTTTGACTTTTGAGCTTGCCAATGACCATTTTGCTCTTGTAAATGGTTTACTTGGAAAGGAATGATAATTCAGGGCTTGGATTTGTTTAAGAGAAACTCTGAGAATTCAGGATGAATTCCTGAAGGATGAGAGGGAAAATTTTGGGGTACAACACAAACAATACCAATACAATGCTGATCTCGCACCTACCCGTACTCAACTCCAGAGTATGGCCAGGGTTTTAAGTGAAGGCTTCAAGGACTATGCGCAAAAATGGAGAGACTTGGCTGGAATAGTTCAACCTCCCCTATCTGAAAGAGAATTAATAGACATGTTTTTGGGCAACTTGTCTGGTCCCTTCTTCAATCACCTAATTGGGAGTTCATCGGTGGGTTTTACTGAACTAATATTGACTGGAGAAAGGGTAGAAGTTGGGATAAAAAGTGGAAATATTCAAAAAGATGCATCCTCTGCTGCTGTAAGGAAGCAATTTATCAGAAAGAAAGATGTGGTTGTTGTTTATCCTCAGAGATATCAAGATAGGGCCTAACTCGCCCAATGGTGTGGGCTGTTGTGATTCCTAAACCTGCACCTGATCAGCAAAGAAACAACCAACCGAGAATGGAAAGACCAGTCAGACAATTCACCAGAATTAATATGACACTATCTCAAGTATTACCACATCTGTTAAGATCCAATCTAGTGACCTTGAAAGAAGCTCCAAAGAACCCTAACACAACATCTCTTCACTATCATCATAATGCCCATTGTGCATACTATTCTAAGAGTCCCGTCCATGACACTAACAACTGTTGGGCTCTAAATAACAAAGTATAAGACCTCCTTGAAGCCAAAGAGATTAAATTCGATGCGCCAGAAAAGCCCAATGTCATTTATGCCCCTAAGCCCAAACATGGCCATAATGTCCATGCTATTGAGGAAGATATGTTTGTTACTTCAGTTGATGAACTTATGACCCCACTCTTTTTTGTACCCCAATTTTTCCCCCTAAGATCCCTTCATCATACCATGTTGATTCAATCACAACAAGACCACATTAAGGCTTTTGGTTCTTCTCCCTATCTTTAGCTTTGCTCTTTTGAGGAGTTACCAAGCACCTTGAGTTGTTTTCTTTTGTGATCATGAATATTTTGCTTTTATTTTCTTTCTAATTAATAAAATACAATGTTGGTTTGTCTTACTTGTTAATAATGTAGGTAAAGGCAATGAGGTTTAGCAAGTTGCTTCATGGGTTCATGAGTTTATTTCCATGCCCTAGTCAATAAATCTCGAGAAATTTAAACCTCACCATTGAAGTTGTTTTGGAAGAAATGGCATGACAAGGCTTATTTTTGTTCAACATATTTCAAAGTTATCAAAATGGATTCAAAAGTACAAGGGGTTGAGGGAAGAAGTTGTCATGATTGGACAAGGTCTTATTCCTATTGGTCACAAGAGCACATTTCTCTCAAATTTCAAGATATGGAAGTGGTTTTGGTGGCTATGAGTCCTCATCATAATCCTCAACAAATTCTATTCACAAATAAATAATGTTGGCACAAGAAGTTTGTTCAAACTTGTCAAAGTTCCTCCAAGCATTCTCTTGATCTAGAGGCTAGGGTTTTGAACTTCAAAGGAGCATATCTTGCTCACCTTTTGTTATTTTTGAGTGATTCCAAAGACATCTTTCTCTTCAAAGAGTTACCAACAAACCACTTCAAAAGTTCCAATGAGTTCTCATGTGGAAGGAACTTGGTGAAGAAGAAAGATTACAAGTCATCCAGATGAATCCACAATTTTCCATATGTGATTTCAAATGGTCATAACTTGGTCAATTTTTATCACCTTGAGTCCATTCTTTTTCCATGATGATCTTAAAGATGTTTACTTTATTCCTTATTTTATGTTCAAAGTGAGAAAATGGATGGAAGTTTCCTTAAATATGCAAAAGATTATAGGTCATTTCATAATTTTTGGCCAACTTCAACAAGTCATAACTTGCTCATTTTTTGGATATTTGGAGTGGTCCAAATTTCAAAATGTCATTCAAGTGGTCTACTCCATTCCATCTTTTTTGGTCAAGAGAAAATTCTAAATGGAAGGCGATGTTTGGATACAAATGATTATGGGTCATTTTTGAAGAAGAATTTGAAATATTTCTAAGTATGGAAAGTCAACTCTTTTTCTTCAACTTTGACTCCATGTAACTTTCAGCTCAAGCATCCATTTTATTCCATTTTTTTCCATTGCAAAGCTTGTAACCTCATCTTTCCAAAGCATCAAAAATTATTCCTTAAGACCCCTTGAGTTGGAAATTCCATGGATTTGAATTTGGTAACTAGAAACTGAATTTTTCACAAAGTCAGAATTTTGAAATCCATAATGTGACTTCTAAACACAAGATTTGTGCGTGTTTTTGATCTAAACTTGATTAGAAAACTTTCCATAAGTGATTAGCACCCCAAAACACAAGGTTTGGCTGAGTTTTAATGGAAATGAAGTCACACTTCACTCGTGCTGGACCCTTACTCAAATTCCCTCCAAACTTCCTTGTTTCTTCAAATTTTCATTCCCATTCACTTCCCTATAAATAGAGGGTCATCCCCCATCTATTTTCCCAAGCTTAGAGAGCCAAGAATACCCTGCCAAAACCTCACACAAACCCACTTTTTTTAATTCAGTTTCTGAAATTTAAGCTTCCTTGTCCAAAATTCTTTGCGCATTCATCATCCTTGAGCATCATACAAACTCTCCAGCACTTAAACCAATCAAAACGAGCCATAATTCAAGCTACAGAAGTCCAGTTTCAGAGCTTCTTACTTGAACTTTGAAAAGGTATAATTCTCCACCATTTGGATCCAAATCAAGCACTAATCTATTCTACTCCTTTGTCTGATTCTAATGCTGCTTATAATTTTTAAATCCATTGAGAATTGAGAGAGAAATCTCAAATTGAAGGTGCTCGCTATTTTCTGAGTTTTTGATTCATATCTCTCTCCATACCTTATATAAATTTGGCGCGATGGTTGTGTTAGAATCGTCTTGAAGAGACGAGTTCAATGATGCTAGCCTGGGATCCTAATTTTTCCATTTGAAGGATCTCACAAAATCCCCATTGCAGGGTGTCTGGAGTTTGAAGACGATGACATGTCTCGTCTCAGCCAATGATAGCGTGTCAAACGTTTTAATTTCATTGGTTGCCCTTTTTCTGATCACATGTGTGTTTCACTAAGGTCCATATCAAGCACAGCGCGTCTGGTCCATTGGATTAGCTTACTAACGCATTTTGACTATGATCTGATGGTCCACATCTTTTTGGTTTTATTTTATTTTCTGATTTTATATTTTTATTGATTAAATTTTCAAAAATTCATAACTCTTTTATTTTTTATCCAAAAATTATGAAAAAATTCACAAAAATACTTTGAATTATTTTTGATCTCATGAATATTTTTTCACATTTTTATTTTAACATTTGGTATTTTTTATATTTTTTGTATTATTTTCTTTCTTTTAATTACCTAAAAAATACTTTCTAATATTTTTTAATTCTGGAAAAATTCATAAATATTATTTTACATATTTTTGACTTTCTAAAAATTTTATGGAATTTTATGTTGAGGTTTACTATTTTTGATCTATTTTATGTTTGTTTTAACAATTTTAAATAGTTTAAAAATAGTTTCTGACTTTTAAAAATTACCAAATTTTTTATAAATATATTTGGATCCATTTTTGATTTTTCTATGGCTTTATTTTTCATTTCTTGATTAATTTGAACATAATTGATATTTTCCTCATTATTTTTTTATTTTTAAAACCTTTTTTAACCTTTTTTTAATGTATATATTAAATGTGATATTATTTTGTGAATTATTTGCTGGCTGATCTTGGGTTAGGTTTTGGATGATGAACTTTATTAACATCATTGGATCCATGGTGTTGAGTTTAACTCCACAAAAAATGGATGAATGATTTTAATAATAGTTTGATTAAAATTTAATTCTAATGTGGTTTGTACATTCTTTTTACCCTATCCCCCTTCATCTCATCCCCTTCTTATTGCACTAAATGTTGTTGGAGCATGATCTCTATATCATGTCTCAAAATAAATGGTGCATAGATTGCTATTGATCGGCCTCAAAATAGGTGTGACTTCTATATAAGTCCACTTACTATTGCTTAACATAGCGCTAAATTTTGTCCTGATTCGAATAAATGATCATTTGTGGCCCAAACTTAAGATTGCAAGCCCAAGTATGTTAATTCGATCTCTTTGATCCATTAACCTTGAGATTCATTGTGTGGAGGATTTGGTTCTACCAATCCTCTAATGGATCTATAATACCTTTGGTCAACGCGGATCACTTAAACATCGTTGATCATTAAATGGTACTTATGAGAATTCCAAATGGATGATATACTTGACAAAAAGCAAATGCAACTTATTGTGTGGAGGCTTTAGTTCTACCAATCCTCTAATGAGTTCCAAATGCAAGTTTCAAGATGGTCATCCAACTAACCACTAATTATTGACTTGTTTTATCTTATGCTTTTATTCTTTTTTATGCTTTATGTACTATTTATTTTTAGCATTTTTATTTCATGCCATTTTCATCTTTGCTCACTTGAGCATTTATTTTCTTGCCATTTTTTACTTTGCTCACTTGAGCTTTTCTTTTCTTTTCTTAAGATACTTAATAATCAACGTAAACCATACAAACTCTTATTGGTACTTGGACTATTTGGTTACTATCCTTGGCATTATGGAGCATGGGAATTTTTCTTAGACTTAGGATTAGAAACCTTGGCCTATCTTGGAGGCCTTGTGATCTTATCTGATTATTTTGTCTGGAGTTCTTGAGGTTTACCTCAAGACATTGGGTTGCTTGTTTGTTTTTGTGTGTGGGTTTTTATGATTACATTCTTTGTTTGTAATCTGGAATTCACACGTATACAGCTGTTACTCTGCCCAATTTTTGTGAAGACTTAATACACTTGAAGTTTGATTCTCTCAAGAGGTCTAGTATCTTTACTTGCTTGGTTTCAATCCAAAGAATGAGAATTCTATCTCGACACATAATGTCAAGCATTTGCTTCTTGTTGGTTAGATGACTCTTCTCCTTAGCTTTTACCTTATGCTTTAGGATAGTCTCTCCTTCTCCTCCCATCTTCTTTAATTTCAAAAAATCTTCTCCCTCTTTTTGAAAACTCTTCTTGTTTCTAAACTTGAACCACTTTCATAATAAACTTGGACCTAGGTCCATGCATTTTCATAAATCTTTTCATAAATAAACTTTAATCAACTTAATAACACCTTGACTTTTTTTGTGAGAAGACTAAAAGTCAATCAATCTCATTTCAAACCATTTTTTTCCACTTTGGCTTTTTACATTTAAACTTTTCCCAAAAGATTAGACTCTTGTCAATCCTTGTAGTGATGCAAACAACTATACTTCTATAATATGTAGTGAAGTGAGATATTTTCCACTTGGTTGTTGAGTGAGGCATTGTTGACTTTAAGATCCAACCCATATCCTCCACTTTGAGATGATGCAAATTCTCCTTTTTCATGATCGTGGGTAGTAAGTATGTTTTCCACACGGACAATGACGATGGCGTTTTATCTCATAAAATAACCAACACACTTGGTTTTCAATTTTTTAAAAGAGGAACTACGTGTACCCTGATCCCCTATTGCATGAAAGGTGGTACGTAGGCACTAAAGGTTCACAACTGCGACGGGTGCAAAAATCATAAAAAATATTTCTCTTCTCACCTCCTCCATCCATTTTTTTTATACAACACATTTTTTTATATAGCCAAAATATACAGATTTTTTCAAAGAGGTTCCTGCGGAGTACCGTAGATGTTTATGGTGCTAATACCTTCCCTTTGCATAACCAACCCCCTTATCTTGAATCTTTCCCCCTATTTTTGGGTTATTCGCTCTTTTCCCATTCCTTTGGAAACAATAAAGCGCGGTGGCGATTTTTATTTTGATTTGTATAAAGTCTAGTCAATCTAATGGCTTAGTCTTGAATATTTCTACCGCTACACTCCTGACTATCAAAAAGAACTTATTGAATGCCAGTGTTTTCCCGGGCTATGATGAGAGCTGTCATTTTTGTTTGTCCTCGCCAACCAGTTGTCCTTTGTTGAAAGCAGGCGTTTAGTGCCTAATAGATAACAAGGAGATTTTGTTCGAAAAGACTTTTGTTCCACCTGTTTCTTATAATGATGTTTCCATTGTGACCATTTCCGACAATTCTTCCAAGGTCTCCACCAAAAGACCCGTTAGAATTACATCAGTTCCAAAAGTAGCTCCTTTGATAATTACAATGCCTGAACCAGTCCCGTATTTGTCAAACAAAACCGTACCATGGAATTATGGAGGGGACGTTTACTACCACGGTATCAAGCAAGATTGGCCAGCTGCCGAAGATTCAAGTTCTGAGAAGGATGACTCCAATATCAGTAACATTACCAAGACTAGCAAGATTACCCGAAGAGGAAGAATATTCTCTCCAGAAATTGCTCCCCCAAAAGCAGTTTCTAGACCCGTGACCATTCCTGTTATTGTTGCTCCTCCAAAGGCTATTCCCAGTCCCACAATCATCTCCACTAATGCTCCAACTGACAAAGTTGTTACAATCCCTGCTATCAATCCTAGTCACATTCCTGCTGCCGAGTTCTTCGAGACTCGAGGTAAAAGTATTCTGATTGAGCCTGTCCGGACGAAGGCACAATCATTGGCTATCCCTGAGACCTCCCGGAAAGAGATGGAGGAAATTCTAAAGATCATAAAAAGAAGCGACTACGATGTAGTTGAACAACTGGGGAAAACTCCGTCCAAAATTTCCATGATGGCTTTACTACTATGTTCTGAGGCGCATGCAAAGGCCTTGGTAAAATTCCTGAAAACTGCTCATGTACCCCAAGAAACATTTGCCGACCAGTTCTAAGACTGTGTAGCCAGCTTGACCGCAGATAATGGTCTATGTTTTTTGGATGTTGATTTAACGTCAAGAGGAAGGAAGCATAATGAGGCATTGGATGTCTCAGTGGAATGTAGGGGCACAACCTTGGCTCATGTTTTGGTGGACACCGGATCGTCTCTGAAAGTATTGCCTAAAAAGGCTCTTGATAGGCTTGACTGCGAAGGATTGACATTAAAACCAAGCTGTGATCGGTGGGAATGAGAACTGACTGTTTTGGAATGCTGGTTCGCATTTGCGTTTGTTTTCGCAAAATGTCGCGGTAAGCAAGAGTCGCCACCGTCTTTTATTTAATCCAATAAGGAAAGGACAAAAGCACAGCAAAATTCCTTTTTGAGATGTTTCTCGGGTTCGGGAGGTATATTATAGAAAGGGAAGGTGTTAGCACCCTTTCTATCTGTGGTTATCCACGGGCTCTTAGGTACTTGCTCACTATGTTTTCAAAAAGTTTTTCTTTTCTTGTGTTTGTGGGTTTTGAAAAAAAAGTTTTGTTTGAAAACTTCGATTTAACTCTTGTATCTGTCCTCAAGAGTGTATGAAGCGTTGTTTGAAAACTTTGTTTGAAAAAGTGTAAGTGCGAAAGATTTGTTTTATGTTGAAAGAGCAAGTACCTGAGAACCTCTACCTACTCAAAAGGAATTAAGCTGTGTAAATGTCCTTTAGACAGTGCCGTTCCACTATTGAGAAGTAGGTAGCACCGTCGTTGGAGTTTTCGGGTCAATTCGATTTAAGGGACATGTGGTCACTAAAGCAACGTTAGGACGCCTTAGCGGTAACCCTAATGTCTTAGATCATTTTTTCCGAGGCAACCGTTTCGAGGCAACTTGATCTTTAGACAGGAGGGCGACCTCTAAAACTTCCTATACTCAATGACCACGTCGAGGCAACCAAGTGAGGCGTATCCTAGGAGTGGCATGTGCGAGTGTGTCAGGTTTCAGTTATGTTATCTTTGTACATGTTATGGTGAGCTACGATTGATTTTTAATTAAGGTAGATCTTGTCATGCATAGCCTAGTATTCATACATCTAGCAGTTAATGGTTGCGGAAAATAAAACTAAGCTATTACAAGGTGTCGGGTATTTACATCGCCAAAAACAAACCCTTGAAAAAGTAAATTGCGGGAAATTAAATGAAAGCGATAAAAAGGTCCTAATTAAAGCTATTACATCCTCGGAGCAAATACAATTATATGATAAAAAATTATTAATCAAAAATAATCATACGCGCGGGAAAAATTAAATCGGGGAGTTTTTTAGGGTTTTGACCCTTTTTTGAGAAAGAAGGAGGTTTTTATTATTTATGGATTAAATTAAACCTAAACTAATTAATTAATAAAATAAAATATTTTATTTTTTGGTTTTTTTTGAAATATTTAAGGAAATAAAAAATAAAATGATTAAAATGATTAAAACCTAATTCTACATTGATTTTTATTTATTGCAAAAAGTTAAAATTAACCTAATTAAAACTAAATTAATTAATTATGTTAATATTTATTTACAAAATAACTAATTAAATTTAATAAATAAAAATATTATATTTTTTATGTTTTCTGAATTTATTAAGAAAATGTTAATTATTTTAGTTAGTAGTTAATTAAGAATTAATAAAAGCAAATTAAATAAAATAAAAAGAGAAGAAGAAATAAACCCAGGGGGTTCAAGCCCAAATCAGGAGGTGAAGCTGGAAATTTGTGGCCCAAAAACGCTCAAGCCTGCTTTGACTATGGCCATCCCATGCATGTGCGTTGACTGGAGACTATGGTGAGGGCTCCATTCTGGCCATTGGATTTAAGTTTGGAGACATCTGGCGCACTGAGATTTGAGGTGTATGGTGGACTTCTTTTTGCAAACTGCACAAGAACACCTGAAGAATAAAAATAACAAGGTTTTGGGGGGACCTGGGATTCGAACCCAGGTCCCAATGCTCATTGGCCAGCGTCCCTGCCACTACACCACCATGCTTTATTTGTTATTGGAATAATAAGCGATTATTATATATGCAAACAATCAACATGCTGTAAATAAAAAAACAAAACGCGCGCTTTTCAAATAGGCCAACCAGATGACCACATGTCATCATCTTCAACCTTTGTTCTGTGTAAACAGAATCAAATAGCGGGGGTTTTCAACCTCCACTACCTTCTTGCACGAAAAATAGCGAATAGGCACACAGTACACATAAATATTTCGCGAGGTATGGGTTCCAATCGTCTTGGTCTCACGATTTCAACCATGTATCCCATTGGTCCCAATTTTTCTTGGATTGAAAAGCCCTAATTGAAAGCTTGAAAACCCTAGAAATTCAATCATTGCATCTCTCGATTCAGGGCACTATGGTTCAATTCAATCATTCCATTAGCTTTGTATAGTCTCTAGCAATGCAAATTAATCACAAAAACATATTAAATGCGTATGAAATAAGATATACATTTTTGAATTGGAAGTGCAAACCGTGAGATGGTATGTCGCGATTCCTTGAGCTTTGATGCTTGAATTTGATTGCAAATCAATCCTGGTACCTCTTGTAATGTATTTGGATGGACAAAACGCCTTGAATTGGCCTAGAATGCAGGAACCAGTTTTGAGTTTTCTTGAAAATTCTTGAAATTGATATGGCCGTTTCTGCAGCTTTCAATCGTGAATTAGGTTATGGTTAGCTTTCTTGCATATAAGGCAATGATTTTAGGTCAAGAGCTGGGCCAATATCCATGTGCATTGATGATTGAATCCTTGATTGATAAATCAAATATTCTTGATTTTTCATGATTGAACAAGTTGCCAAAATTGGATATTTTTGTATCTTTTAGCTTGTGCACGAATTGGTCAGCATATTTGGATCATATTTGGTTCACAAATTGATTTAAAAATCAAATCTTGTATTTTCTTATGATTTAAATTAATTAAATGAATTAATATATATTAAAAATCCATTTAATTAATAAATTTAAGAAAATAAATCCAATTTAACTTGGTGGGTCGTGCATAGGTCATGGGTGAAGTTTCAAGAAGATATTTGAGGCCCATTAGCAAAAAGAAGGTGTTTTGAGCAAAGTTGACTTTTGCAAATTCATGAAAATTTCCCAACTTCTCCAATGCACAACTTGCTCAATTTTGATCATATGACCATGTTCTTGGACATTTTGGAAAGCCCTTGAAGTCCTATAACCAGTGCTTTTGGTCCCATGTCATTTGGATTTACCAATCACAAGTTATGGCCTTTGACTCAAAGTGTACTTTTGTTGACTTTTTAAATTGACCTATAATGTAAAAAAAATTAACTTTGTGTGAGAGCATTTCTTGATCTTGGAGTGTGAAGATGGATTATAGGAAATTGAATCCTCTTCAAAATGAGCTTTGGATGGAATTTTTCTGATAAACCATGAAAGAGTTATGCCCTGGTCAAGATACAGTTGACTTTTCTACTGTCCAAAAATAGTAACTTTTGCATCTTTGATGATTTTTGAGCTATTCTTGTGGAATCATGATCAAGACTTGATCAAATGATGATTGTGAACTCAAAATAAGATGTTGACAAAAAATTCTGACTTTTGACTGCAAAATGACCATTTTGCCCTTGCAGTTGACTGTAGATCAAATGGGGCTTTTGACTATGCAAATTGGCACTGTGAGTCTTGAAACTTGGCATGTAGGTGCTTGAGAATGTATATAGGCCTATGAGACTTGATTGAACCATTGAGAACCCCAAATTCCTTGAAAGAACCAAAACCCTAATTTCAGCTGTCTACTGCTTAGGAGATGGCTTGACTGTCTAACTCTTGAGCAATCTTGAATCATTTGAAGATCATTCTTGACAAATCTTGAGGAATATGGGAGGGCAAATTTTGGGGTACAACACAAGCAATATAGTAGTGAGGGCTTTTGACGGCTCGAAAAGAATGGTGCATGTGGAAGTGGATATCCCCATAAAGGTTGGAACCCAAACATTTGATTCAACTTTTTATGTAATGGATATTCGCCCTTCATACTCCTGCTTTCTAAGAAGACCATGGATTCACAATGGTGGTGTTGTTACTTCTACGTTACACCAAATGCTGAAGTATCTGATTCAAGGGAAGATTATCACCGTTCAAGGAGAAGAAGAGTATATGATCATCCATCTCAATTCCATCAGATATATGGAGTTAGATGGTGAATTTATTGAAACTCCATTACAACACTTTGAGGAAGTCCCGCAAGATGTGTCAGTAACCAGGGGTGTTCCCAAGATCACAAGGCCTCCACTCAAGATGTCATCTTTGAAGGATGCAAAAGCAGTAATAGAAGAAGGTGGGTGCACTATTTGGGGACAACTCTCAGATATCCCATACAAGTCTGACAAGTTTGGCCTAGGTTTCACTTCAGGTGCTCAGAAGATTGTACGTCGCGCTTGTGCGGGAGGACCACCCCTGAAGATCAGCAACCATGAAGTCAACGCGGTAGAGGATGATGAAGATGGCTGCAACCTGGAGGATTGGATCTTCCCAACTGTCAGTGGAGGGCTCAGTAACTAGGAGGCTAGAGATTTTGTCCTGATCACTTTTATCCCACAGTAATTTGTCTTTACATTTTGTTGGATTTGTAATATTAAAATAATTCAGACTCTTAAAACCTTGTGTCTTACCTGAGGCGCAATGGTCCATTTGCAAGGGTTATTATCTCATTTCCATATGACATCAATGAATCATGGATGTTTTGCATACAAACTTTGTGCTCATTATTTTTCTTTTTTACATTTTCATTTCTTTCAAAGATAGTTATACCCTTACACAAACTCACACTCATAATGCAGTTCTACATCCATTCGGGATCCCATGGATAACGGTTCTGCTATGGCCTTTTGTGACTCTGAAAATCTAATCTACTAAGCCGAAGACGAAGGTGAGGAAGATTGTGAAGTACCAGGGGAACTTACCAGACTATTACCACAAGAAGAGAGAACCATTCAGCCCCACGAGGAACCGGTAGACACCATCCATCTTGGTACCTAAGAAGACAAAAGAGAAGTCAAGGTGGGTGCTAATATGGAACCCAGTGTCAAGGAACGTCTAATTCAATTGTTACACGATTATATTGAGGTTTTTGCCTGGTCGTATGAAGACATGCTAGGACTTGATGCAGATATTGTGGTACATCGTCTACCTATAAAAGAGGATTTCCCACTAGTAAAACAAAAGGTTCGTCGAATGCGACCAGATATGTCAGAAAAGATTAAAGCAGAAGTCATGAAACAATTCAATGTTGGATTCTTGGCCATCACCTCTTACCCACAATGGGTTGCCAATGTTGTTCCCGTGCCCAAAAAGGACGGCAAGGTACGAATGTGCGTGGACTACAAAGATTTGAATAGGGCAAGCCCTAAGTATGATTTCCCACTTCCCCACATTGACATCCTAGTTAACAATACGGCACAGCACAAAGTGTTTTCCTTCATGGAAGGTTTCTCAGGCTACAACCAAATCAAAATGGCGCCTGAAGACATGGAGAAGACAACTTTTGTCACACAGTGGGGCATATTCTGCTACAAGGTTATGCCATTTGGACTAAAGAATGCTGGGGCAACCTATCAGCGTGCCATGGTAGCTCTATTTGACGACATGATATATCACGAAATAGAAGTCTATGTGGACAACATGATAGATAGATCTCAAACAGAAGAAGAACATCTTGATCATTTACAGAAACTGTTTGAGAGATTAAAAAAGTACAAACTGAGGTTGAACCCAAATAAGTGCACATTTGGAGTAAGGTCTGGTAAACTCCTAGGCTTTTTTGTCAACAATAAAGGTATTGAAGTAGATCCTGCCAAGGTGAAAGCTATACAAGAGATGCCTGCTCCTCATACTGAGAAGGAAGTCAGAGGATTCTTGGGGCGCTTGAACTACATTGCCATATTCATTTCTCACCTGACAGCTACCTGTGAACCAATCTTCAAACTACTGAAGATCAGGTAGTCAAATGGAATGATGAGTGCCAATTTTCTTTTAACAAAATAAAAGAGTATTTACAAGAGCCTCCTATTTTAATGCCACCAGTCGAGGGAAGACCATTGATCATGTATCTGACTGTGTTGGAAAATTCAATGGGGTGTGTGCTGGGGAAGCATGACGAGTCTGGCCGAAAATAGCACGCCATTTATTACATGAGCAAAAAGTTTACCGACTGTGAAACAAGATATTCACTACTCGATAAAACATGTTGCGCTCTGGCATGGGCTGCTCGCCGGCTAAGACATTATATGTTGACCGATACTACCTTGTTGATATCTAAAATGGATCCAATAAAATACATCTTCGAGAAACCTGCTCTCTAGGAGAATAGCGAGATGGAAGATGATCCTAACAGAATATGACATACAGTATACTACCCAAAAATCTATAAAGGGCAGTGTACTAGCTGATCACCTTGCTCACCAAGCTGTGGAAGACTACCAGTCCATGAAGTTCGAATTCTCGGATGAAGACATCATTATGGTAAACAACTGTGAAGAATTCAGGCCATATGACGGACCTGAACAAGGATCCCGATGGACCCTGGTTTTTGATGGGGCATCTAACGCACTCGACAATGGTATTGGTGCAGTACTCATATCTCCTGAAGGGTGTCATAATCCATTTACTGCAAGACTCTGCTTCAATTGTACAAATAACATGGCGGAATACGAAGCGTGCATCTTTGGTCTCAAAGCTGCCATAAACTTGGGGATCAAATCGTTGAATGTATTCGGAGATTCAGCTTTGGTTTCAGCCAGATCAAAGGGGAATGGGACACCAAACACCCTAACCTTATCCCTTACAAAGAACATGTTTTGACATTGCTCCCACATTTTGAGGAGATTACCTTCGAACATTTCCCGCGAGAAGAAAATCAGCTAGCAGACGCACTAGCCACAATGTCATCTATGTTTAAACTTAAATGGGAAAACGAGGCTCCCCAGATCACCATTGAACGAATGGATGGACCAGCACACTGTCACGAGGTTAATATTGAAGAAGTAGTGGACCAGCCTTGGTTCCACAAAGTCAAGAAGCATCTCAAAACCCAAGAATATCGAGAAGGAGCTTCAGTAAATGATAAGAAGTTCTTAAGGAGATTCTCTTCTAAGTTCTTCCTTAGTAATGGCATCCTTTACAAACGCAACCATGACTCGGTGTTACTTCGGTGTGTAGACAAGGTTGAAGCTGAAATGATCATGGCTGAGTTACATGAAGGCACTTTTGGCACCCATTCCAGTGGGAATATGATGGCAAAGAAAATCCTACGAGCAAGATATTACTTGTCTACCATGGAAGCAGATTTCTATCAACATCCTCGAACCTGCCATAAGTGTCAGATTTATGCTGACAAGGTGCACGTACCTCTGGTTCCTCTGAATGTCTTGACGGCTCCTTAGCCCTTTGCTATGTGGGGAATTGATATGATTGGGGAAATCAAGCCAACAGCTTCAAGTGGACACCGCTTTATCTTAGTGGCCATTGACTATTTCACCAAGTGGGTGGAGGCAGCTTTTTTCGCTTCTGTGACCAAGAATGTTATCGCCCGGTTCATCAAGCAGAATCTCATCTGTCGTCACGGTATCCCGGAGAGGATCTATACAGACAATGGTACAAACATGAATAATACTATGATCATCGCCTTATGTGAGCAATTCAAGATCCAGCATCACAATTCTTCCCCTTACCGGCCGAAGATGAATGGTGTTGTCGAAGCCGTAAATAAGAACATTAAAAAGATCATAAAGAAAATGACAGTCAGATACAAAGACTAGCATGAGATGTTACCATTCTCTCTCCACGGGTATCGTACTATAGCTTGCACATCAACCGGGGTAACACCCTATTCTCTGGTATACGGCATGGAAGTTGTCTTGCCTATTGAGGTTCAGATCCCCTCTCTAAGAATCATGAAGGATGCAGGTTTGAATAAAGACGAGTGGATCCAAACTCGACTTGAACAGCTAAACTTAATTGATGAGAAAAGACTTACTGCTGTCTGTCATGGTCAAATGTATCAAAAACGGATGATCAAGGCTTTCAACAAAAAGGTCAGACGACAAGTATATCAAGTTCGAGATCTGGTGATCAAGCGCATCATACTGCCGCAAGGTGATCCCATGGGCAAATGGAATCCTACATACGAAGGACCATTTGTAATCAAAAACATATTCTCTGGTGGCACAATGATCTTGACCACCATGGATGGTGATGATCTGCCGCACCCTGCGAACGCGGATATGGTCAAAAGATACTACGCATAAGAGACCCACTAGGTTGACACACCTAGGAAAAACAAGGGCATCCTGGCGAACCAAAAAGGTTCAGGCAAAAATTAGGGATAAAACAAAAAAAATCTGTACACCTGGCAAGTTGAAAACCCGAAAGGGCGACTTGGGCAAAAAATGGTTTCCCGGTGGACTGAAAACCCGAAAGGGCGGTCCAGACAAAAGTTAGGGAATTAAAGCGTATGATTATGTCCCGTTAGATCACCTTAGGGATAACATTTGGCTTCAACTAACAAATTCAGAGGTTCTGATCAATTCAATCATCTTCGGACGAGGCAACAAATAGACAAGATGCTCGGAGATACAAAGGTTATAGTAGAATGGGACCCCCATGGGATTATTACACATAGCTATCTTTTCTTTGTATCAAAATTTTCATTTTTTACGACAGTATTCTCTTACTAGAATATTTTTCTCATTGTACAAAAAATACTTACTCAAAGTCAATACAAAGATATCCCTTTGAAAGTGCAAAACTATCTGGTTTTTTTATTTACTCTTGTGTTTTGTTTACAAAAACGTCCAATGATTCATTTTTGAACATATGCATTTGAATATGATTATTGTTTATAAATAAACAAAATAGGAAGACAATCACTGATGGCTTTAAGAGGTAGGGAAATCTCTCTATGCTATTTCCATAATCCCCCGCAGCGTACAGTTTAATCCCCAGCGAAACAGAGCTTCCAGTTATCAATCCCTAGTAGAAGTCGTCAAATTTCTCAGGATTCCCCAATAGGATCTTACAAGCAGTACACGACATCTCCCTTACAACAGAGTTTATTTCTCCAAGCAGAAATTCATCAACACTTAGACTTCACAACATGAAGACTTATACTCCATATCCTCAGCAGCAGTCAGGGATTTATTTTCCCCAATCCAACAACAGTGTTGCAGATTAGCTTGCATACGCATACATTGCATCCATATATCATAAACATTGATAACACAAATGAATTATACCACGCATTTCATACAACATGACTTTGCATTTTTGCTAACATTTTACCCTTTTTAGGATAAGTTTAATAGCTACCATTGACATTGTTCAAAGTTTTCAGATACGCTCCAAACATGGATGCCATCCTGAAGCTTATTCAACTCTCAGATATAGTCAAATACAATACAGATACGCTCCAGACATGGATGCCATCCTGATACTCATTCAAAAACAGCTTCCAGATACAGTACAGATATGCTTCAGACACGGATGCCATCCCGATACTCATTCAAAATCAGCTTCCAGATACAGTTCAGATAAGCTCCAGACACGGATGCCATCCTGAAACTCATTTACAGTTTAGATACGCTCCAGATACGGACTCCATTCTAATACTCATTCAAATTCTCCTTCATATACAATGCAGATACGCTCCAGACACGGATGTCATTCTGATACTCATTCAGATGCAATTCTCAAGATACAGTACAGATACGCTCCAGACACGGACGCTATTCTGATACTCATTCTTTCAGCTTACAAATTACAATTCAACAATCACTCTTGGATGGAATCTACAAGCCCATATCCAACAAATTTATATTACCTCTCCAAATGGCATCTTTAAGCCCATCCCCTCTACCATCACATCGCCGAGTGCAAATTTCTGGGCACTCTAGGGTCCAATCGTCTTCCACCTTCGAGTCACGAATGGCAAAACATGCCAATCTAACTCTTCAGGCTTAAGAAGATTGAACAGGGGAAGCTGTTGTACCCCAAAATTTGCCCTCTCACTTATCAAGAATTTACTCACAAGATCTCCTTGGGCTCAAGACTGCACTAGGGTTTGATCAGCTCGAGACACCTCCTCAAGCACTGATGACCAAAATTAGGGTTTGAGTTTGAACAAGGATTTTTGAACTTCTAATATCCCATGTGACTTTCATGGATCATAATGGACCCCCAAGATTAATCATGCCAAGTTTCAAGCCTTGAATCACATTTTTGCTCAGTCAATTGAGCAGTTGACCTAAAAATCAGCTGTATTGGGGGAAAAGTCAACTATGGCCAATTTACAGTCAAACTTTATAATTTTTTATCCACATCAATATTTTAAAGTCATGTGTATCATTTGATCAATTTTGGACCACCATTCCTCAAGAAATTTGATCAAATCCCCAAAAGGGCAAAATGGTCAAAATTAGGATTTTGATTGGGAAAGGGCAATTTCTAATTTTTGACCTAGCAAATGGTCAATTGGTTTAAGGAATGATCTCAAGAGTCCAATTGCATCATTTTTACCTAATTACATGGTTCAAAACATTGCAAGTACATTAGATTGACAGATGAATTTTGCAGTCAACTAATCAAAAGTCAACTGTACATTGAAAAGTCAAACTTTGACTTTTTGGTCAAATTCAAGTGCCAAAGATCATAATTCATCAAAAAATTTCAAAACATGAAACTTATTCATCAAGAAATCAAAAAGTCTAGATTTCATTTTGAAAAGTCAAAATTTCTAAACTTAGAAATTTTTCTAAGTGTTGGAAATTTCACGTTTTTTTCATAACTTTGGACAAAATTTTCACCATGATGCAAGATGATTCAAGAGAAACTTCCAACATGAAAGTTGTATATCTCCATTAAATCTACAACTTTTCTTTACACAACTCCTTCCAAAAATACTTGGATCTCAAGTTATAATTTTATGAACATGTGGTCATGAAACTAAACACTTAGTGAAATTTTGCCCTAATTTGGTCAAGATTTTGACCTAACTTCATGGCACTTTTTCATATAGTTCCAAGGGGAATCTTCAAAAGAAATTCAAATATGGGTTGTATATCACATTGCAAGCTTTCCAAAATGTCTAAGTACTCCTTGATATCATTCTTGAGGATGGAGAATCGAGGAGATGAAGTTAGGGTTTTGTTACTTGAATTACAAGTCATTTTTGATGAACACATGAACCAAATCTATGCTAGGCTGCATAATCTTTGCTTTTCAGGCCTCAAACTTGTTTGTCACTCCATAATTAAATGTTTACACAGATGTTAGGGCTTTGATCCAAGCAATTGAGCTATTCTCCAAGTTACATTTCCATTTATGGCACAAAGTTAACAATGCCATTCTTGTAAAGAATGCTTTTTGCATAAAGTTCACATTAAGCCTCTAACTTGTTCCCTCTGATCACACTCCATCCACAAAGTCAGAAGCAACTTGTTTAAAGCATAACCACTCTATCTTAGCAAGTACACAAGGCATGGAAACTTGTTTTGTCAAAAAATCACATGTTTAACTTAAACATGTAAATTTGAATTCTGATCAACTAGAGCACTCCAAACTTGTTGCTTATAAATAGAGTCACTATTTGTGAGCTAGGACACGAGCTTGAACACCCTGAAACACTCCCAAATTTACTCTAGCCAAAAAATGCACAAAAAACTCCATTGATACACAGTTCTGACCTTAAACTTGTATCTCTCATTTCCCTCGTGCGTTTTCCCTCAAATTTATTCCTAAAGCTTCCTCATACCAAATACAGACCATCCTTGTCCCTGTTTGCAAACTGTAACACCATTTACCATAACTTCCATAACCAAAAAACATAGTTTGCAACTTGACTTCTCCAAGTCATTTCATCCACTCTCAACTTGAGCAAACCATTGCATTAGCTTCCTAGGACCTCAAGGAAGCTAACCTGATTATCACCACTTCCTGAAACAAGATCAAACTCCAAACACGATTTCCAGTTTTGAGGTAAGTTTTCTCAACTTGGAACTCTTCATACAGGCATCATCAATAGTTTATTTATGAACAAAACATGTAGATATCATTGCCCTGAAGCTAACCATGTCCATAGTTTCCATTAATTTTACTTGAGCTTAGAGAATTTTGAAAATGAAATTTCTGAAATTTTTAGGGTTCAGATTAGAGCCATTAAAATTCTTGCTTATCTTTGATCTATAGTTTTAATACTTTACATTTCTGGAATCATGAGAAAATTTGCTACAAGTTTCATGTTTACAGTTTTCATTTTTGATGAGAAATAAGCAAGTTACAGTTGGTCTGGCTGGAGGTTAAAGATGTATTAACGGATGTATAGCCACCCCAGTGGTAGAAGCGTGTGCCTGTAACCTATGGGACCTGGGTTCGAGCCCCAGTGGTACCCTTTTCATTTTTCATATTTTTACAATTCTGACTTTTTTGTTTGCAGGGTGCTGGCCTCTTTGGGTCTAGCTTATTATTTTTATTATTTTTTTGCTGACTGACCTCCCTATTTCCTCTTGCCCCCCCCCCCCCCCTGGCCCAAGTTTTATTATTTATTTATTTATTTCATTTTTCTTTTCTTAAATATATTTTTCTAAATACTAAAAATCATAAAATACAAAAAAATGATATATTTATATTTTAACTTATTTTATTTTATTTTTCCACAAAAAAAAATATATTTTTATACTTTATTTATTTTATTAAGTAAATCTTATAAACTTAATTAATATCATGTTTTTTTTTCACACCATTTGAAAATACATTATTTTAATATAAAAAAGACTAAAAATATTTTATAATACTATAAATATTTTTAAAATACCAAAATACTTTTCTTGAATTTATTTTCTTTTGATTAATTAATAGAACTAGGTTTTCATTTAAAATATTTTCTTAAAAAATTCAAAATTAATTATTTTCTTTATTTAATTAGGTTAAGACAAAATCTTTTTTTTCATGAAAACCAAACAAAAATACATTCCCTTTACATTTTTTTGCATTTTTGTACAATTCATTCATTTTATTACTTTGTATTTATTTATTTCCTTGTATATTTATACCAATTCAATATGGTTGTAATAGACTAATTAGGTTTAAATTCTTGTAATCCCCATTTACAAATTGTATACCCTCCCCACAAATGTTGTAATAGCGTAGTAACTTTAAATTTCACAATTTACCACTTTTATATAACATGCTAGTAATTAGGGTTTGTATGGAAAGACTAAAACCAATACTTAGAAAACCCTAATTCAAGACAAAAACAAGCATGAAAACAATACAGTTGCACACAAACACCCCTAGGGTTATCCCACTTGGTTTCCATATACAAAATGGCCATATTACGCATGTGAGGTATCTTAGCAAAAACAAGCAAAGATACAAGATCACATTCCCTCGATGACGCTATCTATGTTGCCTTTTCAAAATGATATTAGTCCTTAAAGAAAGATGCTAAGATACTTTGCAACATTGCTAACATGGTTATAAGATGACCCACGCTCGTCCCGTTTACATCCAAAGGTAGGGTTGCTTACCAAATCAATGGTAAGACAACAATGTCAAAGAAAAAGAAAATGAACAAGAAAGACATTTGAGTAGGTAGATTTCTCCTAATTACTTGCTCCATTTCAAAAAAACAAACATCCTTTCTATTTTTAAAACAAACACCTACACTTTCAAAACATCTTACAAAACTTGAAAACATTTTTCAAAAGATCAACATCTTTATATACATTCTTACAAACAAGAATCATTACAAAGATTGTCTAAACAATGGCCTCTTTACAAAATACTTTCAAAAAGACCACACAAAGCACAATTTCAAACAAAAGCTAGTGATCTAGCTGAAGAAGTGAAAAACACAAGAAGGGGGGTTGAATTGTAAAACTGGAAATCAAATGCAGACAACACTGTATTTTTATCCTGGTTCGTTTGACCTCAAACTACTCCAGTCTACCCGCCAAGGTGATTTCGCCTCTCTCCAACGAGGACTTAATTCACTATATTCAACTGAATATTACAACTGCTTTAACAACTGTCAAAGCCTTCTTGAGTCCGAAACCACAACCCGGTTTCCTCAAGGAAATGCACTAAACAGATAATTGTATATAAAAGTGTACAGAGGTGTTTCTAAATAAACAGTATCACAAACTTGTGATGTATTACACGGCTTAATAAAGAATTGATGAAGATGAAGACTGTTTGTATCTTTACTGACTTTTCACGTTTTGTGTCGTTGTTCATCTCTTCTAAAATCTTCTTCTAGTCTTCTTTATATAGGCTTTGCAATAGAGACATAAGAAGATACTTTTGGTATGTCCATAACACGCGTTTAATGAGCTTCCCAAAACAGGAGATTCTTGTCTGTTTGTAGCCGTTGCATATGATCTTGCATTGATGGAGTTGTAACGCTTGAGAGACAGTATCAGATATTCTGTTATGCTGTACTGGTGCATTCAGAAGTTCAAACAGAACTTCTTCATATAAACGTGTTATTCATATTTGATGCTGCTGAATCTTTCATGGTCCACTTAACTTCTGTGCTTGCATAATCAGAACTTCTGATGATGTTCTGGCAGATCTTCCAGTTGCATTAGAACATCTTTTTCACATCATAACTTCTGCATGTAAAGATACTTATTATTAGCAAGCATATTTGTTCTTTATATCATGTGTTTGTTATCATCAAAACTCTTGTTGGGCTGTAGAACTAAATTATGTTCTAACAATCTCCCCCTTTTTGATGATGACAAAAACTAGTATATTTTGATGGAAAATAAAGAACAAAAATTAAAAAGAAGGCTCCCCCTGAGTAGAGTACTCAGCTATGAAGAAAATAAAGTAAAATACTTCCCTGGCGATCTTCTGATTATGAGTCAACACAAAATATTCTCCATTCTCCCCCTTTTTGTCAGGAATCAAAAAGTGGTAAAGACCCTTATTGGCTTGCTCTGATAGAAGTGCTTTAAACAGTGTGACATCCTCTTCTGGATACTTCTGAGATTCTATAGAGAGCTTCTGATGTTGTATTTCCATTCCTATTTCAAATAGTTTCAGAGCCAGTAATCTTCTGTTTCTGATTGCCTCTGAAACCTGCGAATCTTTTAAATTCCAGGCCTTGGAACATATGCTTTCTTTCCTCTATGTGTAGACAGCATCCAGAGTCCAGGTGTTAATACTGGAGTTTCAACCTTGCTGTTAAAAATACCTGCAACATATATTATTTTGTCTTTTGGTACCCATATCTTTCTGGGTCCATGACTGTTAGAGTTTCCAAAATTCTATTTGAATTTTCGTTTAGTATGAAACGCCTTACCAACATGTTTGATATCGTGTGTTTGTTCAGTGGTGAAGTGAGAATAGAGAAAAGTGCGTTTGATAACCAAATCCTTAACTGTCTTAGGTTGGTATTCTTTTCCTTTGTATCCTATACCTATTCTGCAATTCTTGCTGACTCCAAAGATCATTGAAGCCATTTTGCTTCTATCTATGTTGTTAGTCATAAACTTCTGAAAGCTTTGATCATATTCCTTTATGATCTTATCAGCATTAATGGGATCCTATGAGATTATTTCCTTCTGAGAGTTTTGTAAATTATTTTCTAGTTTTGAAATTTTTTCTTTTAACTCAGAGTTTTCTAATCTTAGACTCTCAGTTTCTTCAGAGTCAGAGGCAATATCCTTTTTCAGGTTCTTGCATTTGACTCTGAGCTGCTGATATCGTTCCAGAATCTCACTCAGACTTTCTGCAAGATCAGTTTTAGACATATTAATTGCAAAGTTAGGGAATACCTCTTCAGTGTGTGATTCTGAGTCTGAACCAGAGGCTTCACTATCTTCTGATATGTTTGCCATGAGAGCTATGTTTTCTCTTTCATTATCTGACTCTGAGTCAGCTTCTGAGGTGTCTGAATCGTCCCATGTTGCCATGAGGCTTTTCTTCTTCTGCATGTGCTTCCATAGATGATTGATTCTTCTAGATAGAGAAGACAGTTCTTCTTCTGATGATGAGGATTCTCTTAAGTTTTCTGCTTCTGCTTCTGCCTGCAAAATTTTGGTTTCATATTTGTTAGATTTCAGAGCGAGAGACTTACATTGCTTCTAAGGCTCATTGTCTTCGAGCTCTATCTCGTGACTTCTGAGGGAGCTGACAAGTTCCTCCAGAGAGATTTTGTTGAGATCCTTAGCTAGCTTCAGCGCTGTGACCATTGGCCTCCACGGTTTTGGTAAACTTATGATGATCTTCTTTACATGATCAGCAGTTGAGTACCCTTTATCCAGCATCTCTAGCCCTACCACCAGAGTTTGGAATCTAGAGAACATTGTTTCTATGTTTTCGTCTTCTTCCATTCTGAAGGCTTCGTACTTCTGAATGAGCGCAAGGGCTTTGGTTTCTTTTACTTGCAAGTTGCCTTCATGCGTCATTATTAGGGAATCAAACATGTTCTTAGCTGTTTCTCTGTTTGTGATCTTCTCATACTCTGAATATGAGATGGCACTCAGGAGAGTCGTTCTGGCCTTGTGATGATTTCTGAAATCACGCTTTTGCTGATCAGACATTGCTTTCCTGTCAATCTTCTGACCGCTTTCAACAACAGGATGTATGTATCCATCAGTTACCATATCCCAGAGGTCAGCATCATAGGCTAGGAAGAAACTTCTGATCATATCCTTCCAGTAGTCAAAGTTTTCACCGTCAAATATTGGAGGACTAATGCTGATGTTCTGACTCATTCCCACCATAGTGTTTTTCTTACGCTGGATCTTGTACTGACACGGTTAAGTGTTTATGAACTCAGAACCAGGCGCTCTGATGCCAATTGAAGAAGTGAAAAACACAAGAAGGGGGGTTGAATTGTAAAACTGGAAATCAAATGCAGACAACACTGTATTTCTATCATGGTTCGTTTGACCTCAAACTACTCCAGTCCACCCGCCAAGGTGATTTCGCCTCTCTCCAACGAGGACTTAATTCACTATATTCAACTGAATATTACAACTGCTTTAACAACTGTCAAAGCCTTATTGAGTCCGAAACCACAACCCGGTTTCCTCAAGGAAATGCACTAAACAGATAATTGTATATAAAAGTGTACAAAGGTGTTTCTAAATAAACAGTATCACAAACTTGTGATGTATTACACAGCTTAATAAAGAATTGATGAAGATGAAAACTGTTTGTAGCTTTACTGACTTTTCATGTTTTGTGTCATTGTTCATCTCTTCTAAAATCTTCTTCTAGTCTTCTTTATATAGGCTTTGCAATAGAGACATAAGAAGATACTTTTGGTATGTCCATAACACGCGTTTAATGAGCTTTCCAAAATAGGAGATTCTTGTCTGTTTGTAGCCGTTGCATATGATCTTGCATTGATGGAGTTGTAACGCTTGAGAGACAGTATCAGATATTCTGTTATGCTGCGCTGGTGCATTCAGAAGTTCAAACAGAACTTCTTCATATAAACGTGTTATTCATGTTTGATGCTGCTGAATCTTTCATGGTCCACTTAACTTCTGTGCTTGCATAATCAGAACTTCTGATGATGTTCTGGCAGATCTTCCAGTTGCATTAGAACATCTTTTTCACATCAGAACTTCTGCATGTAAAGATACTTATTATTAGCAAGCATATTTGTTCTTTATATCATGTGTTTGTTATCATCAAAACTCTTGCTGGGCTGTAGAACTAAATTATGTTCAAACACTAGCAAGTAACTAAGAGCCCATGGAAAACCATGGATGAAAAGGGTGCTAATACCTCCCTTTTTCATAATCTACCCCCCGAACTCAAGAAATAATCTCAAAGGTCTTTCCTGTGCTTTTTCACCTTTCCTTTTGGATAAAAGAAAAGTCGGTGGCGACTCTTGCAAACCGCAACATTTGCGATCAAATGCAAAACCTTCAAGTCAGTTCTCCCACCGTATCACAGTGTCAAATTTAATTTCTTTTGCCTCGAGAAGGTCTTGCACCTTGTTTTTCAAAACCCAGCATTCGTTTGTATCATGACTTGGACTTTCTGAATGGTAAGTACAACGAGCATTTGGGTTGTAACGGGGAGAGGCAGTGTTGGGATTCTTCAGAGCTTCCCTCAAGGTCACCAAATTAGATTTCAACAAACACGGCAAGACTTGATAAAACGTCATATTTATTCGGGTAAACTGTCTTACCGGTCTTTCTGTTCTAGGATGGTTGTTCCTTTGTTGAATAGGTGCAGGCTTAGGGATCATGACAGCCTCTACCACTCGATGGTGTTCAGTTCTATCCTGATTCCTTTGATGGTATACAACACCAACCTCTTTCATCTCAGCAAATGGTTTCTTCAACGCGCTCGAGGATGCATCTTTTTGAATTTTGCCACTTCTTATACCCGCTTCTACTTGTTCGCCAGTCATGATTAATTCGGTAAATCCAGCTGAGGAGCTTCTGGTCAAGTGTTTGAAGAATGGACCAGATAGCATGCCTAAGAACATATCCACTAATTCTCTGTCAGATAGATGGGGTTGGACCCTTCCTGCGAGATCCCGCCATTTTTGAGCATAGGTTTTGAAACCTTCACCTGCACCCACGGAACTGCCTTGCAGTTGTGTCCGAGTTGGAGCTAAGTCAACATTATACTGGTATTGTTTATACAAGGCGGCAGCCAAGTCTTCCCAATTGCGAATATTGGTCCCTTCCAATTGATAGAACCAATCCAACTGCATCCCTGACAAGCTTTCTTGGAAGAAATGTACCCATAGGTCTCTATCGGCAGTATGGGGTTGAATTTTCCTGATGTATGATCTCAAATGCAGCTTTGGACAAGAGATACCGTCATATTTAGCGAATATGGGGACCTTGAATTTCTGCGGTATGACAACCCCTGATACAAGTCCTAGCTCCTCAAAATCTAACCCGGGTACCTTCTGGATCTCCATAGCATTGAGGCGATCTTCCAACTATTTGTATTTGTCGTCAGCTGGAGGATACTGCTCTTCAAAGTAATCAACCTCTTCTTCCTCTTCAGATTCTGAAGGGTCAGTCACTTCCTTGTTTTTCCCCTCTTGATTTTCCCCTTCACCTGATGATGTTGCAAAGTCTAGGGTCCGTCTGGCTGGCCCTTGGAACCTTCTTCCCATATTCAAAACACCGGTTGATTTCTTCGCTTTCTTCTTCTTTTCTTTAATCAGCAAAGTTTTCAAATCCTCTTGTCCTTTTGCCAGAGTAAAGAACATTTGTTGAAACTCAGCGCTCTGCGGCTGGAGATCTTTTACTGTCTATTCAATATCCATCTCACTGAAATAAACAGTAGAAAGATAAGGAGACCTGTTGTAAGAAACTTGTTTGTGTTATGATGAATGAAGATGCATATGCAAATGATTTCAAGGAAATTAGAGATTTAAATTTTCTTTAGACAAAAAGGAACGCATGTTATATTAATAAATCAAAGTTTGAGTACATCATGCCTCTTTTGGGCTTACAAAGAAATACAAAACTCTAAGATAAAAAAGTTGAACGCATCCCTTTTGGTGTGATGTAGGCGTTCAGACACCGCTCTCATGAAGGTGCTTGGTGAGTTCCAGAACTTTCTTCTCGCTGGCGTAGAATTGGGCCTCGAAAATGTCTCGCTCCCCCTTAAGCTGTATCCAATCCCTTTGCAAGTCTTCGAGAGAGGTGGGCATGTTAGGATGAAGGATGGTGTATGGGACATCTCCTTCCACAACAGGTTCTATGATAACTGGTAAGATGGAAGGATAAGGCTTCACTAGTTTCTGAGAACGAGCTCGCATCCACTTAAGGTAAGGCTCAAGGGGGATGGAATTCTTGTACCCTAATGTCTTTCTATCTACCTTGTTCAACATCCTCCAAACTAGGATAAACCTATGGCGGTAACCTTGATCGTCATTCTCGTAAGTGAACTATCCCTTCGGGCGTAACTAAACTATCATAAGGCTAAGCAGGGGTTTTAAGTGATACCTCCTCTAATGCCAAGTAAGGGGACATTAAGGAATTCTCCACAACGGTTGATGATAGTAACATTCTCCACAGATCGGGAACACCAATGAATATCTGAATGTCTGAGCGTCATCAACCTATGGGACCACCTTGAACCTTGCTCGTTCTTCAATACAGATTGAGGAAGATGCGCAATAAACCATCTTACCAAGAGAGGAATACAACACATGATAATACCACTTTTCCTCATAGTGCGAGAGTGAAAAGAATGTAGGATGTCTCCTAACAAAGTAGGCACCGGGTTACGAGACATGAAGATTTTGACGGTGTTTACATCTATGAGTTGGTCAGGATTTGGAAACAAAGCCATCCCATAGATGAGAAGGGCCATAATTTCCTCAAAAGCTTGCAAGTCCAAGGAGTTCCAACAGTCTTGAGCTTTCTCAAATAAGAACTTGGCTAAGAAACCTTTGATACCACTCCTTGTTTCCCAATTAGTTGTGACATCAGATTGTTGCAAGTGTAGGGCTTGAGCAATCTCTTTTGGTTTTGGATATCCTTATGTATCGTTGAAGGGTAGTTAATTGAGAATGGGAATCCTCAAGAGTTGGGAGAATTCTTCCAAAGTTGTCATAAGTTGATAATTGGGAAATGTGAAGCAATGGTGTAGAGGATCAAAGAATTGGAAGAGCACCTTCATCATATCTTCATCAGTGTTAGAGGTAACTAAGTTTAGGAGGCGACCATGTCTTTCGGTAAATGGAGAATTCTCAGGAACCCTTGATGCTAACACTTTAAGTTAAGGAGGGATCCTTACAAGATTGACTTGAATGGTCTTCCTACGAATAGAATCCATGTCCTACAAAACAAAACAAAGATAAATCCTAAAAATCCTTGAAATGGTTAGTGAGTATGAGTATGATGTTATGATGTTTATGATGTTATGTACAAGTAAATATATAAAAACAAAACAAGTCCTTAGGTTTAGGCTTGCATGGAGTCTCATAGGTAAGTACCCTCTTGAAGTTAGTTGGCTCAAAATTATCCTAGAAATAGTAATCGGGTTCTAAGGGGGCTCAATATCACTGGTTTGTCTTCTCGGGCATTCTTTCAGCGCAAGCCTCTATAATGGCGACCGGAATATCCCAAAAAAAACCAAACCTCAATGAGTGTAGTATCGAGTATCTACCAACTTCGGACTGCACCAAAGTCGGTCATCTCACTACGTCCTAATGGCCAATTTGGTCAAGTAAAGGTTCTAGAAGTCAGTTAGTGCTTCATGACATCACTCAGCCGCCCCGTATTCTCCTTGACTACTAAAGGGCTACCGGTACCCACAAATATGACACACTAACGTAGCTATTGCTTAGACCATGTCGGTATACCCCACACAGTTTCCACAACGTATTGCTACTTACCTATAAGGTATCCCAAATCAGTGTAGAGGATTTAAACCCAAACAAAGAACCAAAATGTAAAGCAAGCAAATCAAACAATGAAAGCAAGTAGATGTGATCTAGCCCTAAGGTAACCCCACTTTTAAAATTGTCCCCAACATAGTTTCCAGTTCTGTAACGCGGCGGGAGAACTAACTTGGTGTTTTGAGTTTTATCGCAAATGTTGCGGTTAGCAAGAGCCGTCACCGACTTTTCTTTTATCCAAAAGGAAAGGCTGAAAAGAACAGGAAAGACCTTTAGAGATGTTTTCTTGAGTTCGTGGGGTAGATTATGAAAAGGGAAGGTATTAGCACCCTTTTCATCCATAGTTATCTATGGGATCTTAGTTGCTTACTAGATCACTTGCTTTTGTTTGAAAATGTGCTTTGTGTGGTTTTTGAAAGTATTTTGAAAATGCGCCATCGTTTAGGCAAACTTTGTAATAATTCTCTTTCGTAAGAATGTATATAAAGTGTTGATCTTTTGAAAATGTTTCAAGTTTGAAAGATGTTTTGAAAGTGTTTGTGTTTGTTTTGAAAATAGCAAGGTTGGTTTGAAAATGAGCAAGCAACTAGGAACATTCTACCTACTCAAAAGTATTTCTTTTTTATTTCTTCTTTCTTTTGACATTGTTATTTTACCATGGATTGGTAAGTAACATTATCTTTAGATGTAAAAGGGACAGGCATGAATCATCGTATAGCCATGATTAGCAATGTTGTAAGAAATCTTAGCATTTTCTTTAAGGGACTAAGATCATTTTTGAAAGGAAACTTTGATAGCGTCATCGAGGGACTATGATCTTATATTTTTTGATTGCTTTTGCTAAGATACCCCACATACATAATATGGTCATTTTATAAGGCAACAAAGTGGATTTACCCTAAGGGTGTAAGTGTGCAAGTGTGTTGATTTACATGCATTGTTTTGTCTTGAATTAGAGTTTGCTAACTTGTTGATTTTAATCTTTCCATACAATCCCTAATTTACTAGCATTTATATAAAACATTAAATTGCGGAAAATAAAAATACTAAGCTATTACATCCATATTGAATATTGTACAAAATTTGAATAAAAATAAAAATGCAAGAATCTAAAATGGAAAAAGAAATGATTTTGTTTGTTTTTTATGAAAAGGTTTAGTCTTGACCTAATTAAAGAAAATGATTAAGGAAAATTAAATAAAATTAACTCAAACTAATTAAGAAAATGAATTAACTTAAAAAGGGATTTTTAGGGTTTTTTAAGAAAAAGGTTTTAAATTAATAAAAATAAAATGAGAAAATTAATTAATTAAGAGAAACCTAAATTCTAAGTTAATTTTAATTAGGAAAATAAAATAATAATTAAACCTAAGTCTAAATATTAATTAATTAAGAAAAATAAATTTTTTTATTAAAAGAAAAATGTTTTTGTTCTTTTTTATCTTTATAAAGAAAATAAAATAAATAAGTGTAAATAATAAATAAAAATATTTTTATATTTTTTTTCATTAATAAAAAAAATAATAATAGTAATAAAAATAATAAAATAAAACTGAAAATAAAATGAAATAAGAAAGGAAATAAATAAAAATGAAATAAATAAAATAAAGTTGGGCCTGGTGTGCAAAAGTAAGGCAGGGGGTTAGAAGCAGCAAAAAGAACAAAAGCCCAAAGGAGAGGCCCAGGCGCTGCTGTGTGACAAAAAAAAGAGAGAGAAAATGTGAGAAATGAAAAAAGGTAGCGCGCTGGGTGTTGAACCCACGCCCTCTTGGTTACCAGCGCGCTGCCTTACCACTGGGGTGGCTATACATCCGTTTATTAAAATGAAATGATAAATACATAACATAAAATGCCTCCAAGGCCTGTACTTCGTCTTCAACCTTCAGCCATCCAGAGTACCTGTAACTTCTTCATCTCTAAAAAAAAATGGAAAGTACAAACATGAAAGTTGTGGCATTTTCCCCACGAATCCAACCATATAAATAACTAAAGCTATAAATCCAAGATGAGTGAGAATTTTTCTGGCCCTAATTTAAAACCTAAAAATTTCAGAAACTTCAACTCCAAAATTCTCTAAGCTCAGGCCATATAAATGAAAATTATGGATATGTACAGCTTCGTGGCAATGGTATCTACATTTTATCTTTGAAAATGGAAGCCTAACAATGCTTATATGGATATTTCAAAAGTCAGAAAACTCACCTTGCAAGAGGGTATCATGTTTTGAGTTTGAGCAGCTTTCAACGAGTTCTAGTGATTGGGTTAGCTTCCTCAAGTTCCCAGGAAGCTAATGTGATGCTTGGCTTGAGCTGAAAGTGGCTGAGAAGTTCTGGAGAAGTCCACTTACAGTGCTCTATTTTTGAGTTTGGACAATGGTGGAAATGGAGTTACAGAACTGTAACAGGTATTGGGATGAGTTGTGAATGATGTTTAGGAACTTTTGGAATGGTTTGGAGAGGAAACGCACGAGTAATTTGAGAGATGGGAGTGTAAGGTCAGTTTCTACACAAAAATGGAGTTTTGTGTGCAATCTGAGTTTGTGTGAGTTTAAGTGAGTTCAAGGGCTTGTACATGCGTGCCTTATCTTGCAATTAGTGTATGTATTTATAGGCAAGAGGTTTTGTGTTCTACCACAAGTCACAATTTGAATTCTCAAGTTGTGGCATCTTTCTTGTTTTTGAAGCATAGTTGAAACATCTTGTTCCAAGGCAAGGTACAGGGCTGCATAGAGTGGTTAGTAATTTAGACATGCTTGCTTTTGGTTTATAGGTTTTGTGTGTGCAGAAAGAACAAGTTCAATGCTCAAGGAGAGGTTTTGTGCACAATAGCTACTTTTGTAAAATGGCAATGTGCACTTTCTTCCTAAAATGGTATTAAGCATGGGCAATGCATTGAATGCTTGGATTAAAGCCTCTAACAGCTGTGCAAAATATTAATTATGGAGTGCCAAGAAAGTTTGAGGCCTGAAAAGCAAAGATTGTGCAACCTAGCATGGATTTGGTTCATGTTCATCACAAAATTCTGCCTTGTAAAACAATTTGAAACCCTAACTTCTGACCTTCGATTCTCCTTGCTCAAAAATGATCTCAAGGATTTCTTTGACATTATGTAAATCTTGTAATGTGATCTATAATCCCTCTTTGAATCACGTTTGCAAAATCCAAATGGAACTATGTGAAACTTGGTCCAGAAGTTAGGTCAAAATCCTGACCAAAATGCTCAAAATTTCACTAAGTGTTTTAGTTTCATGACCATGATTTGATAGATTAATAACTTGAAATCCAAGAATTTATAGGAGGAGTTGTGTAAAGAAATGTTTTAGATCTCATTGAGATCTAAAACTTTCATGCTGAAAGTTTCCTTTGAATCATCTTGCATCATGGTGAAAAATTGGCTCAAAGTTGTGAAAAAATATAAAGTTTTCAACACTTAGGAAATTTTCTAAGTTTGGAAACTTTGACTTTTCAAAATGAAATCTTGAATTTTTGATTTCTTGATAAACAAGTTTCATATTTTGACATGTTTTGATGAATTGTGATCTTTGACACTTGATTTTGACCAAAAAGTCAAAGTTTGACTTTTCAGTGTACAGTTGACTTTTGATCAGTTGACTGAAAATCAACTATCAATCAATTGATCTTGAGGGAAATTTTGAGTCATACCATTAGGTAAAAATGGTGCATTTGAAACCTTGAGATCATGTCTCAAACCAATTAACCATTTGCTAGGTCAAAAATAAGAGATTGCCCTTTCTCAATCAAAACCCTAATTTTGACAATGTTGCCCTTTTGATGATCTGATCAAATTTCTTGAGGAATTGTGGTTCAAACTTTATCAAATGACATATAAGAGTTCAAAATGTTGATATGGATCAAAAATTATGAAGTTTGACTGTAAATTGACCACAGTTGACTTTTTCCCCAATACAACTGATTTTTAGGTCAACTGATCAATTGACTAAGCAAAAATGTGATCCAAGACTTGAAACTTGACATGAGAAATCTTGAGGGTCCATAATGATTCATGAAAGTAATATGAGGTATTAAAAGTTCAATTATCCTTGTGCAATTTCAAACCCCAATTTCAGTCATCAGTGCTTAAGGAGGTGTCTTGAGCTGATCAACCCTTATGCAGTCTTGAACCAAAGGAGATCTTGTGAGAAATTTCTTGATAAATGAGAGAGAAAATTTTGGGGTACAACACTATGCTTCCATTCCAAACGCGCTCATCATACGCCCCAGATTCATCACCATCAGATCAAGCATTGCCCAGATCTCACGCTTCCGATGAAGCTCCACGTAATGGACTCTCACAACATAGCCACACAGGATCACACGCAGCTATGGGCCAAATGGATTGGGCTTTGGACAGAATTTCATATTGCACCATCCAAATTTGGGTTTACACCCCTCAGGCCCATTCCTTCACTCTTTTTATTTCATTATTTTATTTTGTTTAATTAGTTTAATTTATTTTTAAATGAATTTTTTTATAAAATCAGAAAATCATCACAAAAATAGGAATTAGGTTTTTTTATTAAAATAAATTTTGTAAATTAATTTGATTTAGATATTTTGATTTGTTTCTCTTTTAAATAAAATCAATTAGAACCTATGTTTAAATTCCAAATCTTTTTCTTAAAAAAACGAAATATTTTTATTTAGATTTAATCACTTTTTTTCATTAATAATTTTTCCTGTTAATTAATTACTTTCACATCATTTAACCTTTTTTCTCAAATAAAAAACAACAAAAATACTTTTCTTTTAATCTATGCGTGTTTTAGGGTTTAGACACGTCGCATGTTTATTATCTTTGTTGTATTATTTATAATTATGTAATTGCTCCCCGTTTGTAATAACTTAATTAGGGTTTTTCAATTCCGCATTTTTACTTTTCAGTCATTAATTATGTAATTGCCCCAAAGTCTTGTAATAGTTGTAGGAACTTTATCTTTCCGCCACTTGTTTTCCCGCCTAATAAACTGCCTAGATGAGTGTTTAATAGGGTTGCATGAAAATAATGATTAATTGAACCTAGATAACCCTAATTGCGCAAGATAAAATATCTGGAAAAAACACATTGCTGCACACTTGCACCCTTAGGGTATACCTCACTCGGTTGCCTTCGAATTACAATCACAATTCTCGAAACGTGAGAATTCTTAGTGGTTGTCCTTAAAGTCTATAGATCACTAGTCCCTCGATGACCCTCTTGATTGTTGCCTCAGTATAAAAGTGATCTTAGGGCTTTAGGATAGTTACTAAGAGATCTTTCCATGTTGCCTTAGTGACCGTATGTCCCTTTCGATAGTACCTCAAACATCCAACGACTAGGGTTACCTACTCACTAATAGTAGGATAACACTGTCTAAAGGGAAGGAGGAAAAGAACGAACTTTTTTCGAGTGGGTAGATAACTGTTAGGTACTTGCTCAAAAAAAATTTCACACCACACTTTCAAACATACTTTTCAAACAAAAGTTTTCAAAACGCTTTATCACACTCTTGAGGACTGATACAAGAGTTACCATAAAGTGAATCGCCGCACTAAGGCATTTTCAAAGCTTTTCCAAACACACAAACACAAGCAATTTTAGAAAATGAGCAAGTACCCGAGAGCCCATGGAAATCCATGGATGGAAAGGGTGCTAACACCTTCCCTTTCCATAATCTACCCCTTGTACTCAGAAATCTCGAAAAAAGGTCTTTTCTGTTCTTTTCACCCTTTCCTTAATTTGGATAAAAGAAAAGTCGGTGGCGACTCTTGCTTACCGCGACATTTGCGAACAAAAAACGCAAACCAGTATAACAGTCGGTTCTGCCACCGTATCACACTCTCCCTTAGGAAATCTTTACTAAGACGATTATACCACGTGTGTCCATATTGTTTTAGCTCATAAGTAGACTTGTTCAATTTTATGGAGTAGCTTTATCCATATCCAAAATTATGTGTCTATGATATATTAAAATCTTTAAGGAGTTTCATGTAAATATCACTATCAAGTGAGTCGTATAAATAAGATGTCACAAAATCCATCATGTTCATATTAAGCCCTTCATGCGCTACAAGGCTAATCAAATATTGAAAAATTAATTAAATCAACTACATGTGGATATGTTTCACATAAATCAATCTTAGGTCTTTACAAAAATCATTGAGCAAAAATTCAAACTTTACACAATTCTTATTTTTCTTTTTCATAAAACTCATTTATATCTCATTGGTTTTACACCTTGAGATGTTTGGACTACTGGTCTAAAATCGAGTCACTTGTAAAGTGATTTTAATTCTTCTTAAGTTGAATATATTCATTTTGGCCAATTCTCACTTTGCCTACAATCTTTAATATACTTTGATTTATGATCCTCATTATCATTTATCATATTTTGTACTATACTTTATCTGAAGGCATTGTCAATATTGACTTTATTTTTGGTTCCCTAACATAATTTATCGAGATTTCTTTATTTTTATAAATTTTAGGTACCAGTTAGTTCTTTTGGAACTAAAAATAAAGTATGTCAAAGTACGCTTAGAGTTTACCTATCCTCACTTGAGTCATCTTCAATTTTATCTCCTTTTCCTATAGAGGACTTTTAAAATTGGAACCAACTTACCTACCATGTTTCATGCATGATTTAAACTCATTTGCAATATTAGATTATCCAACAAGAGAAACTACTTTAATTGAAGTACTAGGAGCTGCTAATAAGTTTTATAAATTTTGCAAATGAAAAATATATTTAACTTCTGGTTCACATTAGTTTATACAAGGATCAATATGACAATTTATTTTAAATTGTATATGAACTTTTGGTTCACTCTTCAGCCGCTTAATCTCCCCCCTAATATTGGAAAATTTAATTTTTCAATTAATAATCAGCCTACTGAGCTGTAATCAAGTATCCAATTGTATGGTCAAATTATATCTCAAAATTGGGATTTATTATCAAATATATTTTTCCAATATTCTTACAGGACTCGTCTTAATGGATTATATTGGAGCAATTAGAGAATACACAACACATCCAAAAGTTCACTTAGACGGGAAGTATCAGGTTATTAACCTGAAATACATTACATCAAGGAAGGAGAAATGTATCGCAAGGTGTTGGCTTGATGCGAATAAATATCTTAATGCCATACTTTGGGTGTTTCAAATATATAATTTGGAATTGATGGTCTCAGAATTATCAATCATATAATTAACTTTAGACGTCTAAAGAATGGATCTTCAAGTCCATTTTTTATGAGCATTACTACATGATGTTCAATATCAATTTTAATATGTGATACTAATACAAAAATTTCTAAAAAAATACAGAAAACAACATCTTAATCTAATTATTTGAGAAAATAATTTCATAAACTTCTAGTTGTGAGTAGACGTATGCATGATATTTTAGTCGATGCAACAATTAATGTCATAAAAACTCAATTTCTCAAATTTTTCCTTTGGAAACATACAAATTTTATTGGATTGAAGAAACTTCTGGTTCTTCAAAACTAATTCAATACATCTGAGATGACCCAACCAATTTTGCCAATAATACACTTAAATGTGATTTGAAAAATTCTGGTTTACAATGATATATATGATTAAATTCTTCTAATTTGTTTCAATCCATTGTAAATAATAAAATTATTTATATAAAATATATTTTTAAAAATAGATGGCATATAATTTAATTACAATTTCGACATCTAAATCAAAAATTTATAAATTTTGATAATAATCACAAATCTTTTACGAAGTTCTTCAGAAACTCAATCACAAATCTTTTAATGAAGTTCTTCAGGAATTCAATCAAAAATAATTTTATTAATAAAAATATAATATATGCAATTCTTCAATTATTCAAGAGCTATAGAATAAATTAATTATTTTTCTATGCTTTAGAGATGTTTGATAAGTTCTTTGGGAACAATATAATAAATGGTTATGTTTCTATCCTTCAGGGATGCTTGATAACTTCTATAAATATTATTTTCTAATCAATATATTATAAATAACGGATATAAAAAATATATTATAAAAAGATGAAGAAATAATGTTACATTGCAAGTCTTCGAGCTTCGTGCTGATAACATGTTATAAAATAAAGAGAAATAGGGAATAAAGAGAAGAATGAAAGATAGAATAGTTTTGTATTATTTCATCTGTGTCGATTTCAAGTAAAATATGAGTCTTATTTATAGGACATATATAATAAATAGAAAATCAATTGAAATCTCTTAATTGATGGACATCCATAATCATTCCATTTATAACATATATATATATATATATATATATATATATATATATATATATATATATATATATATATATATATATATATATATATATATATATATATATATATATATATATATATATATATATATATATATATATATATATATATACCCACGACCCTGGGTCTCAAAAAGTCAGGGACGTCAAATTGAAAAAACAGTTAAAAATTATAATAAATAATATATAATATATAACGTTTCTTACAAATTATTAAACAAAATTCAGTGTTAGCCAAGCAGAAGCGTGTGTATTTTGAAATGAGGTTGTTGTAGGTTGAAATCCTAACAGTAGTGAATTATCAATCTTATATTTTTATTTTTACTAAAAACATAATTTAAATTAATTTCACATTTTTATTTTAATAAAAATGTAATTTAATATTAATATAAGTAAAAATATCATATCTGTATTTTTATTTTATTTTTTAATTTTTTAAAATAATATATAATAATATTTAATTCATATTTAAAGATTCATCATTAACATTTTTATTTTACTAAAAAGTTAACTTGTATTAATTTCACATTTTTATTTTATTAAAAGGCATTTTGTATTAATTTCACATTTTTATTTTACTAAAAAAGACAACTTAGTATTAATATAAGTAAAAATACTATGCATTTTCAGTTTTAATATAATATATTAATATTTGTGTCTATTTCTACTATTATTTATATTATTTTAAAGAAAATATTATTAAATATTAGTTTATAATAAAAAATTAAAATTTAAAAATTTTAATATTATTTGTGTGTAAGACAGAATTTTTTTTTACAATAACCAAGTATTAAAATAATATTTCGCAAATAACCGCGTTTCAGAAAAAATTACGCAAATAACCATGTTTCGGATGACTCCCCAAAGGAGGAGCCATCTCACTTGGCGCCTCCACCCCTAGATTTTCCCTAGGCGCCATCTCACTTGGCGCCTCCCTTCACTTTTAGCCAAGTGAGATGGCACATGCTCCTTAAAAGTGAGAGGAGGCGCAATCTCACTTGACTCCTAGGGCAAAACTAGGGCATAATGTTGTTTTATAAATAATTCGTCCGTTTCTCCGAAATTTCGCACACTTCTCGCACTGTATTTTTATTTTTTACTCTGTTATTTGCGTCATGACGTCGCCCATGATTTTTAGCAGAGATGGTTACGTTATCTTCTCCGCCACGAAACCTGCAACGAAAATGAAATTCTGGCACATTCACTCCATGGAGCGTCTGAAGCGGGAGTTGATGCGATGGCTAGATGGAGACATTGCGGAGGGGGGGGGGGGGGGAATTCGAAGGATCCAACGAAAACGAACAACAACCTCACATGCGACAGGAAGACCTAATGTATGGTTGGAGGAAGTCAAAACAGACAGCGATGTAATGTTGATGATGCATGGGTCAGATGAAATTGTGTTAACAGTTGTAATTTCGTAGACGGAATATCGTTAATTTTTCTTGTACGCGCAATATTTATTGTAGCAAAATCTGTTAACGGAAAATCCTAATGTTTACAACATAATTAAGGAAAGATTTTATGTATTACAATTTTTATGTGGTCGAGGCAGACGCCCGATTCGGACAATTTTTGCGATTGTGTCCGACCTGACGACATAAACCACACTTTCTTTCCAACTTGTCAAGATCGTCCATTTCTGTTGTGATGCGCTTACTTTTGGGACGACCCTTCTTGTTCCTTCGCATTTGGTCATTGTGCCACACTATTTCGCTGTCGTATGCAGGCCAATAATCTAATTTTACTACCAAAGGAAAGTTGTTATTGTAAACGTTGAGCAACGTTTCAGATTTGTAAATGTTTGACAGAAGTTGCAGTGCGTCTTGATGGGTATGAGCACAAGTGGCAATGACATGAGAGCAAGGCATACGAAATGCTTGAAACCTGCCACAATCGCACCAACGAGAAGGTAGCATGACCTTATATTCTTGTCTTGGTAGGCCTTTATTGTGGTCGATTGTCTCTTTCACAATGAAGTTGTGGCTGTGTCGGTCAAACCGTATAACCATATGAGTGTTGGCTTTGGCATTTTCTGCCTTAATGTATTTCATGCAACTTTCACTCCATAGTTGTCCAGATTGCAACACCGCATTCCACATTTCACCTCTTTTGGCAAATAACGCAACCATCCTAAAATACGTAGGTTTTACCAAAGCAGTGATCGGGAGGTTTCGTATGACTTTGAATACCCCATTGATTGATTCAATAAGATTCGTTGTCATGTGCCCCCATCTTTGGCCATTGTCGTATGACCTAGTCCATTTTTCACCAGAATATTGTCGATCCACCTACCGGCTTCCGGATTTGACAAACGGATCTCGTTGCGGTAATATTTGAATGTGGGTTGTGTCAATGCATATCCCGTATTCATAACCGCTTTCCTTAATGTTTTGTCCTTGATCTCCCTCGTGAAATTCTGGACGATATGCCTAACGCAATAGACATGCGTAGAAGGAGGGTCATGCCAACTGTTTGCAGGATTATTGTAGGCACTTTCAATGGAGGCATGTCTGTCCGAGATCAAACAGAGATCTGGTTGAGGAGCCACGTGTGTCCGCAGATTTTTCAGAAAAAAGCTCCAAGCACCACCAGTCTCCCCCTCGACAAGGGCAAAGGTAATGGGGAAAATGTTGTTGTTGCCATCTTATGCAACTTCCATCAGTAGCGTGCCTTTGTACTTCCCATACAACCATGTCCCATCAAATTGTATAATTGGTTTGCATGATGCAAACCCTGTGATGCAAGGTTGAAATGCCCAAAACACTCGACTGAATATTCCATTGTCGTTTAGTAGACTACCATCTTGGGCGTATGATGGCACTATTTCCAGAACGTAAACAGTACCCGGAGAATACGTCTTGAGTGCATTCAGGTAGCGAGGAAGTTCTTGGTATGACTCCTCCCAGTTTCCGTACACCTTTTCAATCGCCTTAGTCTTTACTAATCACGCCTTACGGTAAGACGGAGTGTAGTTAAAAACCGTGGTGATGTGGGAGATGATTGTTTTCACCTTCAAAGATGGGTCGTTGCTGACCAGGGGTAGGATTTCTTGACAGATGAGATCGTAGTTAAGTTTTCGGTGGTCCTGTGATTGGGTAGAACTTACACAAGTGTGGGTAGTCATGGAACCTATGACCCAACAGTCACCTCTTAATTTGTATGATGCAGTCAGCTTGAACATACAGTCAGGGTGGACACACTTGATCTTGTACCTTTCCGGGTTGACACGGTCCACCTTAAAATCAACCGAGTTGAGCATGTGGAATTTTTTTATGGCTCTGATGCATTCCTCTCTGTTACGAAACTTGTCCTTCTCTTTTAAATTTTCATCCGATTGCATATACGGATTGAAAAATAAGTCAGTAGACGGTTCATCTCCGCCCATGTTGAAGTTTGTCATGTGCGGAGGTGGTGTGTAGATTTCGTTTGCAGGAATACTAGGTATGCCATCATCGTCGGAATCATCATTCACCATTTCATCAAACTCTAACTCGTCATCTTCTTCTTCTTCATCAACTGCATCTACCTCAGCTTGTTCATTCTCCAAAGGATCAACCACTTGTGTCACCTGAGGCTCTCGCAGCATAATGTACAACTCAATAGAGTCGTACCCAGAATACACATGGCTGGAAAACATATTCTGGAGATCCTCGTCATCTTGAACTTCAACCTTATAAAAAATTACTTGGTTGTTTAAAAAAAAACTGGATTCTGATAAAATATATGGATCACCGGGCCTCGTCCAAGTTTGGCCTCCAATCATTTTTTGAAGTACGAGAAATTGGCTTTCCCATTTAAGAGAAATCGGATGTTGTCTGTGTCTCTAAACAAAAACCCAGCGGTGGGACAAATGTATGTCTCACTGTTGAAATGTGCTTTGATGACATATTGTGGTGCAGAGGCCATTGCGTAGGGTTGTTTGAAGGTTTGAAGGTTGGAATGTTTGAATTTTATGAGTTATTCGAAGGTTGGAATGTTTGAAGTTTATTGATTGTATGAAGGTTTGAATGTTGTAAGGTTTGAAGGTTGGAATGTTTGAAGTTTATGAGTTATTCGAAGGTTTGTATGTTTGATTGTTTGAAGGTTTGATTGTAAGAACGTTTGAAGGTTGGAAGATTTGACAGATTAAGTGAATCAATGTTATGATAAACGTAAGACTAAAAATCTCATACTGAATTTCAATTAAGTAAGGATGTAACCCCCAAGGCTGCCAATAGTGTTACATGCATGACATCCCAAAGGCTGTCACGTAGCCTGAGCCTAGCCTACAACCAATGACACCTCTTATTCGCCAATTGGGATGGCGACACCTTTCATTTTTGTACTCTTTCGCCAAGTCCAATGGCTCCTCCCTTACTGTCCAATCGTGATACATGCATGCAGATATGTAACCCCCTAGGCTGCCACCTAGCCTGTGTCTACTCTGCACCTACACTGTATCTTGTAAGTCTCCTCCCATCACCTCCAATAGGGTTACATGCATTCAGGCATGGCATCCCAAAGGCTGTCACGTAGCCTGAGCCTAGCCTACAACCAATGACACCTCTTATTCTCCAATTGGGATGGCGACACCTTTCATTTTTGTACTCTTTCGCCAAGTCCAATGGCGCCTCCCTTACTGTCCAATTGTGTTACATCCTTAGGCTGCCACCTAGCCTGCAAGAGTGACACCTTTCATTTTTGTACATGCATGCAGATATGTAACCCCCTAGGCTGCCACCTAGCCTGCAAGAGTGACACTTCTCATGCCTGCATGGACCAGCAACCACTCTATGAATTTTTTTTGCCTATAAATACAGACCATATCATACATCTCTCACACCCACACAAGTCTCACTCTTTGCTACGAAATCTTTCATAATCTCTTACACTTTCTAAGTCTTTCATACTCTCTTACACTTTCTAAGTATTTCATAATCTCAAGCATTTTAAACAATGGCTCTTCTAACAATGGGCGATTCTCACAGAGGCACAAGGGAAAACATTGCCGCATTTGTAAGTTTCTATTTTGGTTATACATTTTTCATACTTCAGATAATGCTTTGTTCATCTTACTTAATCTTACACCTTTTACATTATGAACTCAGGATACCAAAAGATTCAGAATCCGTTCTCACAACTACCTGGATCCCGACCCATTTATCGTACCATATCTGGAATACGCAGCTTTTGGACATGTTATAAAGATCTCCAACTGCACAATTGATTCGAAGTTCATTCTTGCAATGTTGGAAAGGTGGAGACCAGAGACCCATACATTTCACCTACCAATAGGTGAATGTACCATCACGCTAGAGGATGTGTACATGCTACTAGGTCTCCCTGTCGATGGTAAGGCCGTGAACGGGTCGGTTCAACAACCCAACTCTCAGTGTGAAGAAATGTTGGGCAGGGATATGGTTGAAGGTGGTGGTGCGAGAGGTCAGGGAATACTACTCAATGAGCTTAAAAGTCATTATGCAAGTTTGGAATTAAACGAAAATTCCTCCGAGCAAGACAGGGTAGTAAAAGCCAGAACTTATCTTATGATACTATTTGGTACCTTTTTATTTCCCGAAAGTACGGGAAATAGTGTAAATTTTATGTATTTACATTTACTTAGAGATTTTGAAAAAACAAGAAAATATAGTTGGGGTTCTGCAGTTTTAGCCCACCTATACAGTTCCTTGTGAAAAAATGCAGTCAAGGAAAAATGTACATTTTATGGGTGCGCTTTTTTACTACAAGCCTGGGGTTGGTGGAGGATGGAGTCCTTAAACCCCGTCAACAACAACACTTTCGTTTTCCCATACGCAACAAAGTAAGTCATCAAGTTATATCATTTATTACTATTCATCTCTTCACCAAATATATGCTAAGAATAAAATGTTTTTCATTTCCTTTAGGTATTGCGTGAGGGGTATGGATTACAGCAAGAATCCAAGATTCAATGTCGTACTATACCGCAATCTGTTGGATCACTTAGGCCTGGATGATGTACGTTGTACCTTTAAACTTTTCTTCATTTAAATTATTTATATATTACGTTTTCGTTAACCTGATTTAAATTTTATCGCAAATCGTATGGATACCATATTTGGGTTTGGGCCATGATCCAAACCCGGAGGATGCAGTAATTTGGACCGCGAAGACTGCAATCATTCGGTTCAACATTGTGGAGATGCACCACAGCGACCGTGTGAAGATGCAGTTCGGAATGCATCAAGAGATACCAAGTGATCCAACTTATTTGTCCCCATGGCATCTCAAAAGGGTCGACGCCCAGTGGGGTCTTACCAACTGGAAAGACTTCGCTCCGAAATGGTGTAAGATGTGGCAGAGGCGTCACCGCTATGTCTTGCAATTCCCGGTTTTCCTTAACCATGGTAATATGCGACACACTGATCAATATTTATCTTGGTACATGTCGGTTAGTAACCCTGAAATGCACGTCTCATCCAAGGTACTTGGTTGACCCACACACACAATGGGCACAACCCTCGTTTCCCCAACAACAAACCCAAAACCCATCAACCTCCCACCAACCCCCCAGAAGAAACAGAACCACAAACACCCAACCACAGTCCCCACCATAACACAATTACACTCAAATTCCCCACAACCAACCACAATCACCACCTCACTATCAATACCCCCATATGCCTCACACCCAACCACAATACCAATCACAATACCAACACACCCACATACCCCACACATAATTTCAATCTTCCGTATATCCCAATATGGGCCCCTCAACATCCAGCTTTAGCCCTGATCTGGGAATGTCAGAAGATTACGAATAAATCGACCCAGCCTACCATCAACCACAATATCACCAAACCACCCAACATCCTCAATACCAAACACCCCAAGATCCATTTCCTTTCTACCCACCGTACTTAGACGATCAATGCTACAGACCCACCATGGAACCCCACCCACCGCCAACACGACCAAACTTTGAGGGTATGGGTAACCGACTGTACCAAAGCGGATCTTCTAGATATGGAGATCTGACTAATTTTATGGATCCGGAACGCATTGACTTCGCTGGGCCATCGACCCTGCCGCAGTAGGAAACGCGACGACACCCAGCACAGGAAAGGCGAGGACGGGGATGCGGAACCGGGGGTTGTGATACGGTGGGAGAACTGACTTGAGGTTTTGCGTTTGTTTTCGCAAATGTTTCGGTTGAGCAAGAGTCGCCACCGACTTTTTATTTTATCCTAAGGAAAGGTTAAAAAGCACAGCAAAAACCTTTGAGATGTTTTCTTGGGTTAGGGGAGTAGATTATAGAAAGGGAAGGTATTAGCACCCTTTCTATCCATGGTTATCCATGGGCTCTTAGTTACTTGCTTAGATCAACTTGCCTTAATTTTCAATTGTTTGAAATGGTGCTTTGTGTGTGTGGGTTTGAAAATGTTTTGAAAAGAAGCCAATGTGGTGGCAACCTTTGTAATGATCCATGTTGGGATGTATACAAAGGTGTATGTCTTTTGAAAAGGTTTTCATTTGTTTTTGAAAGTTGTTTTGAAAGTGTAGTGATGTGTGGTTTAGAAAATAGGCAAGTGTTTTGTTTTGCAAGTTTGATTCAAGTAACTAAGAGGTTGTCTACTCCTAAATTTCTCAAAGATTTCTCCTATGTTTTTAACCCTTTTAACAATTTTGTTCCACCATTGCATTTGGTGGACAATCTTGTGTTAGGATGTGAAAGGGACGAGCGCGGGTCATCGTTTAGACCATAATTGCAATGGTGCCAAGTATCTTTGGGCAATTTTCCTTGGAGGGACTTGATCATTTTTTTAGGCAACTTTCGAAAGCGTCATCGAGGGACTATGATCATTTGATTGTTTTGTTTTGCCCAAAGAGACCTAACATGCAATATGGCCCATTATTGAAGGCAACAAGTGGAATACCCTAGCGGTGCAAGTGTGATTAGTGTTGTCCATTTTCATGCTTGATTATCTTGAAATTAGGTCAAACTATTTTTGGTTAATTGATTTGCATACAAAACCTAATTCTAACATGGCATATTTAGAAAGCAATAAAGTGCGAAAAATAAAGTTCCTAAGTTATTACAACACAATATATGGGAAGGGGGGTACAAATGTTCAAATGGGGTATTTTGACAAGGAATTTAAACCTAGACTATTACATCAAATTGGAATTATACAAATTATTTAATATACAATAATTAAATAAAAATGGAATAAATATGCAAGATGCAATAAAAAGTTTTTTATATGTATGAAAAAAAGTGTTTTTTATATGTCAAATAAACAAAATAAAAAAAAGTATTAATTTTTGGAGTTTTTATGTATTTAGGGTAAAACCCTAATTTATTAAATAAAAGGTATTATTTATTTAATATGTACAATATTTATTAGTTATGTACAAAAATAAAATAAAAATGAAGTATATTTGTCAAAAATGTATTTTTAATGTTAAATATTAATAAAAATAAAAATGTATATATTTTGTATTTTTTTCCTAAATATTCTAATAAATATATATGTATTTGTATTATTTACTAAATATATATTATATATACAAAAATAAACTATTTAATATTTATTAAAAAAAAGTATATTTTATGTAAAATGTTTTCAAGAGGTAATAAAAAATAAAATAAAAAAAATAAACATGTTTGCATTATTTTTTAGTATTTTGAATAAAAGTATATCTATATATTTATTTATGTACAAATACTCATTTAAGCAAATAAATGCCTAATAAATACAAAAATGGTTTAAAAAATAATTTTTATATTTTTAATATTATGAGAAAAAATAAATAAGTCAGAACAAAAAAGAAAAGGTCAAAAAATCATAAAAATAAGCATAATGGGCCAAGGGTTTTAAAAGTAAAAGCAAGGTGCAAAAAGAAAAGTGAAACAGGCCCAGCCCAAAGACCCTGTCATCTTCAACCTCCAGCATTTCTGTTCAAACAAAACACGCATTTGCTATCTCCAGATTCCTTGATCTTTTGCCAAATCTTCCAACATGAAACCTGTAGAGCTTGAAGCCACGATACTAGACATATAAAGAAATCAATCTAACTCTCAGAAATGAGAGAGAATTTCTTCTCCCCCAATTCCTGACCTAGTTTTTGTTCCAAGTTCAGACATCAAGTTCTCATAGCACACATAACATAAATGAAAACTAATTATATGGGCATGTTCAGGGCTATGAATGTGACATAATTTCTTCACAAACCTAAAGCTAACAATGCCTGGATAGAGAGATACGAGTTCATGAACTTACCTGTTCAGTTGGAATCGTATCTGGTGATGGAGGTGCTTTCAATGCAAGGTGATGGTTGGTACAACTTCCTTGATGTCCAGGGATGCTATTCCAAGCTTTAGTTTGCTTTGAAACCAAGTGAATCGTGTTATGGAACTTCAACTGCAAAATAGAAAAATGAAAATGGTGATGTTGGTTGGGGGTGTTACAGGTCGTGTTTGAGGCTTGGAATAGTTTCAAGGGATGATGTGGGATGTGTTTGAAGTGATTTTAGCAAGAATGCATGAAAGGATTGAGCTATGGAACTCAATCTGCAGCAGGTACCCTGTTTGGGCAGTTTTAGGGTGATTCTGTATTTGAGAAGGCAATGGAGATGGTTGGCTCGTGTTTCAGCTTAGGTTTGATGATTAGAAAGTGTTTGATAACTTTGCTTAAGCTCCTGTTCACAGTAATGAGAGTTGTGTCTTGTTATGCTATGTTACTTCAACTTTAAGCAACAAAGTGTCCACTTGAGTTTTAGACTGATAGAGGCCCCCCTAATGTGCTGCATACCTTGGCCTTGATCAGTGTAATTAGTTCATAAACTTGTGCCAAAAGGATTTGCCCTGTAGTTGCTTGGATTTGCATTTGACATAAAGTTCTACTTTTCTAAAATGGCAAAAATGCTTTATCTAATTAAGGCTTAATCTAACATGTAATGTCCAAATGCACAAAATAATGCTAACACACAATGGATTGGCATTTAATTATTGAGTGCAAATGGGATTAGAGGCCTGTAACTAGCTTATGCATGCTGATCTGAAAAGTTGCCCAAGTTATGAACATGTAAATTGGCCAAGAACAAAGTGAGTTTTTCCCAATTTTCCAAATTCGATTCTCCCTAACCATGAGGTTGTTTGATGAGTTCTTGGACATTTTGGAAAGCTTGGAATGGGTAATACAATCCATCTTTGAAATGCAAATTGAAATTCCAAGTGGAAGTATGTGAAAAATGGTCTTGAAGTTAGGTAAAAACCTTGCCTAAAATAGGTCAAATTTTCTCTAAGTTAAGAATGGTTTGGTACCCTTGTTCCAAAAATTGTAACTTGAGCTACAAGCTTCTTTTGGGAAAACTTTGTGAATCAAAGTTGTAGATTTTGCAATAGACTACAACTTTCATGTTTTGACTTTTGCTTGAATCCAAATGAATCTTGGTGAGAAAGTGGGACAAAGTTAGGAAAAAATTAGGGTTTTTCATAACTTAGAAAAATTCTAAGTTATGAAAAATCTTCATTTCAAACCCTAATTTGAAATTCTTGATTTCTTGATGAACAAGTTTCATGATTTGGCATGTTTTGATGAAAAATGAATCTTGACACTTGATTTTGACCAAAAAGTCAAAGTTTGACTTTTCAGTATACAGTCAAAATTGATCAATTGACTGGGAAATTCAACTGTTAATCTTGTGAATTTGGGATCTTTTGAACTTGTTGAGTATGTCAAGACAATTCCATGGGGTCCTTGAGTCCATATGTGAGCTTGGTTTGCCATTGGCTAGGTCAAACAGACAAAAATTGCCTTTGTGCAGTCAAAACCCTAAAAATGACCATTTTGCCGTTTTGGTGATCTGATCAAATTTCTTGTGGAATTGTGATCCAAACTTGATCAAATGGTCCATGTGAGTTCATTATGTTGATGTGGGTCAAAAATCATGAGTTTGACTGTCAATTGGCCACAGTTGACTTTTTCCCCAATATAGTTGATTTCTAGGTCAACTGTCCAATTGACTGGGTAAAACTTGGAATCAAGACTTGAAACTTGGTATGGATAAACTTGGGAATCCAACATGAAGCATGAAAGTCATATTAGGCATTTTAGGTCAAAATATCTTTGTGCAAACACAAACCCTAATTTGGGTCAACAGTGCAAGGAGAAGTCTTGAGCAGAGGAAACCCTAACTGGATCTTGAGCTCCAAGGGTCTTGTGATGAGAAAATACTAAGAAAATGAGAGGGCAAATTTTGGGGTACAACAGTTGCCCCTGTTCAATCTTCTTGAACCTGAAGAGTTAGATTGGCAAGTTTGCCTTTCGTGACTCGAGGGTAAAAGGAGATTGGACACTAGAGTGCCCGGAAATTTGCACTCACATGCTGGAGTATCAGCAAATGTGATGTCGGGAATGGGCTTATAGATGCCATTTGGAGAGATGGTGGATAGGGAGATGGGCTTATAGATGCCATCTGGAGACGTGACAGAACCTTGTCAGGAATGGGCTTATAGATGCCATTTGGAAGTGTTGATCGCATAAGAGATTCCTTAGCGAGAACTTGTGTACTTTGAGAAAGACAGATGTTTTCCTAGCTTGTTACAGGTGTTGATCTTAAATCTCTTCATGCAGATATGCCCTGGCTAGATACAGGTGTCAAACCTACAATCGGTTGCTCACAGATATGCCCTGGCTGGATACAGGAATCGAATCTGGAAATAGTCGTCAACAGATATGCTCTGGCTGGATACAGGAATCGAATCTTCGAACTCTTCAGACGTTCCCTGGCTAGATACAGGAATCAAATCTGGAAATAGTCGTTAACAGATATGCCCTGGCTGGATACAGGAATTGAATCTGGAATTGTCGTCTACAGATATGCCCTGGCTGGATACAGGTATCGAATCTGGAATTGTCGTCTACAGATATGCCCTGGCTGGATACACGAATCGAATCTTCAAACTCTTCAGATGTGCCCTGGCTAGATACAGGAATCGAGTCTGGAAATAGTCGTCAACAGATATGCCCTGGCTGGATACAGGAATCGAATCTTCGAACTCTTCAGATGTGCCTTGGCTAGATACAGGAATCGAATCCGGAATTGTGACAGTTGATAGATATGCCCTGGCTGGATACAGGAATCGAATCTTCAAACTCTTCAGATGTGCCCTGACTAGATACAGGAATCGAATCTGGAAACTGATCACTCACAGATGTGCCCTGGCTAGATACAGGAATCGAATCTGGAAACTGTGACAGTTGAAGGTAGTTGTCTTTTTCCTGAAAAGGCAAAACATCAGTGGTATGCAATGTCATGATGTATGAAATGCATGATGTCATGACGTTCAAAATGAGATAGTGTTGTATGCACTTTATCAGGTATGTAAGCAAGATGTATGAAATGTGAAATGTTTATGAATGTATTTTCGTCTAGGAAAATAAATCCTTGACGACCGGCCGGGGAATTAAATCCTGGGCTGACGTTGAAGAGTAGAGCTCTTTGCTTCCGCTGGGGATGATGGTTACAAGAATATACCGGTAGGAGAAGATGACTCCGTTGGGGAATAAACTTGTTGGAGAGATTACTCTGAGGGGAATTACTCTGTGGGAAGAGATACTTCGCTGAAGTTTTGATGGGAGCTCCGCTGAGGATTTCAATGATGGACTCCGCTGGGGATGACAATGATAAACTCCGTTGGAGATTGTGTTGATAAGTTATGTTGGGGAACTTTGATGAACTCTGTTGGGGATAGGAAGAACTTTGCCGAGGGCGATCTTCCGTGGTAATTAGCTGAGGATAACCCAGTTATAAGCCCTTGTTAGGAATAACTTTGAATAAAGCTCGGGAGAGACGTTCGTACTCTGCAGGGGATAAGCTTCCAGAATCTACTGGGGATAAGCTTCAGGACCTGTTGGAGATAAGAATTCCACTTTCCTGGGGAAACTTTTGGAATTGCACTGGGGAATGGTTCCACTGGGGTGTCTGTATTCCGCCGGGGAACAATCTTAGATCAAGACTGCCGGGGATGCTTGCTGAGAAAGGCCTATACTCCACTGGGGAATGTTGATATCTTCTGGGGCTACCCAACTTCCTTTAGGCCGACCGTAGACTAACTCTGTTGGAGGAGAGTACTGCTGACTTGCTAGGGGAACAGGGCGCCGATTGTAGGGCTGATGATAGACTAACTCTTCTTGGGGATAGTATTGCTGAATCCTGTCTTACTCTGTGGGGAGTTGAGGCAACTTGGTCATATTCTTCAGTTGAACCTACCTTGGTACCTTAGCGGACAAAGCAACTAGACTGCCTGGACAATTCTTCATTGCCCCTGTTTCTGATGTCCTCTGTAATTAGTCTTTTGTTTTGTATGCAAGCCTTTATGAATTAGCAATTTAATGTCAAATGCATATATCAAAAATGAACATTGGACGTTCTTCGCAAGACAAAACAGAAAAAGAAAAAACAATGGTAATTTGTTTGGAAAACTGAATCTGTATTGATTTTGGAATTTGCCTGTAAATAGGCGTTTTTTGTACAAGAGGCTGACGTCCCAGTAAGAGAACGCCGCCGAATAACACAAAGTTTTTACAATTTTGAAAAGGAAACAAAACAGCTATGTGCACAATATTCCCACTGGGTTCCAACTCTGCTATCGCCTTTATACCTTCAAGTGTCTCATCACTTTGCTGCTTAGTTGAAGATGAAGCTGATTGATCGATGTCGAAGTCTGAGCCAGATAGTTGATGCCGAATTCTGGATGCAAGGTGATCCAATGAGACATAGTGTTACGCTTTATCCCTAACTTTTGCCTGGACCGCCCTTTTGGGTTTTCAGTCCACCGGGATACCCATTTTTGCCCAAGCCGCCTTTTCAGGTTTTCGACTTGCCGGGTGTACAGATTTTTTTCATTTCATCCCTTATTTTTGCCCGAACCCTTTTGGTTCGCCGGGAAGCCCTTATTTTTGCCTAGGTATGTCAACCTAGTGGGTCTTTTATTCATGCGTAGTATCTTTTCACTATGTCTGCATTGGCGAGGTGAGGAAGGTCGTCACCATCCATGGTGGTCAGAATCATGGCTCCTCCTGAGAACACATGTTTAACCACAAATGGCCCTTCGTATGTAGGGGTCCATTTTCCCCTAGGATCACTTTGAGGAAGGATGATGCGTTTGATTACCAGGTCCCTAACTTGATACTCTTGTGGTCTGACTTTCTTGTTAAATGCCCTGATCATCCGTTTTTGGTATGTCTGACCATGGCAAATAGCATTGAGTCTCTTTTCGTCAATTAGGTTTAATTGGTCAAGTCGAGTCTGGATCCAGTCATCTTCATTCAAGTCTGCATCCTTCATTATCCGGAGAGAGGGTATCTGGACTTCAATTGGCAAGACTGCCTCCATGCCATAGACCAAGGAAAAGGGTGTTGCCCCGGTTGACGTCCTTGCTGAGGTACGGTACCCATGAAGAGCAAACGGTAACATCTCGTGCCAATCTTTGTAGGTCACTGTCATCTTCTGCACTATTTTCTTGATGTTCTTATTAGCTGCTTCTACAGCCCCATTCATCTTCGGCCGATAAGGAGAAGAGTTGTGGTGTTGTATCTTGAATTGCTCGCAGAGCTCAGTGATCATCTTGTTGTTAAGATTGGTACCATTGTTCGTAATGATTCTTTCCGGGACGCCGTATCGACAGATCAGGTTATGCCGAATGAACCGTGCCACAACGCTCTTGGTTACGGTAGCGTAGGAAGCTGCTTCTACCCACTTCGTGAAGTAATCAATTGCTACCAAGATGAAGCGATGCCCGTTGGATGTCGTTGGTCGGATCTCGCCGATCATATCGATGCCCCACATTGCAAAAGGCCAAGGTGTCGTCAGGACGTTCAGAGGAACCGGAGGGATATGCACCTTATCAGCATAGATCTGGCATTTATGACAATTTCGAGAATGTTGGTAACAGTCGGCTTCCATTGTGGACCAGAAATATCCTGCCCGAAGGATTTTCTTTGCCATGGTGTGTCCACTGGAATGTGTTCCGAATGTACCTTCGTGTAGTTCTACCATGATCTTCTCTGCTTCATTTTTATCCACACAACGCAGTAGAGTTGAATCATGGTTTCTTTTGTAGAGAATGTCGTTGCTGAGGAAGAATTTTGCCGCAAACCTTCTCATGAACTTCTTGTCATTGACCGATGCGCCTTTGGGGTATTCTTGAGCTTCCAAGTATCTCTTCACCTCATGATACCGGGGTTTCTCAGTCACCTCTTTGGCCTCAAGATCGCAGCAGTATGCAGGTTCGTCCAACTTCCAGATAATGATTCGGGGAGCCTCATTGTCCCATTTGACTTTGAACATTGAAGACATTGTAGCTAGTGCGTCCGCTAACTGATTCTCCTCTCTTGGGAAGTGTTCAAAAGTTATCTCTTCAAAGTGGGGAAGCAATGTTAGCACATACTCCTTATAAGGAATAAGATTTGGGTGTTTCGTATCCCACTCGCCTTTGATCTGATTGATCACGAGAGCGGAATCTCCGAAAACACTCAGAAATTTGATCCTTAAGTCGATTGCAGCTTGGAGACCCATAATACATGCCTCATATTCTGCCATGTTGTTGGTGCAGTTGAAACACAGTCGGGCGGTTTATTGGAGTATGGGTACCTTTAGGGGATATGATCACAGCGCCGATGTCGTTACCCAAAGCGTTCGAGGCTCCGTCAAAATGCATAGACCATCGGGATCCTTCCTCAGGTCCTTCATCTGGTCCAGGTACTTCACAATCAGTTACTACCATGATATCTTCGTCCGGAAATTCAAAGTTCAATGATTGGTAATCGTCCACAGGTTGGTGTGCCAAATGATCTGCCAATACAATTCCCTTGATTGCTTTTTGAGTCGTGTACTGGATATCATATTCTGTCAAGATCATTTACCATCTTGCTATTCTTCCAGACAGGGCAGGCTTTTCGAATATGTACTTGATGGGATCCATCTTTGAAATCAACAGAGTAGTGTGAGTCAGCATATACTGTCTCAGCCGGCGAGCAGCCCATACCAGAGCGCAGCAAGTTTTCTCGAGCAGTGAGTACCAAGACTCACAGTCGGTAAACTTTTTGCTCAGGTAATAAATAGCGTGCTCTTTTCGGCCTGACTCGTCATGCTGCCCCAGCACACACCCCATTGAATTGTCAAGCACTGTCAAGTATAGTATTAGAGGTCTTCCTTCCACTGGTGGCATAAGAATGGGTGGCTCTTGGAGATACTCCTTTATCTTTTCAAAAGCGGCCTGACATTCATCGTTCCAACGTACTACCTGATCTTTCTTCAGTAATTTGAAGATTGGCTCACAGGTAGCAGTTAGGTGTGAGATGAATCGGGCAATGTAATTCAGTCGTCCTAAGAAGCCTCTGACTTCTTTCTCTGTTTTGGGGGTCGGCATCTCTTGTATGGCTTTCACCTTGGCAGGGTCCACCTGAATACCTTTATCGCTTACAATGAAACCTAGCAGCTTTCCAGACCTCACCCCAAAGGTGCATTTGTTTGGGTTCAACCTCAGCTTGTACAGTTTCAGTCGGTCAAACAGCTTCCGCAGATGATCAAGGTGTTCCTCCTCAGTTTGGGACCTTGCAATCATATCATCGACGTACACTTCAATCTCATGGTGGATCATTTCATGAAATAAAGCAACCATGGCACGTTGGTAGGTTGCCCCAGCATTTTTCAACCCGAATGGCATGACCTTGTAGCAGAAGGTACCCCACTGAGTAACAAAGGTCGTCTTCTCCATGTCTTCGGGAGCCATCTTTATCTGATTATACCCTGAAAAACCATCCATGAAGGAGAACACCTTGTGTTGAGCAGTATTGTCAACAAGGACGTCGATGTGAGGCAGAGGGAAATCATCTTTGGGGCTGGCCCTGTTCAAATCCCTGTAGTCAACACACATTCTGACTTTACCATCTTTCTTTGGCACTGGCACCACGTTGGCCACCCATTGAGGATAAGAAGTCACCGCTAGAAATCTGGCATCGAATTGCTTCATAACCTCAACTTTGATCTTTTCGGACATCTCTGGACGCATACGGCGGACCTTTTGCTTTACCGGAGGGCAGTCTTCCTTGGTAGGTAGGTGATGAACTACAATGTCGGCATCCAAACCAGGCATGTCTTCGTAAGACCAAGCAAAGATTTCCATGTAGTCATGCAGCATCTGGATCAATCGTTGCTTCATGCTGAGCTCTAGATTGGCACCAATCTTGACTTCTTTTTATCTGTCTCAGTACCCAGATTCATTGTTTCCACCGGCTCTTCATGCGGCTGAATGGCCCTCTCTTCCCGGAGTAGCAGTCTTGCGAGTTCACCGGGCACTTCGCAATCATCTTCACCTTCGTCTTCGGCCAAGTTGATCGGATTTTCGAAGTCATAACTGGCAGTAGCAGAGCTGTTACCAGTGAGATCCAGAGTGGATTGGAACCTGTATAAGTGAGTGTGTGTAAATATAGCTGTTTTGCAATATATAACACAAAGAAAAAGAGCACAAGATTTGAAATGCAACAAACGTCCAATGTTTTGATTAATGATATATGGAAATGTCATACAAAAAGCCCTCACAAATGGAGCTACGGTGCCCCGGGTAGGACACTGAGCCAATAAAAGTTTCAACATATTGTTTGTTACAAATTGAAAATCAAAAGAGTTAATTACTGCGTGACAAATGTAATAGGTGTAAAATCCTTTGTCGTCCAGTTGCTTGGTCCGTTGTTGGTGGTTGGATAGATCCAACTGTCAAATTCTGCTTCCTCTACGTCCTCCTCGATAGCATTCACCCTTGGGTTGGAGATGAACACCGGAGTCTTTCTGATCCTTTCCTTGCGAACAGCCCTCTGAGCCTCTGCAGTGAAGCCCAACCCAAACTTGTCGGTCTTTTGAGTGAAGTCAGGAAGTTGACCCCAGTTTGCGCACTTGCCTTTCTCGATTACAGCCCGGGCATCCTTCAAGGAAGCCATCCTCAGAGGAAAGTCTTCTTCAACCACTGCCTCAGCTGACGCCAATGTTGGAGGTACTTCTTCAAAATGTTGAAAGGGGGTTTCAATAAATTCCCCGTCCATTTCAATATATCGGAATGAATTCAAGTGACTTACCATGTATTCCTCCTCACCCAGCACAGTAACAATCTTCCCTTTGACAGGGTATTTGAGCTTTTGGTGTAGAGTTGATGTTACGGCCCCAGCTTTGTGAATCCAGGGTCGACCCAACAAGCAGGAATAAGATGGACGAATATCCATTACATAGAACGTCGAGTCAAAGACTTGGGAACCCACACGAATAGGAATGTCTACCTCACTGTGCACCATCCTCTTAGAACTGTCGAAGGCTCTAACAATGATGTTACTAGGTTTCAATTCCAGGCCCTCGCAATCCAACCGATCCAAGGCCTTCTTGGGAAAAACATTCAGGGAAGAACCAGTGTCCACCTACACGTGTGCGAGAGTAGTGCCCCTGCACTCTATAGAGACGTGCAGGGCATCATTGTGATTTTTCCCTTTGGCGGTAAGGTCAGCATCCGAGAACCCCAAACCATTGTCAGCTGTCAAATTAGCCACACAGTCAGTGAATTGATCTGTAGAGGTCTCTTGCGGCACATGGGTCGTTTTCAGAAATGAAATCAGGGCCTTTGCGTGGGCCTCTGAGCACAGCAGCAATGATAGCATAGAGATTTTGGAGGGGGTATGCCCCAGCTGTTCAACAACATTGAAGTCACTCTTTTTAATGATTTTAAGGATTTCCTCCATCTCTTGTTGGGAGGCTTCAATAGCAGTCTTTTTTGGTGCCTCCGTTCGGGAAGGCAAATCGGTAGCAACTTCTTTGCCCCGAGCATCAGAGGACTCGGCGGCAGTAGTAGACACAGGAACTTGATTTGAAACATGCACACTTGCGGGTGTGATGATGTTGTACCCCAAAATTTGCCCTCCCATATTCTTCAGGAAATTGCAAAGTCAAGCTTCAAAATTCCCCAAGGGTTGCACAGTGCAAAGGGCCTCCTAAGCAGTCAAAACTAGGGTTTGTGTTCTGATCAAGAAAAGGAAGTTTTCAAGGGCCCAATCAAGTCTCACATGCCTACAAATATGGTCAAGCATCCTCATATCAAGTTTCAAGGCATTCAGCACAAAATTGCACAGTCAAAACCCTAAATTGCACTACAGTCAACTGTAGGGGCAAAATGGTCATTTGACAGTCAAAAGTTCAAATTTTTGGTCAACATATCATTTTGAAGCCACAAACATCATTTGATCAATGCTTGATCATGATTTTCAAAGTTTGGCTCAGAAATCATCAAGATGCAAAAGTTTCCTTATTTGGACAGTTGAAAAAGTCAACTGAAATTGACCAGGGCATAACTTTCACATGGATTATCAGAAAAATTCCATCCAAAGCTCATTTTGAAGAGAAAGACATTTCCTACAACTCATCTTCATACTTCAAGTCCAAGAAATTCTCTCACAAAAAGTTATCAATTTCAACATTATAGGTCATTTTCAAAAGTCAACAAAAAGGGACTTTAAGTCAAAGGCCATAACTTGATATTGGTAAATCAAAATGACATGGGACCAAAGGCATTGGTTAGAGGACTCAAATACCTTTCCAAAATGTCCAAGAACATGAGAAAAGCTTAAAAATTGAGCAAGTTATGCCTTGTGGAAGTTGGGAAATTTTTGGATATTTTGAAAAGTCAACATTGATTCAAATGGTCTAAAATTGCTAATGGGCCCATTTTTCTTCCATAATTCATCATCCATGACATGTGCACGACCACTTGGCCCAAAGGGAAGTATTTCTTCATTTTTTTATTTATTTATTTGAATTTTTATTTATATTAATTCATTTAAATCAATTAAATATATGAAAAATACTTAATTTAACCTAACAAATCTTTTTGCACATGTAATCTACTCAATAATTCGTGCACATTCAAATATGGGAAGATTTGGTTTGATTGGATCATAATTGGTACAAAATTGTATGGAAAAGATTGAAAAAACAAAGCTTGAAAATCAAATCTTCAAAACCATGATTGCAAGAGATTTTGAGCAAGTTTCTTGACCTAATCCATTCAGTACATAAGCCTAAAGAAAAACCTAATGTTCATACACACTGAGCTGCGCAGAAGAGCATAGATCAAACTTGGAATTTTTGTCTAAAAACTGAAAATCTGAAAACACCCTTACAAGGCGATTCAAGGCACGAAACCTGTTCCATTAGCTTGCTGGGGTTGTTAGGAAGCGATTCCAATCAAAAACTCAATCCCATACGCAAAGAATTGGTAATTTGAGGGTGAACTGCATCACTTTTTTTGCATAATCGCATTCTATTATTGAGACCATATCATTGCATTTTATTCATGGATTTGCACTAATTATCTTGTTCTGAAGCTGACTGCACAGTTTGATTGAAGTTTCATTCCCTATATGAGAATTCGCCATTGTTGATACCTAGGTTTCCAAGGTTTTCAATTTGGGCGTTTTCTATTCCTATAAAATTGAGACATAACAATTCCATGAATGAAATCAGCAGGTTGGGACGAAAAGATCAAGACCATCGCGCCAAATTTCTGAGCATCATAGGCCTAATCGTTATTATTGAAATTAGCCTATTTTGAGGGGGTTTAAAACCCCCGTTAAATGTTTGATAATTGGTTTCAGGAAAACACCATGAAGAAGATGACTTCGTGGGACATATGGGTTGGCTCTTTCAAATTTTGCGCGCGTTTCCAAAGCCATTGACAATTTTCTTTTATAATATTTATTTGTTATATTAGTTTACAGATAAACAAAGCGGTTCAGTGGCAAGGTGTATGTGTTGGCAACGTTAAAGACCTGGGTTCGAGCCCCAGGTCTTCATTATTCTCATATTATTTTTCAACTAATTATCCTGTGCAGTTTCAACACAAAATACGTACTGTGTAGTCCACCATCCAGCCTGCCACGCATGCACTAAGATCAGATCAAAGGTCATGATCTGGGGAATACGATGTGTCCCAGTCAACACGCCAGCACGCTAGTGGAAAAAAGCCTTACAGGCCAATTGCTAATGGGCTCAAATTGCTGAAGAAAAGCCTCACAATTGGGGACTACCACCCCCCTAGGTTTGCATAATTTTTGCTTTCTTTATTTTTTAATTTTATTTTTATTTTAATTATTACTTGTTTAATTAATTTATTATTTTCACAAAATACAATAAAAATCAGAAAAGAGAAAAAATAATAAAATATTTTATTTTGTAGTATTTTCATAAATAAATTTGCATGTAAATAAATTTAGTTTTAAATTAGGTTAATTTTAATTCTTTTAATAAAAATCTCAAAAACATAGAATTAGGTTTAATCAATAATTTTTCATCTTTTTATTTTTCTTTCATAATGATTAAATAATTAAATACTTATTTCTTTAATTAAATTTGCATGTAAAAATTAGGGTTAATTTAGGTTAAATTCTAATGTTTTCTTAATAAATTAAAATAAAATAGAATTAGGGTTAGTAGTTAGTTTTAATTAATTCTTTCTTTTTTATATTAAATCATAAAATACTAAAAAACACTAAAAAAAACAAATTCTTACTTTCTTTTTTTAATTAATTCAGCGTTAATTCAATTTTTGCAAAAGGGTCCAATGCCCTCGTTTCGTTTAATTCTCATTAATTCGCGTATTTATTTTATTTCATTATAATACTTATGTATCTCTCCCAAGGCCATGTAACCTTTCAATTTCTCGCACTTTATTTTATTTCTTTATTTATTTTCTGTCAAATCGGGTCCTGGTTAATTTTGGCGATGTGGACCCGCGCCGTTTGTAATAGCTTAGAATTTACTTTCCTTGCAACTTTTAACTGTTAATCAAATGACATGAAAGAATGTATGGCCAAAATAAAAACAAGCGTAGAACACCAATAACATGACAAGATAAATGCAAATGAAAACGACACACGAATCGCACACACCACCCCTAGGGTACGCCTCATTGTTGCCTTGCCTCGAAAGGTGATCGTCGAGTAGAGGATGTCTTAGTAAGTCCTCATGATCCGGGAACCTGGCATGAGGGTAGCTTCTAAGGTGTCTTCCCATTGCTCTAGCGATCACCATGTCCCGAACCTTCGAATTGACCCGAACACCTCCAACGGTGATGCTACCTACCTCTCAATGGTGGGATGGCACTACTTTAAAGGACATCTACACAGACGAATTCCTTAGGGTAGGTAGACGACTCTAGATGCTTGCTCTAATTTCAAAAACAAATCAAAAAATACTTTTCACACCGACACATTTTCAAAAAGCTTTCGAAAGCAATTTTTCAAACACTCTTGAGGACCGATACAAGAGTCGAACTGAAATTTTCAAAGAAACTTTTTTAAAACCCACAGTTGAAAAGCAAACAAACCTTTTTGAAAACACAATGAGCAAGTATCTAAGAGCCCATGGATAACCATGGATAGAAAGGATGCTAACACCTTCCCTTTCTATAACCTACCTCCCGAACCGAGAGCAATCTCTTTAAGGAATTTTTCTGTGCTTTTGTCCTTTCCATTTGGAGAAAATAAAAGACGGTGGCGACTCTTGCTTCCGCGACATTTCGCGAACCAGCTTTAAACAGTCAGTTCCAGATCCACCGATCACAGAACTGGCGACTCTGCTGGGGACCAAACTTAAAGTGAGGTGTACCTTAGGGCTAGTTCATAACTGTGTTTTCAATTGTTTTCCTTGTATGCTTTAAATTGTGGGTTGCATCGGAGTTACATAGATCCTAACCCGGATCTGGGGATACCCTGTTTAGGTAGCATAAGCTGTGAGGGACCTGTCCGGCGTAGACCGACACAGGTGAAGCAGTGGCTACGTTGGTGTGGCACCTTGGTCTGTACCGATATCCCTTGTGTCGCAACGAGGAGAATATGGGTCTTCTAAGGAGTCATTAAGCACCAACAACCTTAGAACCTTAATTGACACAACTTGGCCTTTAGAATTGTAGAAGTATGCTACGCCCATTGAGGCTAAACTCTCGTGATGGTTCTGGCCGCAAGAAAAGATTGCGATGCTGGAGTTATGACCGATGGAGGGTAGTCAATGATATTGGGATCCTCTAAGAACCCGGTTACTTTTGATTAGGACAGGTATGAACCAACAAACTGAAAGAGGGTAGTACCTAGACCTCATGCTGGCCTAAACTTTAGGGGCTTGCCTTGTGTGACTTGTGTGCCTTACCATGTTTGCCTTTGTATCTATATGTGGTGTGCTTTATCATAACATCATAGCATCATGAGCATTGCATGCATCCTGCATAAGGACTGACCATTTCAAAGACAAGAGGGTTTCATCTTTGCTCTGTTTTGTAGGACATTATGATGCCTGTGCGAAGGAATACTATCCGGTTCAACTTTGTCCGTTCACCTGAGTTGCTTGATGAGTTGGTTAGCAGAATTCCAAATACCACTTCCTTCATTCAGAGGCATGGTTCCCTTCTCAGTTTAGTCACTGCAAAGCGGGATCAACAGTTGATGAGTGTTCTGACCCAGTTCTATGACCCTCTGTACCAGTGCTTCACTTTTCAAGACTTCCAGCTGGTCCCTACCCTGGAAGAGTTCTCTGACTTGCTTGGTATCCCTATCTTGGATCAGACTCCCTTTACTGGTTGGGAAAAGACCCTCAGGCTTGAGGATGTTGCTGCAGCTCTTCCTTTGACCCATCAAGAGGTAACAGACAACTGGGTAACTAGAAGCAGAGTTAAGGGTTTCTTGGCCAAGTTTCTGATTGGTAAAGCTAACAGTTTCTGGAATGACCTGGACTTTAGGGCATATGAAGACATCTTGGCTCTCCTAATCTATGGGTTAGTCCTGTTTCCTAATCCTGACAACTTCATCAATGTCACTGCCATAAGGATCTTTATGTCTCAGAATCCTGTGCCCACTCTCTTGGGTGACATCTTGCAACAGCTTCATGCCCGTACTACCCGAAGACGAGGAACCCTATGGTGTTGTATCCCTTTGTTGGTGAGGTGGTTTATTTCGCACCTCCCTAAGTTCGTACTAAAGAACCAAGAAGGAAGAGGTTGGGCTCATAGGTTAATGTCTCTCACCGATAAAGACATCATTTGGACTTGCAGAGGTTTGGATGAGATAGCTATTATTGATCGATGCGGGGAATACCCTAATGTTCCTCTGATTGGTACCCAAGGAGGGATCTCTTACAATCCATGTCTAGCACTCCGTCAGTTTGGAAGAGCAAGAAGAGCAGGCCCCCATGAGATGTTGGTGCCTCACATCCGTTTCGAGTTTCAGGTGGATAGTGACGAGCTGCGTCGTAGGTTCATCAAGGCTTGGGACAAAGTTCATAAAGCTGACCCACAAGAGTTAGGGCCAAAGACTTCTTTACCTATGGAAGCCTACTACAAATGGGTTCGCATCCGTGCTCAGAAGTTAGGTATGCCGTATGAAGCTGTCAGACCCGTCATTCTTGAGTGTCCTGACAAAGATGGTGTTACTCCAACTGTCCTCCCTCCTCAGATACCTACTGATTATGAGACATTAAAGAGATCTTGGTCGCAACTGCGAGAAGAGCGGGATTCTTACCGGGAAAAGTTCAACGAGCAGGAATCAAAGATCCAGAAGCTGACCAAGCAGTTGGAGAATGAGAGAGCTCTGAATGCCTACATCCGTACTGAGAAGAGGAGACCATGGGATCAATAAGGAGCCCCAGATGTGCTTTTACAGTTTTATTTTCCTTTTCAGTATTTCTTTTCATGTAACGCCTAAGGGCAACCTGTTGAATAATTTCAGTTTCAAAGTTAAATCTAATGAAGTGCGTTCCTTTTTTTACAAAGTTGACTCCCGATTGTCTTTGAAAACATAAATCATACGCATTTCATACATCATGTGCATAGCAGGTTTTTCCTCTTTCCAGGTTGCTTACAGTTCTTCGCTGTTTATTTCAGCATCATGAATCCTGACTCTTCATCAACTGAGACCTCCATCAAGGCTCTTCAGGCGCAGAATGCGCAGTTTCAGGAATTAATCAAGGGTTTGGCTCAAGGCCAAGAAGAATTGAAGGCTATGCTCCTGAAAAAGGAGAAGAAGAAGAGAAGAACTGTTCTGTTCAACTCGGGCCGAAGGTTTGGCAATACTCTGCAGCAGGAAGAGGCTGGTTCTTCTGTTGGCAAGAGTAGTCCTCAGGTAGAAGCAAGGGTTCCTAGTCCGGTAGTCTCCGACAACGAGACTGATTTTGATGAAGAGCAGTACCCTCCTGCAGAAGACAAATACCAGCAACTGGAGGATAGGTTGAAGGCTATGGAGATTCAACAGGTACCGGGGCTGGATTTCGGAGATCTGGGTTTGTCAACTGGTGTGGTCATCCCTCATAAATTCAAAGCACCATCCTTCCCTAAATATGACGGGGCATCTTGTCCCAAGCTGCATCTAAGGTCCTATGTTCGGAAAATTCAACCGTACTCTGCGGATAAGAATTTGTGGATCCACTTCTTCCAGGAGAGTCTTTCAGGGACTCATCTCGAATGGTTCTATCAGCTGGATGGGACCAAGGTTCGTAACTGGGAGGAGTTGGCTACTGCTTTCTATAAGCAGTATCAATATAATGCCGACCTTGCCCCTACACGTACTCAACTCCAGGGTATGTCGTTAGGTGCAAGTGAAGGTTTTAAAGAGTACGCTCAGAAGTGGAGAGACCTGGCTGGCAGGGTGCAGCCACCATTGACTGATCGGGAGTTGGTAGACATGTTCTTGGGGACCCTATCTGGGCCATTCTTCAACCATCTCATCGGGAATTCGTCTGCAGGGTTCACTGATCTGATTCTGACTGGAGAGAGAATTGAGGCTGGGTTAAAGTCTGGGAAGATTCCGAAGGGTGCATCATCTAGTTCTGAAAAGAAATCCTTCAAGAAGGAGGCTAGTGCCGTGTATGGTTCCAGGAAATCAGAGAGACCTGAGCGCCGCCAATCTGTCAGTGCGGTAATGATTGCTAAGCCTGCTGCCGCTCCCCGGCCAAACAATCCTCAAAGGGCTGAAAGACCCCGGAGGGAGTTTACCCGGTTAAGTATGACCCTATCGCAGATCCTGCCATAGTTGCTATCCTCCAATTTGGTGACTGTCAGGGAGGCTCCGAAGTTCCCCAATACTGCATCTCCTAAGTACAACCCGAATGCTCGTTGTGCTTACCATTCAGATAGCCCGGGGCACTCTACCGATGACTGTTGGACGTTAAAGAGTAAGGTGCAAGACCTTATCGACGCGAAGGAGATACAGTTCGAAGCGCCTGAGAGGCCGAATGTAGTTACTGCTCCTATGCCTCAACATGGGGTAAATGCTGTTGACGAAGACGTTTATGATGTTTCTGTGGATGATCTAGCCACTCCTCTGAAGATTGTCAAGAAGAACCTACTGCTGGCCGGTTTATTTCCGGGTTGCAGTGAGGGTTTCCTGTTCTGTGCTGTGTCCCTATCTGGTTGTCCCTTGCTGAAGTTAGGCATCCAAAGCCTAATGGATAGCAAGGAGATTCTGTTTAAGAAGTCTGCTGTTCGGTTGGTTCCGGTGGAAGAAGTTTCTGTGGTAACTATCTTCAATAATCCAATCCCGGCTCTCCCGAAGAAGCCCGTCCAAATTATGACCGGCGCACCTATTGTTATCACTGTTTCGGGGCCCTTGCCCTATGTATCGGATAAAGCTGTCCCTTGGCATTATGGGGCAGATGTGTATGTAAATGGGATTAAACAAGAGTTCAACGCTGGCGCCAGCATCTGTGACATCACTGGCCCAGCCAAGGTTACCCGCAGTGGCAGGCTCTTCTCGCCTGACATTGCACCTCCTGCTGCTCGACGATCGCTTCTCATAACTCCTACCAGTGTACCTGTTCCTGCTGCTGATCCAATTGTTTCTCCTGCTGCCGAGTCATCTAATGCTCGGGGCAAGGGAGTTGAAGTTGAGCCTGCCCAGATGGAGGCGCCTGTACCTATAACTACTGAGGCCTCCCAACAAGAGATGGAGGAGATTCTGAAAATTATAAAGAAGAGTGACTTTAATGTTGTGGAACAGCTGGGGCACATGCCCTCCAAGATCTCCATGCTCTCTTTATTGATGTGCTCCGAGGCCCATGCCAAGGCCTTAATCTCATTCCTCAAGACGGCCCACGTGCCACATGAGACCTCTGCAGTCCAGTTCACTGATTGCGTAGCAAATCTGACGGCAGACAATGGCTTGGGTTTCTCAGATGCTGACTTAACCGCGAAGGGAAGAGACCATAACGATGCTCTGCATGTCTCTATCGAATGCAGGGGCACTACCTTGGCACATGTGTTGGTGGATACTGGTTCTTCTTTGAATGTGCTGCCCAAGAAGGCTTTGGACCGTTTATATTGTGAAGGCCTGGAGTTGAAACCCAGCAATATCATCGTCAGGGCCTTTGATGGTTCAAAGAGGATGGTTCACGGAGAGGTTGACATTCCGATTCGTGTGGGCTCTCAGGTGTTTGACTCTACTTTTTATGTGATGGATATTCGTCCATCTTACTCTTGTCTATTGGGTCGACCTTGGATACATAAGGCTGGGGCAGTGACCTCTACCTTGCACCAGAAGCTGAAGTACCCCGTCAGAGGAAAGATCGTCACTGTGCAAGGAGAGGAGGAATATATGGTGAGCCATCTAAACTCCTTCAGATACATTGAGATGGACGGGGAGTTTATTGAAACCCCCTTTCAGCATTTCGAGGAGGTGGTTCCAATTACAGCAGCATCAGAAACAGCAGCAGAAGAAAGTGTTCCTTTGAAGATGGCTTCCCTGAAGGATGTCCGGGCTGTGGTTCAAAAGGGTGAAAGTGCTAACTGGGGCAGACTCCCAGACTTCACACAGAAGACTGATAAATTTGGGCTGGGCTTTACTACAGAAGGTCAGAAAGCTATGAGGAAAACGAAGATCGGAAATCCAGGAGTGAATGCTGTTGGGGAAGACAACGAAGTGGATGAAGCGGAATTCAATAGCTGGATCTATCCGACGACCGAAGGCGGATTGAACAATTGGATTGCTAAGGACCATACCCCTGTTACCTTTGTGACGCAGTAATAAATTTCTTTGTTTTGCTATTTTGTAATAAACAATAATAAACTCTATGGCCCGGTGTCTTACCCGAGGCACCGTGGTTTCATTTGTGAGGGCATATAAATTGTCATTTCATATATCATGAATGAAAATCTTGGACGTTTTCCCGCATTTCAAATATTGTGCTCCTTTTCTGTCTTTCTTTCCTTTACATATATTTCAAAGCAGCTGTATTTACACACACACTCACTCATACAGGTTTCAATCCACTCTGGATCTCACTGATAACAACTCTGCTACTGCCAATTATGACTTCGAAAATCCGATCAACTTAGCCGAAGACGAAGGTGAAGATGATTGTGAAGTGCCTGGTGAGCTTGCAAGACTGTTGCTTCAGGAAGAGAGGGCAATTCAACCCCATGAAGAGCCAGTGGAAACAATCAACTTGGGTACCGAAGAAGACAGGAAAGAGGTAAAGATTGGTGCTAACCTAGAGCTCAGCGTGAAGCAACGGTTAACTCAGATGCTGCATGACTATGTGGAGATATTTGCCTGGTCCTACGAAGACATGCCCGGGTTGGATACCGATATTGTGGTCCATCACTTGCCAACTAAGGAAGACTGCCCTCCAGTTAAGAAAAAGGTCCGTCGGATGCGTCCAGAGATGTCTGAGAAGATTAAGGCCGAGGTTATGAAACAGTTTGATGCTGGGTTTCTTGCAGTGACTTCTTACCCTCAGTGGGTTGCTAATGTGGTGCCGGTACCAAAGAAGGACGGCAAGGTCAGAATGTGTGTCGACTACAGGGATCTGAACAGGGCCAGCCCCAAGGATGACTTCCCTTTACCTCACATTGATGTCCTTGTTGACAATACAGCTCAGCATAAGGTGTTCTCTTTCATGGATGGCTTCTTAGGTTACAATCAGATCAAGATGGCACCTGAAGACATGGAAAAGACTACATTTGTTACTCAGTGGGGCACCTTCTGCTACAAGGTCATGCCATTCGGGTTGAAGAACGCTGGGGCAACCTACCAACGTGCCATGGTTGCTTTATTCCATGACATGATCCATCATGAGATAGAAGTGTATGTCGACGACATGATCGCAAGGTCCCAAACTAAGGAAGAACATCTAGATCATCTGCAGAAATTATTTGACCGGTTGAAACTGTACAAGCTGAGATTGAACCCGAACAAGTGCACCTTCGGGGTAAGATCGGGAAAATTGCTAGGCTTCGTGGTCAGTGACAAGGGTATTCAAGTAGACCCTGCTAAGGTCAAAGCTATTCAAGAGATGCCAGTTCCCAGGACAGAGAAGGAAGTCAGAGGCTTTTTAGGACGCCTGAATTACATTGCTCGATTCATCTCACACTTGACTGCTACCTGTGAGCCAATCTTCAAGCTGCTGAAGAAAGATCAGGTAGTACGTTGGAATGATGAATGTCAGGCTGCTTTTGACAAAATCAAAGAGTATCTCCAAGAACCACCTATCCTTATGCCCCCGGTTGAAGGGAGACCTCTGATATTATACCTAACAGTGCTTGACAACTCAATGGGGTGCGTGCTGGGGCAGCATGACGAGTCTGGCCGAAAAGAGCACGCCATTTATTACCTTAGCAAAAAGTTTACCGACTGTGAGACCCGATACTCACTGCTTGAGAAAACTTGCCGCGCTTTGGTATGGGCTGCTCGCCGGCTGAGACAGTATATGCTGACTCACACTACCTTGTTGATCTCAAAGATGGATCCTATAAAGTACATATTCGAAAAGCCTGCTCTGTCTGGGAGGATTGCAAGATGGCAGATGATCTTGACGGAATACGACATTCAGTACACAACCCAGAAAGCCATCAAGGGAAGTGTATTGGCAGACCACTTGGCACATCAAGCTGTAGAGGATTATCAGTCAATGAACTTCGAGTTCCCGGATGAAAGCATCATGATAGTAACGGACTGTGAAGTACCTGGACCGGATGAAGGACCTGAACCAGGATCCCGATGGTCTATGCACTTTGACGGAGCCTCCAATGCTTTGGGTAACGGTATCGGCGCCATAATCATATCACCTCAAGGTACTCATACTCCACTCACTGCCCGGCTGTGTTTCAACTGTACCAACAACATGGCGGAGTATGAGGCGTGCATCATGGGTCTTCAAGCTGCGATCGACCTAAGGATCAAGTTTCTAAGTGTCTTCGGAGATTCCGCTCTTATGATCAATCAGATCAAAGGAGAGTGGGATACGAAACATCCAAACCTGATTCCTTACAGAGAATGTGTGTTGACCCTGATCCCCCACTTCACAGAGATAACCTTTGAGCACTTTCCAAGAGAAGAGAATCAGCTGGCGGACGCGTTAGCTACAATGTCTTCAATGTTCAAGGTCAAATGGGATAACGAGGCTCCCCGGATCATCATCGGGAAATTGGACGAACTGGCATACTGTTGCGATCTCGAGACTGAATTGGTGACTGAGAAGCCTTGGTACCATGAGGTTAAGAGATACTTGGAAACTCAGGAATACCCTGAAGGTGCCTCTAGCAATGATAAGAAGTTCCTAAGAAGGTTCGCAGCCAAATTCTTCCTTAGCAACGGCATCTTGTACAAGCGAAACCATGATTCAACCCTACTGCGTTGTGTGGATAAGACTGAAGCAGAAAGAATCATGGAAGAGCTACACGAAGGGATCTTTGGTACACATTCCAGTGGGCACACTATGGCTAAGAAGATCCTTCGGGCAGGGTACTACTGGTCCACAATGGAAGCTGACTGCTACCAACATTCCAGGACATGCCATAAGTGCCAGATTTATGCAGACAAGGTGCACGTTCCTCCAGTTCTCCTGAATGTTCTGACTGCGCCTTGGCCGTTTGCAATGTGGGGCATAGACATGATCGGCGAGATTAAACCTACGGCGTCCAATGGGCATCGCTTCATCCTAGTGGCGATTGATTATTTTACGAAATGGGTCGAGGCAGCATCCTACGCTACTGTGACCAAGACTGTTGTGGCACGGTTCATTCGGCATAACCTAATCTGTCGGTACGGCGTCCCAGAGAGAATTATTACAGATAACGGTACCAATCTGAACAACAAGATGATCGCTGAGCTCTGCGAGCAGTTCAAGATACAGCACCACAATTCTTCTCCTTACAGACCGAAGATGAATGGGGCTGTAGAAGCAACAAATAAGAACATCAAGAAGATCGTGCAAAAGATGACAATAACTTATAAGGATTGGCACGAGATGTTACCGTTCGCTCTACATGGGTACCGTACCTCAGCTAGGACGTCAACCGGGGCAACTCCTTTCTCTCTGGTTTATGGTATAGAGGCAGTCTTGCCGATCGAAGTGCAAATACCCTCTCTCCGGATAATGAAGGATGCAAGTCTGAACGAAGATGATTGGATCCAGACACGACTTGATCAGCTCAACCTCATTGATGAAAAGAGACTTGCTGCTATCTGTCATGGTCAGACGTATCAAAAGCGTATGATCAGGGCATTTAACAAAAAGGTCAGACCACAGGAATATCAAGTTGGGGATCTGGTAATCAAGAGAATCATCCTTCCTCAAAGTGATCCAAGGGGCAAATGGACCCCTACGTACGAAGGGCCATTTGTGGTTAAGTATGTGTTCTCGGGAGGAGCAATGATATTGACCAACATGGATGGTGACGACCTTCCTCACCCCGCCAATGCAGACATAGTAAAAAAATACTACGCATAAAAAAGACCCGCTAGGCTGACATGCCTAGGCAAAAATTAGGGCTTCCCGTCGAACCAAAAGGGTTCGGGAAAAATGAAGGGATGAAAATGAAAAAATCTGTACACCCGGCAAGTCGAAAACCTGAAAAGGCGGCTTGGGCAAAAATGGGTATCCCGGTGGACCGAAAACCCGAAAGGGCGGTCCAGGCAAAAATTAGGGATAAAGCGTAATACTATGTCTCATTGATCACTTTGCATTCAGAATCCGGTATCTACATCAAGTTCAGACGGCATCGATCAGTCAGCTTCACCTTCAACCAAGGTCATCAAGTGATGAGACGCTCGGAGTTATAAAGGCAATAGCAGAGTTGAAACCCAGTGGGATCATTCATTTCACACAGCTGTTTTATTTTCTTTTGTACAAAATTTGTATAAACTCTCTTGTTCGGCGGTGTTCCTCTTACTAGGACGTCAGCCTCTTGTACACAAAACGCCTATTCACAGGCCATTCAAAATCAATACAAATATATTTTCAGTTAAACGTGCCCAGTGTTTTTCTTTTTCTGTTTTGTTTTGCGAAGAACGTCCAAGGTTCAATTTGTGATATATGCATTGACAATAATTTGCTAACTCATAAATATTTGCATACGAAACAGAGGAATTAATTGCAGGTGACACTAGAAACAGGGGCAATAAAAGAGTTGTCTAAGCAATTTAATTGTTCTGTCCTCCAAGGTACCAAGGTAGGTTCAGCTAAAGAACATGACCAGTACATCTTAATTCCCCAGAGAGTAAGCCAGCAGTCAGTACATTCTTCTCCAAGCAGAGTTATCAAGTCTCAAGGAAATTGGGTATCCTCCAACAGATCCCAACATTCCCCAGCAGTATACACATATTCTTAACAAGCATCCCCGGCAGTCTTGGTCTAAAGATTGTTCCCCGGCGGTAGATCAACATTCAAAGGAATCACTTCCCCAGCATATTAAAACTTCCCCAGAAGAATCCAATCTAGTTCCCCAGGAAATTTGGAATTCATATCCCCAAGCAGTAAGCTTATCCCCAGTAGATTCTGGAAGCTTACCCTCGCAGAGCACGAACGCGTCGTCCGGCTTTATTTAAAGAGTTATTTCCTTAACAGGATATAACTGGGTTATCCTCAGCCAAAAGCCACGGAAAGGTCGTCGTCAGTACAGTTCTTTCTTATCCCCAGCGAAGTCTATTCATACTTCCAATACAACAAGGGTATCCCCAGCAAATTATTATCAACACTCAGCAAGGCATCCCTCTGCCCACAGAGTATTGCTTCCCAGCATGGTCGCTAGAGTATCTTTTCTCCCCGCAGAATCTTCTATTTGCCAAGTTTATTCCGCAACGGAGTCATCTTCTCCTACCGGTATTCTTGCAGTTATCATCCCCAGCGGAAGCAAAATCTATTCTTCAATATCAGCCCAGGATACGACTTCCCGGCACTCGTCGAGGATTTACTTTCCTAGACGAAAACATACATACATAAACATCACATACATCATTATAGCATGCATAGACGCATCATATCATACAAATCTCATTATGTTGAGAACATCATTGCTTGATCCATATCATGCATTGCATATGACTGACTTTTACCTTTCAGGAAAGATTCAGCTAAATTCTCCATCATATTTCAAGACTTAGACCGGTTCAGTTAATCGACTCAAAAGATTTCTTATCCAGTCCAAGGCCTTCTCTAGTCCAGCTAAATCGACTCCCAACAGATTTTTCTGATGAAGACTCAGTAGAAGTGATTCGAGATTATAAGTTCCTATTGGTTCTCTCTCCGACGGTGCATGAGATTTCCATTTTAGGGTTTTCTTTAAGATTATAATTTCCTATGGTTCCCTCTCCGACGGTGAGTGAGGTGATAATTCCTTTTCAGATGGTTCCCTCTCCGATGGTGAGTGTGGTGATAATTCCTTTTCAGATGGTTCCCTCTCCGACGGTGAGTGAGGTGATAATTCCTTTTCAGATGGTTCCCTCTCCGACGGTGAGTGAGGTGATAATTCCTTTTCAGATGGTTCCCTCTCTGATGGTGAGTGAGGTGATAATTCCTTTTCAAATGGTTCCCTCTCCGACGGTGAGTGAGGTGATAATTCCTTTTCAGATGGTTCCCTCTCCGACGGTGAGTGAGGTGATAATTCCTTTTCAGATGGTTCCCTCTCCGACGGTGAGTGAGGTGATAATTCCTTTCCAGATGGTTCCCTCTCCGATGGTGAGTGAGGTGATAATTCCCTTTCAGATTATATTTTCCTATTGGTTCTCTCTCCGACGGTGCACGAGATTTCCATTTTAGGTTCTTCTTTGAGACTATAATTTCCCATTGGTTCTCTTCCCGATACTGCAAAGATGGTAATTCTCACCAAGATTCTCTCAACGAGCGTTGTTGAAGTTAAAGTCACCCAAGGTTCTCATACCATTCATGATAAGGTAGTAACCATCCCTGGTTCATTCTTCTTTTTGAAGCTCCAGACTCAGCTCCTGTAACCAGTCAGGACACATCTATATCAAGCATCTGAAAACAGCTCCTGCAACGTGTCAGGTACTCATTTTCTGTTTTGCAGGTACGCAAGTTCTCGCTAAGGAATCTCTTACGCGATCGACATCCAGATGGCATCTATAAGCCCATCATCCTATCCATCAACCTCTAAATGGCATCTATAAGCCCATTCCCATCACCACACTGCTACTATGTGAGCGCAAATTTCTGGGCACTCTAGTGTTCAATCATCTTCTACCCTCGGATTACGAAAGGCACGTCAGCCAATCTGCATCCTCAGGTCTAAGAAGATTGAACAGGGGCAACTGTTGTACCCCAAAATTTGCCCTCCCATATTCTTCAGGAAATTGCAAAGTCAAGCTTCAAAATTCCCCAAGGGTTGCACAGTGCAAAGGGCCTCCTAAGCAGTCAAAACTAGGGTTTGTGTTCTGATCAAGAAAAGGAAGTTTTCAAGGGCCCAATCAAGTCTCACATGCCTACAAATATGGTCAAGCATCCTCATATCAAGTTTCAAGGCATTCAGCACAAAATTGCACAGTCAAAACCCTAAATTGCACTACAGTCAACTGTAGGGGCAAAATGGTCATTTGACAGTCAAAAGTTCAAATTTTTGGTCAACATATCATTTTGAAGCCACAAACATCATTTTATCAATGCTTGATCATGATTCTCAAAGTTTGGCTCAGAAATCATCAAGATGCAAAAGTTTCCTTATTTGGACAGTTGAAAAAGTCAACTGAAATTGACCAGGGCATAACTTTCACATGGATTATCAGAAAAATTCCATCCAAAGCTCATTTTTAAGAGAAAGACATTTCCTACAACTCATCTTCATACTTCAAGTCCAAGAAATGCTCTCACAAAAAGTTATCAATTTCAACATTATAGGTCATTTTCAAAAGTCAACAAAAAGGGACTTTAAGTCAAAGGCCATAACTTGAGATTGGTAAATCAAAATGACATGGGACCAAAGGAATTGGTTAGAGGACTCAAAGACCTTTCCAAAATGTCCAAGAACATGAGAAAAGCTTAAAAATTGAGCAAGTTATGCCTTGTGGAAGTTGGGAAATTTTTGGATATTTTGAAAAGTCAACATTGATTCAAATGGTCTAAAATTGCTAATGGGCCCATTTTTCTTCCATAATTCATCATCCATGACATGTGCACGACCACTTGGCCCAAAGGGAAGTATTTCTTCATTTTTTATTTATTTATTTGAATTTTTATTTATATTAATTCATTTAAATCAATTAAATATATGAAAAATACTTAATTTAACCTAACAAATCTTTTTGCACATGTAATCTACTCAATAATTCGTGCACATTCAAATATGGGAAGATTTGGTTTGATTGGATCATAATTGGTACAAAATTGTATGGAAAAGATTGAAAAAACAAAGCTTGAAAATCAAATCTTCAAAACCATGATTGCAAGAGATTTTGAGCAAGTTTCTTGACCTAATCCATTCAGTACATAAGCCTAAAGAAAAACCTAATGTTCATACACACTGAGCTGCGCAGAAGAGCATAGATCAAACTTGGAATTTTTGTCTAAAAACTGAAAATCTGAAAACACCCTTACAAGGCGATTCAAGGCACGAAACCTGTTCCATTAGCTTGCTGGGGTTGTTAGGAAGCGATTCCAATCAAAAACTCAATCCCATACGCAAAGAATTGGTAATTTGAGGGTGAACTGCATCACTTTTTTTGCATAATCGCATTCTATTATTGAGACCATATCATTGCATTTTATTCATGGATTTGCACTAATTATCTTGTTCTGAAGCTGACTGCACAGTTTGATTGAAGTTTCATGCCCTATATGAGAATTCGCCATTGTTGATACCTAGGTTTCCAAGGTTTTCAATTTGGGCGTTTTCTATTCCTATAAAATTGAGACATAACAATTCCATGAATGAAATCAGCAGGTTGGGACGAAAAGATCAAGACCATCGCGCCAAATTTCTGAGCATCATAGGCCTAATCGTTATTATTGAAATTAGCCTATTTTGAGGGGGTTTAAAACCCCCGTTAAATGTTTGATAATTGGTTTCAGGAAAACACCATGAAGAAGATGACTTCGTGGCACATATGGGTTGGCTCTTTCAAATTTTGCGCGCGTTTCCAAAGCCATTGACAATTTTCTTTTATAATATTTATTTGTTATATTAGTTTACAGATAAACAAAGCGCTTCAGTGGCAAGGTGTATGTGTTGGCAACGTTAAAGACCTGGGTTCGAGCCCCAGGTCTTCATTATTCTCATATTATTTTTCAACTAATTATCCTGTGCAGTTTCAACACAAAATACGTACTGTGTAGTCCACCATCCAGCCTGCCACGCATGCACTAAGATCAGATCAAAGGTCATGATCTGGGGAATACGATGTGTCCCAGTCAACACGCCAGCACGCTAGTGGAAAAAAGTCTTACAGGCCAATTGCTAATGGGCTTAAATTGCTGAAGAAAAGCCTCACAATTGGGGACTACCACCCCCCTAGGTTTGCATAATTTTTGCTTTCTTTATTTTTTAATTTTATTTTTATTTTAATTATTACTTGTTTAATTAATTTATTATTTTCACAAAATACAATAAAAATCAGAAAAGAGAAAAAATAATAAAATATTTTATTTTGTAGTATTTTCATAAATAAATTTGCATGTAAATAAATTTAGTTTTAAATTAGGTTAATTTTAATTCTTTTAATAAAAATCTCAAAAACATAGAATTAGGTTTAATCAATAATTTTTCATCTTTTTATTTTTCTTTCATAATGATTAAATAATTAAATACTTATTTCTTTAATTAAATTTGCATGTAAAAATTAGGGTTAATTTAGGTTAAATTCTAATGTTTTCTTAATAAATTAAAATAAAATAGAATTAGGGTTAGTAGTTAGTTTTAATTAATTCTTTCTTTTTTATATTAAATCATAAAATACTAAAAAACACTAAAAAAAACAAATTCTTACTTTCTTTTTTTAATTAATTCAGCGTTAATTCAATTTTTGCAAAAGGGTCCAATGCCCTCGTTTCGTTTAATTCTCATTAATTCGCGTATTTATTTTATTTCATTATAATACTTATGTATCTCTCCCAAGGCCATGTAACCTTTCAATTTCTCGCACTTTATTTTATTTCTTTATTTATTTTCTGTCAAATCGGGTCCTGGTTAATTTTGGCGATGTGGACCCGCGCCGTTTGTAATAGCTTAGAATTTACTTTCCTTGCAACTTTTAACTGTTAATCAAATGACATGAAAGAATGTATGGCCAAAATAAAAACAAGCGTAGAACACCAATAACATGACAAGATAAATGCAAATGAAAACGACACACGAATCGCACACACCACCCCTAGGGTACGCCTCACTGTTGCCTTGCCTCGAAAGGTGATCGTCGAGTAGAGGATGTCTTAGTAAGTCCTCATGATCCGGGAACCTGGCATGAGGGTAGCTTCTAAGGTGTCTTCCCATTGCTCTGGCGATCACCATGTCCCGAACCTTCGAATTGACCCGAACACCTCCAACGGTGATGCTACCTACCTCTCAATGGTGGGATGGCACTACTTTAAAGGACATCTACACAGACGAATTCCTTAGGGTAGGTAGACGACTCTAGATGCTTGCTCTAATTTCAAAAACAAATCAAAAAATACTTTTCACACCGACACATTTTCAAAAAGCTTTCGAAAGCAATTTTTCAAACACTCTTGAGGACCGATACAAGAGTCGAACTGAAATTTTCAAAGAAACTTTTTTAAAACCCACAGTTGAAAAGCAAACAAACCTTTTTGAAAACACAATGAGCAAGTATCTAAGAGCCCATGGATAACCATGGATAGAAAGGATGCTAACACCTTCCCTTTCTATAACCTACCTCCCGAACCGAGAGCAATCTCTTTAAGGAATTTTTCTGTGCTTTTGTCCTTTCCATTTGGAGAAAATAAAAGACGGTGGCGACTCTTGCTTCCGCGACATTTCGCGAACCAGCTTTAAACAGTCAGTTCCAGATCCACCGATCACAGATGATAAGAGGTTTTCGGATAACTGGTGGTGCAATGTCAGGCGAGAAAAGCCTGCCACTGCGAGTAATCTTGGCGGGACCAGTGATGTTACTGATACTGGTACCGGTGTTGAACTCCTGCTTCACTCCAAGCACATATACGTCTGCCCCATAGTGCCATGGGACAGCCTTGTCAGATTCATAGGGGAGGGGCCCCGGAACAGTAATGGTAATGGGTGCAACCGACATAATTTGGACTGGCTTCCTTGGGAGATCCTTGGTAGGATTGTTGAAAATTGTGACGACAGATACTTCTTCAGCGGAAACAAACGGAACAACAGTTTTCTTGAACAAAATTTCTTTGCTATCCATCAGGCTTTGGATGCCTGATTTCAGCAGCGGACAACCGGTAGGGATAACAGCACACAGGAGGCAACCCTCGCTACAACCCGAAAATAAACCGGCTAGCAGTAGGTTCCTCTTAACAGTCAATAGAGGGGTAGCAACATCATTTACCGAAACAGCATACAAATCTTCCTCGATGGCATTTACTCTATGCTGGGGCATATGAGCAGTTACAACATTTGGCCTCTCAGGCGCCTCAAACTGAATTTCCTTCGCATCGATAAGGTCTTGAACCTTATTTTTCAGGGCCCAACAATCATCAGTAGTATGCCCGGGGCTATCAGAATGATAAGCACAACGGGCATTTGGGTTATACTTAGGAGATGCAGTATTCACGACTTTTGGAGCCTCTTTGATGGTCACCAAGTTGGTTGATAGCAGTTGCGGTAAGATTTGTGACAAGGTCATACTCAGCCGAGTATACTGCCTCTTGGGCCTTTCACCTCTTTGTTGATTGTACTACTGAGGAGCAGCAACAGGCTTTGAAATGACCAAGGCATTGACGGCTTGGCGGCTTTCTGGCTTGACTTGTCTTCTAGGACCATAGAAGGCACTAGCTTCCTTCTTGAAAGGCCTCTTCTCAGTACTTGCGGAGGCAGCTTTCTGTATCTTTCCTGACCTGATGCCAGCTTCTATCCTTTCACCCGTCAGGATCAAATCCGTAAACCCAGCGGAGGAATTACCAACCAAATGATTGAAGAATGGACCAGACAAGGTCCCTAGAAACATGTCAACCAGCTCACGGTCAGTCAATGGAGGCTGCACCCTGCCAGCCAAATCTCTCCATTTTTGCGCATATTCTTTGAACCCTTCGCCCGTTCCTAGTGACATACCCTGAAGTTGGGTACGCGTAGGAGCGAGGTCAGAATTGTATTGATATTGTCTATAAAATGTGGTCGCCAAATCTTCCCAATGTCGGATACTGGTTCCATCTAGCTGATAGAACCACTCAAGCTGTGACCCCGAAAGGCTATCTTGGAAGAAGTGGATCCAAAGGTTCTTATCTGCCGTGTAAGGTTGGATCTTCCTTACGTACGACCTTAGATGCAGCTTTGGACAGGAAGCCCCGTCGTATTTGGCAAAGGCAGGCGCCTTAAACTTGTGTGGGATTACCACCCCAGAAGATAACCCTAAATCTCTGAAATCCAGCCCCGGCACATTCTGAATCTCCATGGCGCTCAAGCGGTCCTCTAATTGCTTGTATCTGTCAGCATCGGGAGGGTATTGTTCATCATTGTAATCTGTCTCGTTGTCAGAGACTGCTGGACTAGGAGCCCCTCCCCCTTGGGGACTGTCTTTCTCTGCAGAGGAAGTAGTTGGATCAGCCTCGTTATGGAGTGTGTTCCCAAACCTGCGTCCAGTATTGAATAACGCAGTTCTCTTCTTCTTCTTCTTCTTTAGGAGCAGAGCCTTCAACTCTTGCTGACCTTGGGCCAGGCTCATGACCATTTCTTGAAACTGGGCATTTTGGGCCTGAAGGGCCTTGATTGCTTGCTCACTGGATGTTTCTGGATTCATGATGACTGTTCAAAATAAACAGCGAAGAAGATTAAGCAACCTGTAGAAAAAGGGGTACCTGTTATGCACATGATGCATGAGATGCTATCTATGCAATGAATTCAAGGATTTTAGAAATTCACAATTGTCGCAGACAAAAAGAACGCACGTCATATTAATAAGAAGAAATTTGTTAGTACATAAGTGCCCCATGGGCCAAATATTACAAAAACAACTTCTCAAGGTAAAAAGACGTTGCGCATCCTTTTTGGCGCAATGTAGGTGTTGAGGGCCTCTTGCTCATGGAGTCGGCGGGTGAACTCTAAAACCTTCTTCTCGCTGGCGTAGAAGCTGGCTTCAAAAGTGTTCTGTTCCTCCTTGAGTTGGATCCAACTCTTCTGCATCTCCTCCCACGATGTAGGCATGTCAGGATGTAGGATGGTGTAGGGAACCTCTCCTTCCTTGACGGGCTCTTTAATCACAAGGAGAACATGAGGATAATGCATCATTAGACTCTGGGCTCGGGCTCGTACCCACTTGAGATAAGGCTCAAGAGGGATGGAGTTCTTGTGTCCCAGTGTCTTGCTGTCAACCTTGTTGGGCATCCTCCAAGCTCTGATGAATCTTTGGCGAAGTCCTTGTGCATCATTGTCGAAGTCAAAAACTAGGTCAGGAATCAACATGTCGTGAGGACCATCTCTTCATGCGTATCTAAATTGCCTCAAAGCTAGGCAAGGGTTGTAGGTAATGCCCCCTCTAGTGCCAAGTAATGGAACATTAGGGAACTCTCCACAATGATCGACGATGATGACATTTTCTCTGGACCGAGAACACCAATGTACATCAGAGTGAGTAAGAGTCATCAACCGTTGGGACCACCTTGAGCCTTGGTCATTCTTCAAGACAGATTGTGGAAGGTGCGAAATAAACCACCTTGCAAGGAGAGGGGTACAGCACATGAGAACACCCCTCTTTCTCATTGTTCGTGTGTAAAATGAGTGAAGGATGTCCCCAAGCAATGTTGGTATTGGATTTCTGGACAAGAAGATTTTGACGGCGTTGACCTCTACAAGCTGGTCAGGATTTGGGAACAGGACCAACCCATAGATAAGGAGTTCCACAATCTCTTCAAAGGCTTGTAGGTCCAATGAATTCCAACACTCTTGTGCCTTCTCAAACAAGAATTTTTCTAAGAAACCTTTAACGCCACTTCTAGTTTCCCAATGCCCCTTGATGCCAGAAGGTTGTAGATGTAATGCTCGAGCAACATCTTCAGGCTTTGGTTCCTTTTCCGTACTGTTGAAAGGTAGTTGATTAAGGATAGGAATTCTCAGGAGTTGAGAAAATTCCTCCAAAGTGGGTACCAACTGGTAGTCGGGGAAAGTGAAACAGTGGTGAAGAGGGTCAAAGAACTGGAATAGCACTTTCATTATGTCTTCTTCAATGTTGGTGTTGACTAAGCTGAGCAGTCTACCATGTCTTTCACTGAAGGATGAGCTTTCCGGAATCCTTGATGTGAGCTCCTTGAGTTGAGGAGAGATTCTCACAAGGTTGACTTGGATGGTTTTTCTGCGAGGAATTTCCATGACCTACAAAACAAGAACAAAGATGAAAATTTAAACCCTTGAAGTGGTTAGTAAATGCATATGATGCTTTATGATGTATGCACAAACATATGTACAAGAAATTCACACCAAACCCTAGTTTTAGGCTTGCATGGGGTTTCATAGGTAAGTACCCTCTTGAGTGTAGTTGGCTTAAAAATCTGTCCTATAAATAGTAACCGGGTTCTAAGGAGCTCAATATCATTGGATTGTTTTCATTGTTCATTGTTTTGGTTTAGCCACTTAACTAGCGACCAAAATATTCCAAGAAAACAACCCTCAATGAGTGTAGTATCGAGTATCTACCAACTTCGGACTGCACCAAAGCCGGTCATCTCACTACCCCTAATAAAAGGCCAAGATAGTCAAGTAAGGTTCTAGGTCATTAGTGCTTAGTGACATCACTCAGCGGCCCCGTACTCTCCTTGATTGAACTCAAGGGTTACCGATACTCACAAATATGTCGCACTAATATAGCTATTGCTTCGACCGTGTCGGTATACCCCGCACAGTTTCCACAATGTATTGCTATCTATGAATGTTTCCCAAAATCCGGGTGTAGGATTGCAAACCCAAACAAGAGAGAAAAAATATAAAGCAATCAAATCAAACAATTAGTCATGCAAGAGGGTGATCTAAGCCCTAAGGTTACTCCACTTTAAAGTTTTCCCCAGCAGAGTCGCCAGTTCTGTGATACGGTGGGAGAACTGACTTGAGGTTTTGCGTTTGTTTTCGCAAATGTTTCGGTTGAGCAAGATTCGCCACCGAATTTTTATTTTATCCTAAGGAAAGGTTAAAAAGCACAGCAAAAACCTTTGAGATGTTTTCTTGGGTTCGGGGAGTAGATTAAAGAAAGGGAAGGTATTAGCACCCTTTCTATCCATGGTTATCCATGGGCTCTTAGTTACTTGCTTAGATCAACTTGCCTTAATTTTCAATTGTTTGAAATGGTGCTTTGTGTGTGTGGGTTTGAAAATGTTTTGAAAAGAAGCCAATGTGGTGGCAACCTTTGTAATGATCCATGTTGGGATGTATACAAAGGTGTATGTCTTTTGAAAAGGTTTTCATTTGTTTTTGAAAGTTATTTTGAAAGTGTAGTGATGTGTGGTTTAGAAAATAGGCAAGTGTTTTGTTTTGCAAGTTTGATTCAAGTAACTAAGAGGTTGTCTACTCCTAAATTTCTCAAAGATTTCTCCTATGTTTTTAACCCTTTTAACAATTTTGTTCCACCATTGCATTTGGTGGACAATCTTGTGTTAGGATGTGAAAGGGACGAGCGCGGGTCATCGTTTAGACCATAATTGCAATGGTGCCAAGTATCTTTGGGCAATTTTCCTTGGAGGGACTTGATCATTTTTTTAGGCAACTTTCGAAAGCGTCATCGAGGGACTATGATCATTTGATTGTTTTGTTTTGCCCAAAGAGACCTAACATGCAATATGGCCCATTATTAAAGGCAACGAGTGGAATACCCTAGGGGTGCAAGTGTGATTAGTGTTGTCCATTTTCATGCTTGATTATCTTGAAATTAGGTCAAACTATTTTTGGTTAATTGATTTGCATACAAAACCTAATTCTAACATGGCATATTTAGAAAGCAATAAAGTGCGAAAAATAAAGTTCCTAAGTTATTACAACACAATATATGAGAAGGGGGGTACAAATGTTCAAATGGGGTATTTTGACAAGGAATTTAAACCTAGACTATTACATCAAATTGGAATTATACAAATTATTTAATATACAATAATTAAATAAAAATGGAATAAATATGCAAGATGCAACAAAAAGTTTTTTATATGTATGAAAAAAAGTATTTTTTATATGTCAAATAAACAAAATAAAAAAAAGTATTAATTTTTGGAGTTTTTATGTATTTAGGGTAAAATCCTAATTTATTAAATAAAAGGTATTATTTATTTAATATGTACAATATTTATTAGTTAGGTACAAAAATAAAATAAAAATGAAGTATATTTGTCAAAAAGGTATTTTTAATGTTAAATATTAATAAAAATAAAAATGTATATATTTTGTATTTTTGTCCTAAATATTCTAATAAATATATATGTATTTGTATTATTTACTAAATATATATTATATATACAAAAATAAACTATTTAATATTTATTAAAAAAAAGTATATTTTATGTAAAATGTTTTCAAGAGGTAATAAAAAATAAAATCAAAAAAATAAACATGTTTGCATTATTTTTTAGTATTTTGAATAAAAGTATATCTATATATTTATTTATGTACAAATACTCATTTAAGCAAATAAATGCCTAATAAATACAAAAATGGTTTAAAAAATAATTTTTATATTTTTAATATTATGAGAAAAAATAAATAAGTCAGAACAAAAAAGAAAAGGTCAAAAAATCATAAAAATAAGCATAATGGGCCAAGGGGGTTTAAAAGTAAAAGCAAGGTGCAAAAAGAAAAGTGAAACAGGCCCAGCCCAAAGACCCTGTCATCTTCAACCTCCAGCATTTCTGTTCAAACAAAACACGCGTTTGCTATCTCCAGATTCCTTGATCTTTTGCCAAATCTTCCAACATGAAACCTGTAGAGCTTGAAGCCACGATTCTAGACATATAAAGAAATCAATCTAACTCTCAGAAATGAGAGAGAATTTCTTCTCCCCCAATTCCTGACCTAGTTTTTGTTCCAAGTTCAGACATCAAATTCTCATAGCACACATAACATAAATGAAAACTAATTATATGGGCATGTTCAGGGCTATGAATGTGACATAATTTCTTCACAAACCTAAAGCTAACAATGCCTGGATAGAGAGATACGAGTTCATGAACTTACCTGTTCAGTTGGAATCGTATTTGGTGATGGAGGTGCTTTCAATGCAAGGTGATGGTTGGTACAGCTTCCTTGATGTCCAGGGATGCTATTCCAAGCTTTAGTTTGCTTTGAAACCAAGTGAATCGTGTTATGGAACTTCAACTGCAAAATAGAAAAATGAAAATGGTGATGTTGGTTGGGGGTGTTACAGGTCGTGTTTGAGGCTTGGAATAGTTTCAAGGGATGATGTGGGATGTGTTTGAAGTGATTTTAGCAAGAATGCATGAAAGGATTGAGCTATGGAACTCAATCTGCAGCAGGTACCCTGTTTGGGAAGTTTTAGGGTGATTCTGTATTTGAGAAGGCAATGGAGATGGTTGGCTCGTGTTTCAGCTTAGGTTTGATGATTAGAAAGTGTTTGATAACTTTTCTTAAGCTCCTGTTCACAGGAATGAGAGTTGTGTCTTGTTATGCTATGTTACTTCAACTTTAAGCAACAAAGTGTCCACTTGAGTTTTAGACTGATAGAGGCCCCCCTAATGTGATGCGTACCTTAGCCTTGATCAGTGTAATTAGTTCATAAACTTGTGCCAAAAGGATTTGCCCTGTACTTGCTTGGATTTGCATTTGACATAAAGTTCTACTTTTCTAAAATGGCAAAAATGCTTTATCTAATTAAGGCTTAATCTAACATGTAATGTCCAAATGCACAAAATAATGCTAACACGCAATGGATTGGCATTTAATTATTGAGTGCAAATGGGATTAGAGGCCTGTAACTAGCTTATGCATGCTGATCTGAAAAGTTGCCCAAGTTATGAACATGTAAATTGGCCAAGAACAAAGTGAGTTTTTCCCAATTTGCCAAATTCGATTCTCCCTAACCATGAGGTTGTTTGATGAGTTCTTGGACATTTTGGAAAGCTTGGAATGTGTACTACAATCCAACTTTGAAATGCAAATTGAAATTCCAAGTGGAAGTATGTGAAAAATGGTCTTGAAGTTAGGTAAAAACCTTGCCTAAAATAGGTCAAATTTTCTCTAAGTTAAGAATGGTTTGGTACCCTTGTTCCAAAAATTGTATCTTGAGCTACAAGCTTCTTTTGGGAAAACTTTGTGAATCAAAGTTGTATATTTTGCAATGGACTACAACTTTCATGTTTTGACTTTTGCTTGAATCCAAATGAATCTTGGTGATAAAGTGGGACAAAGTTAGGAAAAAATTAGGGTTTTTCATAACTTAGAAAAATTCTAAGTTATGAAAAATCTTCATTTCAAACCCTAATTTGCAATTCTTGATTTCTTGATGAACAAGTTTCATAATTTGGCATGTTTTGATGAAAAATGAATCTTGACACTTGATTTTGACCAAAAAGTCAAAGTTTGATTTTTCAGTATACAGTCAAAATTGATCAATTGACTGGGAAATTCAACTGTCAATCTTGTGCATTTGGGATCTTTTGAACTTGTTGAGTATGTCAAGACAATTCCATGGGGTCCTTGAGTCCATATGTGAGCTTGGTTTGTCATTGGCTAGGTCAAACAGTCAAAAATTTCCTTTGTGCAGTCAAAACCCTAAAAATGACCATTTTGCCCTTTTGGTGATCTGATCAAATTTCTTGTGGAATTGTGATCCAAACTTGATCAAATGGTCCATGTGAGTTCATTATGTTGATGTGGGTCAAAAATCATGAGATTTGACTGTCAATTGGCCACAGTTGACTTTTTCCCCAATACAGTTGATTTCTAGGTCAACTGTCCAATTGACTGGGTAAAACTTGGAATCAAGACTTGAAACTTGGTATGGATAAACTTGGGAATCCAACATGAAGCATGAAAGTCATCTTAGGCATTTTAGGTCAAAATATCTTTGTGCAAACACAAACCCTAATTTGGGTCAACAGTGCAAGGAGAAGTCTTGAGCAGAGGAAACCCTAACTGGATCTTGAGCTCCAAGGGTCTTGTGATGAGAAAATATTGAGAAAATGGGAGGGAAAATTTTGGGGTACAACAGGGGTCATTACCGGGTTCCGGGGGATCACTGATTTATCTGTTTTTTTTTTCTCTGTTTTTTTATCTATTTTTTTATCTATTTTTTTATCTATTTTTTTATCTGTTTTTTTAATGTAATACATTTGGATGTAATTATTTTTTTTTAATAAAAAGTCCATTTTGTTGATCCTGTATCCAATACGCAACGCACCGGACCAAAAAAAATCAAATTTTTCCCTAGAAATACACATAGGCGCCATCTCACTTGGCTTAGGGCATGCCCTAAGCACATAGGCGCAAAGTGAGATGGCGCCTCCCCTTAAAAAATGGGTGTAGGCGCCAAGTGAGATGGCTCCTCCTTTGGGGAGTCATCTGAACACATGGTTATTTCCGTAATTTTTTCCGAAATGCGGTTATTTGCGAAATTTTTTTAATACTTGGTTATTCAAAAAAAAAAATTCTGTAAGACACTCATGATTGTTCAAGTTTTTTTTATCAGGGTTCAATTATTTTTATTTGTCCAGAGCTTCTAAAAAGTCAGGACCGACTATATATATAAAATATAGAATTTATTGGTTTAATAGTTAACTAGGTGGGTGAATTTTAATTTAGTGCAGTAAACAAAAAAAACTAATTTACATACAATTTAAAAGCATAAAAAATGAACTCATCGCATAAATAAGCTTAAACTATGTTAGAAATTATGTTAATAAAAATACAAGAAACTTAACATTATCAGATTGACAGGATGACTATTGAGTTCTGGTGGGGAAAAGACAAAATGCATTGGAAAAGATGGGATCAGATGTGTGTTGCCAAATCTGAAGGAGAGTTGGGATTTAGGAAAATTCACTTTTTTAACTTGGCAATGTTGGCAAAGGAATTGTGGAGAATGTATACAAATCCTAACTCGTTGGTGGCAAGGATGATTAAGGCTAAATATTACCACAATAGGGACATCAATGCCCCTTTAGGAAAAAATACTAGTTACTTGTGGAGGAGTCTTCAGCAGAGCGCTAGAATCATCAAAAAGGGAAGCTGTTGGGAGATAGGGAATGGAAAAAAGATCAATATATGAGAGGATAATTGGATTCCTACGAGATGGGAGCATCATACATACACAAAAAAACCAGAGGATATTAATGCTAGAGAGGTGGCAGACCTGCTTGACAAGGATATGGGGGTGGAATCAGAGAATCATCAATAATATTTTTCTGCAGGTTGATAGAGATAACATCACTCAAATCTCTCTGAACAACCTAGAGGCAAAAGACAACCTAAACTGGAAGGAGACTAAGGACGAAAACTACACGGTTTGCTCGGGGTATCACAAGATTAATGAGTGGGACAAGTTGTCAAATACGAACAGCTCTAAAGCCAATACAAATAAGAAGATTTGGGAAAACTTTGGGGGTATCAGAACCTTCTTTGGCACATAATAAACAATGTTTTGTCTGTGAAAGACAACCTCAACTATAGGGGTACCAGAACTGATCTACTGCGTCCTAGATGTGGAGAGAAGGTGGAAACTCTGGACCATTGTTTCATAAATTGCAATTGGGTCAATATAGTCTGGTTTGGATCACAAATTAGTCTTAGGTTTGACAACAACAACAAGACATCATTCACGGAGTGGAGCAAAAATAATATTAACAAGATGAGTACAGGTGTCCTGACCAGATTCATCCACACGCTGGATGGCATTTGGAGAACGTGTAACAAAGCTGAGCATGAGGACATCCACACTAATCCTAAAGATGTTATAAATATTATAAACCGCAACATTGCTGCTTTTGAAAGGTCGTTGGTCATTCTTGGAAAAAGTCCTGAATATCGGCTTGTTAATAGCAGGGATCAAGATGGCAAGAATCAAAACCAGAAGGAAAAAGTCAGAACAGGTCAAAGATGCAACAAGATGAAAAGTGGGACTGAGAATAGAAAGATTCTAAACATGGGAATAGATCACCTTGAGAGGGGGGGGGGGGGAGAACCACAACAAGAAGTGGCAGAAAGTTCATGAAATTGGCGGGAGTAGACACCAACCACCATAGAAAAGGAAATGGAAAACATTAACAAAAAAGTGAACAACAAGGGTATATCGAAAAAAGATTAAAAAAAAGAGCTGAGGGAGATTAACAGAAATGAGGAAAGGTACATGGTCACTTGGGATAATCAGATCCACATCAAAGGGATAATCATAAAGGATCCGAAGGATAAATATAGGACCGATAACAGAAATAGGAGGAAGCATGACATCTACAACAATCAATTAGATAAGGGAAAAGAGAAAAAAAAACACGATGACAACATCAAAATCAAGCAAAAAAAGTATAATTCCACCTGATAATCTTCCAAATGGGGTGAGCACAAGCTACAGGGAGGCACAAAGGCAGCAACTTGAGGACAATTATCAACGGCATGGAGAAAAACACAAAATAGAGAAGGAGCAGCAAAACAAAAACCAAAATCAATCGAACGTCAACAAGGATTACAATAGAAGAATTATTCTCAACACTGATGCTTTCCTGAAGGAGAACAGCCATTGGGGCTTATGGGAAATCGTCAGAGACGATGAAGGAAACACCATATCTACGAAATACAGCAAAGTCTATGGCAATACAATTGTTTTCTTAGACGAAGCGATAACCATGAAAACTGCAATGAATCGTATGATCAGAGAGGGATAGAATAATGTTTGTTTTGTTTCGGACAACAAAAACCTCATCAAGATCATGAATGGTAAGTCTTGTACCCCAAAATTTTCCCTCTCATTTCTAAAGGCATTTCTCACAATGATTCTCAAAGTTCAGGCTTGCACAAGTACAATTGGAGGAAACTATTAAAAAAGGCAAAACAGATACAAATAATCTTTTCAACAAAATTGAAGAAAAATAAGTTTTCTTCGATTTCCCTTGCTTCGATTGGATTTTTGATCCCCTGCAAATCTACTTCGATTCACAAGACTTCGATTGGACTTTGGTCTCCTTCAGGCCTTCTTCGATTTCCCCTATTTCATTTGGACTTTAGTCTCTTTCAAGACTGCTTCGATTGGATTACGACTTCCTTAAAGCTTCCTTCGATTCAGAAGGAAACAATCTTCATACAATCTTCAAATGATTTTTGTTTCCCTTTGAAACAGCGTCCTTCGATTCAGGAAGTAAAGGCTACCTGTTGGTTTTCTTCGATTCAGAAAGTCAATAACCTTCTGAAAGCTTCCTTCAATTCAGAAGGAAATAAACTTCTAAAAAGTGTCCTTCGGTTGCACCATTTTTCCCTTGAGTCATAAAGCAGTGACCTCCTGCACACACCCTTTTCGTTTGGCCATGTCACTTCTGGCAGGCGAGCCTTCGATTGGACAAGAGCCACCTTCACACAAAGCTTCGATTGGAGTTTTGGTTTCCTTTAAATCAGCATCTTTCGAATCCAACTCTGGATCCTTCGAAAAAAGTTTGAGCAAATCTCATAGCATTACCCTACTTTTCAGGCTACTTTGCTTCCAAATCTTTACATAATCAGAAGCTTGTACAAAGGATAGAAGCTTTGTCTATTGGATAATACTGTTATTGGTTAAAATAGAAAAAGCTACGTACTTTTTTTTTTCATATAGAGTACTTTTATCACAAAAGCAGCTTCCAACCTAATTTTGTCTGAGCACAAGCAAAGTCAAAATCAGAAGCACAAGTCCAATCTCCTGCCAGCAGGCCCCCACTTGTACTAGAAACGTGGGAACAACGAAAAAGGACAAGACTTGTTTCACCTTTAACCAAACCATGGTTTGTCATCATACAAACCTGGTTACTTCAAACATGTTGATTCTTTTCTCTATAAATAGAGAAGCATTTGCAAGCTCAAAGGAGGACTTTTTTGGCCAGAGGAATGAATCTCCAAAATTTTCTCAAATACAACAAAGCTCTCAAACACTCAAACACTCGTGAAAGAAAAAAACCAGAATCTAACATTTACCTCTTTCGATTCTAAAAAGTTCCACGCATTTTATTCCCTTTCGAATCCAGTAGAAAAGACATCTCATTTGTTTTCCTCCTTCGAATCAAACAGTAGAAACGCTGCCTCTGGTCCCTTCCTTCGAATCCAACAGCATTCAAGGAAACCACTTCAAGGTCCAACACACCCTCCAGCCTCCAGCAAGGTAAGTTGTTCCAAACCTTGAGCTTTTCGTTTCTTGTATAACATGTAAATAAGCTTTTCTTTCATTTCAAGCATGTACATACCATTGTTCTTTTCATTTCCACCCTTTTAATATGTTTTCAGAGCTAACTCTTTCGTTTTGCTTCTTGTTTACCTAAACATGCATTAAATATTAAACTGGTTGTAAGGAAATACTAGCATGGACTTAGGCCATGTGGCTATTTAAGAACTCAAACAAAAGAAACAGGAAACAGGAGTATGAAACGAAGCCTCTGGTTTCCATACTAACCTCCAGGTCAAATGAAAGAGGCAGCCAGAAGGCACACCTTGCTGACTTCCAGACCCAGACAAAAAGTATGCCTACAATGATTCCAGGCCCAGTCGAAAGGCACAACATGCTGACTTCCAGGCCCCAATCGAAAGGCACAACATGCTGGCCCCCAGGCCTCAGTCGAAAGCCACGTCCTCACCTCTTTCAGGCCAAATCGAAGGAAGTCAGAAAATGCAGAATCGAAGGGTCTTCTGCCCCACTTGAAAGACCCTCATTTTTCTTGATTTTATGTTATTTTTGCCTTTATATGTTCATGCACTTCAATATGGTTGTAATAGCATAGGATTTTATCTTTCTGCATTTTATTACTTTTGTATGCTTGCTAGTAAAATATGACATGTATGACAAGATAAAAACAACAAGTAGACAACCCATAATCAAAGACTAAATGCATGCAAATCAAACACACTATTCACACATGCACCCCTAGGGTTAACTCCACTTGTTGCCTAAAAATGGTCATGACATGCATGTGAGATGTCTTAGCAAAACAATCGAAAAATACAAGATTATAGTCCCTCGATGACGCTTCAAATGTTGCCTTACAAATGATCTTAGTCCCTCAAAAGAAATGCTAAGATATCTCACAATATTGCTTTCATGACTATACGATGACCCACGCTCGTCCCTTCACATCCAATGATGGAGCTTCTTACCAAATCAATGGTAAGATAGCAACATCTAAAGAAGGAGGAAAAGAACGTCTAAGACCTTTTGAGTAGGTAGATTGCTCCTAGTTGCTCGCTTGCTCACAACAAAAACATTTTATACACTGATACTTTCATTTTGAAACATTTTCAAAAGACAATGCTTTGTATGTGTTCTCATAAAGACGAGAACCATTACAAAGACACCTTTTGAAAATCACTTTAAAAAACAAACACTTCTTTGAACTATTTTCCAAACAACACTTTGTATGCATTCTTATAGAGACGAGAATCATTACAAAGGAACATTTTCAAAATACATTCAAAACCACACCACAAAGCACACTTTCAAACAAAAGCAAGTGATCTAGCAAGCAACTAAGAGCCCATAGATAAATATGGATGAAAACGCTGCTAACATAATCTATCCCCGAACTCAAGAAATAATCTCGAAAGGTCTTTCTTGTTCTTTTCAGCCTTTTCTTATTGGATAAAAGAAAAGTCGGTGACGACTCTTGATATCCGTTATAATTGCGATCAAACACAAAACATCCGAAGTCAATTCTCCCAACGCGTTACAGTAAAAAAAAAGACATACCTAAAACTAACGGAGGAATCGTGTGCAACTGCATATGAAAGATGAAGAATAATTTCAAGAAAATCATGTTTCTTCATACGAACAGAGATAACAACTATGAGGTACATGAGTTGGCTAGGATTCTTTTGAGAAACAATGATGGTGGGGATATGCCGGTGACAATTGGGCCTAACAAAAAAATCTAATAATTTAGGTTAGTTTTGTGTTGTTCTGAACCGAGATTTTTGTTGGTCTGGTTTTCAAAAAAAAAACATATAACATACATCTAAAAAAACAAACAACAAAAAAACTCACATTATCTCGTAATTTCCCTCTAAACGTTAATTTTAATTGGATATAATTCAGTTATTATTTTATTTGTAAGGTTCAAAAAACTATTTTAAGACTTTTGATTGCGTTTCTTAGTTATTAAATTGGTTGTTATTTTGTTTAAGAACTAGTAACAAACCCGTGTTATCGCACGGGTCTCGTCTGGATTCACATTACATTTATAGATTATTAAATTATTAAGTATGTTACCATGTTTTCAGTTGAGTATATGTCTCATGTAAACCATGTTGGCATTTAACTCCATATTTGTAGCAAGCGTCGGTCCTATCAACAAATCACGTCTGCATGAACAAATAGGAAAAATTATATACTTCTTAAAAAAAACAATGATATTTATGCTCTAAGATATCCGTGCTATCGCACGGGTCCCGTCTAGATTCACATTATACGTTGTCATTTGTCAAGTTTGAATATATTTTTTAGTTGATTAACATTCACATAGTTACAAATATAGATTAATAATATGCATCAACTTTTAAATTAAGAAATAAAAAGAACTCTTATATTAATATATTTGACCAAAAGAGTATTAAATCTTTAATGTTAATTTGATTTTATTAAAAAGATTCTACAATTTAGTCAAAAATGAATTCTATACTGAATTAATATAAAACAGTAGCAAAAGAAAGATTTAAAAGATGAACATTAAAATGAACAGTTTACGGTTGATATTTATAGATACGTTCATATTTACCTGTGGATCTATGCCTGTAAAGTCCTTCATTAAGATGAACAATCTACGGCTATTAAATTGAGAAATAAAATGAGAAATAAAATGAGAAATAAAAAAGAAATCTTAGATTAATATATTTGACTAAGAGAGTATTAAGTCTTTATTGTTAAATTATATAATATAAGAATTGAATAAGAAACAATTAATAGAAGAAAACTATAGAGTTAGCAAAAATGTAATTTAAGTGTCATAATTTAGAATTAGTAAAAAACATTAATTATATATAAGAAAAAAAATAGAATAATTTGAAATAGTATATTCTGAAAATAGCAATGAAAAGTCTTTAAAAACGACGTTTAGAAAACCGGTGCATTAGAAATTAATATGAAATTAACAACATTAAATAATAAGAAACTCGTGCTATCATACGGTTACCGTCTGAATTCACATTATACGTCTCTCACTCTCATTTATCAAATTTGTATATATTTATTCAGTTAATTAATATTTATATAGTTACAAACATAGAAAGCGCATTGAATTCGTGTGTCTATTTATAAAAAAATATTTGTAATTTATTCCGATTTATAATAATAATTGAATAGTAAATTGAATTTTTTTCGTTTATAAAAATATTTGTAACTTATTCTAGTTTAAAAAAATTATTGTAACTTATTTCCGTATATAAAAATATTTATATCAACATATAGAGTTTTTCCCGTTTATAAGGGACTTGAACCCGTGTGATAATTTATAAAGTAAAATTTAATTTATTCATGTTAAAAATAATTGTTTTAATACTTCAATTTTTATCCTTTATAAAAATATTTGTAACTTATTCGCGTTTATAAAGTTATTCTAACTTTCTTTGCGTTTATAAACACATTGAACTCGTGTGTCCATTTATAAAAATATTTGTGAGTTATTCTCTTGTATAAAAATATTTGTAACTTATTCCGTTTATAGAAATAATTGTATCATTAAATTTTTACTTTTTATCATTAATTTTTTATGATTACCATTTATCATTAAATTTTCATGACTACCATTTAATATTTTTTATCATGATTACCATTGAAAAGATTCTCATAAATTTTAGTTATTTAATAAGTTTTAAAAAATTATAGAATTTCAATTGATTTTATTTTGTTTTATTAAACTTTTTATAAAAATCTAAATTATTTTAAAATATATCAATAGCATTCAAAATTATATAGTTTTTTCTTAAAATACTTTTTGAATGCTATTTAAAATTATATCAATATTATATATTTTATTTTCATTAATTCAATTTAATTGAATTTAAAAAAAAAAAACATATAACATACATCTAAAAAAACAAACAACAAAAAAACTCACATTATCTCGTAATTTCCCTCTAAACGTTAATTTTAATTGGATATAATTCAGTTATTATTTTATTTGTAAGGTTCAAAAAACTATTTTAAGACTTTTGATTGCGTTTCTTAGTTATTAAATTGGTTGTTATTTTGTTTAAGAATTAAGAAGATTAATTTAGTAACTTATATTTTCGAAGAGCGTATAAACTGATTTGTTTCATTTCATGTTTAATATTACTAACTGCTTTTTCTCATATAAATAGTTTTAACCTCCATTTATTTTAATTCAATTGATTCTTTCAGTTTTTTAGAAGTACACTTTATTATCTTATTTAAAATTAGTTTTTTTTAAATTGTTTTAAGCGAGAGATATATGTTTAAATAAATTTTTATAATAAAATTTATTTTAAGAAAATAACAATAAAAAAGAGAGAAAAAATTTGTGTGTTTTTTAAATTATTATATTTATATATATATTTTTTAATTATAAAAATGATCCAATGAGTTTAAATTATATAAAAAAATGCAATTGATTAATTATATATTTTAATGGGATGTTTTGAATATAATTAATTAATTATCCATGTAATGGATAGATTGGATGAGTTGAATTTAATGGATAACATGTTAGTGGATTCAATTTTTACTCCATAAATGATATTTTATGTGATAATTAATAAAAATAAATCTAATTTTTTTAAATTCTTAACACTGAAAAAATAACAAAAATTCGTTTTTGCTTATATTATAAAGAAATTTTGCCAAGATTATTTAAGGCTAAAAAATAAAAATAAAATATGTAATATAGTATATATCCTCAAATTTTAAAATGAGACAGTGCTGTATATAGGCACAAGATATAGAAATACTCACATTAAAATAAAAAGAAAAAAAATAAAAAAGTTAAATAATATATCATTTTAAAATAATTAAATGACACTATATAACTATGTGTGTGCGCCTAAAAAAACTTAATGAGTTTGTGCCCGACTAAATATTTCTCTTTTAAAATTAGTAAGTATTTTTAAATTGGTTATTGTAAGGAAATTTTGTGTAATTTTAATTTATTAAAAAATTATAAAATATTAAAATAGTTGACTATGGAATATAATTTAAACCAACTACTTTATAACGCATAAAATTAAGAAATTGAGATAATTCAGAGTATCATAAAATATATTAAAGAATATCATGCAAAAAAAAATTGTTTACAAATATTTTATAATGTGAAATTTAAAATTACAATTGATTCTCTAATAAACCCCCATAAAATGTGTGTATCTAAAAAACTCCAAATATTGTTTCAAAGTAATCAAAATATTAAATAATAAATATTTAATTACCTAATGAGATACTGTCATAAACGTTAGGTCAATTATTTAATTAATAAAATAAACATTGACATAATCAGTTATTTACTATTTATTATTCATATAAGCTATAATCAATTCATTCACGTATAAAATTATTATTATTTAATCAAACCATTCACGGATATTCAATATTTAATAATAACTAATTAGAAAAAAATTTCAAAAATCAATTCTTATGTTTTTTAGCATAGAAGTTTAGCCAAGAGATCGACTTTGTAACCATCATTTTTGTTATTTTAAGGATGTAATACAATTTCAAAATGCAATACAATCTTTATAATTAGTAGAAAAGATGCTGATTATGCAGAGTTAAGTAATTTTATATTTATCAAAATTAATATCAAGTTATGCACATTTTAACTTAGTTAATAATAAAATGAGATTTTTTAAATCAATAATAGTAAAGGAGATAACAAAAAAATACCAACTAATGATAATACATCTTTTAAAAATAACAAAAGGTTTATAATTAAAAAAAAAACGTTTTTAAAGATACTTAAATAATCTCCAATCTTTCCCTTCCTTTGTTGCCTTTAAATAATCTCTAATATTTTCATTCCTTTTATTTTTCTCTTGGGATAATATAAATAAACCAAAAGCATAGTTTTAGTAACAGTATCAAAGTGTGAGTTATATTTCAAAGTTGTAAAAATGGTTCTCTATTCAGCAAAAACATTATTCACATGCATCTTCTTCTTCCTCGTACTTTCTCTCCCACACTTGAGTGCTTCTGCTTCCACTGATTTCTATGGATCAGTCTTGCTCAAAGCTTCTCCTATCCAATTCATTAACTCTGCCAAAGAAGTTATCACCAATCTTCAACAGGTCACCACCGTTTTATCACGCTTCAACGTTAATGCCGCCCACCCTCGTGTCTCAGATGCTATTTCCGATTGCCTCGATTTAGTTGATTTGTCCACGGAAAATCTTCATTGGTCCATCTCCGCCATTCAAAATCCCAATGGTAGTATTAATATCTGTTATTACATCTTTTGTTTTTTTTATATATATTTAATGTGTTTTGTTATACAGGGAAGGATAATAGTACTGGAAATGTAAACTCTGATCTAAGAACATGGCTGAGTGCTGTTCTTGTGAATCCAGACACATGTATAGAAGGATTACAGGGTACAAATGTGAAGGCTCTTGTATCCACTCGTCTTGATCATGTAAAATCAGTGGTGAAGAATCTTCTTGATCAAGTAATACCTTTCAATGATCACCTCACAACCGATATTGGCTCGGATCGTTTTCCTTCATGGATTAATGACAACGACGTGAATCTGTTACATGCAAATAAAGTGAATGCGGATGCTGTTGTGGCAGCTGATGGAAGTGGGAGTTACAGGACCGTGATGGACGCCATAACGGCAGCACCTGAAAAGAGCAATAAAAGATATGTTATACATGTGAAAACAGGTGTTTATGTTGAGAATGTGGTGATTGATAAGAAGAAGTGGAATATTATGATCATCGGAGATGGTATGGATGCTACTGTTATCTCCGGTAGTCTCAGTAAAGTCGACGGTACTACAACTTTCAAATCAGCTACCTTTGGTATGATTACTACAACGTTCATACTCTCAATGTTAATTTTTTTTTTTGCGTTTGCTTTTTATAAGTTACATTTTATTCTTCATGCGCAGCTGTAAAGGGTAGAGGGTTCATAGCCCGCGACGTTTCATTTCAGAACACCGCAGGTCCCGAGAAGCACCAAGCAGTGGCATTAAGATCAAGCTCTGATCTCTCTGCATTTTATCGGTGTGGGATATACGGTTATCAAGACAGCCTATACGCCCACAGCATGCGTCAATTCTATAGAGAGTGCAAAATCACTGGTACGGTGGATTTCATCTTTGGGGACGCAACAGCAGTGTTCCAGAAGTGCCAAATAGTAGCCAGGAAAAGAAAGCCTGATCAAGAGAACACTATTACTGCTCAAGGACGACAATATCCGACGCAACCAACCGGTTTCTCCTTCCAATTTTGCAACATTTCAGGAGAGAGCGGCCTAACTAACCCAACATACCTTGGTAGACCCTGGAGGAAGTACTCGCGGACAATTTTCATGCAATCCTACATGAGTGACGCGATAAAGCCAGAAGGGTGGTTAGAGTGGACCGGAAGTTTTGCTTTGGACACATTGTACTACGGTGAATACATGAACTCTGGACCGGGTGCTGTAGTCACTAACAGAGTGAGATGGTCGGGATACCATGTGTTGAATGATTCGAACGAAGCTATTAAGTACACTGTGGCTCAATTTATTGATGGGGATCGTTGGTTACCTGCCACTGGTGTTACTTACGATTCTGGTCTGACAGTAAACAATATTTAACATAACATATAACATATTAAGTATGTGTCACTATATAACTTGACAGAGATTTGTAATTCATAACTGTTTTTAGTATTTAACATGACATATTCTATGAGTTAAAAAATTTGATTTCATGTTTATGTGTTCTACGTAGGATTTATAATTGTGTTTATTGATAGAGAAATTATTGACACACATCTTATTAGGAACTATCAGCCTTTATTAGGGAGAGAGATTGGTCTAGATAGTAAACATAGAATGCCAAGGATCCCTTCCCTTTTAAAGCTTATGGGTCCAAAGCAATCAGACATGTATTGTTCTTCACAATCATAGAGTTTACTTGAGTTTTGTTTATTTTTTAAAATACTCAAACAAATTACGATCTTGTAACATAACTTTCAATGTTTCAAGTGATGAAACAAAAGATTTTGGTAAATTTGTGTATAAGGTGTGATTTATGAACACCGGCAACACTCTTAAATCCCTAATTCCTTGTTTTACAAAAAAGCTCTAGTGTCATCATATATACTTTTCTTAGTTTCATCTTGTGTTTCCGTGATTTCCCAAACAATGTGTGTCCATAGTTGTTAGATTCTAAAATTTACAAATCACAATGACTTTTGGTTGTCAGTTACGGTTTAAGTATCTAAGAACTTTTACAATTAATTCCTCATTTGAAAATGTTTATTTTTTCAGAGTTCTCATATGACTCACGATATGGGTAAACCATATTTACATCTGATTTATGTTTTCTTTAGGTTTCATCATGAAAAGTCCATACTCATGGGTTAATGTTCCCAACATTACTCTCTTTATCTCAGTAGTTCCTTCATGGATAATTTGTAGGATGTCTCACATTTCTTTTGCAGTCTCGTATTTAGAATCTTACAAAAAATTCATCAAGACCGAGAATTGTAGTGATGACAGTTTTTGCTTTCAAACCGCACTGCATATTTTCTTTATCATCTTTGGTCCAACCGTTTTCCGATTTGTTTACTACAAGACCACCAACATCTTGTGCAGGAACAAATATTTCCTTTACTGCCTTCCAAATTTTACGATCCATCTCTTCTATGAAAAACTTAATTTTCTCTTTCCACTAACTATAATCTTCTCCATTAAAGGATGGAGATTTGTTTAGAGAATATCTTGAAGTTATTTTTCCTCCTGGGACTATCAATGTTCAACAAGAGTTAGACTCTGATGCCACTTGTTGAACAAATGACTTCAAGCACAAGAATGAGGGTTGAATTGTGGTATTCAAAATTCACAATTAAGTTTTTGTTATGTAAGAAGCAAATTGTGTTAGTATTGATCAAAATAAAAAGTATCGGAAAGTAAAGGTAGTAAAATTAATTATAGAAATGAAAAGATAAGGGTTAAAGAGATGACACTAGTGATTTATTCAGGTTTAGCCGAAAGTTGACCTACTCCTGTTCTCAAGAGGTCTTCTTGAGATTTGACTGTAATTTAGAGCTTTTACAGGTGTACATCCCAGGAATAGTTACTCTAGTCGGGTTATAAAGTCATCAAGAGCAAGAATAAAGAGATATAAACGACTATATTGATACAGGGAAGTCGGGTAATAATCTCGTCCGAGTACCAACCCCTCATAGCTGGAAGCCGGGTAATGATCTCGCCCGGGTAACAACTCTTCTTAGGACCGTGGCCGGGAAATGCCCACGATCGGGACCTAGTACTACATAGCTGATTAGGAACCCGACCCCAAACATAAAACATAACGATTGTCGAATGGTTAAATACGAACATTATTGTAGCTTTAATACGCCCATTCATGGTAGGAGGCGTCAGTTATGAACGTCTGGAAATGAAATAATATAGAAGGACACCTCTTAAATGAAGCTCTTAAAAGGAGCAATAGAAGGACTATATAAAGGGGCTTCCGTCAGAGGGATAAGCAAGACATTCATCTTGGGTCAATATTGTTGCACCCCAAAATTTTCCCTCTTCATTTTATCTTACATGGCTTGTGTTCATCATACATACTCATGCATTATCATGATAGGATCAAGGTATCTAGGTTCCTAAGTTACTCTACAAGCTATTGAAAAATTGATTATATTGACAATCAGGACAAGAAAGGTCTTATACTCTCAATCTTTGAGTTTCACAAGCTACAAGAGTTTTTCATACTCCAAGACATCTCAATTGTTTCTTTGATTCATCAGAAGTTTAAAATTGCAATTGTTGACTCTTGAATCACATTTTCTCCTATTCATCTCTCAAAATTAGGGTTTTGACAAATTGAAGAGTTTGAGGCTTGTAGGATTCAAATTTGTGAAGTATCATCTTCTCATCATCATGTGAAGCATCTTTGTTCAAATAATCTCTCATTTTGTCCATAGAAATGAGGGTTTTGAAGATTGGTCATCATCTCCTAGCACAAGGGGTCAAAATTAGGATTTTGAATTTAATCAAGAAATCTCTCACTTTTTGGGAAAGACTTGATTCGGTGCCTCTCTACATGTTAATAAACTCCCGTGTTTGAAGGATTGAGTGCCAATTTTGATTGGAAAAGATTCAATTGATCAAAAGGGGAAAAATAGTCATTTTGACCAAAGGTTAACAAAGTTGACCAAGTGGACTTTTAGTCAACTACCAATTCAAGTATCCTATTTTTATATTTCATGAGCATTGGTGTTATAAAATCAAGAGAAACGGTCAAATTGGAGATAACTTGTTCAAAAAGTTACTTGGATACTTAGAAAATTTCAAGTCTTCAAGTCCCTATAATATTGAACTTTGGGCATCTATAACTTTCTCGTTTTTTATCCAATGGAAGCCAACTATACATGCTTGGAAAGATTATGAGAAGTTCTACAACTTTGTCAATGTGTGTCTACATCCAAAAAGTGAAGGGATTTTGAGTTATTCAACTTAGAAGTTCAAGGCACAAAGTTGGGACATGACTAGGCATCCTTGCACGCTCAAACCAGCATTTTCACAAACACATGGTGTGCCATTTTCATGAAGATATATCTCTTGATTTAGGCTTCATTTTGAAAAATGGTTAAAACTGATTTGTAATGGGATATTTAAGCTTCATGTGGGTCTTTGAATCACCTCATTTGAGCAAAAAATGAGGAAGATATGACCATAAGAAATAGAGGTCATGAAACTAAGTTTTTGCCCAACACATAGACACGTCGCGCGCGCTTAGGCCTACAGGTCCCATTTTTTCTTAACTTCACACCAACTTTTCTTCATGACCCAGACATCATTTTCAAAAATTCAAAATCCTATGGTGATCTTCATCATGAGAGCTTTCTAAAGGCCTCCATAATTATAAAAACGCATGAGCCATTTTAGAGAAATTTGAGTTTAGGTCAAGCTGTTCATAAAACATGCATGCAGTCACCAACCATCAGAATCACGTGCATAATTGGATTTTTTTCTACATGAGCTTTTGTGCACATCATTCCCACGTATTTTTACAGCCTTTCCTTACCTCATTTGGTTAGACAACCCTATGCACATGCCAAGCACGAGAGATAGTTTTCTTTGCCATATTTGGAAACTTTGCATCACAAAATATACTCTCCCATGTGCTTATATAAGCCAGGTAACCATTCACGTTTCATTCATTTCCTTCCAAAATGACTACAAACTTAATCAAAAATAACATGAAACGCATGGCTTTGCTTGCAAGATGTTAGATTTTTCAGAAATGCCAAAGAAGCCCTCCAACGACTCCTAAAGCAAATAGTCCTTTATACCCTTAACAAATCTTCTTCAACACTCTTATTTGGCTCTATATAAGTACACTTCACTCTCATTTGAAAAAGAGAAAAAAAGCTTCTGCACGAAAACAACACCTCACGTCTCAATTTTCTCTTTTTCAAAATTGATACTTCCTCTGCTCCAGAACTCTCATCTTCACCCATTTATCTCCATTGAAGCTTAGCAAACAAGATCAGAGGGGTTTCATACGAATTCAGAGGCAATAATTGAATTTATTTTTCAACTCACAAGGTATGCTACTTACCTAAAAGGTGCCCCAGATCCGGGTGTAGGATCTATAGTAACCCAAACAAAGCCCTCAGAAGTAAATCAAACAAAGCACACAAAAGCAGTTAAATAATGAACTAACTCTAAGGTAACCCCACTTTTTGTATTCCCCAACAGGGTCGCCAGTTCTGTGATACGGTGGCAGAACCGACTGTTTAATACTGGTTTTGTGTTTGTGTTTGCAAATGTTGCAGTAAGAGTCGCCACCGACTTTTCTATTATCCAAATTAAGGAAAAGGTGAAAAGAACATAAAAAGACCTTTTCGAGAGTTTTCTGAGTAAGGGGGGTATATTATGGAAAGGGAAGGTGTTAGCACCCTTTCCATCTGTAGTTATCTACGGACTCTTAGAAGTTTTCTCATTTTGAAATATCTTTATGCTTTGTGTATTTGAAAGTTTGTTTTGAAAATGCCTTAGTGCGGCAATTTGCTTTGGGTTTAACTCTTGTATCAGTCCTCAAGAGTGTCAACAAAGCAAATATTTTGAAAATTGTTTTTTAAAAAAGTAGTATTTGTGTAAGTGCAAAAATGTTTTTTGAGCAAACTTCTAACAACTACATACTTTTATACTCGAAAAGGGTCGTTCTTTTTCTCCTATCCTTTAGACAGTGCTATCCTACTATTAGTGAGTAGGTAGCCCTATCGTTGGATGTATGAGGGACATTCGAAGGGACGTTATAGTCACAAAGGAAACTTGTGGAGACACTTTAGCAATTTTGTTTACGGACTAGATCATTTACCGAGAAGGCAACTGTAGGGTCATCGAGGGACTATAATCTTTTTGATTTACGGGTCTTTGCTAAAGCGTTCCTGTCTCATGACTATTTTATTTCTAAAGGCAACCAAAGTGGGGTACCCTAGAGGTATATATGTGCAAGTGTGTTATGTTCAGTTATTTTTGTCTTTTTGTTAAGTTTGCTAACGTTTGATTATTAGTCTTTCCATACACGCCTATTGTACCCCAAAATTTTCCCTTTCATCTCACCAACATTTCTCATCACAAGACTCTTGAAACTCAAGATCAAGCTAGGGTTTGCTCTGCTCAAGACACCTCCTTGCACTGTTGGCCTAAATTAGGGTTTGAGTTTGCACAAGGATGTTTTGACCTAAAATTCCCAAAGTTACTTTCATACTTCATGTTGGACTCACAAGTTTGTCCATACCAAGTTTCAAGCCTTGATTCAAATTTTTACCCAGTCAATTGGACAGTTGACCTAGAAACCAGCTGTATTGGGGAAAAAGTCAACTATGACCAATTGGCAGTCAAACCTCATGAAATTTGACCCACATCAACATTATGAACTCATATGAACCATTTGATCAAGTTTGGATCACAACTCCACAAGAAATTTGATCAGATCACCAAAAGGGCAAAATGGTAATTTTTAGGGTTTTGACTGCACAAAGGCAATTTTTGACTGTTGGACCTAGCCAATGGCAAATCAAGCTTACACATGGACTCAAGGACTCAATTACATTGTCTTGACCCATTTAACAAGTTCAAAAGATCTCAAATGCATAGGATTGACAGATGAATATTTCAGTCAACTGATCAGAATTTGACTGTACACTGAAAAGTCAAACTTTGACTTTTTGGTCAAAATCAAGTGCCAAGAGTTATTTTTCATCAAGACATGTCAAATTATGAAACTTGTTCATCAAGAAACCCAAAAATGCAAATTAGGGTTTAAAATGGAAAAATTTCATAACTTAGAAATTTTCTAAGTTATGAAATTTTCTTATTTTTTCCTAACTTTGTCCCATTTTTTCACCAATATGAAAATGGATTCAAACAAAACTTGCAACATGAAAGTTGTAGTCCATCACAAAGTCTACAACTTTGATTCACAAAGTTTTCTCAAAAGAAGCTTGTATCTCAAGTTATGATTTTTGGAACAAGGGTACCTAAAACTTTTAACTTAGAGAAATTTTGCCCTAGTTTAGGCAGGATTTTGACCCATCTTCTTGGCCATTTTTCATATAGTTCCACTTGGAGTTTCAAGTTTCATTTCAAATATGGATTATAGTACATGTTCCAAGATTTCCAAATTGTCCAAGAACTCCTCAAACACCCTTGTGGTTAGAGAGAATCGAATGCTTGAAGTTGGCAAAAACTCACTTTGATCCATGGCCAATACATGTTCATACAAACTTGCATTTTCAAATCATCATGCTTGGTACTAGCTTGCAGGCCTCAAAACCAGTTTGTACTCCATAATTTAATGTATAACCATTGATTTAAGGTGTTATCTTGGTCATTTGGACATTGCATACAAGATTAATCCTTATTTAGAAAAAGGTAAAATGCCATTTTTGTAAAGTTGCACTTTATGTCAAACCAAAATCCTTGAGGAATGGGGACATATCTCTGAAGCAAGATTCAATCAACCAATTCCAAGAACCAAGAGAAAAGTATGCAGCATGATATAGGGCTTGTACAAGCTTGCGTTGAGGGGGGACACACTCTTGCTTGAACAAGAAGAAAAGTTGCAAATCACATACCATCTCTCACATTTGAAGAAACCAACTTACACAAACATTGTAAACCAGTTGTACACACAATCAAATTCAAACCCCCTTGTACTAATCCAAACCCCCTTGTACACAAAATCCCTGTTTTGCTGCAAAACAGGGCAAGCTCTGCAAATTTCAAGCCATAACCAAATTCTATCGTGCGTTTTGTCCAAAGATACTTCAAACACCTTCCAACCAACATATCTAAGCTATCCAGATCATTCTTTGCTAGCTGTAACACCTCTAACACACATTGCCATTTTTGTTTCAAAGCTTTGCAGGTTGAGTTCTGTGGCACGATTCAAGCTGTTTCAAAACAAACCAAGCATTGGAAAAGCTTCCTTGGACCTCAGGCAAGCTCAAAAGAAGCTCAAACACCCTTGAAAGTTGCTGCATTGTCCAACTCGAAATCAACTAAAACAGGTATTTCATGGACTTCTATCTCTCTATTTAGGAATAGTTAGTCTTAGGTTTGTGAATGAAATATGTTGTACTCATAGCCCTGAAGCCATACATATGCTTAGTTTTCATTTACATTAATCGTGCTAGGAGAATTTCATCCATGAACTTTCTGAAAAAACTAGGTTAGAAATTAGGGCCAGAGAAATTCTCTCTGGTCTTTGAGAGTTAGTCCAAGTTTTTTATATGGTTGGATTCGTTGTTTAATGCTCTACAATGTTCATGTTATGAGTTTTATCAAAAAATCAAAGAATCAGGAGATGGCATTTGTGTACAGAAGCGCGCGTGTTTTGATTCAAAGGAAGAAGATGAAGTCTGACTGGGCTGGGCCTGGTTGTTCTTTGCTTTTGACACCTCACTTTTCTGTTTACACCCTCCTGGCCCATTTATTTGAATATTTGTCATTTTGATATTTTTATTTTTTATTCCGACTTTATTATTTTTTGTCTAAATATAAAAAATGCCAAAAAATTATTTTCTATATTTTTCATATTTATTTGATATTTATTTTTATTTGACTAGTATAAGCATGTAAATAATCTATTTTCTTTTTATTAAAACTCAAAAACAATATAAAAAATATACTTATCTTCATTTATTATTTTTATTTACACTTGAAAATATTTTCTTGAATATACACATTTTTTTTGTTAATAATTAATTTTTATTTTTATATATTTAATATGTTTAATATATATACATACTTATATTTTATTTAATTAAATAATTAGGACAAAAATATAAAAAATAATACATTTTCATTTTATTAATATTTTACACTAAAAATATATTTTTTACAATATACTTTTATTTTTTGTATAAATTAATATATTATTGTATATAATTAATAAATAATACCATTTATTTAAGAATTAGGGTTTTTGCCCTAAATATCAAAATAATTAAAATTAGCTTTATTTTTATTTTTATTATTTTTACATCACATTGAAAAATACTTTTTTACATACATAAAAATCTTTTTTTGCATAATACATTTTATTTGATATTTATTTAGTTGTGTTTATTTAAATATTAAATATTGTCTATACATTCGATTTGGTTGTAATAACTTAGAATTTAATTTCTTGTCAAATACCCTCCAATTCAAATTTGTACCCCCCTCCCTATATCATGTTGTAATAGTGTAGCATTTAAATTCTCGCACATTTAAAAGCTTCCAATTATGTCATGCTTAGACTTAGGGTTTGTATGCAAAATAAAATCAACAACTAGCTTGACTCAATCCAAGATAAACATGCATGAAAAACAAACACAATGCACACTTACACCCCTAGGGTTTCAATCCACTTGTTGCCTTCAAAAATGGGCCATGGTTGCATGTCAAGTACTTTGGCAAAACAAAAACAAAACAAAAGATCATAGTCCCTCGATGACGCCATCTGAGTTGCCTAAACAAAATGATCAAGTCCCTTAAGAAAATTGCCAAAAATACTTGACACCATTGCTATCATGGTCTATACGATGACCCGCGCCTGTCCCGTTAACATCCTAACACAAGGTTGTTCATCAAATACAATGGTGAAACAACACTGTTAAAAGGGTTAAAAACATAAGAAAGATCTTTGAGTAAAATAGGGTAGATAGCTCCTAGTTACTTGATCAAGCTTGCAAAAACATCCTTTCTATTTTTCAAAACACACTTCACTACACAATTTCAAAACCCTACTTTCAAACATTGGAAACTTTTCAAAATACAAAAACATCTTTGTATACATTCAAACAAGAATCATTACAAAGGTTGCCACAACGTTGGCCTCTTTTCAAAACACCTTTCAAATCACACACAAAGCACCATTTCAAACAATTGAAAAGCACCATTTCAAACAATTGAAAAGCAAAGCAAGTGATCTAAGCAAGTAACTAAGAGCCCATGGATAACCATGGATAGAAAGGGTGCTAATACCTTCCCTTTCTATAATCTACTCCCCGGACCCAAGAAAACATCTCAAAGGTCTTTCCTGTGCTTTTTGACCTTTCCTTAGGATAAAATAAAAAGTTGGTGGCGACTCTTGCTAAACCGAAACATTTGCAAACACAAACGCAAAATCCCAAGTCAGTTCTCCCACCGTATCACAAAACTTGCGACTCTGCTGGGGAAAATTCTAAAAGTGGAGTAACCTTAGGGCTTAGATCATCCTTTGCATGATTATTGTTTGCTTTGATTGCTTTATATTTTTGGTTCTCGTGTTTGGGCTTGAAATCCTCTACCCGGATTTGGGAAACATTCATAGGTAAATAGCAATACGTTGTGGAAACTGTGCGGGGTATACCAACATGGTTGAAGCAATATCTATATTAGTGCGACATATTTGTGAGTACCGGTAGCCTTTGAGTCAATAAAAGAGAATACGGGGCCGCTGAGTGATGTTATAAAGAACTAATGAACTCTTAGAACCTTACTTGACCATCTTGGCCTTTTATTAGGGGTAGTGAGATGACCGACTTTGGTGCAGTCCGAAGTTGGTAGATACTCGATACTACACTCATTGAGGGTTGTTTTCTTGGAATATTTTTGTCGCTAGTTAAGTGGCTAAACCAAAACAATGAACATAGAAAACAATCCAGTGATATTGAGCTCTTTAGAACCCGGTTACTATTTATAGGACAGGTTTTGAGCCAACTAAACTCAAGAGGGTATTTACCTATGAAACCTCATGCAAGCCTGAAACTAAGGTTTTGTGTGACTTGCTTGTACATGTGCTTGTGCATACATCATAAACATCATAAATCATCATATGCATCCACTAACCATTTCAAGGGTTTGGATCTTCATCTTTGTTCTTGTTTTGTAGGTCATGGAATCTCTTCGCAGGAAAACAATTCAAGTCAACCTTGTGAGAATCCCTCCTCAACTCAAGGAGCTTACATCCAGGATTCCCGAGAATTCTCTCTTCAGTGAAAGACATGGTAGACTCCTCAACTTGGTCAACACCAACATTGAAGAAGACATGGTGAAAGTTCTCTTCCAGTTCTTTGACCCCCTACACCACTGTTTCACATTCCCTGATTACCAGTTGGTGCCTACTTTGGAGGAATTTTATCAACTCTTGAGAATTCCTATTCTTAATCAACTACCCTACAATGGTACGGAAAAAGAACCAAAGCCTGAAGATGTTGCTTAAGCATTACACTTGCAACCATCTGACATCGAGGGGCATTGGGAAACCAGAAGTGGTGTCAAGGGATTCTTGGCAAAGTTTCTGTTTGAGAAGGCACAAGACTGCTGGAATTCTCTAGATCTACAAGCCTTTGAAGAGATTGTGGCACTCCTCATCTATGGGTTGGTCTTGTTCCCAAACCCTGATCAGCTTATAGATGTGAATGCTGTCAAGATTTTCATATCCAGGAATCCTATACCCACATTGCTTGGGGACATCCTACACTCATTTTACACATGAACAATGAGGAAAAGAGGTGTTCTCATGTGTTGTACTCCTCTCCTAGCAAGGTGGTTTATTTCTCACCTTCCACAATCAATTTTGAAGAATGAGCAGGGTTTAAGGTGGTCTCACACATTCTGATGTACATTGGTGTTCTCGGTCCAGAGAAAATGTCATCATCATTGATCATTGTGGGGAATTCCCTAATGTCCCACTACTTGGCATTAGGGGAGGCATTACCTACAATCCCTGTCTAGCTTTGAGACAGTTTGGATATGCTCGGAGGGATGACCCTCATGACATGCTGATTCCTGATCTAGTTTTTGACTTCGACAACGATGCGCAAGGACTTCGACAAAGGTTCATCAGAGCTTGGAGGATGCCTAATAAGGTGGATAGTAAGACACAGGGGCACAAAAATTCCATCCCCCTTGAGCCTTACCTCAAGTGGGTACGAATCCGCTCCCAGAATCTTATGATGCCATACCCTCACATTTTCCCCTTGATCAAAGAGCCTGTTATGGAAGGAGAGGTTCCATACACCATCCTACATCCTGACATGCCAACATCATGGGAAGAAATGCAAAAGAGTTGGATCCAACTCAAGGAAGAACGTGATACTTTTGAAGCCAGCTTATATGCCAGTGAGAAGAAGGTTTTGGAGATCACCCGCCGACTTCACGAGGAGGAAACTCTCAACACTTACATTGCACCAAAGAGGATGTGCAATGTCTTTTTACATTAAGAATTTTGTAATATTTCGCCCATGGGGTACTTATGTACTAACAAATTTCTTCTTAATATGACGTGCGTTCTTTTTGTTTGCAACAAATTTGAATTTTTGAACCCTTGAATGCATTACATGATTAACATACCATTCATCATATGCATAAACAAGTCTTCACGCCAGGTTTCCTTATCTTTCTGCTGTTTATTTCAGCAAGATGGATTTGGAGCAAACGGTAAAGGATCTATAGGCACAAAATTCACAGTTCCAGCAACTCCTCATGACCTTGGCAAAGGGTCAAGAGGACCTCAAAGTTTTGTTGGAGAAGAATAAAGAGAAAAAGAGACCTGGAGTAGCCACTTTGGGAAGAAGATTTGAGCATTAGGCCAGGAGAGTTCTTGAGTTCCCCTCAACATCTGACGAAGGGGCCGGTAAAGGGAAAGGGACTGCTGTGCCTTCTGAATCTGAGGTTGAAGAGGAAGAGGAGGAAGAAGACAAAGACTACTCAGAACAACAGTATCCACCAGCGGATGATAAATATAAGAACATTGAAGATAGACTGGCAGCTATGGAGTTGCAGAGGGTTCCCGAATTGGATTTTGAAGAACTAGGGCTGGTAGCTAGGATTGTTATCCCTCCCAAGTTCAAGGTGCCGACATTTGCCAAGTACGACGGTCTATCGTGCCCAAAGATGCACCTGAGGTCGTATGTCAGAAAAATCCAACCCCATTCATCCGATAAAGACCTCTGGGTACACTTTTTCCAAAACAGCTTGTCTGGCACTCAGTTAGACTGGTTTTATCAACTCGAGAGATCAAAGGTTCACAATTGGGAAGACTTGGCAGCTGCTTTCTATCGTCAGTATCAACACAATGCTGATTTGGCGCCCACTCGTACTCAGTTACAAAGTATGGGGATGGCTTTCAATGAAGGGTTTAAAGAGTACGCTCAGAAATGGCATGATATGGCGGGAAGGGTGCAGCCACCGCTATCATATAGGGAGTTAGTTGACATGTTTCTGGGGACCCTATCTGGCCCCTTCTTCAATCATCTGATCGGAAGTTCTTCCGCGGGATTTACTAAACTGATTTTGACCGGCAAAAGGGTTGAGGCCGATATTAAGAATGGAAAGATTCAAAAGGATGCTTCCGCATCCATAGTGATTAAGAAACCCTTCCCAGCCAAGAAGGAAGCATCTGCTGTGTATTCTCAGAAGGGACAGGGAATAACTGAGCGCCGGCAGACTGTAGGGGTTGTGATGATTCAGAATTCGTCAAATGATCAACCTCGTAACAATCAGTCGAGACCTAATCAATAATGGGTGGAAAGGCCACAACGGCAGTTCACCCGCATCAACATGACGCCCGCTCAGGTACTTCCTAATTTGTTGAAGCTGAATCTGACCAGTTTGAAGGAAGCGCCAAAGAACCATAACACCTCCTCTCCGTACTACCACTCCAATGCCAAGTGTGCTTACCATTCCGACAGTGTTGGGCACGATACCAATAATTGCTGGGCGCTTAAGAACAAAATCCAGGACTTGATTGATGCCAAATAAGTAGAATTCAAGGCGTCTGAGAAGCTCAATGTAATATCTGCTCCGATGCCCAAGCACGGTAATAACGTTCATGCTGTTACGGAAGACCTTCATGTTACTGATGTTGTTGACCTACTGACGCCGTTACTTATGATTAAAGAAAATTTGTTGAGAGCCGGGATCTTTCCTGGTTGTGGTAAAGACTGCTATTTTTGTTTGAACATACGAGGTGATTGCCCAATGTTGAAGTCAGGTGTCCAACGCCTGATGGACACCCAAGAGATACTTTCCCAGAAAGCCCCTGTTGATACTTTCAATCCTGTTACTCCTGATACTTTTGCTACTTCAACTAACGATATTGCAATTATAACCATTTCCGACAATCCTCCCAAGGCTTGCAAAAGGCCTGTCAGGATTACACCCAACTCTGAATGTGTACCATTAAAGATCACCATGCCGGGACCTGTCCCGTACCAATCCAGCAAAACGATACCATGGAATTATGGGGGAGAAATCTTCTACCATGATATCAAACAAATCGAAACAGTCCAAGAGATTTCTGAAGAAGGAAGCCCTGATATAGGGAACATCGCGGGTACAAGCAAGATAACCTGCAGTGTCCGGATCTTTTCTCCGGAGATCGCTCCCCCTCGAGCAGTTTTCGGACCCTTGAAAGCTTCTGCACCTGTTGGACCATCTGTGCAAGGCCCAGTGATTGAAGAACTGGATACTCCTGAAGTAAGACCATCTGCTAAAACTACCGACAAGGGTAAGGGGATACTGGAAGTGTCTGTCAGGACGAAGGACCATGTTGTGGTTATCCCCGAAACCACTCAGAAAGAAATGGATGAAATCTTGAAAATAATCAGAAAAAATGACTACGACGTTGTGGAACAGTTAGGGCAGACCCCTTCTAAAATTTCAATGTTAGCTCTTCTGCTCTGTTCAGAGGCCCACGCCAAGGCCCCGATCAAATTCTTGAAGGCGGCACATGTTCCCCAAGAGACTTTGGCTGACCAGTTTCAGGAATGTGTGGCCAGTCTTACTGCTGATAATGGCCTTGGCTTTTCAGATGCTGACTTAAATCCCAAAGGAAGGAAACACAACGATGCGTTACATGTTTCAGTTGAATGTCGGGGAACCACTCTCGCCTATGTCTTAGTTGATACTGGTTCTTCCTTGAATGTGCTACCAAAGAAAGCCTTAGACCGCTTGGACTGCAAAGGACTGACTCTCAAGCCTAGTAACATCATTGTTAGGGCTTTTGATGGTTCCAAGAGAATGGTTCATGGAGAGGTTGATATTCCTATCAAAGTAGGCACAAAAGTCTTCAACTCAACCTTTTACGTGATGGACATCCGTCCGTCATATTCTTGTTTGCTAGGAAGACCGTGGATCCATTATGCCGGGGCAGTTACCTCCTCTTTGCACCAGATGCTGAAATATCCTGTTAAGGGTAAAATTATAACAGTGCACAGAGAGGAAGAATACATGATAAGTCATCTCAATTCCTTTCGCTATGTGGAGTTGGATGGCGAGTTCATCGAAACGCCTTTCTAGCATTTCGAGGAAGTGTCTCCTGAGGTAGCAGTTGCAAAGAAAATGGGTGAGGTGCCTATCGTTCCCAAGCATGTATCTAGGATGGCATCTCTCAAGGACGCAGAGTCGGTGATCAAAGAAGGGAAGAGTACAGCATGGGGGCCATTGCCTGATTTTCCCCATAAGACAGACAAATTTGGACTAGGGTTTACAGCTGCAGGACAGAAGGCTATGCGTCGTTCCAAGACTAAAGGGACACCCATAAGGATCACTCATCATGGAATCAATGATGTAGAAGATAAAGATGAAGAGAGCCACTTTGAATATTGGATCTTTCCGACTGTCGAAGGGGGTTTGAGCAACTGGGAAGCAAAGGATTTTGTTCCCATCACCTTTATCCACCAGTAATTTTATCTTTGAACAATTTCCCATTTTTATGGTCTGTAATAACTAAAACAATTCGCACACTATTTTCACCTCATGCCTTGCCCGGGGCATGTAGGTCCATTTGTAAGGGCTTGATTTTCTTCATAATCATATGCCATGTTTTAATGAATCATTGAACGTTTTTCATCTATAAACTATTCATTTTCTTTCCTTTTGCCTTTCTGTTTGTTTAAGGATGGTTATCCCTTACACACACCCACACTCACAAATGCATGTACCTATCCATTCCGGATTCTATGGGCAACTGTTCTGTTTCAGCCTTTGATAACTCTGAGGATTTGGTCAATCACGCTGAGTACGAAGTTGACGAAGATTGTGAAGTGCCGGGAGAGTTAGCCAGACTTCTACAACATGAAGAGAGGGTCATTCTGCCTCATGAAGAGTTGCTATAAACCATCAACTTGGGGACAGAAGAGGACCGGAAGAAAGTAAAAGTGGGTGCCAACCTGGAACCAAATGTCAAGGAGCGCTTAGTGCAATTGTTGAACGAATATGTTGAAATCTTTACCCGGTCTTATGAAGACATGCCAGGGTTAGACACAGATATCGTGGTTCACCGTCTCCCTACAAGAGAAGACTGTCCACCAGTTAAACAAAAGGTCTGCCGCATGAGACCTGACATGTCTGAAAAGATCAAAGCAGAAGTTATGAAGCAGTTCAATGCTGGATTTCTGGTTGTTACTTCCTACCCATAATGGGTTGATAACATTGTGCCCGTGCCTAAGAAGGACGACAAAGTGAGAATGTGCATGGATTATAGAGACTTAAACAGGGCCAGCCCTAAAGATGACTTTCCACTTCCGCACATTGACATCTTGGTTGATGTGATAGGTGGAAATAGAACTGACTGTTTAAAGTTGGATCACGTATGTCGCAGAAGCAAGAGTCGCCACCGTCTTTTATTTTCTCCAACATGGACAGGACAAAAGCACAGCAAAATTCCTTATGAGAATGTTTCTCGGTTCGGGAGGTAGATTTATAGAAAGGGAAGGTGTTAGCACCCTTTCTATCCGTGGTTATCCACGGGCTCTTAGGTACTTGCTCTTATGTTTTCAAAAGATGTTTGCTTTTCAAATGTGAGTGGGTTTGAAAAAGTTTCATTAAAAGATTTCTGAGTGACTCTTGTATTTGTCCTCAAGAGTGTTTGAAAAATTTGTTTTAAAAACTTTTGAAAGTGTCAATGTGAAAAGATTTTTGTTTGTTTTTAAAGAGAGCAAGTACCCATGAGTCATATACCTACCCTAAGGAATTAGGCTGTGTAAAAGTCCTTAAGGTAGTTCCATCCCACCATTGAGAGGTAGGTAGCACCACCGTTGGAGGTGTTCGGGTCAATTCGATTTTAGGGACAGTGTGGTCACCGAAGCAATAGTAGGACACCTTAGAAGTAACCCTAATGTCCTAGATCCTTTTTAATCCGAGGCAACCGTTTCGAGGCAACTGGATCTTAGACATAAGGGCGACTGCTAAAACACCCTATACTTGACGACCACTTTCGAGGCAACGAGTGAGGCGTACACTAGGAGTGGCAGGTGCATTATGTGTTGTTTTCATGTTAACATTTATCTTGGATCATGCAATTGTGAGCTACGAGTTGTTTTTAATTATCATACATTCTTTCATGCTTATTTAGCAGTTAGGAGTGCGGAAAGTAAAATACGAAAGGATAAAAGCTACGCTATTACAAGGCGCGGGTCTATACATCGCCAAAAAACAAAGACCCGTTTTTGATAAAGATGTGGAAAGTAAAAAAAACAATAAACCTAATTACTATTACATCCTTGGAAGCAGTTACATAATAATCAAATAAAAAATAATGCGCAAATAGAAATTAAACTGGACGTCCTTAGGGTTTTGACCCTTTTGAGAAATTACGAGCTTTTTGTCCTTTGCTTGAAGTTAAATTAAAATTAAACCTAATACTAATTTAATTAATTATTTACAAGAAAGATGTTTTTTATGTTTTTGTATTTAATGATAATAAAATAAATTAAAAGTCAAGAAAACCCTGGCTCTAAGTTTATTTTAATTATTAATGAAAATGTTAAAGTTAAACTAATTTAAACTAATTAATTAATTTACATGTTATTTACAAAAATAATAATAATTAATAATGATGATAATAAGAAAGTGATTAAAAAAAGGGTCAAAACCTAATTCTATGCAATTTTTATTTATTGAGAAAAAGGAATTAAAATTTCAAACCTAAATTAAACTAAGTTAATATTTATTTACAAAAAATAGGTTAATGGTGAAATTAATAAATAATTAAAACATTTACAATTTTGATTTTCTGATTTTTTTGTTATGAAAAATTAATTGGTGGTGAATTAAGAAAAATAATTTAAACAATTAAAAGAATTTAGAGAAAAGAAAATAAAAATAAAACAAGGCAAACCAAAGGGGGTGTGAAGGCCCATGTGGAGGTTTTTTGAAGCAATTCTGGTCCAAGAAGACCAAGCCTGGTTGACTTTCAGGAATCACGTGCATGCTGTTTGACTGGAGAACATCATAGGCTTCATCTCCTGGCCACTGGATTGATGCTGGGGACACATGGCACGCTGGAATTATGAGGCCTATGGTGGAACATTTGACATACGCTTCACTGGAACACCTTGGAAAAAATAAGAACAATTATATGGGGGACCTGGGAATCGAACCCAGGTCCCAGTATTTGCCAGCCATGTCTCCCACCATCTGAGCCATGATGCGCGTTTGTAAACCTAATAACCAACAAAGATAATATATGAAAAGTAAACGCTATGCTGGGAACACAAAAAGCACGCCACCCATTTGAATGCACCATTCATGTCCTTCCACGTACTGTCTTCTTCCTTTGGCCTGAAACAAAAACAAGCAAATAGCGGGGGTTTTAAACCCCCACAAAACAAAAGTCCCAATAATAGCGATTAGCAACACAAGTTACATGAAAAGAGCGCGAGGATCTCATTGATTTCGTCTTGTCCTGAAGAATTTATCCACATAGGTCTTGAGGTCTAATTTTACAGTATACGCAAAGCCCTAATTTTCAAGCTTTGAAACCCTAGATATCTCCCATGGTGGATTTCGATTTAGGAAGTTTCAGCATAATTCAACTATACCAAAAGCTTCAGGGAGATGTCAGCAATACAAATCAATAAGCAAAACATGTCAATGATGCATATAAATTAGATTTCAATTATGAAAATATTTGTTCAAACCGTGACTTTGTTTTACCGTTTCTTTGAGCTATGAAGTTGGAAAGTGCTTGCAATACGTTCAGGGAACTCTCTACAATGGATTAGAGTCACCAAATTCCCTTGAATCGGACTGTAAATTAGAAAACAGTTTTGAGTTTTTTTCACTTTTTTTCAATGTTGCATATGGTGTTCTTGCAGCAATTTTTCGTGTAGGGATTCAGGGTTTCCTTCAGCATATGTATGTGATGAGAATTAGGTTAAAATCTTGGCCCAAAAGTCCATGAATTTATGTTTTCAATCCTTGATTTTCAATCATATAATTTCCAATCTTTTTTGAATAAAAAACCTTGCCAAATATGGATGATTTTCCCTTTTTGATTGAGAAACGAGTTTGCCAGCTTGCCCTGATCTGATTTGCTTCACAAAAGATCCAAAAACCATATCTTTTTAATTTTCCTATAATTAAAATCAATTAAATGAATTAATATTAATATAAATTCAATTAATTAATTAAAAATAAGAAAATAAATCATTTTAAGTTCAATGGGTCGTGCATAGGCTTTGGGTAAAGATTCAAGAAAGAATTTGAGGCCCATTAGCAAAAATGAAGTGTTTTAGGCAAAGTTGACTTTTGAAAGTTCCCAAAAATTTCCCAACTTCTCCAATACATATCTTGCTCAATTTTGAAGCTATGAACATGTTCTTGGACATTTTGGAAAGGTCTTGAAGTCCTCTAACCAATTCCTTTGGTCCCATGTCATTTTGATTCACCAATCTCAAGTTATGGTCTTTGACTTAAAGTGCCTTTTTGTTGACTTTTGAAAATGACCTATAATGTTGAAATTGATAACTTTTTGTGAGAGCATTTCTTGGACTTGGAATGTGAAGATGAGTTGTAGGAAATGTCATCCCCTTCAAAATGAGCATTGGATGAAATTTTTCTGATAAACCATGAAGAAGTTATGCCTTGGTCAATTTGCAGTTGACTTTTCAACTGTCCCAAAATAAAAACTTTTGCATCCTTGATGATTTTTGAGCCATTCTTGAAGAATCATGATCAAGAATTGATAAAATGATGATTATGGCTTCAAAATAAGATGTTGACCAAAATTTTTGACTTTTGACTATCAAATGACCATTTTACCCCTGCAGTTGACTGTGAAGCAATTAGGGCTTTTGACTGTGCAACTTGATGCTGTGAGTCTTGAAACTTGACATATGAATGCTTGACAATGTATATAGGAATATGGGACTTGATTGGACCCTTGAAAACCTCAATTTCCTTGCAAGGACCAAAACCCTAATTTTGACTGTGTTAGGAGGCAATTGGACTGTGCAACCCTTGAGAGATTTGAAGCTTGATCTTGCCAAATCTTGAAGAATATGGGAGGGCAAATTTTGGGGTACAACAATTGACAATACAGCTCAGCACAAGGTATTTTCTTTCATGGACGGATTTTCAGGTTACAACCAGATCAAAATGGCACCTGAAGACATGGAGAAAACTACTTTTGTCACGTAATGGGGTACCTTCTGTTACAAAGTGATGCCAAGAACGCAGGGGCAACCTATCAACGCGCCATGGTAGCTTTATTTCATAATATGATACATCATGAGATCTAAGTTTACGTAGACAACATGATAGCTCGATCACAGACAGAAGAAGAACACCTCAATCATTTGCAAAAGCTGTTTGCCAGGTTGAAGGAGTATAAACTCAGACTGAACCCAAGCAAGTTCACTTTTGGAGTTTGGTCTGGTAAACTTTTGGGATTTATTGTCAGCAACAAAGGCATTGAGGTTGATCCAGCTAAAGTAAAGGCTATACAAGAAATGCCTGCCCCCCGTACTGAAAAGAAGGTTAGAGGATTCTTGGGACGCTTGAACTATATTGCGAGGTTCATCTCTCACCTGACATCTACCTGTGAGCCAATTTTCAAACTGTTGAAGAAAGATCAGGTAGTTGAATGGAACAATGATTGTCAAGTGGCTTTTGATAAAATCAAGGAGTATTTACTAGAACCTCCTATTCTGATGCCACCCGTCGAAGGAAGGTCGTTAATTATATATCTGATTGTTTTGGATAACTCAATGGGGTGCATGCTGGGCCAACATGACGAGTCTGGACGAAAAGAGCATGCCATTTATCACCTTAGCAAAAAGTTTACCGACTGTGAGACTCGCTACTCACTGCTCGAGAAAACTTGCTGCGCTTTGGTATGGGTTGCTCGCCGGCTAAGGCAGTATATAATGACTCACACCACTTTGCTGATTTCTAAGATGGATCCGATCAAGTATATCTTCGAGAAGCCTGCTTTATCGGGAAGAATCGCTAGATGGCAAATGATCCTGACTGAGTATGATATCCAGTATACTACCCAAAAAGCTATAAAGGGGAGTGTACTAGCTGACCATCTAGCTCATCAAGCCGTAGAAGATTACCAGTCTATGAGATCCGACTTCCCTGACGAGGACATCATGACATTGGACAACATTGAAGGTAACAGACCGTATGACGGACCTGAACAAGGATCCCGATGGACCCTGTACTTTGATGGTGCTTCAAATTCACTTGGCAACGGTATCGGTGCGGTACTCATTTCTCCGGAAGGTTGCCATACACCCTTCACTGCCCGACTTTGTTTCAGATGTACCAACAACATGGCCGAATATGAAGCTTGCATCTTTGGTCTCAAGGCTGCTATAGACTTGGGAATCAAATCTTTGGTCGTATTTGGGGACTCGGCTTTGGTCATCAGTCAAGTCAAAGGAGAGTGGGAAACTAAACATCCTAACCTTATCCCATACAAAGAAAATGTCCTGACGTTGTTGCCTCATTTCGAGCAGATTACTTTCAAGCACTTCCCGCGAGAAGAAAATCAACTAGCAGATGCTCTGGCTACAATGTCTTCCATGTTTAAACTCAACTGGGATAACGAGGCTCCCCAAATTACCATCGAGCGAATGGACGAACCCGCGCACTGTCATGAGATTAATACCGAAGAAGTAGTGGAACAACCCTGGTTTCATGAAATCAAAAGGTATCTCCAGACTAGAGAATATCCTGAAGGAGCTTCTGTCAATGACAAAAAGTTCTTAAGGAGATTTGCTGTTAAGTTCTTCCTAAGCAATGGCATCCTTTATAAGCGCAACCATGATTGTGTTCTCCTTCGTTGTATGGATAAAGCTGAAGCAGAGTTGATCATGACCGAGATACACAGTGGCACATTTGGCACCCACTTGAGCGGACATACAATGGCTAAGAAGATTCTAAGGGCAGGCTACTACTGGTCTACCATGGAAGCTGATTATCATCAATATTCCTGTACCTGCCACAAATTCCAAGTCTACGCTGACAAGGTACATATTCCTCCTGTTCCTCTCAACGTTCTGACAGCTCCTTGGCCATTCGCAATGTGGGGGCATTGACATGATTGGAGAGATCAAGCCCACGCCATCCAATGGATATCGCTTCATCTTGGTGGCTATTGATTATTTCACCAAATGGGTTGAGGCAGCTTCCTTTGCCTCCGTTACAAAGAATGTGGTTGCCCGCTTCATCAAGCAGAATCTCATATGCCGGTACGGTGTCCCCGACAGGATCATCACGGACAACGGTACGAATTTGAACAATACTATGATCACCGCTCTATGCGAGCAGTTCAAGATTTATCATCACAATTCATCTCCCTACCGGCCGAAGATGAACGGTGCTGTTGAAGCCGCGAATAAAAATATTAAGAAGATCATTCAAAAGATGACAGTCACCTACAAGGACTGGCATGAGATGTTACCGTTTGCTCTGTATAGATATCGTACCACGGCACATACTTCAACATGGGAAACCCCATTTTCTTTAGTATATGGCATGGAAGTTATGCTACCCATGGAAGTTCATATTCCTTCCTTAAGGATTATGAAGGACGCTGGTTTAAGTGAAGACGATTAGATTCAGACCCGGCTTGATCAACTTAACTTGATCGATGAGAAGCGACTTACCGCTATTTGTCATGGTCAGACGTATCAAAAACAGATGATCAAGGCTTTCAACAAAAAGGTTAGGCGTCAGGTATATCAAGTCGGAGATCTTGTAATCAAGCGGATCATCTTGCCGCAAAGTGATCCTAGGGGCAAGTGGACTCCTACTTATGAAGGACCATTTGTGATCAAGAGCATCTTTTCTGGTGGGGCAATGATTCTGACCACCATGGACGGTGACGACTTGCCGCACCCTGCGAACGCAGACATAGTCAAAAGATACTACGCATAAAACGACCCGACAAGTTGAAGACTCGAAAGGGCGACTTGGGCAAAAATGGGCATCCCAGTGAATCGAAAACCCGAAAGGGCGGTTCAGGCAAAAATTAGGGATAAAACAAAAAAATATGTACACCCGGCAAGTTGAAAACCCGAAAGGGCGACTTGGGCAAAAAAGGGTTTCCCGGTGGATCGAAAACCCGAAAGGGCGGTCTAGGCAAAAGTTAGGGAATTAAAGCGTATGACTATGTCTCGTCGGATCACTTTAAGAATAATCTCTTCACCAACAAGCTCCGAGCTTCTGATTAATCCAGTCATCGGCAGACGAAGCAGCGAATGGACAAAATATTCAGAGTTGTGAAGGCTATAGCAGAATGGGAATCCCATGGAATTGTTACACATAGCCATCTTTATTTTGTATAAAATTTTTCAATTTTTACGACAACATTCTCTTACTAGGATGTCTGTCTCCCTTGTACAAAAATACTCACAAAAGTTAATACAAAAATACTTCAAAGTGCAGAAATTTATTTGCCTTTATTTTCTTTTTCACTTATGTTTTATTTGAAAACGTCCAATGTTTTGTTAAATAGGCATATGCATTTGAATATAATCACTACTTACAAATAAAACTAAATTGAAAAAGGATAATTACTAATAGGTGGAAGGAGTAGGAAGAAATCTTTATACCATTCCAGAAGAAATCCCCTACGATACATCATTCAGATCCTCAACAAGGTTAAATATGGAGTATATTTCCCCAGCGAAGTTAAGCTTCAGGATCCACGGCGGAGCCAGTGCAGTCTAAAACTTATTTCCCCAGCAAAGTTAAGCTTCAGGATCCGCAGCGGAGCCCGTGCAGTCTAAAACTTGATTCCCCAGCTGAGTTAAGCTTCAAACTTCCCATCAGAGTTAAAGCTTCGAGATCCCCAGTGGAGCCCGAAAACCCTGAAAAATCCTATTCCCAGCGGAGCCAGAATAGTGAGCATTCTCCCCACAAAGTTATTCCCTAGCAGATTGAAGATTCTCAGTCTCATTTCTCCAGCAGTAATCTCCCAGGTTTTAACTTCCCAGTGGAGATTTTCAGAGTTTTCCTTATTCCCCAAGCATTCAGCAGTCAACAAGGATTTCTCATCTTCAAAGATTTTTTGGAATCCCCAGCTTTGGTCAAGGATTTACTTTCCCCGACAGCAATCAAAGATTTCATTATCTCCCGTTATCAAGGATTTATTTTCCTCAGCAAGAAAGCTACTCAGCTTACATGCATAACCATTACATTCATATATCATAAACATGGATTACAATCCATTGCATCATACATATCATGCAATATAACTTCGTGTTTTAGCTAACGTTTTACCCTTTTCAGGATAAGATTAAAAAGCTATCATTAACAATTATTCAGGTACAATATGGATACACCCCAGACACGGCGGTCATTCTATTACTCATCCAAAACTTCAAGTCAAAATACAGTATGGATACACCCCGTACACGGCGGTCATTCTATTACTCGTTCAGACTTCAACAATCAGATACAGACTAGATATGCTCCAGACACGGCAGCCATTCTATCTCTCATTTAGATTCAACTATCAACTGCAAGTTTAGATACGCTCCAAACACGGATGCGATTCTGGCCATTACACCAGCAGTCTGATTCCCCCAGTGCAGTCGCCACGGAAGTCATTTTGTCACTTATTTAGATCCCAGTTACAGTAAGGATACACCCCAGACACGGCGGTCATTCTACTACTCATACAGATCTCAACTTCAGATACAGTCCAGATACGCTCCAGACACGGTTGCCATTCTGTCACTCATTCATAGTTTATCCCCAGCACACAGTTGCTCCATACACAGATGTTTCTCTGTTACCTAGATACAATACAAAAACACTCTAGACACGGCAGTCATTCTGATATTCATTCAAAATTCAAATACAGTTACAGCTTAGATACGTGCCAGACACGGACACCATTCTCTTGCTCATACAAACTCAGTCTCCAGATACAGTTCAATGGCATTCCAGACACGGATACCATTTTGATGCTCATTCTTCTAACCTACAGCATTGCAATTCAACAAAGATTCTTGGATGGCATCTTTAAGCCCATCTCCAGCAAGATTCTACCATCTCCAAATGGCATCTTTAAGCCCATTCTTGCATCTATGTTTTGACGAGTGCAAATTTACGGGCACTCTAGTGTCCAATCCTCTTTTACCTTCGAGTCACGAAAGGCAAGCTTGCCAATCTAACTCTTCAAGTTCAAGAAGATTGAATAGGGGCAACTGTTGTACCCCAAAATTTTCCCTCTCATCTCACCAACATTTCTCATCACAAGACTCTTGAAACTCAAGATCAAGCTAGGGTTTGCTCTGCTCAAGACACCTCCTTGCACTGTTGACCTAAATTAGGGTTTGAGTTTGCACAAGGATGTTTTGACCTAAAATTCCCAAAGTTACTTTCATACTTCATGTTGGACTCACAAGTTTGTCCATACCAAGTTTCAAGCCTTGATTCAAATTTTTACCCAGTCAATTGGACAGTTGACCTAGAAACCAGCTGTATTGGGGAAAAAGTCAACTATGACCAATTGGCAGTCAAACCTCATGAAATTTGACCCACATCAACATTATGAACTCATATGAACCATTTGATCAAGTTTGGATCACAACTCCACAAGAAATTTGATCAGATCACCAAAAGGGCAAAATGGTCATTTTTAGGGTTTTGACTATACAAAGGCAATTTTTGACTGTTGGACCTAGCCAATGGCAAATACAGCTCACACGTGGACTCAAGGACTCAATGACATTGTCTTGACCCATTAAACAAGTTCAAAAGATCTCAAATGCATAGGATTGACAGATGAATATTTCAGTCAACTGATCAGAATTTGATTGTACACTGAAAAGTCAAACTTTGACTTTTTGGTCAAAATCAAGTGCCAAGAGTTATTTTTCATCAAGACATGTCAAATTATGAAACTTGTTCATCAAGAAACCAAAAAATTCAAATTAGGGTTTAAAATGGAAAATTTTCATAACTTAGAAATTTTCTAAGTTATGAGATTTTCTTATTTTTTCCTAACTTTGTCCCATTTTTTTACCAAGATGAAAATGGATTCAAACAAAACTTGCAACATGAAAGTTGTATTCCATCACAAAGTCTACAACTTTGATTCACAAAGTTTTCTCAAAAGAATCTTGTATCTCAAGTTATGATTTTTGGAACAAGGGTACCTAAAACTTTTAACTTAGAGAAATTTTGCCCTAGTTTAGGCAAGATTTTGATCCATCTTCTTGGCCATTTTTCACATAGTTCCACTTGGAGTTTCAAGTTGCATTTCAAATATGGATTATAGTAAATTTTCCAAGATTTCAAAATTGTCCAAGAACTCCTCAAACACCCTTGTGGTTAGAGAGAATCGAATGCTTGAAGTTGGCAAAAACTCACTTTGATCCATGGCCAATACATGTTCATACAAACTTGCGTTTTCAAATCAGCATGCTTGGTACTAGCTTGCAGGCCTCAAAACCAGTTTGTACTCCATAATTTAATGCATAACCATTGAGTTAAGGTGTTATCTTGGTCATTTGGACATTGCATACAAGATTAATCCTTATTTGGAAAAAGGTAAAATGCCATTTTTGTAAAGTTGCACTTTATGTCAAACCAAAATCCTTGAGGCATGGGGCCATATCTCTGAAGCAAGATTCAATCAACCAATTCCAAGAACCAAGAGAAAAGTATGCAGCATGATATAGGGCTTGTACAAGCTTGCGTTGAGGGGGGACACACTCTTGCTTGAAAAAGAAGAAAAGTTGCAAATCACATACCATCTCTCACATCTGAAGAAACCAACTTACACAAACATTGTAAACCAGTTTCAGACCTCCCAACAAGCCAGAAACACGACCCTTCTGCCTCCCAAACCCCCTTGTACACAAAATCCCTGTTTTGCTGCAAAATAGGGCAAGCTCTGCAAATTTCAAGCCATAACCAAATTCCATCGTGCGTTTTGTCCAAAGATACTTCAAACACCTTCCAACCAACATATCTAAGCTATCCAGATCATCCTTTGCTAGCTGTAACACATCTAACACACATTGCCATTTTTGTTTCAAAGCTTTGCAGGTTGAGTTCTATGGCACGATTCAAGCTGTTTCAAAACAAACCAAGCATTGGAAAAGCTTCCTTGGACCTCAGGCAAGCTCAAAAGAAGCTTGTGATACAGTGGGAGAACTGACTTGAGGTTTTGCGTTTGTATTCGCAAATGTTTCAGTTTAGCAAGAGTTGCCACCGACTTTTTATTTTATCCTAAGGAAAGGTCAAAAAGCACAGTAAAAACCTTTGAGATGTTTTCTTGGGTTCGGGGAGTAGATTATAGAAAGGGAAGGTATTAGCACCCTTTCTATCCATGGTTATCCATGGGCTCTTAGTTACTTGCTTAGATCACCTGCCTTGCATTTTCAATTGTTTGAAATGGTGCTTTGTGTGTGTTTTTAAAGATATTTTGAAAAAGAGGCCATGGTTGTGGCAACCTTTGTAATGATCCATGTTTGAATGTATACAAAGGTGTATTTGTCTTTTGAAAAGTTTTCAATGTTTTGAAGGTTTGTTTTGAAATTGTGTTGTGAAGTGTATTTTGAAAGTAGGCAAGGTTTTGTTTTACAAGTTTGATCAAGTAACTAAGAGTTGTCTACCCCTATATTTACTCAAAGATTCTTTCTATGTTTTAACCCTTTTAACATTATTGTTCCACCATTGTATTTGGTGGACAATCTTGTGTTAGGATGTTAACGGGACAGGCGCGGGTCATCGTTTAGACCATGAATGCAATGGTACCAAGTGTCTTTGGCAACTTTTCCTTTAAGGGACTTGATCATTTTTAGGCAACTTGAGAAGGCGTCATCGAGGGACTATGATCATTAGATTTGTTTTTGTTTGGCCAAAGACACTCAACATGCAAGCATGGCCCATTTTTAAAGGCAACAAGTGGAGTAACCCTAAGGGTGTAAGTGTGCATTGTGTTGTCCATTTTCATGCATTTTGTCTTTGAATTAGGTTAAGCTATTTGTTATTTGATTTTTGCATACAAACCCTAGGTCTTATCATGGCATAATTAGAAAGCTTTTAAATGCGGAATTTTAAAGTCCTAAATTATTACAACATAATTATGGGGATGGGGGTACAAATGTTTGAATTGGGGATATTTAGCAAGAAATTTAAATCTAAACCATTACATCCATATTGAATAGACAAATAATAAATTGTACAATATTTAAACAAATATAAATGCAAAATGTATTATGCACAAAAAAATGAGATTTTTTATGTATGTAAAAGTTTTTATGTTTGAAATATAAACAAAATAGAAAAAGATCAATTTGGAGTATTTTTGTGTTTTTAGGGCAAAACCCTAATTTTTAATAAATAGTAATTATTTACTAATTATATACAATATGTATTTTATTTATACAAAAAATAAATAAAAGAGAAGTATATTGTAAAAAAGTATTTTTTGATGTCAAATATTAATAAAAATAAAAATGTATTATTTTCATATTTTTGTCCTAAATATTTAATAAGATATGTATAAGTATTTATATTATTTATTAAATATACTAAATATATACAAAATGAAATATTAATTATTTACAAAAAAAGTATATTTTTAGAAAATGTTTCCAAAATGTAAATAAAAAATAATAACTGAAAAAATATATTTTTTGTATAATTTTCTAGGGTTTTGAATAAAAGTATATATATATTTATTTACATGTATAAGCTAAATAAAACAAATAAATATCAAATAAATGCAAAAATGGGTGAAAAAATATTTTTAATATTTTTTATATTTGAACAAAAAATAAAAAGTCAGAAGAAAAAATAAAAAGTCAAAAATGAATAAAGTATCACACAATGGGTCAGGGGGTGTAAATGGAAAATGAGGGTGCAAACAGCAAGCTGACTCAGGCCCAGCCCAAGCCAGCTTTGTCTTCAACCTTCAGCAACATTCAAACAGAAAAACGCGTGTTTCCTTCTCCATCTGCTATCTCTTGATTCTTTTGACTTTTAACAAAAACTTACAACATCAATAATGTAGAGCATCAAGTCACGATTTCAAACATATAAAAAAGTTGTTCTAACTCTCAGAAACGAGGGAGAATTTCTCCATCCCCAATTTCTGACCTAAGTTTTCTTCCATGTTCAGGTCCAAAATTCTCATAGCACACACAATATAAATGAAAAGTAACTACATGGATGGCTTCAGGGCTATAAGTAGGACATGCTTTCTTCACAAACTTAAGCCTAACTATGCCTGGATAGAGAGATAGAAGTTCATATTTTTACCTGTTCAGCTTGAGTCATGTACAGCAATGGAGGTGTCTTCAATGGAGTTTGAACTTTGGTACAGCTTGCCTGAAGTCCAAGGATGCTTCCCCTATGCTTAGCTTGCTTTGAATCTCTCTGAATCAAGCTATGGAAGTCAACCTGCAAAATTGAAAAGTGAAAATGGAAAACTTGGCTATGGATGTTACAACTTGTATCTAAGGCTTGGGATAGCTTCAATGGATGGTAGGGAGTGTATTGGAACTTGTTTGGGCAAAAACGCACGAGTGAATGATGCTGGCCAAGTCAAACTGCAGCAGGTACCCTGTTTTGCAACAAAACTGTGATTTTGTGAATGAGAAGGTTTGAGTTGTGGTGGATTCGTGTTTTAGGTCAGTTAGGTCATGTGAAAAGTGTTTGCAAAGTTTGCTTTGGCTGGTTCTTACAAGAATGAGAGATTGTTGTGAGTTTTCAAGTTTTCTTCTCCAATAAGCAAAGATAGTCAAGTTGGGTTATAGGCCAATGCAGGTCCCTCAAGCATGCTGCAGCACTCTCTCTTGATCAGTGGGTGTTGTACCCCAAAATTTTCCCTCCCATATTCTCCAAGATTTGGCAAGATCAAGCTTCAAAATCTCTCAAGGGTTGCACAGTCCTATTGCCTCCTAACACAGTCAAAATTAGGGTTTTGGTTCTTGCAAAGAAATTGAGGTTTCCAAGGGTCCAAACAAGTCCCATATGCCCATATACATTGTCAAGCATCCATATGTCAAGTTTCAAGACTCACAGCATCAAATTGCACAGTCAAAAACCCTAATTGCCCCACAGTCAACTGCAGGGGCAAAATGGTCATTTGACAGTCAAAAGTCAAAATTTTTGGTCAACATCTCATTTTGAAGCCACAATCATCATTTGATCAATTCTTGATCATGATTTCTCAAAGCATGGCTAAAAAGTCTCAAGATGCAAAAGTTTCTATTTTTGGACAGTTGAAAAAGTCAACTGCAAATTGACCAGGGCATAACTTCCTCATGGTTTATCAGAAAAATTCCATCCAATGCTCATTTTTAAGAGAATGACATTTCCTACAACTCATCTTCACACTCCAAGTCCAAGAAATGCTCTCACAAAAAGATATCAATTTCAACATTATAGGTCATTTTGAAAAGTCAACAAAAAGGCACTTTAAGTCAAAGACCATAACTTGAGATTGGTAAATCAAAATGACATGGGACCAAAGGCATTGGTTAGAGGACTTCAAGACCTTTCCAAAATGTCCAAGAACATGTTCATAGCTTCAAAATTGAGCAAGATATGCATTGGGGAAGTTGGGAAATTTTTGGGAATTTTGAAAAGTCAACTTTGCCTAAAACACTTCAAAATTGCTAATGGGCCTCAAATTCTTCCTTGAATCATTACCCAAAGCATATTCACGACCCATTGAGCTCAAAGGGATTTATTTTCTTATTTTTAATTAATTAATTGAATTATTATTATTATTAATTCATTTAATTAGATTTAATTATGAGAAAATATCAAACAATGCTTTTCAAATCTTTTTATGCAGCAAATACACTCATTATATGCTAAAGATTTCGTGCATCATCCAAGGGGACAAGATCATCCACATTTGGCAAGATTTTCATGAAAAAAAGATTGGAAAATATATGATTGGCAATCAAAGATTCAAGTCATCAATTCATGGACATATGGGCTTGTTTTTGACCTAGAATGCTTCACATACATATGCACAAGGAAACCTAATTCAGATGGACACGAAAAAAGCTGCTAAAGCCATAGAACAAAGTTGCAATTTTTCATCAAAAACTTGGAAACTGATTTCGTATTTGCAGGATCATTCAAGGCCTAAAACCTATTCCAACACCTTGCTGACATTGCTAGGAAGCTATAGCAATCAAGAACAAGTTTCCACGTCCAAGGAAACGGTAGAACAGAATCGTGTTATTCACAAAAATTTCCATAATCGAATTCTGCATTCTATGCATCATTGTTATATTTTGATTGTTGATTTACACTAATAATGATCTTCTGAAGCGATTGGTACCGTTTAATTGGACTAACACTGCTTGTATCAAAATCCACCATTGATGAAACCTAGGGTTTCAGAAGCTTCAAAATAGGGCTTTTCACATATGGTAAAATTGGACCTCAAGACCAGTATGGTTGAACTCGTTGCAAGAAGCCTGATTCAATGAAACCCTCGCGCTCAATTTATTTAACCTGTGGGCGTATTCGCTATTATTCACTATTTCAGTTTGTGGGGGTTTAAAACCCCCGCTACTTGTTTTATGTTTTTGCAGATAAGCGAAGAAGAAGGCTAGCGTGTCATCACATGGTTGGAGCATTCAAAAATCTGACGCGTTTTCTTGTTTTATATCATTAACTTTTGTTTTTTATTATAATATTTGTGTTCCATTACATATACAAACGCACACAACAACTCAACTGGCAAGGGACACGCTTGGTAAGCATTGGGACCTGGGTTCGATTCCCAGGTCCCCCACATATTGCATAATTTTTGTTTCAATGTATTCCAATGCAGCAATGACTCAACGTCCCACCATACGTCCTAGCGCGTTGGCTTGCCAGATGGCCATGATGATCAATCCAAGGGCCACTGAATGAATTCCAGAGTGCACCCTAGTCAACCAACGTACACGCAAGCGTGGAAAGTCAAACGAGTTGTTGTTCTAATGGGCCAAAATTACTTCAAAAAAACCTCCCCTTGGGCCTGATACCCCCCTGGTTTGCATTTTTTTCCAATTATATTTATAATTCTTTTTGATTGTTTTTAATTGTTTTCATTAATTCATCATAAAATTAATTTTCATGATAAAAAAATCAGAAACTAAAAAATGTTTTTTTAATTAATTATTAATTCACCATTAAAATATTTTTTGTAAATAAAGGTTAAGTAATTAATTTAGTTAAATTAGGTTTCAATTTTAACACTTTTTCTTAATAAATAAAAATATGTAGAAATTAGGTTTTTTGACATTTTCATCTTTTTCTTAATTAAATCATTTTTCTCATTATTTATTATTATTGTTAATTACTATTTATTTTTGTAAATAAACATGTACGTTGATTAACTAGTAAATTAGGTTAAACCTTAATTTTTTTTTTAATAATTAAAATAGACTTAGAATTAGGGTTTCCTTTTAATTTTCTTTATTTCATAAATACCAAAAATATAAAAAATACTTTCTTTTCTTTAATTAAATAATAATTGGACTTTAATTTAATTTAATTTCTCAAAAGGGTCAAAACCCTCGGACGTCCTAATTTTAATTTCTTTTCGCGCATTATTTTCTTTCCGAATATTATGTAACTGCTTTCTGGATGTAATAGTAATTAGGTCCTTTTACTTTCCGCATTTTTTATCAAACGGGTCTTTGTATTTTGGCGATGTATAGACCCGCGCCTTGTAATAGCGTAGTTTTATATTTCCATCTTTTACTTTCCGCACTCTTGAATTCTAAATTGCATGAAAGAATATATGGCTAATTAAAAACAAGCGTAGCTCACAATGCCATGATCAAAGATAAAATATAACATGAAAACAACACATAAATACACACACCACTTCTAGGGTACGCCTCACCTGTTGCCTTACCTTCGAAACGTGGTCGTCGAGTATAGGACGTTTTAGTAAGTCCTTATGTCCATGATTCAGTTGCCTCGAAACGGTTGCCTCGGATTTAAAAAAGGATCAAGGGCATAAGGGTAGCTTCTAAGGTGTCATACTGTTGCTCGGTGACCACACTGTCCCTACAAACGAATTGACCCGAATACTTCCAACGGTGGTGCTACCTACCTCTCAATGGTGGGATGACACTACCTTAAGGACATTTACACAGCTTAATTCCTTAGGGTAGGTAGATGACTCATAGATACTTGCTCTCAAATACAAATCAAAATCTTTTCACACCGACACTTTCAAAAAAAAGCTTTCAAAATAATTTTTTCAAACACTCTTGAGGACTGATACAAGAGTTATTCCGAAATCTTTAAACGAAACTTTTTCAAAAACCCCCTCACAATTGAAAAGCAAACATTTTGAAAACATAAGAGCAAGTATCTAAGAGCCCATGGATAACCATGGATAGAAAGGGTGCTAACACCTTCCCTTTCTATAAATCTACCTCCCGAACCGAGAAACTATCTCATGAGGAATTTTGCTGTGCTTTTGTCCTGTCCATGTTGGAGAAAATAAAAGACGGTGGCGACTCTTGCTTCCGTGACATTTCGTGAACCAGCGTTAAATAGTCAGTTCTAAATCCACCGATCACAGAACTGGCGACTCTGCTGGGGACACTTAAAGTGAGGTGTACCTTAGGATAGCTCAGACTTGTGTTTTCAATTGCTGTGTTTTGTTTGCTTTATTATTATGGGCATTGTCTTGGAGTTACATAGATCCTAACCCGGATCTGGGGATACCCCTTGTAGGTAGCATAAGCTGTGAGGGACCTGTCCGGCGTAGACCGACATGGGTGAAGCAGTGGCTACGTTGGTGTGACACCTTGGTCTGTACCGATATCCCTTGTGTCGCAACAAGGAGAATATGGGTCTTTTGAGGAGTCATTAAGCACCAACCGACCTTAGAACCTTAAATGACCCAACTTGGCCAATAGAACAGTAGCAGTATGTTACACCCATTGAGGCTAAACTCTCGCGATGGTTCTGGCCGCAAGAAAAGATTGTGATGCTGGAGTTATGACCGATTGAGGGTAGTCAGTGATATTGGGATCCTCTAGAACCCGGTTACTCTTGATAGGATAGGTCTTAACCAACAAACTGAAAGAGGGTAGTACCTGAACTTCATGTTGGCCTAAACCCAAAAGGCTGTCTTGTGTGACTTGTGTGCCTTATCATGTTTGCCTTTGTGAATATTTGTGGTGTACTTTATCATGACATCATACCATCATTGCATGCATCCTGCATAAGGACTGACCATTTCAAAGACAAGAGGGTTTCATCTTTGCTTTGTTTTGTAGGACATCATGATGCCTATGCGAAGGAACACTATCCGGTTCAATTTTGTTCACTCACCTGAGTTGCTTGAAGAGTTGGTTAGCAGAATTCCAAACACTACTTCCTTCATCCAGAGGCATGGTTCTCTTCTCAGTTTAGTCACGGCAAAGTGGGACCAACAACTGATGAGTGTCCTGACCCAGTTTTATGACCCTCTGTACCAGTGCTTCACCTTTCAAGACTTCCAGCTGGTCCCTACCCTGGAAGAGTTCTCTGATTTGCTTGGCATCCCTATCTTGGATCAGACTCCCTTCACTGGTTGGGAAAAGACTCTTAGGCTTGAGGAGATTGCTGTAGCCCTCCCTTTGACCCACAAAGAGGTAATGGACAATTGGGTGACTAGAAGCAGAGTTAAGGGCTTCTTGGCCAAGTTTCTGATTGGTAAAGCTAACAGTTTCTGGAACGACTTGGACTTCAGGGCGTATGAAGACATTCTGACTCTCTTAATCTACGGCCTGGTTCTGTTTCCAAATCCGGATAACTTCATTAACGTCACTGCCATAAGGATCTTCATGGCTCGGAACCCTGTGCCCACTCTCTTGGGTGATGTCCTGCAACAACTCTATACTCGTACTGCCCGAAGACGAGGAACTCTGTGGTGTTGTATTCCTTTGTTAGTGAGGTGGTTTATTTCGCACCTCATTAAGTTCGTGCTGAAGAACAAAGAAGGAAGAGGCTGGGCTCATAGGTTAATGTCTCTCACTGATAATGATATCATTTGGACTTTCAGAGGTTTGGATGAGGTAGCTGTTATCGATCATTGCGGAGAATATCCTAATGTTCCTTTGATTGGTACCCAAGGAGGGATCTCTTATAATCCATATCTAGCTCTCCGTCAGTTTGGAAGAGCCAGAAGAGCAGGGCCTCATGAGATGTTGGTGCCTCACATCAGTTTTGAGTTTCAGGTAGACAGTGACGAGCTGCATCGTAGGTTCATCAAAGCTTGGGACAAAATTCACAAAGCTGACCCACAAGAGTTGGGACCGAAGACTTCTCTACCTATGGAAGCCTACTACAAATGGGTCTGCATCCGTGCTCAGAAGTTAGGTATGCCATATGAAGCTGTCAGACCCATCATTCTTGAATATCCTGATAGAGATGGGGCTCCTCCAACTGTTCTCCCTCCTCAGATACCTACTGATGTTGATACACTAAAAAGATCTTGGGCGTAACTGCGAGAAGAACGGGATTCTTATCGGGAAAAGTTCAACGAGCAGGAATTGAAGATCCAGAAGCTGACAAAGCAGTTGGAGAGCGAGCGGCCTTGAATGACTACATCCGTACTGAGAAGAGGAGACCCTGGGACCCCTAATGAGCTTTGGATGTTCTTTTATAGTTTTTATTTCCCTTTCCAGTATTTCCATTTTATGTAACGCCTAAGGGCAATCTGTTGAACAATTTAAATTTCAAAGTTGAATCTAATGAAGTGTGTTCCTTTTTTGTTTACAAAGTTGAATCCCGATTGTCTTTGAAAACATAAATCATACGCATTCCATTCATCATGTGCATCACAGGTACTCTTCTTTTCAGGTTGCTTAATGTTCTTCGCTGTTTATTTCAGCATCATGAATCCTGAATCATCTACCGAGAAATCCATCAAGGCCCTACAGGCTCAGAACGCCCAATTCCAAGAGCTGATCATGAGTTTAGCCCAAGGACAAGAGGAATTGAAGGCACTGCTGGTCAAGAAGAAGAAGAAGAGAACAGTACTATTCAACACTGGTCGGAGGTTTGGTAACACACTGCAGAATGAGGTTGATCAAGCTGATTCTTCTGTAGGGAAAGGCAGTCCCCAAGGGGGAAGGGTTCCTAGTTCGTTGGTCTATGACAACGAGACTGATTTCAATGAGGAGCAGTATCCTCCAGCTGAAGACAAGTACAAGCAGTTAGAGGATCGTCTGAATGCCATGGAAATTCAACAGGTGCCTGGTTTGGATTTCGGAGACTTGGGTTTATCTTCTGGTGTGGTAATCCCACATAAGTTCAAAGCACCATCTTTCACAAAGTATGATGGGGCGTCCTGCCCTAAGCTACATCTCAGATCTTATATGCGGAAGATCCAACTGTATACTGTGGACAAGAACTTGTGGATCCATTTCTTCCAGGGACTCATCTCGAATGGTTCTATCAGCTGGATGGAACCAAGGTTCGTAACTGGGAGGACTTGGCTACTGATTTTTACAAGCAGTATCAATATAATGCCGACCTCGCTCCTACACGTACCCAATTCCAGGGTATGTCGCTAGGATCGGGAGAAGGTTTTAAAGAGTATGCGCAGAAATGGAGGGACCTGGCTGGCAGGGTGCAGCCGCCGTTAACCGACCGTGAACTTGTGGACATGTTCTTAGGGACCCTGTCCAGGCCGTTCTTCAACCATCTCATTGGTAATTCGTCTGCGGGATTTACAGACCTCATTCTGACTGGGGAAAGGATAGAAGCTGGGATGAAATCAGGGAAGATACAGAAAGGTGCGTCCTCAAGTTCTGAGAAAAAGCCTTTCAAGAAGGAAGCCAGTGTTGTGTATGGGCCTAGGAGGCAAAACAAACCAGAACGCCGCCAAGCTGTCAATGCGGTGGTAATTGCAAAGCCTGCTGCCGCTACTCGGCAACTTAACCAACCAAGGGCTGAGAGACCCAGAAGAGAATATACTCGGCTTAGTATGACCTTGTCACAGATCTTGCCGCAACTGCTATCGACCAACCTGGTAACCGTCAGAGAAGCTCCGAAGGTGGTGAACACAATCTCTCCCAAGTATAATCCCAATGCTCGCTGTGCTTATCACTCCGATAGTCCAGGGCATTCTACTGATGATTGCTGGGCCCTAAGGAATAAGGTGCAGGATCTTATCGATGCCAAGGAAATACAGTTTGAGGCACCTGAAAGGCCCAACGTTGTGACCGCTCCTATGCCCCAGCATGGAGTAAATGCTATTGAGGAAGACTTGTATGCAGTTTCTGTGGATGATGTTGCTACCCCTTTATTGACTGTTAAGAGGAACCTGTTGCTGGCCGGTTTATTTCCGGGTTGTAGCAAGGGTTGCCTTCTGTGTGCCGTTTCCCCTGTTGGTTATCCGTTGCTGAAGTCAGGCATTCAAAGCCTGATGGATAGCAAAGAAATTTTGTTCAAGAAGACCGTTGTTCCTACTGTTCCCACTGAGGAAGTATCTGTTGTCACCATCTTCAATAATCATACCAAGGCTCCCCCAAGGAAGCCAGTCAAAATCATGTCTGTTGCACCCATAACCATTACTGTTCCGGGGCCCATCCCCTACAAGTCTGATAAGGCTGTCCCATGGCACTATGGGGCAGATGTGTATGTGCTTGGAGTAAAGCAGGAGTTCAACACTAGTACCGGTATCAGTAACATCACAGGTCCCGCTAAAGTTACTCACAGTGGCAGGCTCTTCTCGCCTGACATTGCGCCGCCAGTCATCCGAAGACCTCTTATTATCACGCCTACAAGTGCACCTGTTTCCCCTCCTGATCAAGTTTCTACCCCTGCTGCCGAGTCATCTGACACTCGGGGCAAAGGGATTGTTGATGTGCCTGCCCGGATGGAGGCACCAAAAACTGTTAATGTTGAAGCCTCCCAACAAGAGATGGAGGAAATCCTCAAGATTATTAAGAAGAGCGACTTCAACGACGTTGAGCAGCTGGGGCATCCCCCTCCAAGATCTCCATGCTATCATTATTGTTATGCTCAGAGGCCCACACCAAGGCCCTAATTTCATTCCTGAAGACGGCTCACGTGCCACAAGAGACGTCCGCTGATCAATTCACTGATTGTGTGGCCAACTTGACCGCTGACAATGGGTTGGGTTTCTCTGATGCAGATCTGACCGCCAAGGGAAGGAACCACAATGACGCCCTGCATGTCTCCATTAAATGCATGGGCACTACTCTCGCACACGTATTGGTGGACACCGGTTCTTCGCTGAATGTATTGCCCAAGAAGGCCTTGGACAGGTTGGATTGTGAGGGTATGGAGTTGAAGTCTAGTAACATCGTGGTCCGAGCCTTCGACGGGTCAAAGAGGATGGTTCATGGTGAGGTAGATATTCCGATTCGGGTTGGCTCTCAAGTCTTTGATTCAACGTTCTATGTGATGGACATTCTCCCATCTTATTCCTGTTTGCTGGGTCGACCTTGGATTCACAAGGCTGGGGCTGTGACCTCCACTCTACACCAGAAGCTCAAATGCCCTGTCAGAGGGAAGATTGTTACTATGCAGGGGGAGGAAGAATACATGGTTAGTCATTTGAACTCGTTCCGGTATATAGAGATGGACGGGGAGTTTATTGAAACCCCCTTTCAACATTTTGAAGAGGTACCTCCTACATTGGCGTCAGCGGAAATAGTGATTGAAGAGGACTTTCCTTTGAAGATGGCTTCCTTGAAGGACGCCCGGGCTGTAATTGAGAAAGGTGAATGTGCTAACTGGGGCAGGCTCCCTGATTTTACTCCTAAGACTGACAAGTTTGGGCTGGGTTTTACTGCAGAGGCTCAGAGGGCTTTACGCAAAGCAAGGATCGGAAGACCTCCCGTGTTCATCACCAACCCGGGAGTGAATGCTATTGAAGGCGATGCGGAGGAATCAGAGTTTGATAGCTGGATCTACCCGACGACTGACGGTGGACTGAACAATTGGACCGCGAAAGATCACATACCTGTTACTTTTGTTACGCAATAATGAATTCCTTTGTTTTTAAATTTGTAATAAACAATAAATTGAAACTTTATGGCCCGGTGTCTTACCCGGGGCACCGTTGGCTTCATTTGTGAGGGCTTATTACTTGTCATTTCCATATATCATGAATAAAGACATTGGACGTTTTTCGCATTTCAAATCTTCTGCTCCCTTTCTTTCTTTCTTTTATATATTGCAAAACAGCTGTATTTACACACACTCACTCATACAGGTTTCAATCCACTCTGGATCTCACTGGTAACGACTCTGCTACTGCCAGTTATGACTTCGAAAATTCGATCAACTTAGCCGAAGACGAAGGTGAAGATGATTGCGAAGTGCCTGGTGAACTTGCAAGACTGCTACTCCAGGAAGAGAGGGCAATTCAGCCACATGAAGAGCCAGTGGAAACGGTAAATCTGGGTACTGAGACAGATAGAAAGGAAGTTAAGATTGGTGCCAATCTGGATCTTAGCGTAAAACAACGGCTGATTCAGATGTTGCATGATTATGTGGAGATCTTCGCCTGGTCTTACGAAGACATGCCTGGGTTGGATACCGACATTGTGGTCCATCACTTGCCTACCAAGGAAGACTGTCCTCCGGTTAAGCAAAAAGTCTGCCGTATGCGTCCAGAGATGTCCGAAAAGATCAAAGCTGAGGTTATGAAGCAATTTGATGCCGGGTTTCTAGCAGTGACTTCTTACCCTCAGTGGGTTACCAACGTGGTTCCGGTGCCGAAGAAAGATGGTAAGGTCAGAATGTGCGTCGATTACAGGGATCTGAACAGGGCCAGCCCCAAGGATGACTTCCCCCTACCTCACATTGACGTTCTGGTTGACAACACTGCTCAGCACAAGGTGTTCTCCTTCATGGACGGTTTTTCAGGTTATAATCAGATCAAAATGGCTCCTGAAGACATGGAAAAGACTACCTTTGTTACTCAGTGGGGCACCTTCTGTTACAAGGTCATGCCATTCGGGTTGAAAAATGCTGGGGCAACCTACCAACGTGCTATGGTCGCTTTATTTCATGACATGATCCATCATGAGATTGAAGTGTACGTCGATGATATGATTGCAAGGTCTCAAACTGAGGAGGAACACCTTAACCATCTACAGAAGTTGTTTGACCGTCTGAAGTTGTACAAGCTAAGATTGAATCCAAACAAGTGCACCTTTGGGGTAAGATCTGGAAAATTGCTAGGCTTTGTCGTGAGCGACAAAGGTATTCAAGTGGACCCTGCCAAGGTCAAAGCCATACAAGAGATGCCAGTTCCCAAGACAGAGAAAGAAGTCAGAGGCTTTCTAGGACGTCTAAATTACATTGCCCGATTCATCTCGCATCTAACTGCTACCTGTGAACCAATCTTCAAGCTGTTGAAGAAAGATCAGGTAGTATGTTGGAACGATGAATGTCAGGCCGCTTTTGACAGAATCAAAGAGTATCTCCAAGAACCACCCATTCTTATGCCACCGGTTGAAGGGAGACCTCTAATACTATACCTGACAGTACTTGACAGCTCAATGGGATGTGTGCTGGGGCAGCATGACGAGTCTGGCCGAAAAGAGCACGCCATTTATTACCTTAGCAAAAAGTTTACCGACTGTGAGACCCGATACTCACTGCTCGAGAAAACTTGCTGCGCTTTGGTATGGGCTGCTCGCTGGCTGAGACAGTATATGCTGACTCACACTACCTTGTTTATTTCAAAGATGGATCCAATAAAGTACATATTCGAAAAGCCTGCTCTGTCTGGAAGAATAGCAAGATGGCAGATGATCTTGACAGAATACGACATCCAGTACACGACTCAGAAAGCTATCAAGGGAAAGTGTATTGGCAGACCATTTGGCACACCAGGCAGTGGACGACTACCAGTCGATGAACTTTGAATTTCCTGACGAGAGCATCATGATAGTGACTGATTATGAAGTACCTGGACCGGATGAAGGACCTGAGGAAGGATCCCGATGGTCTATGCACTTTGACGGAGCCTCCAACGCTTTGGGTAACGGTATCAGCATTGTAATCATATCCCCTCAGGGCACTCATACTCCACTTACCGCCCGGCTATGTTTCAACTGCACCAACAACATGGCGGAGTATGAGGCATGCATCATGGGTCTTCAAGCTGCGATTGACTTAAGGATCAAGTTTCTGAGTGTCTTTGGAGATTCCGCTCTCGTGATCAATCAGATCAAAGGCGAGTGGGATACAAAACACCCAAATCTTATTCCTTATAAAGAATGTGTGTTGACATTGATCCCCCACTTCACAGAGATAACTGTTGAACACTTCCCAAGAGAGGAGAATCAGTTGGCGGATGCGTTAGCTACGATGTCTTCCATGTTCAAAGTCAAGTGGGACAATGAGGCTCCCCGGATCATTATCTGGAAACTGGACGAACCTGCATATTGTTGTGATCTTGAGGCTGAGGTGGTAACTGAAAAACCCCGGTATCATGAGGTGAAGAGGTATCTGGAAGCTCAAGAATACCCCGAAGGTGCGTCTGTCAACGACAAAAAGTTTCTGAGAAGGTTCGCAGCGAAGTTCTTCCTCATCAATGGCATTCTCTACAAGCGAAACCATGATTCAACCCTACTGTGTTGTGTGGATAGGTTTGAAGCAGAAAGAATCATGGCAGAACTGCATCAAAGGTACATTCGGAACACATTCCAGTGGACATACTATGGCAAAGAAAATCCTTCAGGCAGGATATTTCTGGTCCATAATGGAAGCTGACTGTTACCAACATTCTCGGACATGTCACAAGTGCCAGATATATGCTGATAAGGTGCATGTTCCTCCGGTCCCTCTGAACGTCTTGACTACACCCTGGCCTTTTGCAATGTGGTGCATTGATATGATCGGCGAGATTAAACCTACGGCATCCAACGGGCATCGCTTCATCCTGGTGGCGATCGATTACTTTACAAAGTGGGTTAAAGCAGCTTCCTACGCTACCGTAACCAAGAACGTCGTGGCACGGTTCATTCGGCATAACCTGGTCTGTCGATATGGTGTACCAGAGAGGATCATTACGGACAATGGCACCAATCTTAACAACAAGATGATCACTGAGCTCTGCGAGCAATTCAAGATACATCACCATAACTCTTCTCCTTACCGGCCGAAGATAAATGGGGCTGTAGAAGCAGCTAATAAGAATATTAAAAAGATCATGCAGAAAATGACAGTGACTTATAAAGATTGGCATGAGATGTTACCGTTTGCTCTTCATGGGTACCGTACCTCAGCACGGACGTCAACCGGGGCAACTCCCTTTTCCTTGGTCTATGGCATGGAGGCAGTCTTGCCGATTGAAGTCCAGATACCCTCCCTCCGGATAATGAAGGATGCAGATCTGAGCGAAGATGACTGGATCCATACTCGACTTGATCAACTAAACCTAATTGACGAAAAGAGACTCGCTGCTATTTGTCATGGTCAAACATATCAAAAATGGATGATCAGGGAATTTAACAAGAAAGTCAGACCACAAGAGTATCAAGTTGGGGACCTGGTAATTAAACGCATCATCCTTCCTCAAAGTGATCCCAGGGGAAAATGGACCCCTACGTACGAAGGGCCATTTGTGGTTAAACATGTGTTCTCAGGAGGAGCCATGATTCTAACCACCATGGATGGTGACGACCTTCCTCACCCCACCAATGCAGACATAGTAAAAAGATACTACGCATGATAAAAGACCCGCTAGGTTGACATACCTAGGCAAAACTTAGGGCTTCCCGGCGAACCAAAAGGGTTCGGGCAAAATGAGGGATGAAATAAAAAAAAAATCTGTACACCCGGCAAGTCGAAAACCTGAAAAGGCGGCTTGGGCAAAAATGGGTATCCCGGTGGACTGAAAACCCGAAAGGGCGGTCCAGGCAAAAGTTAGGGATTAAAGCGTAATACTATGTCTTATTGGATCACCTCGCATCCAGAATATGGTATCAACATCAGGTTCAGACGGCATCGATCAATCAGCTTCATCCTTAACTGAGCAGCCAAGTGATGAGACACTCGAAGATATAAAGGCGATAGCAGAGTTGGAACCCAGTGGGATTATTCCTTTCACATAGCTGTTTTGTTTTCTTTGTACAAAATTGTATAAACTCTGTTGTTCGGCGGCGTTCTCTTACTAGGACGTCAGCCTCTTGTACATAAACGCCTATTTACAGGCAAATTCAAAAAATCAATACAAATTCACTTTTCAGATCAATTGCCAATTGTTTTTCCTTTTCCGTTTTGTTTTGCGAAGAACGTCCAATGTTCAATTGTGATATATGCATTTGACACTAATTGCTAACTCATAAATATTTGCATGCAAAATAAAGGATTAATTATAGGTAACATAAGAAAAAGGGGCAATAATGAGTTGTCTAAGCAATCTAATTGCTCCGTCCACCAAGGTACCAAGGTAAGTTCGGCTGAAGAATGTAACCCAGATACCTTCATTCCCCAGTGAAGTCACCAAGATTCAACAATTTACTCCCCAAGCAGTTGGTCTCCCAATCAGCCCTACAAGGCACAGTATCTCCAGCAAGTCAGCAATACTCTCCCCAAGCAGAGTTAATATACTGTCAGCCATAAGGAAGTTGGATTATCCCCCGCAGATCTCAACATTCCCCGACAGAGTATACAAATGTTCCTAAACAAGCATCCCCGACAGCCTTAATATAAGATTGTTTCCCGGTGGTATATCGGACACCCAGTGAGCTACTTCCCCAGTACAGTCCAATCTGAAAAGTTTCCCCAGGAAAGTGGAATCCATATCCCCAGCAGGTCGTGAAGCGTATCCCCAGTAGATTCTGGAAGCTTATCCCCTGCAGAGCACGAACGCGTCTCCCGGACTTTTTATTCAAAGGTTATACTCCACCAGAGCTTATAACTGGGTTATCCTCAGCTAAAAACCACGGAAAGATCGTCCCCGGCGAAGTCTTCCTATCCCCAGCGGAGTTCATCAATTCCCTCAACAAAGCTTATCAATGGTATCCCCAACGGAGTTATCATCAGCACCTCAATAAAGTACCTCTCTTTCCCCAGAGTCTTTCCCCGCAGAGTAATATATTCGCCAAGTTTATCCCCCAACGGGGTCATTCTTGCAACCGTCATCCCCAGCGGAAACAGAGCTCTACTTTTCCACAGCAGCCCAGGATTTGACTTCCCGGCATTCGTCAAGGGTTTATTTCCCTAAGACAAAAAAATAATAATACATTCATGAACATCATATCTTCATACACTATAGCATGCACATACGCATCATGAACATACAATCTCATTACGCATGTCATGCATCATGACACTGCATACAACTAACATTTTGTCTTTTCAGGACAAAGGTCAGTACAAAGATGATTACTATCAACTGTCGTGATTCCAGATCCGATTCCTGTATCCATCCAGGGTGTATCTGTTGACAACTATTTCCGGACTCGATTCCTGTAACCAGCCAGGGTACGTCTGAAGAGTTTGAGGATCTAATTCCTGTATCCAGCCAGGGTGTATCTGTTAACGACTAATTCCGGACTCGATTCCTGTAACCAGCCAGGGTACGTCTGAAGAGTTTGAGGATCCGATTCCTGTATCCAGCCAGGGTGTATCTGTTGACAACTATTTCCGGACTCGATTCCTGTAACCAGCCAGGGTACGTCTGAAGAGTTTGAGGATCCGATTCCTGTATCCAGCCAGGGTGTATCTGTTGACGACTATTTCCGGACTCGATTCCTGTAACCAGCCAGGGTACGTCTGAAGAGTTTGAGGATCTGATTCCTGTATCCAGCCAGGGTGTATCTGTTGACGACTATTTCCGGACTCGATTCCTGTAACCAGCCAGGGTACGTCTGAAGAGTTTGAGGATCCGATTCCTGTATCCAGCCAGGGTGTATCTGTTGACGACTATTTCCGGACTCGATTCCTGTAACCAGCCAGGGTACGTCTGAAGAGTTTGAGGATCCGATTCCTGTATCCAGCCAGGGTGTATCTGTTGACGACTATTTTCGGACTCAATTCCTGTAACCAGCCAGGGTACGTCTGAAGAGTTTGAAGATCTGATTCCTGTATCTTGCCAGGGTGTATCTGTTGACGACTAATTCCGGACTCGATTCCTGTAACCATCCAGGGTACGTCTGAAGAGTTTGAGGATCCGATTCCTGTATCCAGCCAGGGTGTATCTGTTGACGACTATTTCCGGACTCGATTCCTGTAACCAGCCAGGGTACGTCTGAAGAGTTTGAGGATCCGATTCCTGTATCCAGCCAGGGTGTATCTGTTGACGACTATTTCCGGACTCGATTCCTGTAACCAGCCAGGGTACGTCTGAAGAGTTTGAAGATCTGATTCCTGTATCTTGCCAGGGTGTATCTGTTGATGACTAATTCCGGACTCGATTCCTATAACCATCCAGGGTACGTCTGAAGAGTTTGAGGATCCGATTCCTGTATCCAGCCAGGGTGTATCTGTTGACGACTATTTCCGGACTCGATTCCTGTAACCAGCCAGGGTACGTCTGAAGAGTTTGAGGATCCGATTCCTGTATCCAGCCAGGGTGTATCTGTTGACGACTATTTCCTGACTCGATTCCTGTAACCAGCCAGGGTACGTCTGAAGAGTTTGAAGATCTGATTCCTGTATCTTGCCAGGGTGTATCTGTTGACGACTAATTCCGGACTCGATTCCTGTAACCAGCCAGGGTACGTCTGAAGAGTTTGAGGATCTGATTCCTGTATCCAGCCAGGGTGTATCTGTTGACGACTATTTCTGGACTCGATTCCTGTAACCATCCAGGGTACGTCTGAAGAGTTTGAGGATCTGATTCCTGTATCCAGCCAGGGTGTATTTGTTAACGACTATTTCCGGACTCGATTCCTGTAACCAGCCAGGGTACGTCTGAAGAGTTTGAAGATCCGATTCCTGTATCTTGCCAGGGTGTATCTGTTGACGACTAATTCCGGACTCGATTCCTGTATCTAGCCAGGGCACATCTGTGAGTAACTGATTGTAGACTCGATTCCTGTATCCAGCCAGGGCACATCTACATAAAGAGTTTGAAGATCAACCCCTGTAACAGGCCAGGTAACTATTTTTCTTTCTCAAGTACGCAAGTTCTCGTTAAGGAATCTCTTACGCGATCGACAACCTCCCGATGGCATCTATAAGCCCATCTCTACATACCAACAGTCTCCAAATGGCATCTATAAGCCCATTCCCGACAAAATTCTGTTACATCTCCAGATGGCATCTATAAACCCATCCTCCTATCCATCAGTCTCCAAATGGCATCTGTAAGCCCATTCCCGCCATCACACCGCTGATATTCTACTATGTGAGTGCAAATTTCTGGGCACTCTAGTGTTCAATCATCTTCTACCCTCGGATTACGAAAGGCACGCCAGCCAATCTACATCCTCAGGTCTAAGAAGATTGAACAGGGGCAACTGTTTTACCCCAAAATTTGCCCTCCCATATTCTCCAAGATTTGGCAAGATCAAGCTTCAAAATCTCTCAAGGGTTGCACAGTCCTATTGCCTCCTAACACAGTCAAAATTAGGGTTTTGGTTCTTGCAAAGAAATTGAGGTTTCCAAGGGTCCAAACAAGTCCCATATGCCCATATACATTGTCAAGCATCCATATGTCAAGTTTCAAGACTCACAACATCAAATTGCACAGTCAAAAACCCTAATTGCCCCACAGTCAACTGCAGGGGCAAAATAGTCATTTGACAGTCAAAAGTCAAAAAATTTGGTCAATATCTCATTTTGAAGCAACAATCATCATTTGATCAATTCTTGATCATGATTTCTCAAAGCATGGCTCAAAAAGTCTCAAGATGCAAAAGTTTCTATTTTTGGACAGTTGAAAAAGTCAACTGCAAATTGACCAGGGCATAACTTCCTCATGGTTTATCAGAAAAATTCCATCCAATGCTCATTTTGAAGAGAATAACATTTCCTACAACTCATCTTCACACTCCAAGTCCAAGAAATGCTCTCACAAAAAGATATCAATTTCAACATTATAGGTCATTTTCAAAAGTCAACAAAAAGGCACTTTAAGTCAAAGACCATAACTTGATATTGGTAAATCAAAATGACATGGTACCAAAGGCATTGGTTAGAGGACTTCAAGACCTTTCCAAAATGTCCAAGAACATGTTCATAGCTTCAAAATTGAGCAAGATATGTATTGGAGAAGTTGGGAAATTTTTGGGAATTTTGAAAAGTCAACTTTGCCTAAAACACTTCAAAATTGCTAATGGGCCTCAAATTCTTCCTTGAATCATTACCCAAAGCCTATGCACGACCCATTGTGCTCAAAGGGATTTATTTTCTTATTTTTAATTAATTAATTGAATTTTTATTCTTATTAATTCATTTAATTAGATTTAATTATGAGAAAATATCAAACAATGCTTTTCAAATCTTTTTATGCAGCAAATACACTCATTATATGCTAAAGATTTCGTGCATCATCTAAGGGGACAAGATCATCCACATTTGGCAATATTTTCATGAAAAAAAGATTGGAAAATATATGATTGGCAATCAAAGATTCAAGTCATCAATTCATGGACATATGGGCTTGTTTTTGACCTAGAATGCTTCACATACATATGCACAAGGAAACCTAATTCAGATGGACACGAAAAAAGCTGCTAAAGCCATAGAACAAAGTTGCAATTTTTCATCAAAAACTTGGAAACTGATTTCGTATTTGCAGGATCATTCAAGGCCTAAAACCTATTCCAACACCTTGCTGACATTGCTAGGAAGCTATAGCAATCAAGAACAAGCTTCCACGTCCAAGGAAACAGTAGAACAGAATCGTGTTATTCACAAAAATTTCCATAATCGAATTCTGCATTCTATGCATCATTGTTATATTTTTATTGTTGATTTACACTAATAATGATCCTCTGAAGTGATTGGTACCGTTTAATTGGACTAACACTGCTTGTATCAAAATCCACCATTGATGAAACCTAGGGTTTCAGAAGCTTCAAAATAGGGCTTTTCACATATGGTAAAATTGGACCTCAAGACCAGTATGGTTGAACTCGTTGCAAGAAGCCTGATTCAATGAAACCCTCGCGCTCAATTTATTTAACCTGTGGGCGTATTCGCTATTATTCACTGTTTCAGTTTGTGGGGGTTTAAAACCCCCGCTACTTGTTTTATGTTTTTGTAGATAAGCGAAGAAGAAGGCTAGTGTGTCATCACATGGTTGGAGCATTCAAAAATCTGGCGCGTTTTCTTGTTTTATATCATTAACTTTTGTTTTTTATTATAATATTTGTGTTCCATTACATATACAAACGCGCACAATAGCTCAACTGGCAAGGGACACGCTTGGTAAGCATTGGGACCTGGGTTCGATTCCCAGGTCCCCCACATATTGCATAATTTTTGTTTCAATGTATTCCAATGCAGCAATGACTCAACGTCCCACCATACGTCCTAGCGCGTTGGCTTGCCAGATGGCCATGATGATCAATCCAAGGGCCACTGAATGAATTCCAGAGTGCACCCTAGTCAACCAACGTACACGCAAGCGTGGAAAGTCAAACGAGTTGTTGTTCTAATGGGCCAAAATTACTTCAAAAAACCTCCCCTTGGGCCTGATACCCCCCTGGTTTGCATTTTTTTTCAATTATATTTATAATTCTTTTTGATTGTTTTTAATTGTTTTCATTAATTCATCATAAAATTAATTTTCATGATAAAAAAATCAGAAACTAAAAAATGTTTTTTTAATTAATTATTAATTCACCATTAAAACATTTTTTGTAAATAAAGGTTAAGTAATTAATTTAGTTAAATTAGGTTTCAATTTTAACACTTTTTCTTAATAAATAAAAATATGTAGAAATTAGGTTTTTTTGACATTTTCATCTTTTTCTTAATTAAATCGTTTTTCTCATTATTTATTATTACTGTTAATTACTATTTATTTTTATAAATAAACATGTACATTGATTAACTAGTAAATTAGGTTAAACCTTAATTTTTTTTTTAATAATTAAAATAGACTTAGAATTAGGGTTTCCTTTTAATTTTAATTTTATTTATTTCATAAATACCAAAAACATAAAAAAAATACTTTCTTTTCTTTAATTAAATAATAATTGGACTTTAATTTAATTTAATTTCTCAAAAGGGTCAAAACCCTCGGACGTCCTAATTTTAATTTCTTTTCGCGCATTATTTTCTTTCCGAATATTATGTAACTACTTTCTGGATGTAATAGTAATTAGGTCTTTTTACTTTCCGCATTTTTTATCAAACGGGTCTTTGTATTTTGGCGATGTATAGACCCGCGCCTTGTAATAGCGTAGTTTTATATTTCCGTCTTTTACTTTCCGCACTCTTGAATTCTAAATTGCATGAAAGAATGTATGGCTAATTAAAAACAAGCGTAGCTCACAATGCCATGATCAAAGATAAAATATAACATGAAAACAACACACAAATACACACACCACTTCTAGGGTACGCCTCACCTGTTGCCTTACCTTCGAAACGTGGTCGTCGAGTATAGGACGTTTTAGTAAGTCCTTATGTCCATGATCCAGTTGCCTCGAAACGGTTGCCTCGGATTTAAAAAAGGATCAAGGGCATAAGGGTAGCTTCTAAGGTGTCATACTGTTTCTCGGTGACCACACTGTCCCTACAAACGAATTGACCCGAATACTTCCAACGGTGGTGCTACCTACCTCTCAATGGTGGAATGGCACTACCTTAAGGACATTTACACAGCTTAATTCCTTAGGGTAGGTAGATGACTCATAGATACTTGCTCTCAAAAACAAATCAAAATATTTTCACACCGACACTTTAAAAAAAAAAGCTTTCAAAACAATTTTTTCAAACACTCTTGAGGACTGATACAAGAGTTATTCTGAAATCTTTAAACGAAACTTTTTCAAAAACCCACTCACAATTGAAAAGCAAACATTTTGAAAACATAAGAGCAGGTATCTAAGAGCCCATGGATAACGATGGATAGAAAGGGTGCTAACACCTTCCCTTTCTATAAATCTACCTCCCGAACCGAGAAACTATCTCATAAGGAATTTTGTTGTGCTTTTGTCCTGTCCATGTTGGAGAAAATAAAAGACGGTGGCGACTCTTGCTTCCACGATATTTCGCGAACCAGCGTTAAACAATCAGTTCTAAATCCACCGATCACAGTGGGATTTGTCCACAAACTTGTGCCTCAAAGATATGGCATGTACTTCAAAGATTCAGAATTTGACATAAAGCCTCACTTTTCCAAAATGGCAAAATTGCGTTTTCTACTTAAGGATTGATTTTGTGTGTATTGTCCAAATGAACAAAATAACACTCTAACACAAAGGATATGCATTTAATTATTGAGTGTGAAGAGGATTAGAGGCCTGTAAACTAGCCTAAACAATGCTGAGTTGAAAATGCCAAGGTTATGAACATGTATTTGGCTATGAACAAAGTGACTTTTGCCCATCTTTGCAAATTCGATTCTCCTTAACCACAAGGGTGTTTGAGAAGTTATTGGACAATTTGGAAATCTTGGAATGTGTACTACAATCCATCTTTGTAATGCAAATTGAAATTCCAAGTGGAATCATGTGAAAAGTGGCCATGAAGTTGGTCAAAAATCCTGCCTAGAATAGGTCAAAATTTTTCTAAGCTAAGAATGTTTTGCACCCTTGTTCCAAAAATCATAACTTGAGATACAAGCTTTTTTTGAGGAAACTTTGTGAATCAAAGTTGTAGATTTTGCAATGGACTACAACTTTCATGTTTTGAGTTTTGCTTGAATCCAATTGTATCTTGATGAAAAAATGGGACAAAGTTAGGAAAAAATAAGGAAGTTTCATAACTTAGAAAAATTCTAAGTTATGAAATTTTCTCATTCTAAACCCTAATTTGCAATTTTGGGTTTCTTGATGAACAAGTTTCATAATTTGACATGTCTTGATGAAAAATGAATCTTGGCACTTGATTTTGACCAAAAAGTCAAAGTTTGACTTTTCAGTATACAGTCAAATTTTGTTCAGTTGACTGGAAAATTCATCTGTCAATCTTGTGCATTTGGGATCTTTTGAACTTGTTGAATGGATCAAGACAATGCCATTGAGTCCTTGAGTCCATATATGATCTTGGTTTGCCAATAGTTAGGTCAAACAGTCAAAAATTGCCTTTGTGCAATCAAAACCCTAAAAATGACCATTTTGCCCTTTTGGTGATCTGACCAAATTTCTTGTGGAATTGTGATCCAAACTTGACCAAATGGTTCATATGAGTTCATTATGTTGATGTGGGTCAAAAATCATGAGTTTTGACTATCAATTGGCCACAGTTGACTTTTCTCCCAATACAGCTGATTTTTAGGTCAACTGTCCAATTGACTGGCAAAGATTGGAATCAAGACTTGAAACTTGGTATGGATAGACTTGTGAGTCCAACATGAAGCATGAAAGTCACTTTGGGCATTTTAGGTCAAAACATCCTTGTGCAAACTCAAACCCTAATTTGGGTCAACAGTGCAAGGAGGAGTCTTGAGCAGAGCAAACCCTAATTTAATCTTGAGCTCTAAGGGTCTTGTGGTGAGAAAATAATGATGAAATGAGAGGGCAAATTTTGGGGTACAACAGTTGCCCCTGTTCAATCTTCTTGAACCTGAAGAGTTAGATTGGCAAGTTTTCCTTTCGCGTCTCGAAGGTAAAAGGAGATTGGACACTAGAGTGCCCTTAAATTTGCACTCGTCCAAACAATGGTTGCAGGAATGGGCTTAAAGATGCCATTTAGAGATGGGCTTAAAGATTCCATCTGGAGGGGAGACAGAATCTTGTCGGGGATGGGCTTAAAGATGCCATCTGGAATATTTGTTGAATTGCAATGTGATTGGTCAGAAGAATAAGGATCAAAATGGTATCCGTGTCTGGAATGCATTTGAGCTGTATCTGGAGACTGAGTTTGTATGAGCAACAGAATGGCCTCCGTATCTGGGGCGTATCTGAGCTATAACTGTTTTTGAATATGGAATGAATATCAGAATGACTGCCGTGTCTGGAGTGTATCTGTATTGTATCTGGGTAACAGAGAAATATCTGTATGGATCAACTACGTGCTAGGACAAATTCTGAATGAGTGACAGAATGGCAACCGTGTTTGGAGCGTATCTGGACTGTATCTGAAGTTGAGATTTGTATGAGTAGCAGAATGACTTCCGTGTCTATAGTGTATCTGAAACTGTAACTGGGATTGAGATCCATATGAGTAACAGAATGACTTCCGTGTCTGAAGTGTATCTGAAACTGTAACTGGGATCTAAATAAATGACAGAATGACTTCCGTGGCGAACACATTGGGGAGAATCAGACTGCTGTTGTAAAGGTCAGAATGGTATCCATGCTTGGAATGCATTGAACCTTGAGGTGGATAAGCGAATCTGAATGAGAGATAGAAAGGCTGCCGTGTCTGGAGCGTATCTAGTCTGTATCTGATCGATGTAGTCTAAATAAGTAGTAGAATGACCGCCGTGTCTGGGGTGTATTTGTATTGTATCTGACTTGAAATTCTGAATGAGTAATAGAATGACCACCTTGTCTGGGGTGTATCCATATTGTATCTGAATAGTTGTTAATGATAGCCTTTTAATCTTATCCTGAAAAGGATGAAATGTTAGCTAAAACACAAAGTTATGTTGCATGAAATGTATGATGCAATATGTGTTATATCAATGTTTATGATATGAATGTAATGAATGCACATGTAAGCTGATGAGCTGTCTTGTGGAGGATAGATGAATCCTGGATTGCCGGAGATAATAGAATCTTGACTGTTGCCGGGGAAAGTGAATCATTGGCTGCTGCAGGGGAATGCAGGAATCTCTGATTGCTGAAGCTGAGCCATCCTTGTTGACTGTTGACTGCTCGGGGAACAAGATCTTCATTTGTTGAGGGATCTTAGGACCACTGTTGGGGATTGGAATTCCTTGGTGACTGGTAGGGCAATAGAATTCTGATGATCTCTACTGGGGAATCCAGAACCTGGCAGACTTAGGCTGGAGAAGCAAGACTGAGAATTTTCAGTCTGGCGGGAAGCATCTCTGTGGGGATAAAGTTCACTAGTCTAGTTCTGCTGGGGATTGAAAGTTGGACTTCAACTGGGGATAGTGTTTTCAGATTTCAAGGCTCCACTGGGGATTCTGAAATTTAACTCCGAGGGGAATTGAGTTCTAGAAGGCTCTCTGGCTGGGGAAATCAGTTTTGAGAAAGCTTTTTCTGCTGAGGATCCCGAAGTTTAACTCCGTTTGGGGAATTGAGTTCTGGATTTTGACCTTGTCGAGGAATTGGAGTTTAAATCTACGGGGAATTTCTTCTGAAAGGGCATCAAGATATCTATCTGTACCCTCAACCTGTCAGCAATCATCTTTCTTGATTTGTAAGGAAAATGATTATGTTCAAATGCATATGCCTATTTAACAAAACATTGGACGTTTCTCAAATAAAACATAAGTGCAAAAGAGAAAAAGGAAGACAAAGCAAATTTCTGTATTTGGAAAAGTATTTGTATTAACTTTTTATGAGTATCTTTGTACAAATGAGACAGGCATCCTAGTAAGAGGATGTTGTCGTAAAGAATTGAAAATTTTATACAAAAGAAAGATGGCTATGTGCAACAATTCTATGGGATCCCATTCTGTTATAGCCTTCATAACTCTGAATATCTTGTCCATTCAAATGCTTTGTTCGCTGATGACTGGATTGATCAGAAGCTTGGAGCTGGTTGATGAAGAGATTGTCCTTAAAGTGATCCGACGAGACATAGTCATACGCTTTAATTCCCTAATTTTTGCCTGGACCGCCCTTTCGGGTTTTCAATCCACCGGGAAACCCCTTTTTGCCCAAGCCGCCCTTTCGGGTTTTCGACTTGCCGGGTGTACAGATTTTTTGTTTTTATCCCTAATTTTTGCCTGAACCGCCCTTTCGGGTTTTCGGTTCACCGGGATGCCCATTTTTGCCCAAGCCGCCCTTTCGGGTTTTCGACTTGTCGGGTTATTTTATGTGTAGTATCTTTTGACTATGTCTGCGTTCGTAGGATGCGGCAAGTCATCACCGTCCATGGTGGTCAGAATCGTTGCACCACCAGAAAATATGCTCTTGATCACAAATGGTCCTTCGTAAGTAGGAGTCCATTTTCCCCTGGGATCACTTTGCGGCAAGATAATCCGCTTGATTACGAGATCTCCGACTTGATATACTTGACGTCTGACTTTCTTGTTGAAAGCCTTGATCATCCGTTTTTGATACGTTTGACCATGGCAAACAACAGCGAGTCGCTTCTCGTCGATCAAATTGAGTTGATCAAGTCGGGTCTGAATCCAATCATCTTCATTCAAACCAGCGTCCTTCATGATCCTTAAAGAAGGAATCTGAACTTCCAGGGGTAGGACCGCTTCCATGCCATATACTAAATAAAATGGGGTTGCCCCTGTTGAAGTTCGTGCCGTGGTACGGTATCCATGCAGAGCAAACGGTAACATCTCATGCCAGTCCTTGTAGGTGACTGTCATTTTCTGAATGATCTTCTTAATGTTTTTGTTCGCAGCTTCAACAGCACCGTTCATCTTCGGCCGATATGGAGATGAATTGTGATGATAAATCTTGAACTGTTTGCATAGAGTAGTGATCATAGTATTATTCAGATTTGTACCGTTGTCTGTGATGATCCTGTCGGGGACACCATACCGGCATATGAGGTTTTGCTTGATGAAGCGGGCAACCATATTTTTTGTAACAGAGGCGAAGGAAGCTGCTTCGACCCATTTGGTAAAATAGTCGATGGCGACCAGGATGAAGCGATGTCCATTGGATGCCGTGGGCTTGATCTCTCCAATCATATCAATTCCCCACATTGCAAATGGCCAAGGAGCCGTCAGAACGTTGAGAGGAACAGGAGGAATATGAATCTTGTCAGCGTAGACCTGACATTTGTGGCAAGTACGAGAATGTTGATGGCAATCTGCTTCCATGGTAGACCAGTAATAGCCTGCCCTTAGTATCTGCTTAACCATCGTATGCCCGCTCAAGTGGGTGCCAAATGTACCGCTGTGTATCTCGGTCATGATTAACTCTGCTTCAGCTTTGTCTACACATTGGAGTAAAACACAATCATGGCTGCGTTTATAGAGGATGCCGTTGCTCAGGAAGAACTTGGCAGCAAATTTCCTTAGGAACTTCTTGTCATTTACGGAAGCTCCTTTGGGATATTCTCTAGTCTGGAGATACCTTTTGATTTCGTGAAACCAAGGTTGTTCCACTACTTCTTCGGTATTAATCTCATGACAATGCGCAGGTTCATCCATTCGCTCGATGGTGATCTGGGGAGCCTCGTTATCCCAGTTGAGTTTAAACATGGAGGACATTGTTGCCAGAGCATCTACAAGCTGATTCTCTTCTCGCGGGAAATGCTCGAAGGTGATTTGCTTGAAATGAGGCAATAATGTCAGGACATGTTCTTTGTATGGGATAAGATTAGGATGTTTGGTATCCCACTCTCCTTTGATTTGACTGATAACCAAAGTCGAGTCCTCAAATACGATCAAAGATTTGATCCCCAGGTCAATAGCAGCCTTGAGACCAAAAATGCAAGCTTCATATTCAGCCATGTTGTTGGTGCAGCTGAAGCAGAGTCAGGCCGTGAAAGGCGTGTGACAACCTTCCGGGGAAATGAGTACCGCACCGATACCGTTTCCAAGTGCATTTGAAGCACCATCAAAGTACAGGGTCCATCGGGATCCATTTTCAGGTCCTTCATACGGTCCGTTACCTTTAATGTTGTCCAAATTCATGATGTCCTCGTCCGGGAAGTCGAATCTCATGGACTGATAATCTTCGATAGCTTTATGAGCTAGATGGTCAGCTAGTACACTCCCCTTTATATCTTTTTGGGTAGTGTACTGGATGTCATACTCAGTTAGGATCATTTTCCATCTAGTTATTCTTCCAGATAAAGCTGGCTTCTCGAAGATATACTTGATAGGATCCATTTTGGAAATCAACAAAGTGGTATGAGTCAGCATATACTGCCTTAGTCGGCGAGCAGCCCATACCAAAGCGCAACAAGTTTTCTCGAGCAGTGAGTAGCGAGTCTCACAGTCGGTAAACTTTTTACTAAGGTAATAAATAGCATGCTCTTTTCGACCAGACTCGTCATGCTGGCCTAAAACACACCCCATTGAGTTATCCAAGACGGTCAAATACATGATCAATGGTCTTCCTTCGACGGGTGGCATCAGAATCGGAGGTTCTAGCAAATACTCCTTGATCTTATAAAAAGCAGCTTGGCAATCGTTGTTCCATTCGACTACCTGATCTTTCTTTAATAATTTGAAAATCGGCTCACAGGTAGACGTCAGATGAGAGATGAATCTGGCAATATAGTTCAAGCGCCCCAAGAACCCTCTAACCTCCTTTTCAGAATGGGGAGCAGGCATTTCTTGTATCGCTTTCACTTTTGCTGGATCGACCTCAATGCCCTTGTTGCTGACAATAAATCCTAGAAGTTTACCAGACCTAACTCCAAAAGTACACTTACTTGGATTCAGCCTAAGTTTGTACTCTTTCAACCTGGCAAACAGCTTTTGCAGATGTTCAAGGTGTTCCTCCTCTGTTTGTGATCGAGCTATCATATCGTCTATGTAAACTTTGATCTCATGATGTATCATATCATGAAACAAAGCTACCATGGCGCGTTGATAAGTTGCCCCTGCGTTCTTCAGTCCGAACGGCATCACCTTGTAGCAGAAGATACCCTATTGTGTAACAAAAGTTGTTTTCTCCATGTCCTCGGGGGCCATTTTGATCTGGTTGTAGCCCGAGAATCCATCCATGAAGGAAAACACTTTGTGCTGAGCTGTGTTATCAATCAAAATGTCGATGTGCGGTAGCGGAAAATCATCTTTAGAACTAGCCCTATTCAAATCCCGGTAGTCCACACACATTCTGACCTTGCCGTCTTTTTTAGGAACTGGCACGATGTTAGCAACCCATTGTGGATAGGATGTAACAGCCAGAAAGCCAGCGTTGAATTGCTTCATTACTTCTGCTTTAATCTTCTCAGACATGTCGGGCCTCATTCGGCGGACTTTTTGCTTGATCGGTGGACAATCCTCTCTTGTAGGGAGACGGTGAACCACGATATCCGTGTCTAACCCTGGCATGTCTTCATAAGACCAGGCGAAGATTTCAACGTATTCATTCAACAGTTTTACCAAACGCTCCTTGACACTTGGTTCCATATTGGCACCCACTTGTACTTCCTTCCGTCTTCCTCTATTCCTAAGTTGACAGTTTCCAACAACTCTTCGTGAGGCAAGATGGCCCTCTCTTCTTGTTGTAGAAGTCTGGCTAGCTCTCCTGGTACTTCACAATCTTCGTCATCTTCATACTCAGCCTGATTGACCAAGTCTTTAGAGTTACTGAAGGACATAGCAGAATAGTCACCCATAGAATCCAGAGTGGATGGGTACCTGCATTTGTGAGTGTGGGTGTGTGTAAGGGATAGCCATCCTTAAACAAACAAAAATGCAAAAGGAAAGAAAATGAACACAACAGTTTATCAATGAAAAACGTCCAATGAATCATTAAACATGGCATATGGATATGAAGAGAATCAAAACCCTTACAAATGGACCTACATACCCCGGGAAAGGCATGAGGCGAAAAAGTAGTGTGCAGATTGTTTAAAAGTAATTATTACAGACCAACAGGAAATGTTCGAAAGATAAGTTACTAATTAATGAAAGTAATGGGGATGCATTCTTTCGCCTCCCAGTTGTGTAGTCCCCCTTCGCTGGTTGGGAAGATCCAGTCTTCAATGTTACCCTCTTCTTCTTCGTCTTCCAAAGCATGGATTCCATGAGGAGAAATCTTGATGGGTGTTCTTTCAATTTTTGAGCGACGCATAGCTTTTTGCCCCGCAGCGGTGAATCCCAACCCAAACTTGTCTGTCTTGTGGGGAAAGTCAGGCAACTGACCCCATGTTGAGCTCTTTCCCTCCTTCATTGCAGCCTTTGCGTCTTTCAGAGATGCCATCCTGGCCACCTGCTTGGGTTCCTCAGCTACTGCCTTTGCTACAGCAACCTCGGGAGCAATTTCCTCGAAGTGTTGGAATGGTGTCTCAATGAACTCGCCCTCTACTTCCACATACCGAAAGGAGTTCAGGTGACTGGTCATATATTCCTCTTCACCGTGTACAGTTATAATCTTTCCTTTGACAGGGTATTTCAGCATCTGATGTAGGGAGGAAGTGACTGCCCTAGCATTATGTATCCATGGTCTCCCTAGCAAGCAAGAGTACGACGGACGAATGTCCATCACATAGAAAGTTGAGTGGAATACTTCAGTTCCTACCTTGACAGGGATGTCGACCTCCCCATGCACCATTCTTTTAGACCCGTTAAAGGCCCTGACAATGATATTACTTGGTTTCAGCTCCAAGCCTTCACGATCCAATCGATCGAGAGCCTTTTTAGGCAGCACATTTAAAGAAGAACCAGTGTTGACCAAAACGTGGGCAAGAGTAGTTCCTCGACATTCAACTAACACATGCAATGCGTCATTGTGCTTTCTTCCTTTCGGAGTCAGGTCAACATTAGAGAAACCCAGACCGTTGTCTGCGGTCAGGCTGGCTACACAATCCTGGAATTGATCGGCTGAGGTTTCCTGGGGAACATGGGCTGTCTTCAGAAACCTTATCAATGCTTTGGCATGAGCCTCAGAATAAAGCAGTAATGCTAACATGGATATCTTCGAGGGGGTTTGCCCCAGTTGCTCCACCACGTCATAATCACTCTTCTTAATTATTTTCAGAATCTCCTCCATTTCTTTCTTAGAGGTTTCGGGGATAACCAATGGCTGAGCCCTCGTCCTGACGAGCTCATCTTGGATCCCTTTCCCCTTATCAGCAGAAGTAGGAGGGACAACCACAGGAGTAACAACTTCTTCAACCAGCGGAGTTCTTGCAGAAAGTTTTATCGGTGCAGGAGTAACTTTGGCAGCAGCTGAGGGTCCAAAGATTGCCTTTGGAGGGGCAATCTCTGGAGAAAATATTCTCCCACTTCGGGTAATCTTGCTCGTACCGACAATGTTTCCAATGTCAGCATCTTCTTCGTCAGAGCTTTCTTCAGTTATCTCAACTTGTTTAACACCATGGTAGTAGATTTCTCCACCATAATTCCATGGTATTGATTTGTCAGAAATGTAGGGGACAGGCCCAGGCATGGTTATTTTCAGAGGAACAAACTTCATAGAGGATGTAATCTTAACAGGCTTTTTAGGGACCTTGGAAAGATTGGTGGAAATGGTGATTATTGAAACATCTTTGATAGGGGTTGGAGTAGCAGGAATCTTTTTGAAAAGAATTTGTTGGCTGTCCATTAGACCTTGGATGCCTATCTTCAGCAATGGACAGTCGATTGGTAAGGAGGAACAACAGTAGCAGTCTTCTTTACATCCTGGGAAAATCCTAGCCTTCAACAGATATAACTTTATTGTCAATAGTGGGGTTACCAGATCATCAACAGCAGAAACATACAGATCTTCTTCAACAGCATGAACATGATGGCCATGCTTTGGCATCGGAGCGAATATTACATTCGGCTTCTCCGGAGCATCAAACTCGACCTCTTTTGCATCTATCAAGTCTTGAATTTTATTCTTTAGTGCCCAACAACTGTTGGTGTCATGTCCGGCGCTGTCAGAATGATAGGCACATTTAGCATTCGGGTTGTAAGCTGGAGAGGTTGTATTCACATTTTTCGGTGCCTCTTTGATATTGGTGAGATTTAGCTTCAACAAATGGGGAAGAACCTGTGCGGGCGTCATGTTGATGCGGGTGAACTTCCGTTGTGGTCGTTCTCCCCATTGCTGTTTTGGTCTGGATTGATTGTTACGAGGCTGATCATTTGATGAATTTTGAATCATCACGACCCCTACAGTCGGCCGACGCTCAGTTCTTCCTGACCCCTTCTGAGAGTACACAACAGCTGCCTCCTTCTTGGTTGGAAATGACTTTTAACAGTTGTAGATGCAGAGGCATCCCTTTGAATCTTCCCATTCTTAATACCAGCTTCCACCCATTCGCCAGTCAGAATCAATTTAGTAAACCCTGTGGAAGAGCTCCCGATCAAATGGTTGAAGAACGGGCCAGATAGGGTCCCCAAGAACATATCAACTAGTTCCCTATCAGAAAGAGGTGGCTGCACTCTTCCGGCCAAGTCGCACCATTTCTGGGTGTATTCTTTGAATCCCTCATTTGAGGCCATTCCCTTACTTTGTAGCTGAGTACGGGTTGGCGCCAAGTCAGCGTTATATTGATACTGGCGATAAAAGGCAGCTGCCAAGTCTTCCCAGTTAGGCACTTCTGTCCTCTCAAGCTGGTAAAACCAGTCTAGTTGTGTACCGGATAAGCTATCCTGAAAGAAGTGTACCCAAAGATTTATGTCGGATGTATGAGGTTGAATTCTTCTGACATATGACCTCAAGTGCATCTTCGGGCAAGATAGCCCATCATATTTTGCAAAAACTGGCACTTTAAACTTTGGAGGGATCACAATCCCAGCAATCAATCCCAATTCTTAAAAATCTAACCCAGGAATCCTTTGCAACTCCATAGCCGCCAGTCTATCCTCCAGGTTTTTGTATTTGTCGTCCGTTGGCGGGTATTGTTGCTCTGAGTAGTCTTCATCTTCCTCAACCTCTTCCTCTTCAACTTCGGACTCAGAAGGCAGTGCAACTCCTTTTCCCTTACTGGTTTCCTCCTCAGACGCGGAAGGAAATTCAAGAACTCTTCTAGCTTCATTCTCAAACCTTCTTCCCAGTGTAGCTACCCCAACTCTTTTCTTCTTCTTTTTCACTTTTTCTTGCTCTTTGTTCCCAAGCAGTGTTTTTAGATCCTCCTGACCCTTTGCCAAGGTCATTAGGAGTTGTTGAAACTGTGAGTTTTGTGACTGCAGATCTTTGACCGTCTGTTCGAGATCCATCTTACTGAAATAAACAACAGAGAGATAAGGAAACCGGGTGTGAAGACCTGTTGATGCACATGATGAATGATATGTTTATTCATGCAATGCATTCAAGGATTTAGAAATTCAAAATTGTTGCAAACAAAAAGAACACACGTCATATTAATAAGAAGAAATTTTGTCAGTACATAAATGCCCCATGGGCCAAATATTACAAAAACTTCTCAAGGTAAAAAGACGTTGCGCATCCTCTTTGGTGAAGGGAATGTGAAACAGTGGTGAAGGGGGTCAAAGAATTGGAACAACACTTTCACCATATCCTCTTCAATGTTGGTGTTGACTAGGATGAGCAGTCTACCATGTCTTTCACTGAAGAGAGAGCTTTCTGGAATTCTGGATGTAAGCTCCTTGAGTTGAGGAGGGATTCTCACAAGGTTGACTTGGATAGTTTTCCTACGAAGAATTTCCATGACCTACAAAACAAGAACAAAGATGAAGATCCAAACCCTTGAAATGGTTAGTGGATGCATATGATGCTTTATGATGTTCATGATGTATGCACAAACATATGTACAAGCAAGTCACACAAAACCCTAGTTTCAGGCTTGCATGAGGTTTCATAGGTAAGTACCCTATTGAGTGAAGTTGGCTTAAAAACCTGTCCTATAAACAGTAACCGGGTTCTAAGGAGCTCAATATCATTGGATTGTTTTCCATGTTCATTGTTTTGGTTTAGCCACTTAACTAGCGACCAAAATATTCCAAGAAAACAACCCTCAATGAGTGTAGTATCAAGTATCTACCAACTTCGGACTGCACCAAAGCCGGTCATCTCACTACCCCTAATAAAAGGCCAAGATGGTCAAGTAAGGTTCTAGGTCATTAGTGCTTAGTGACATCACTCAGCGGCCCCGTACTCTCCTTGATTGAACTCAAGGGTTACCGATACTCACAAATATGTCGCACTAATATAGCTATTGCTTCAACCGTGTCGGTATACCCCGCACAGTTTCCACAATGTATTGCTATCTATGAATGTTTCCCCAAATCCGGGTGTAGGATTTCAAGCCCAAACAAAAGAACCAAAATATAAAGCAATCAAAGCAAACAATTAGTCATGCAAGAGGGTGATCTAAGCCCTAAGGTTACTCCACTTTTAAGATAATCCCCAGCAGAGTCGCCAGTTCTGTGATACGGTGGGAGAACTGATTTGAGGTTTTACGTTTGTATTCGCAAATGTTTCGGTTTAGCAAGAGTCGCCACCGACTTTTTATTTTATCCTAAGGAAAGGTCAAAAAGCACAGCAAAAACCTTTGAGATGTTTTCTTGGGTTCGGGGAGTACATTATAGAAAGGGAAGGTATTAGCACCCTTTCTATCCATGGTTATCCATGGGCTCTTAGTTACTTGCTTAGATCACTTGCCTTGCATTTTCAATTGTTTGAAATGGTGCTTTGTGTGTGTTTTGAAAGATATTTTTAAAAAGAGGCCATGGTTGTGGCAACCTTTGTAATGATCCATGTTTGAATGTATACAAAGGTGTATTTGTCTTTTGAAAAGTTTTCAATGTTTTGAAAGTTTGTTTTGAAATTGTGTTGTGAAGTGTATTTTGAAAGTAGGCAAGGTTTTGTTTTACAAGTTTGATCAAGTAACTAAGAGTTGTCTACCCCTATATTTACTCAAAGATTCTTTCTATGTTTTAACCCTTTTAACATTATTGTTCCACCATTGTATTTGGTGGACAATCTTGTGTTAGGATGTTAACGGGACAGGTGCGGGTCATCGTTTAGACCATGAATGCAATGGTGCCAAGTGTCTTTGGCAACTTTTCCTTTAAGGGACTTGATCATTTTAGGCAACTTGAGAAGGCGTCATCGAGGGACTATGATCATTAGATTTGTTTTTGTTTGGCCAAAGACACTCAACATGCAAGCATGGCCCATTTTTAAAGGCAACAAGTGGAGTAACCCTAAGGGTGTAAGTGTGCATTATGTTGTCCATTTTCATGCATTTTGTCTTTGAATTAGGTTAAACTATTTGTTATTTGATTTTTGCATACAAACCCTAGGTCTTATCATGGCATAATTAGAAAGCTTTTAAATGCGGAATTTTAAAGTCCTAAATTATTACAACATAATTATGGGGATGGGGGTACAAATGTTTGAATGGGGGATATTTAGCAAGAAATTTAAATCTAAACTATTACATCCATATTGAATAGACAAATAATAAATTGTACAATATTTAAACAAATATAAATGCAAAATGTATTATGCACAAAAAAATGAGATTTTTTATGTATGTAAAAGTTTTTATGTTTGAAATATAAACAAAATAGAAAAAGATCAATTTGGAGTATTTTTGTGTTTTTAGGGTAAAACCCTAATTTTTAATAAATAGTAATTATTTACTAATTATATACAATATTTATGTATTTTATTTATACAAAAAATAAATAAAAGAGAAGTATATTGTAAAAAAGTATTTTTTTTGATGTCAAATATTAATAAAAATAAAAATGTATTATTTTCATATTTTTGTCCTAAATATTTAATAAAATATGTATAAGTATTTATATTATTTATTAAATATACTAAATATATACAAATGAAATATTAATTATTTACAAAAAAAGTATATTTTTAGAAAATGTTTCCAAAATGTAAATAAAAAATAATAACTGAAAAAATATATTTTTTGTATAATTTTCTAGGGTTTTGAATAAAAGTATATATATATTTATTTACATGTATAAGCTAAATAAAACAAATAAATGTCAAATAAATGCAAAAATGGGTGAAAAAATATTTTTAATATTTTTTATATTTGAACAAAAAATAATAAGTCAGAAGAAAAAATAAAAAGTCAAAAATAAATAAAATATCACACAATGGGCCAGGGGGGTGTAAATGGAAAACAAGGGTGCAAACAGTAAGCTGACTCAGGCCCAGCCCAAGTCAGCTTTGTCTTCAACCTTCAGCAACATTCAAACAGAAAAACGCGCGTTTCCTTCTCCATCTGCTATCTCTTGATTCTTTGACTTTTAACAAAAACTTACAACATCAATAATGTAGAGCATCAAGTCACGATTTCAAACATATAAAAAAGTTGTTCTAACTCTCAGAAACGAGGGAGAATTTCTCCATCCCCAATTTTTGACCTAAGTTTTCTTCCATGTTCAGGTCCAAAATTCTCATAGCACACACAATATAAATGAAAAGTAACTACATGGATGGCTTCAGGGCTATGAGTAGGACATGCTTTCTTCACAAACTTAAGCCTAACTATGCCTGGATAGAGAGATAGAAGTTCATATTTTTTACCTGTTCAGCTTGAGTCGTGTACATCAATGGAGGTGTCTTCAATGGAGTTTGAACTTTGGTACAGCTTGCCTGAAGTCCAAGGATGCTTCCCCTATGCTTATCTTGCTTTGAATCTCTCTGAATCAAGCTATGGAAGTCAACCTGCAAAACTGAAAAGTGAAAATGGCAAACTTGGCTATGGATGTTACAGCTTGTATCTAAGGCTTGGGATAGCTTCAATGGATGGTAGGGAGTGTATTGGAACTTGTTTGGGAAAAAATGCACGAGTGAATGATGTTGGCCAAGTCAAACTGCAGCAGGTACCCTGTTTTGCAACAAAACTGTGATTTTGTGAATGAGAAGGTTTGAGCTGTGGTGGATTCATGTTTTAGGTCAGTTAGGTCATGTGAGAAGTGTTTGCAAAGTTTGCTTTGGCTGGTTCTTACAAGAATGAGAGATTGTTGTGAGTTTTCAAGTTTTCTTCTCCAATAAGCAAAGATAGTCAAGTTGGGTTATAGGCCAATGCAGGTCCCTCAAGCATGCTGCAGCACTCTCTCTTGATCAGTGGGATTTGTCCACAAACTTGTGCCTCAAAGATATGGCTTGTACTTCAAAGATTCATAATTTGACATAAAGCCTCACTTTTCCAAAATGGCAAAATTGCTTTTTCTACTTAAGGATTGATTTTGTGTGTATTGTCCAAATGAACAAAATAACACTCTAACACAAAGGATATGCATTTAATTATTGAGTGTGAAGAGGATTAGAGGCCTGTAAACTAGCCTAAACAATGCTGAGTTGAAAATGCCAAGGTTATGAACATGTATTTGGCTATGAACAAAGTGACTTTTGCCCATCTTTGCAAATTCGATTCTCCCTAACCACAAGGGTGTTTGAAAAGTTCTTGGACAATTTGGAAAGCTTGGAATGTGTACTACAATCCATATTCGTAATTCAAATTGAAATTCCAAGTGGAATCATGTGAAAAGTGGCCATGAAGTTGGTCAAAAATCCTGCCTAGAATAGGTCAAAAATTTTCTAAGTTAAGAATGTTTTGCACCCTTGTTCCAAAAATCATAACTTGAGCTACAAGCTTCTTTTGAGGAAACTTTGTGAATCAAAGTTGTATAGTTTGCAATGGACTACAACTTTCATGTTTTGAGTTTTGCTTGAATCCAATTGTATCTTGATGAAAAAATGGGACAAAGTTAGGAAAAAATAAGGAAGTTTCATAACTTAGAAAAATTCTAAGTTATGAAATTTTCTCATTCTAAACCCTAATTTGCAATTTTGGGTTTCTTGATGAACAAGTTTCATAATTTGACATGTCTTGATGAAAAATGAATCTTAGCACTTGATTTTGACCAAAAAGTCAAAGTTTGACTTTTCAGTATACAGTCAAATTTTGATCAGTTGACTGGAAAATTCATCTGTCAATCTTGTGCATTTGGGATCTTTTGAACTTGTTGAATGGATCAAGACAATGCCATTGAGTCCTTGAGTCCATATATGAGCTTGGTTTTCCAATAGTTAGGTCAAACAGTCAAAAATTGCCTTTGTGCAGTCAAAACCCTAAAAATGACCATTTTGCCCTTTTGGTGATCTGACCAAATTTCTTGTGGAATTGTGATCCAAACTTGACCAAATGGTTCATATGAGTTCATCATGTTGATGTTGGTCAAAAATCATGAGTTTTGACTGTCAATTGGCCACAGTTGACTTTTCTCCCAATACAGCTGATTTCTAGGTCAACTGTCCAATTGACTGGGCAAAGATTGGAATCAAGACTTGAAACTTGGTATGGATAGACTTGTGAGTCCAACATGAAGCATGAAAGTCACTTTGGGAATTTTAGGTCAAAACATCCTTGTGCAAACTCAAACCCTAATTTGGGTCAACAGTGCAAGGAGGAGTCTTGAGCAGAGCAAACCCTAATTTGATCTTGAGCTCCAAGGGTCTTGTGGTGAGAAAATAATGATGAAATGAGAGGGAAAATTTTGGGGTACAACAAAGCTCAAACACCCTTGAAAGTTGCTGCATTGGCCAACTCGAAATCAACTGAAACAGGTATTTCATGGACTTTTATCTCTCTATTAAGGAATAGTTAGGCTTAGGTTTGTGAATGAAATATGTTGTACTCATAGCCCTGAAGCCATACATATGCTTAGTTTTCATTTACATTAATCGTGCTAGGAGAATTTCATCCATGAACTTTCTGAAAAAACTAGGTTAGAAATTAGGGCCAGAGAAATTTTCTCTGGTCTTTGAGAGTTAGTCTAAGTTTTTTATATGGTTGGATTCGTTGTTTAATGCTCTACCATGTTCATGTTATGAGTTTTGTCAAAAAATCAAAGAATTAGGAGATGGCATTTGTGTACAGAAGCGCGTGTGTTTTGATTCAAAGGAAGAAGATGAAGTTTGACTGGGCTGGGCCGGGTTGTTCTTTGCTTTTGACACCCCACTTTTCTGTTTACACCCCCCTGGCCCATTTATTTGAATATTTGTCATTTTGATTTTTTTATTTTTTATTCTGACTTTATTATTTTTTGTCTAAATATAAAAAATGCCAAAAAATTATTTTCTATATTTTTCATATTTATTTGATATTTATTTTTATTTTACTAGTATAAGCATGTAAATAATCTATTTTCTTTTTATTAAAACTCAAAAATAATATAAAAAATATACTTATCTTCATGTATTATTTTTATTTACACTTGAAAAATATTTTCTTGAATATACACATATTTTTTGTTAATAATTAATTTTTATTTTTGTCCTAATTTATTTAATTAAATAATTAGGACAAAAATATAAAAAATAATACATTTTCATTTTATTAATATTTTACACTAAAAATATCTTTTTTACAATATACTTTTATTTTTTGTATAAATTAATATATTATTGTATATAATTAATAAATAATACCATTTATTTAAGAATTAGGGTTTTTGCCCTAAATATCAAAATAATTAAAATTGGCTTTCTTTTTTATTTTTATTATTTTTAATTCACATTGAAAAATACTTTTTTACATACATAAAAATCTTTTTTTGCATAATACATTTTATTTGATATTTATTTAGTTGTGTTTATTTAAATATTAAATATTGCCTATACATTCGATTTGGTTGTAATAACTTAGAATTTAATTTCTTGTCAAATACCCCCCAATTCAAATTTGTACCCCCTCCCTATATCATGTTGTAATAGTGTAGCATTTAAATTCTCGCACATTTAAAAGCTTCCAATTATGCCATGCTTAGACTTAGGGTTTGTATGCAAAATAAAATCAACAACTAGCTTGACTCAATCCAAGATAAACATGCATGAAAAACAAACACAATGCACACTTACACCCCTAGGGTTTCAATCCACTTGTTGCCTTCAAAAATGGACCATGGTTGCATGTCAAGTACTTTGGCAAAACAAAAACAAAACAAAAGATCATAGTCCCTCGATGACGCTATATGAGTTGCCTAAACAAAATGATCAAGTCCCTTAAGAAAATTGCCAAAAATACTTGACACCATTGCTATCATGGTCTAAACGATGACTCGCGCCTGTCCCGTTAACATCCTAACACAAGGTTGTTCATCAAATACAATGGTGAAACAACACTGTTAAAAGGGTTAAAAACATAAGAAAGATATTTGAGTAAAATAGGGTAGATAGCTCCTAGTTACTTGATCAAGCTTGCAAAAACATCCTTGCTATTTTTCAAAACACACTTCACTACACAATTTCAAAACCCTACTTTCAAACATTGGAAACTTTTCAAAAGACAAAAACATCTTTGTATACATTCAAACAAGAATCATTACAAATGTTGCCACAACGTTGGGCTCTTTTCAAAACACCTTTCAAATCACACACAAAGCACCATTTCAAACAATTGAAAACAAAGCAAGTGATCTAAGCAAGTGATCTAAGCAAGTAACTAAGAGCCCATGGATAACCATGGATAGAAAGGGTGCTAATACCTTCCCTTTCTATAATCTACTCCCCGAACCCAAGAAAATATCTCAAAGGTCTTTCCTGTGCTTTTTGACCTTTCCTTAGGATAAAATAAAAAGTCGGTGGCGACTCTTGCTAAACCAAAACATTTGCAAACACATACGCAAAATCCCAAGTCAGTTCTCCCACCGTATCACAACGCCTAATTATTAACATTAATATTGTACAGAAAATAAAGTGCGAAAAGTGTAAATATAAACTATTACATGGCTTTCAGGGAGGGGGATATTTATAATGTACAAAAATTGGGAGAAGGAAAATAAAAAAAGCAGATAAAATCCTATTAATTATTACATCCAATATGCAGTTACATGAATATAAAGATGTGATAAATAAATAACGGGCGAAAGGTTGAAAATTCATCTAAAACGTAATAAGAAAAATCTTTTTTGTTGTTTTTGATTTTAAAAAAATAATTAAATTAATTATCCTAAAGTCTACTTAGAAAATTAAACTAAGAAAAATAAACTAAGCCTTTTTTATGGTTTTTTTATATTATGAAAAGAAAGTAATTAGATTTAAATTCTAATTCATTTTTAATTAAGAAAAAGGTTAAAGTTTTAATTAATTAATTAAAAAAATTAATTATTTAATTAAAAAAGTCTAAGCCTAAATTTTTTGTGAGTTTTTTTATTATTATAATTAAAATGATTAAGAGATGAAATAATTAAATAAAGCAAAAAGAAAAGGAATTGGGCTTGACGGTTGAAGTAGAATGGAGGGGGGTGCAATTCAAATTTCGCTAAGCCCCGATTATGAAACGCAGGTCCATCCTTGGATTCAGTGTAGGCAGTACTTGATGGTACATGGTATCTAATATTCTAGATGTCATGCATTCCATGTAATTCCCCTAACCTGCTCTAAGGATATCTAAGAACTCATATACACACATTAGAATATTCAACAATTAATAAAAATAGAGATTCGAATTTGAGGTTATACCAAAATGGTGATAGCTTGGATCCGGTGATCTGGGACCTTGAAAGCTTTGAGGATGGTTGGAACAAGTCCTTGGGAACCTCAAGAGCAATGTATGATTACTAGTTCGGACCAAAAGTACCTGCAAAGTGGATTTCAAATTTTTACCGATTTTGATAATTTTGCAAAAATGGCAGAGCTCTCTCTAGGCTATGTAGGCATGTTGAAATGCCTGCTAGATGCTTGTTTATATAGAGAGGAATGAGGAGACAAGAAAATAAAGGTTTAAACAACCTTAAAGCAAACGTTTCAAAGCCATGAAGGAAATTTGTAACTTTGGCCAAAACCAAGGAAACTTGTCCTTTTTTGAATTTGAGTGAATGTGGACACCTTTGCATGAAATTTTATGGGCCTAGGCTGTCCAAAACATCAACTCAAAGCTTAAAGCCCATTTCCAATTATTTTATACATTTTATTTTATATTTATTTGGAATAAATTAAAATAAATATGAATAAAATAGTTAGCAAATGCAAGGCATTGCAAGAATAATTTTAGAGGTCCTCTATAAACTTAGAAAGATGCTTGAAGTCCAAGAAATTGAACCCTTTCCTTAAAACTTCAAATTTGCTCAATGCATGATTCTTGAAAAATCCCAAATTTTCCCAACTTGGGCAAGCCATAACTTGCTTAATTTTTATCTCATCATGATGATCTTGGACTTTTTGGAAATCCTAAGACGTCTACTTAAATCCCTCTTTTGATCAATTTTGCATTTGAAGATTTTATCTTGATGTAAAAGGTCTTGACAAAAAGTGTCTTTTGTTGACTTTCTGAAAATGACCTGTAATGTATGAGCTTGTATATTTCAAATGGTGCATTTCTTGGACTTAAGGGCTGAATAGAAGTTGTAGGTAATGAGATTATATTCAATATGAGCTTTGGTTGGGGAAAATGGATGAAGTATATGAAAGTTATGACTGGTCAAAGTTCAGTTGACTTTTCCTATAGAAACCCTAATTTAGCAATTTTGACTTTTGATGAATTAGGGGCATTTCTTGAGGAATAATGATCAACCCTTGATCAAATGATCGATATTACTTTAAAATGTTGAGGTTGACCAAAAACCTTGAAGTTTGACTGTATATAGGCCACACTTGACTTTTGATCTAATATAGTTGATTTTCAAGCATTTGAGTAATTGACTGAGCAAACTTGTTGTGCAAGGCATGAAACTTGACATGGACAATCTTGAAGATATATTAGGACTATGGAAAACATTTGAGACCTTTGGAGCTCACACATATTGATGAAAATTGAAACCCTAGTTAGAGGTTCATTGCCTTAGAAGGAGAATTTGTCTGATCAATTCTTGGTCATCTTTGGGCAAGTTGGGGACCTCAATGGGCATGCCTTGAGTAAAAATGGGAGGGAAAATTTTGAGGTGCAACATTTTCCAAAGAAGATCTAGAGCATCTAAAATGCTCTCCTCTTTATCATCACGACTTCCTTATTATTGAGTGTTGGAAACAAAAGTTATACATTTGTTCTTATTTTCGGTCCCGTCATTGATAGAAATATCAAAGATTCATAGTGAACCAACGAGTTCGTCAACCTCAATACAACTCAGGTTCCGAGCTTCTTCAATAACAGTCACTTTCATATCAAACCTCTTAGGCAATGATTTGAGAATTTTTCTAGCAAGCTTTTTAGATATATTTTCTCCTAAGGAAAAGGAAGTGTTGGCAATATCACATAATCTGATGTGGAATTCACTGATAGACTTATCTTCTTTCATCATCAGATTCTCAAATTGGATGGTAAGGAGTTGTAGCATTGACATACGAACTCTAAATGTTCCTTCATGTGCAGTTTTGAGAATATCACATGCTTCTTTAGCCTCTAAAAAATGTGTATATCAACCTGAACATGTTCTTGTCCACGCCATTGAAAATAGCATTCGAAGCCTTGGAATTTACAAGAGGTTTATCATCTTCAGCATCCGTTTAATCGACTTCTGGTTTCAAATTGGTTTTACCATCTTCAAAAGTAACCATTGGATGTTGTAGCGATAAAAAATGTAGCGGGGTAAATCGGAGATCGAATTATTGATTAATCCGTCTCACAAAAGCAAGAGTCGCCACCGCGCTTTATTGTTTCCAATGGAAAAGGGAAAAGAGCGAAATAAAACCCTAAATATGCAATGTAAATAATAATAAAAGTACAAAGCGTTTTTGAAAAGAGATCTTATGGTTCGTGGGTTGGTTACACAATGGGAAGGTATTAGCACCCAATGCATCTATAGTATCCTATAGGAACCTTTTGAAATATCTGTTTATTTAAAAATTGATTGCTTGATTGAAAATAAATCGTTTTGGCCGAAAAGGGGTGCGGACGGGTTTTGAAGATACGACGACCTAATGTCGAAGTTTTTGCTTAAAGGGTATAAGTTTTGAAAAGGGTTGAATTTTTGATGAAAAATTAACCTAAACTTTTAATGAATGAGAGTATTCGCTCGGTCGTTTTTTGAAGACATGAAGTCAACAAAAATTAGACAATTCCTTTTGGATTTAAACATAAACAGAATAAACAAATAAATATGGAATAAATACACAGACAAAATATGCGGATAATGATTAAATAACGATAATTTAAATGATAGACTAAATGATGCGAATAATGCATTTTTATAATTTTTTTGTTTAATATAACGAAAAGAAGGTATTTTTAATTGTTTCTCTATTTTTACGTATTTTTGATATTAATAAATGCAAAGAGAATTAATTAGAGGGAATAAAATGTTTTTTTAGCTTTTATGTTCTACTTTTATGTTTTTCTATTTTTATATGTTTTAGAGTTTTTGTTTAATAACGATATAAGGGGAGAATTAATTAGAAAAAATAAAGTGTCTACATTCTTAAATTCTATATTTTTATGTATATGAAAATAAAATACTTATTTAAAAGGTTAAGAGGTTCTAATATTAAATGGGAAGTCATTAATTTACCCTAATGAAATAAAATTAAAACTCTTAAATTAAATCCAAGGTTAAACTAAAAAGGTTAAACTAATTAAAAATTACCTAGTTAGATATATCTCTTGTTTTTTTTTAAATATATTTACTAATTAACTAACATCATAATAATTCTAAAAAAAGATTAGAGAAAGTAAAATAAAAAAAGAAAGTGTATCAAATAAAAAAAAGGCAAGTAAAATATAAATGGGCCAGATGGTTCAGTGGCCCACGCAGAACTAAAATGGGGGGGGGGGGGGGGGGGGTGCTACAAACAAAACGTTGGGCTTAGGGGGAGCAAGGTCCATCAGTTTTTTTAATTCATTTAGGGTTAATTGTTGTTTTAGCATAATTGGGGATTAGGGTTCTGTGGTGCAGAATGGCGCTCATCTCTCTTCTTCGTCATCTTCTTCGCGTCTTCTTCTCCATGCTTCTGAACTTGCCTAAGCTTCCTTGCCCAATGGCCACCAGCTCCAAACTTCTCTTCCCTCCGACGCAAACCAAGGCACGATGGGTTCACGGTACGAAAACGCTTTCTGATTTGTTAAAGCTTGGTTACATTTTTTTGCATGTGTTGATTCTGATTACATTGATTCTTACTTCGAACTTTTGATGTTATTTGATGCATGAAAGAAGGGAAAGGAAAGGGGTTACCTTCGGAGACGGAGGAGGAGGTCGGGTGAGCGTAGGAGGCCGAGGCGAGGAAGGGAGGCGCGTCACGAGCTTGCTTCGGTGGCCGGTATTTTTATATGGTTTCCTTCTTCTTCTTGCTGGTTACCTTAGCTTTGATCTTTCTCTTCTTCTTTTGCCTTGGTACTTTATGCTTCGATGTTTTGGACGATTGAGTGTTACTGTTTGAAAAATGCTTACTTTTTGACTAGCATTTTCTTCTTCTTCTCGCCTATACTACTGTATGATCTTTGCTTTTTTTGGCCAATGATGAATGTATTGAGGCCTTGCTTATGTTGCCTTCGAAGTTGGTTTTGGCTGGATCGTTTCAGGTTTGACCTAGCTTGGCTTCAGCAGGTTTGTGATTGATGATGTTCATGGCTTGGGCAATAAGTTTGACAGGTTTATGGGTATACTGGTTATATTGGTTGGACAGTGGAAAGGATGGTTCTTTGTTTAGGCCATATGGTGAAATGGTTTAAACTGGTTTTGTGTGAAATTGTTTTTTGATATATATTTGACAGTAGGATGGTGATGTTGGCTTGAGGGCTCAATCAGTTTGTGAGGTTTAGGCCATATTGGTTTCTATGGTTTTTTTGACAAATAGGAATGGTTATGCAGGTTCTGCTGGTTTTTGTAGGTTTTCTTGTTGATAACTATTTTTCTCTCTTTTTGAAGGCTTGGAGATTCATCTTTTTATATGTGATTCTTGGTTGTTATGTTATAACAGTCTTCTCTTTCTTTTTTGTTTTCGTTACAGGCTGGAGATTTTGAAATATCTTCACCCTCTTCCTGGCATTCTGCACCATACTGTTACATCTAATTTGTTTCTATTCCTATTTTATGTTTTTACTTCTACTGGCTATATTACTGCAGTTTGTCTTGTATCCCTTTCCTGCCTAAGCCAAACCTGTAAAACCACACTTCCTCCTCTCTTTTTCTCTCTCAGTACAGTTTTGACAATAAAATGATATGCTGTACTATTTTCTGAAATTGCAAAAGGCTGGAATATGATGAAAAAAGGGAATGTTACATTGCTTGCATATTGGTTAAACTGCATCTCTTTTGACTTCCAATGCAATAGTAGCTTATGTTTTGTTTTTTACTATGTGGGCATAGGTTTACGTTGGTATTTGCTTTGCTTGCATATGCTGTTGAGATTATGCAGGGACTTTGTATGCTGTGCATATTTTGAAAAAAAATGCATTGAATTTTGAAAAATGCAATTAATTTGAAACATGCAATTTTTTTGACAAAAAATGAACTTGTGCATTCATTTAAAAATTCCTCTCTTTTTTGTGAACCGGGAGAAATCCCGTGATTTGCAAAAAAGGGTAAACTGATTCCGGCCATTGCTTTTAATGATGAACATTAAATAAATTGGCTTTTAATTATTTGTTCAAATTCTAATTTCTTTTAATTTTGCAGGTAACATCAAGTGAGCGGACAAAAATGCATTGGATCAGAAGATTTAGAATTAGGAATATTAGATTAATTTTTTATTTCATTTTAGCTTTGTAAACTTATTATTGTAATTTTGTTGTAATAAGTACAATATTTACATAATAATTGTACAATTAGAAAAAATGAATAAAAATCCAATATTCGCCAGTTAATTTCTTCTTTCTCTCTAATCATTTACTTTATTGTTTACAATTTTTAAATTATATGATAATCGAAAATAAATCTCAATTACCTAAATTCAGAATAGTAAACAAATAAATAAATAACATCATTGATCAATTATAGTTTCAATTATTTAATTCATTATCCATAACTTTCTAAATTATAATAATTAAAATAGAATTTCAATTATTTAACTTAGAATGATAAATGATTAAATAATCATTATTGACCAATTAATAAACTTTTCCGAATATTTATTATATTATTCATAAATCTTTAAATTATGTAATAACTGAGAATGAATTCCAGTTATTTAAATTTAAGATAGTGAGTAATAAATAAATACTGTCTGCACAATTAATGCGCCTCTTCTCTAATGTTTATTTTATTATCTATACATCTTTAAATTACATAATAATCGAAAACAAATTCCAATTATTTAAATTTAAGATAATAAATAATTAATAAACATTATTTTAGCACGAATCGATTAAATGATTTAGTGTTCAACATAAATAGCTCTCGGCCTGAAAAAAGTTATGAATTTTAAAATCAATGAATCAAACACTTGTAATGTAATGATGCAGGTAGGAGATGATATCTTAGGTCAAAATTTGGGGTACAACAGATGTTTCCATCCTTTTATCACAATTTCCCATGCTTTGTTTCCCATGGATTTGATAAAAACAATCATCATTGACTTTCAATAATCATATTTGATTCCATCCAAGACATATGGTTTGTTGACTGATCCTCCATCTTTTATTGTGTCCATTTGAGTATAATTTATCTTTCTTTGAGCTCACACAACAGGCTAGAATGTTTTCTCTGATACCAATTGACATTTTGTACCTCGGGGGACAGATGTCGCACACGAATCTGGAATGTCTTGGAAACTAGTGCAATAAGTTAAATCGGAATCACCACAACTTGTACAATATGATGGATCAGAAAATCAATAAATAACACAATTAATTGGTAACCTAGTTTGATGCAACCTGCACCTATGTTTGAAGGATTGACTTTCAGCCAAAAAAGGAAATTCATTATTAGTAGCTTAATACAATTAGTCTTATAAGCAATAAAAAACCATATATTGTTCAATGTCTTTTCTAACACTATCCAACGACTTTCTATTTAGGAATCCCCATAAATATGAGTCACCATATAACTTTCTCTCAGCCACTAACCCCTAGTGCTGGATTACAATCACTAAACCCTAGTGATCTGTTGGTGTAAGCCCTAGAGGCCAATACTTATGGTACTTGTATCGAATTATTTATTAATAATAAAAGGCATTTCTTTATTATGTTTGCTTTCCAAAATAATAAAGTCCCTAGAATGGTTTATTTGTTTAATGAAATGTTAAGTGTGACTTAATCATGAGATCCCATTAAACATAAGACACTATTCTTAAAGTATCCGTAGTCAAGCTTTAATGTGAAGTGGGATAGCATTAAAGCATTAAGATTATTATGAAGATAGATTGATGATCGCATCTCATGGATCATAGATAAGGAGTTATCAAGTCTTGACATAGGTATGAATATTAGGAGTAATATTTATACTGGATTGACCCGCTATGAGAATACTACATAAAATGTTATACAAAGTGTCATAAGTTGTTCTCATGATGATAATGGTGTATACTACCCTTCGACCTGAAACCACTATGGACCCTAGATGTAGAGTCAAGTACTTTATTGCTGATCAAACGTCATCCGTAACTGGATGACTGTAAAGACGGTTGATGGGTACTTCACAAAGCATGCTAAGGGACATGAGTGACCTAGATGGAATTTGCTCATCCTGCATAACAGGATAAATGTCTAAGGGCCCAATATTGAACTGGACAAGGGTGATACAGTGTATGCCTTGTGTTCAATATAGACATGAGGGCAAAAGGGTAATTGTACAACACAAATATTATCACGGAAAAGGTTTGGTCAGATCACATGACATTTTCGTGACTTGGATAACAGTGATGTGTTGCTAGATACCGCTCACTGTTTATTATATTAAATGTGTGATTTAATATAATTGCCAACGTCGCGAAAACCTACAGGGTCACACACATAAGGACAGGTTGATGAGAGATAGAATAAATAAGGAACACCGTAAGGTACGGTGCACTTAAGTGTAATACGGAAAGCGGTAAGGTACCACGTGGATAAGTGATATATGGTACATCATAAGGTATGATGTCCATAAGCTTAATTGGGCTTTTAGCTTATAGCCTTAATTGGGCTTTTAGCTTGTAGCCCACACGAGTGATTCTATAAATAGATCCCTTGTGATGAAGCAATTTCACTTGATGCATTTTCGTTTTTGACTCTCTCTCTCACTCAAGGTTTCCGTTCGTGATCAGCTAGCACTGTGACCGGAAGCGGTATGTTCGTGTGGACTGAGTAGAGGCGTTGTTCTTCATCAACGCTCGTGATCACAACATCAAAGTTCTGAATCGCCACAAGAGGTAAATATTTCTATCACTGACCATGCTCATTCGTAAGGATCGCTAAAGGAAAATTTTATATTCCGCTGCGTTTTTTGATCGCAATTTTCCTCCATGATCAACTTCAATCAAAACTATGAGTGATGTTGAATCTTACAACTCAACTAGACAAATCTACAACTGTGTCAAGTTACTAAAACATATTGTGGTGTACATAAAGTAACAAGGGATCTTGTAAACATAGTCTCATGCCCCAATTTCCCCTTCTTTTATTCATGTCATTAGGTCTAGTGGTTTAAATTTCATCCGCTTAGTTCATAATATTCAGCTTCATTTGTTAAAACCATGTGGATCATGGCATTAGAACTATGTCATTAGTTTCCATCATCATTCATACACACATTGTCATTAGACTAGTTTGTTATTCACTATTTCAAATTCAAAGAGATGACAAATGAAATTTGATTTAATCTTATGTTTGATCTGGAACTTGTCATGTTGTAACATGACTTAGGGTTAAATTGAGGCAGCTTTGAAATTCATTTCAAAAGAAAATTATCATCATGAATTTACAACTGATCATCTTAACCATGATCTTCCATTATAATTAAATTTGACATAGAAGTTAAGATGGTTTATATTTGAAAGTGGAGTATATCTATTTTTGAATTTCAACATGAATGACAATGTGGCCACCATGCATCCATCACGCATTTGTCATTAAGAGTTTCAATTAAGTGCATTTGTTTTCAGTTGTTTTCATCAATTTTGACTTCATATCAACTATCAAGTCACTAAAAGAATAGTCCACCATTATACCAATATTTCCCTTTTTGTTCCAACAATTTACAAAGCAAAAAGGACTAATTTATCTCTTTATAATCCAATCATTTTATTCAACTTCCAAATAAACTAAAATGCAACACACGTCCTTCAATCTTTTACATTTCAAATTCTCACTTTTCCTTTTCTCTCTCCCATTCACTCTTCTTCTCTCACTTTTCCCTAAACCCTAACAGTTCCACCTCCGCCCCCTCTATCCTGTTACCTCTTCTCCTCTCACTTTTCCCAATCTCTTCTTATCCTCTCTTCAAACCCTAAAAATGTTGCAACACCTTCCTCCAATCCTATATACGGCCACCACACATCCACCGACGACGTATCTCTTTCTGGTCGCCATCAAAACGCAAAGCACCGGTCACTCTGCCGCACGTGACCAAGCGACAGCCACCACTAGATCCAACACGAGTATTTCTCTTTTCCTTTCACTTTATTGATTTCACGGTCTGATTATTGATGTGCATGCTTTGATTTCACCGGTAAGTCCTAAAACTTAGCATTTTCTGGTTTTAAACTGCATTTTCGGTTTCATCGTCTTCATCAACATCTCACTAAAGCCATATTGGTACTCATAATCTCATGGACTTTCTTAGGTTTATTGTTTGATTATGTTTCAGTAAGATTTACTTCTTTTATCTACCTGTTTTTGATGGGTCATTTTAGTGTTGATTTTTACAGATCTATGTTTCTGCAATATTAATGCATAAGTTACTGCAATATTAATGCTTAAGTATTTGTTAATGCAATATTAATGCTTAAGTATTTGTTAATGCAATATTAATGCTTAAGTATTTGTTAATGCAATATTAATGCAGGAGTTTTAGGCATTTTGTTTCTTTTGCATACAGGTTGGTGATTTTGGTACTTTGGTAAGATATGGTTTCACCATACCAAAAAAAAAAGAAGCTTGGGTCAGTGGAGATTACACACCTCCAGATACTGAAAAGAGGAAGCTTGGTACCATTGTTTTTGGTGCTCTTAATCTGCCAGTTATTGAAATTCAAGGCATCCTAAATAATGTAAGGGAAAATTCTATAGTTGCATGATATTATCCTTTTTTCAATATGGTAGTTGAAAAACTTATTATTACCTAGCTATAGAATCTATTTTTTTAAATATTTAGAGAAGCTATCAAATAAAATGTTATGCTATATCTTTAAGTGGCTACATAAGTCTATGACCCGCATATATGATGTTTTGGACAAAGAAAATGGCATTTGATTTTTGAGAAATAACAATCTTTTGCAAAATACTTTTGGTTATATAATATATAGTATATACTGAGTCATGTTTGTGTTATGTGAGAATTATGATTTTGCCTTTTGCTTGCATCTCAGATATCAATCCAATCTGATGATTTTCACCATGTTCGTCAATTGCTGCAGTCATTTTTCGTCAATCTGATATCTTTACTCATGATAAGGTACATTATATGAAACATCTAGTAAAGTAATTAGTTTTTAATCTACAAGTGTCAACGCTTATGCAGAATAGATTTAGTTGTGTATACAGTCAAATTACTATACGCGTTAGTATGTGGGATGAGTTGCCATTGTCTATAGGACCATTTGCTCATTGAAGCTTCAAGAACACACTCAGTGGTGCTAGCTAAAAGGTTGTATATGTCTAACTACAAAGGTACATATTATTTCAACATACATCACTTTTAAAATCATAGTATATCATTGACTAATTCAAATCATAATAAAGGAATTGCACTTTCTGCGAGAAATGGATCTTACATTAAATACATGTTCTACAAAAGTCCTATTAGATGCAGAAATTATTAATATCAGGTTGAATTATTAACTATAAATCATGATCGCACTGTAGTAAAGATTCGGTCTAGGTTCAACTGATTACGTTGTCCGGTTTCGTGTTGGCTCTATGCTGATTTTTTTTACATGCTCTATTTTGAAACATGTTATGACTAATGGACGATTCAAAAGTGTGAAGCACAGAGTTTTAACAAATGGTTTCAAATCTAGGCTCTTTATGATTTGTTTCTGTGGTCCATCTTTGAGTAGAAAATTGCACCTTTGCCTTGTCTCATAAAAGGAAATGAAAGATTATTATATAGAGTTTACATGGTTTCTGATCTTAGCAGATCAGACTTAGACCGTCACAGCTGGTTCGAACTGGCTTTGAGAGAGATGGAAGGGTACCTGCAAGACACTCCGATGCTAAAATGACAGATAGAATGGGCAGGCAAAAAGTGTATAGGCGTGTGATAGATGAATACCTGACCCTCTTGGAGCAGAGGGTATTTATAGCCCCCAGCGCTGGGTCAAGGTCCCCTTATTGGACCGACCAGAACTGACTCAATAAAGAAACTGCCAGGTTCTACGTGTGTAGTGGGGACCCGTACGTGGTCCCCTTCCTGGGTGGTGTTCTGCGAAGAATGAGGAAGGACGAAGACGCGATCTTTCCGGAGTTTTGAGGATTCCATAACGGTCATAGTGGACAGAATCTGCCATACGGGGAGGGCGCTCGAGCTGGACTCGAGCTAGAGCTCCCTTGGTTGGGGACGTTGTTCGTCGAGGGCAACGGGCGTTGCAGATGTAGTCTGTGGTCGGGCACGTTTTGGTGATGTACTGATTGTGGGCATTCCCCGAGGAGTCGCTTGGATATGGGCCTCTATTCGCACTTTGGGCCAAGGTGGGCCCAGTCCAAAACATGAGCCCCCCAAGTCGTTGCTCCTGGTGCAAGAGTTATGACTTGATCTTAGCTCGCTTTTTCCGCGGGGACCTGATGCCCGGACCAGGGCTTTTGTTTTTCGAAGCGTGCTTGAGGAATTTCTCGCGGGTTGCGTTTGTCAGATACGTGGGGCAGTCCTTGGGAATCGTAACGCCACCCTAGCAAAATAGGGTCATCATTTCCTAGGGGAGTGGGTGTCGAGGACGGGGGAAGTTCGTGTCTCCCCGGTGCAACGTTTCATATTTCACGTCATCCCTATAAATAGGACCCTTGGGCCCATAATTTGTTTTTCATCTTCACGCTCCTCCCTCTTTCTCTGATTCCGCCGCCGTCGTTTCCTGCAACGCTGTGAGATCATCGTGCCATTCGCCGTTGATTTCTTCCATCGTCGTCGTTTGTACCTCTTTTCTTCCAAGTGCCCGTTCCTCCTGTTTTTCTCTATTGTAGGTAGTTTTGACACTATTTTTGATACTAGAAATCCATATTTGGAAGTAGTGCCCGGTAGATTCATGACTGTGCCCGAGATACTCATAGTTTAGGGACTTAATTATTGATATTGCCCGTGAGATCCATAGTTTTAGGCGTGATATTCATCTGTTTGGTCGGGATATTCATGCGTTTGGTCAGGATATTCATCCGTTTGGTCGGGATATTCGTGCGTTTGGTCGGGATGTTCATCCTTTTAGGAAGTATGTAGGGTAGTCTCCTCGCGGTATCCTAGTGTCGGGTAGGTGAAGTCAGGAATTTGCTTGAGTGATTCATGATTCGCCTTGGGCGCTCATGCCAAGCTCGTGCTGTCCCTGATGCGTGGTCGGAGCTGGGGTGTCCGTGTTCGACCTGTTGTGTACTTCTCCCCGCCTCTGTGGCGAGCACGCAGATTTGCTCTCGAATTCACCGGTTTCTTGTGCTTTGCAGGTAAATGGCCGACGATCCGGAATCCTCGAGGCAAAATGACGTCAAGGAAACGAGTACTGAAGAGAACGTTACATTAGTCGGCACCATTGACGACCCTACGTTGGATTGGGTGGGCGTCGAGCCCCGGGGGATTGCTTCGGCGTACTGTCGTTGAAGTCGACGCGCTTATACAGTCGTCGAGCATGGCGGCACTCAGCCCAGTTTTCAAAAGAATTTTATAATAATAAGGCCGACGATCGACGCCCGTATCTGCTCGGAGTTTACTGAGTACGGATTCCCTATGTATGAGATCGTGTTCAGGGATCTCGGTCTTAAGCTACCCTTTAGTGACTTTCAGGTCGGGGTTTTTAGCCATCTGAACCTGGCCCCTTTGCAGCTTCACCCCAATGCGATCACCTTCCTTCAGGCGTTCGAGCTGACGTACCGTTTCTTGAGAATTGGGGCGATGGTTCCCCTTTTCTTCAGGGTCTTTCACCTGCAGTGTCAGTCTCGAGGAGGCAGGCACAACTGGGTATCCCTAAAACAGTCGAAGAGACTGTTCAGGATGTATATGGATTCGGTAAGGGATTTCAAGGATAAATGGTATGTGCTGCAACCGGTCACCCAAACCGCCCTGGACTCCTTGTTCGAATCAGAATCTGTGGTGGTCGACGCAGACGGGGAGCCCCTCGTGGATGCTGAGGGTAGTTCAGCGGTCGGGCGTATTTCCAAGTTCTCGATCCATTGGTGCTCGGGTCATTACGATCATGGTACCGGGTACTATCATACACCCGCGGGGAGCATGAGCGTTGAGGACGAGAAGGCCTATGCTGTCCTTTGCAAGTTTGTTGATAGCTTCTTCCTTCCCGGTGGGTTACGAGGGAAGGGGATGACATTCTTGATGAGGATGGGGAACCGACGTTCGAGGCGTGTCCCATCAACACCAAGGCGCTCGTTGAGTTCCAGTCCTACGGGTAGGCCGTAGATCTGCTAGGTTTCTTGCTTCTGCTCTTTATTGTTTCATTCCATTTTATTGTTTTTGCTCGCTTGTAGCTAACCTGGGTTCACTCCTCTTTACAGGTCACATGGTTGAACGACGAGAAAGGTTATTGAAGCTAACCCAAGACAAGAAGATAAACAAGAGGCTGGTGAAGGCACCGCAAGCCACGAGGATGGACCCGCCAGCCAGTTCGGGGAGAGATGTGTCCAGTGGGTCCTCGGGCTCTCCTGACGCCGAGCAACCCACCGAGTTGGTTACCCGGAAGAGGAATCGAACCGAGAGCAGGTTGGAGGCTGATAACGAGCCTGTTGTTGTTCGTGCCTTCGGCTTACCGCCCTGTTTTGCAGAGAAATATTTCTTCGAGGGGTTTCCTCTGACGGTGAGTGATAACGAGGCCGAGACTATCAAACGGCTCGACAAAGAAGGCCAGAGGAAACACCTCGCCGCTAGTATGGTCGGGGTGGTGAAGATGGTCGAGATGGCCGTGGTCCTTGTCGGGGAAGGATCAGACTCCTCGGACCGTGTTAGGGAGTTGGAATCAGAAAAGGCTGCTTTCGCTGCCAAATCTCGTAAGTTAAAGGCGGCCCTCGAATGGTCCGAGGAAATGTTCCGCGAGCAGGCCGACCTGCTAGCGGGGGAGAAGGAAAAGACTGTGACAGCTGCCGAGGAGAGGGATTGCCTCCTACTTGACAAGGAACGGTTGGAGGGTGACAACGAACGATTGTCCAAGGAAATCGAGGAGCTTAAAGCTGCTATGTTTCCTACCGACGACGAGCCAGAGGAGATTGCCTCCTTGCGGACCCGTTCAGATTTGGTTGCCCGGATCCACCTTCTCGAGTCGGACTGCGTCAGTGCCTTAGCTGATGGGTTCGAGGCCGCGATCAGCCAGCTCACCGTCCTAAATCCGGGCATGAACACCGAGGGAGTCAGGTTCCTGTCCCAGATTATTGATGGCCAGGTCGTGCCTCCTCCTGAGTCTCCTGGAGTAGATGTCGGTAGTCCTGTGGACGTTTAGCGTGAAGTTTTTGTTTGGGCCTGCGCACCCGTGTATTGGTTTTTATCTGTTTTGGGGCCTGCGTGCCCATGCTAATTTTTTTGGGGCTTGCGTACCCGTGTTAATCTCTTGATTTCTTTTGGCCGTTGTGCCGTGGCTTGTACCCTCGAACATCGCCGACCTTTTTTGGTCGGTTCACTTTTAACTTGTCTTGTGCATAAACTTTTTTAATGGATGTTTATTTCGCCTTAACTTGCTCGTATTTAGGCTAATGTTCGACCGTTAATTTTGTGATGAATATTTTGTTTAAGTTATGTCCTCGAGCAGAGATATCCTTTCAACCCCTTTGATGGTTCGACGTACTTCGAAATACGTCAGTTGCACGGAGTGGAACCCGCATGTCGAGCGTATGACCTAGATCAAGGTCATACACCCGCGGTGTGAACTGCCCATCGCGAGCTGGGTGTTCTGCCATGTGGGTACTTCAACAGTGGAGCTCGATCGAGGTGCCCCTGTCGGGCATTGTCGTTCGACCTCGTTGGCTGAACGACGTTATGTCGTTTGGGTGTAGATCAGGCCCGTACCTCGGCCTGTCTACGTGGTCGAGACATTTCCCTTTGTCGACTAAAGGTGGATGTTCAACGGCGAAAGTCCTCAGTGTTTAAGAGCTTTAGCTATAGTACTGTTTTAGCTTAGCAGCGTTCCAGGGTCGCGGTAACGGTTCTCCGTTTAGCTGCTCGAGGTAATATGCCCCGGTGCCCGTGGTGCCATGGATGCGATAGGGTCCTTCCCAGTTCGCGACCAATGTCTCTTTGCGGGAGTCTTTTTGGTTTCTTCGTAATACCAGGTTGCCGATCTGGAACTCGGGTCTGATGACCTTGTCGTTATGGCGTAGAGTTACTCGTTGTTTTAGAGCGGCCTCGCGCAGGGCTGTCCCTGATCGAATTTCCTCGACTAGGTCGAGTTTGTCTCTAAGTGCGTCGTCGTTCATTTCCTCGTCGAGAGGCATTTCTGTCCGCCTGGAAGGTTCCCTGATCTCTACGGGGATGACGACCTCGGTGCTGTATGTTAGTCGAAAAGGGGTTTCGCCCGTGGTCGAATGGGGCGTGGTGCGATAGGCCCATAGAACGCTGTGCAGCTCCTCGACCCACCCCCTTTTTTCTTCGCCGAGCCGGCGTTTGAGTCCTCGCAGGATGACTCTGTTGGCGGTCTCAGCTTGACCGTTGGTTTGGGGATGCTCAACTGAGGTAAAATGTTGTTTGGTCCCGAGTTTGGCGACGAAGTTTCAGAACCCGTGGTCGGTGAATTGGATACCGTTGTCAGTTCTGCCAAAGTTGGCCTTCCCAAAATGCAGTTGTAAAGGGATGGGCAGTCGATGACGAGGAAGTGTACCTTGACCTGCCTGGTCGTCGTGTCCTCCCCGAAGGTAACCATGAGCTCGACATATCCCCAAGGTTTGGAGGTCGAGCCGTTGAAGTCCTGCAGGTCTGACCCCACATAGGGTGAGAGGTGCGAGTCGTCGAGCTGCAGGGTCCAGAATAGTTAACTGTACGTCACGTCGACAGAACTTCCTTCGTCGACGAGGACGCGGTGTACGTTAAAGTTAGCCATTCTCTCCCTTATTAGCAGCGGAATGACCGCGTTGGGGGCTCCTCCGGGGAGTTCTTCGAGGTAAAAGGTGATAGGCTCCGATCTACCTTTCACCCTTTCAAAGGTCACCATCTGAGGAGGCGCAACGTCGACCAATTCATCCATCTTCCTCTTGGCTTAATTTATGGTCAGGTCGTTGAACCCCCTACCATTGATGACCATGGCGAAGGGAAAGTGCTCTCATCTGCTGTGTGTCGACAGCGGCTCTTGCAAGTGTTCGGGGATATGAAAGTCCTCGAATCTGGTGATGGAGAAGGCAGTCTAGATGGGGACCGACTCGTCGGATGGTCGGGCATCTTCCTCCGCTTCCCTTGTCTCACGGGTGTCGCGACGAGGAGCGTCATTTTGCCGGTACTGGGCGAGCCTTCCCCCCTTTATGAGGGTCTCGATGGTGTTCTTGAGGTGGACGCAGTCCTCCGTCAGATGATCATGGCTTCTATGGTACTGATAATATTTGCTCCTATCTACCCCAGGCTTGGCAGGAGCTGGTCGGGGGCGCTTGACGCCACCATCCTTGAAATCTGTACTAGCACACTCCGCCAAGATGCGCTCGCGGGAAGCCGTGAGCAGAGTGTAATCTGTGAAACGCCCCGAGGGCCCTCTTTGTTCTCGGACTTCTCGGGGTTTGTCGTCTTTTCTTTTCTTCCCGGTTCGTCGAGGAGGAACAACTTCTTGGCGCAGGTTGCTGCTGGATCCGCGATTTCTGGGGTCACATGCTCTGTTGGCCGCTTCCCTTTCCTCGTAGTCCATGTAGGCCCTGGCCTTCTCGAGGAGAGCATCGAATGTTCGGGGCGGTTCGATGCCCACTGCTTTTCTGAATTCTGTGCCGGGGAGGAGTCCCCTCTCTAGCAAGTATCTTTTCATGTGGTCCGCGCAGGGGACCTGGATGGCTTCACAGTTGAAGCGGTTGATGAATTCTCTCAAGGTTTCGTCCTGCCTCTGAATGATAGTCTCGAGCGCCGCTTCGGTCTTTGGATGTCGCCGTGACACGGTGAACGAGCTTATGAATTAGTTTTTCAAGTTTCGCCACGAGGTGATGGACCCCGGGGCAAGACCCTTGTACCAATCCATTGCTGCTTTCCTGAGGGTTGTGGGGAACAACCGGCATTTGATGGGTCCCCCAATGTTATGGTAGTGCAGCATAGCTTCGAACCCGTCTATATGATCGACCGGGTCGGCGACTCCGTCGTACTCCTTCAGGTGAGGGGGCTTCTCCATGCCCGGGGGAATAGGTGTCTCCATGATGGCTTGTGACAGGGGACCGCGGGGGTCGTCCTCGTTACTTCGCTCTAGGGAAAGGCACGGGGACCTGAGGTACTGTCGGGCACGACGACCATGGTCGTGTTGGACGTCCCTCGAGCGGTGCGCTCCGTGCTTTGTCCTTCTGTGCCTGTCTCCAGGATGTCCTTGTTCTTGCCGTAAAGGGCCGTGGTTGCGCCCTCCAGCTTCGATGATTGGTTCCCTCTCCAAGGGGGGTCGTCTCCCCGGTTGTCGGGGTGACGGGCTTCGGGAGGCGTCTCTATATTGTCTCTGCGGGGGAGACGGGAGACGTACCTCTGTTCTTCGAGGAGGCGGGGTCTGAGGCCTCCTGTGTCTCCTCGGGGGTCTCTTGTCGTCCTCTAGCACCCTCAATCTTTCCCCCTGGGCAAAGATGAGTTAATTGGTCTGGTTGATTGCCGCGAACAGTGCTCTAGTCGTGGCGTCTTCCCCGGCGGGGACAGGGACCTCCTGGAATTGGGCGACCACATGGTTCGGGGGAGCTGTATTGTCTTCTTCGAGTGGAGGGGGAACTGAAGAAGATGAGGCCGTGGCTCCATCGCGGTACCTGCAAGACACTCCGATGCTAAAATGAGAGACGGAACGGGAAGGCAAAAAGTGTATAGGCGTGTGATAGATGAATACCTGACCCTCTTGGAGCAGAGGGTATTTATAGCCCCCAGCGTTGGGCCAAAGTCCCCTTATTGGGCCGACCAGAACTGGCCCAATAAAGGAACTGCCAGGTTCTACGTGTGTAGTGGGGACCCGCACGTGGTCCCCTTCCTGGGTGGTGTTCTGTGAAAATTGAGAAAGGACGAAGACGCGGTCTTTCCGGAGTTTTGAGGATTCCATAACGGTCATAGTGGACAGAATCTGCCCTACGGGGAGGGCGCTCGAGCTGGACTCGAGCTGGAGCTCCCTTGGTCGGGGACGTTGCTCGTCGAGGGCAACACCGGGTGTTGCAGATCTAGTCTGTGGTCGGACACGTTTTGATGATGTACTGATTGTGGATATTCCCTGAGAAGTCGCTTGGATCTGGGCCTCTATTCGCACTTTGGGCCAAAGTGGGCCCAATCCCAAACAATTTGAATACAAGAAATCTGCTTATGCTACAAGATTATCAGACAATAGGCATGCTCGCTTTTCTTACAACTTTATTTTGTAACATGATAAATACAATGTCTTACAATGACTAGAACATTAAATTGTAATTGATGCTTGGCTGTTTCCAAATGACTATAATATGAAAAAGCAAGATTACAAAATAGTGATAGCAATGACCTCTCTGTGGTTGAAGACAAACTTCCTTGGATTGTTCATATTAGATTCAAGCAAAAAAATCATATATAAGTATTATTTTTAATGTATATTTGAATACAATTATACTCTTATTATTTTTATCATGTATTAAACCATTCTTCTTATTATTATAAAAAATATCAAATAACATTTTAAAATTTGTAAACGTCAGTTAAATTCATGTAACAAAATATTGATAAATATTACTTTCAATATACATTTAAGTACAAATTCATCATATAAAATTATTTTAACTTATGCAAACACATAAATATCATTATTCTTTATACAATTAAATTTAAAATTCAACATTTATAAATATTTAAACAAATTATATATATAAACAATAGAGATTGGGTCTTTATCCATCTCATCTTTTTTAAATCCAAGAACCAATTAGGGTTGTTACCAATCCTTCACTTTGCATTTCAAAACTTAATTACATGGGTTTTCAAGTTTCAATCCATTTGTAATTAATTTCAATCATTTTGCATGTGGTTATTGATCTGTCCTGATCAGAATTGGACCGTCACGGCTGGCTCCGAGCTGAAAGTTTTGAACGAGGTGGGGGGGTACCTGCAAGACACTCTGATGCTGAAGTAAGTAAGAGCACGAGCAGGCAATAGTAAGTATGGGTAGAATGATGAATACCTGACCCTCTGGAAACAGAGGGTATTTATAGCCCCCAGCGCTGGACCAAGGTTTCTCCGTTGGGCCGGGCAGGTTTGGCCCAATGGAGGAACTGCCAGGTTCTACGTGCGTAGTGGGGACCCGCACGTGGTCCCCTTCCTGGATGTTCTGCGTGAAGTGCGGGCGGACGGAGACACGGTCTTTTCGGGGTCTCGCTGGGAGTGCAGTGGACTGAGTCTGCCCTAGTTGGGGGTGCTCGAGGTGATGTCGAGCTGGACAGCAGGATGTCGAGCTGGAGATGCAGAGGTCGAGCAAGTGACCTCAGGGAGCATGTCGGGCACGACAGTGACCCTTTGGTCGGCGTGGTCCTCAGCAAGTCCATTTGGATTGGGCCTTAGCAATGCTGTTGGGCCTGTCGGGCCCAGTCCAGAACAGGAGCCCCCCAAGTCGTGGTTCCTTTGTTAGGAGCCATGGCTTGATCTCAGGTCGTTTCCGCTTCGGGGTCTCGCGCCCGGGTCAGAGATGCAGGCCCTCGAGGGCCTCTCCGTGTCGTGCTCGGAGACAAATCTTTCGTGGTGGATGCTCGGAGGATCCTTGCCGGCGCGTGTCTGTCGAGCACACGAGGTATCTTTCGGGAACTGTGCCGCCACCCTATGAAGATAGGGTCATCATTGCGTTGGGAGCAGTGCGTCGAGGATAGAAACTCCGTGGTTGCCCGAGGTGACGTTTGGTATTCCACGTCATCACTATAAATAGGAACCTTGGGCCCCATAACACGTTTCTACTCTTTGCGCTCCTACTGCTGCTGTTCTTCCAGATTTTTCATAGCTGCGATCTCCTGTTACAGATTCTTTTCCTCCGTAGCCGAATCCACTTCTTGATTCCAAGTAAGTGACTTATCTTCTTTATTTTCCTGTTGTAATGCATGATTTTCAGCGTTGTAGATGTTTTAGGGACTATGCGCGTGGGACTAGCCCGGTAAACTCATGTTTAGCTCGACACATTCATGCTTAGGACCGGCAAACACATGCTCGTGGCCGGTAGATTCATAGTTTTAGGTAATAATCTGCAGCGCTGCCCGGGGTCTTCATGATCCAGGGCGCCTGATTCATGATCGTGCCCGGTATGTTCATGGTTCTGGCCGTAGGTCTCATGATGTTGCTCGCCATGTTCATACCTTGGGTCGACATGTTGGAGAGTGGCCGCATTGTCGGTTTGCTCAGGCGGTTTGGAGAAGGGCCCATCGAGTTATCTGGACGTCGGGGAGGCGACTGCTTGTTGCAAACTAACTTTTGTGGTCGTGCATGGAACGACGTGGTTTGTCGTACACTATATCTGGTCCGCTACGTCGAGCGTATGGTTTCGTGCCCAATTGACTGGTTTCCCGTGCTCTGCAGGTAACCATGGCGGACGAGCCATGCTCCTCTAGACGCCCCGAACAGGAGGAACAAAGTGCTGATGAGGCGGTGAGTTTGATCGATACTGTCGACGACCCTCTATTGGATTGGGTGGGCGCCGAGACCCGAGGAATCGCGTCGATATATAGCCGGCGTGACCGAAAGCCATATGGTGTCCTTGAGGCGGGCCACGGTCAGCTTGATTTTCAGAAGAATGTTGTTGTTACGCGACCGACCTCCAATGCCCGGATCTGCTCGGTGTACCCCGAGTATAGTTTCCCAATGTACGAGATCGCGTTCAAAGATCTTGGGCTGCAGCTGCCCTTTAGTGACTTTCAGACCGGGGTCTTCGCCCATCTGGGGCTGGCCCCGTCGCAGCTACACCCAAACTCACTCGCCTTTATCCGGGCGTTTGAGCTGACATGTCGCTTTCTGAGGATTTGGGCGACGATACCTCCCTTCTTCAGAATTTTTCATCTGCAGCGCCAGTCCCGAGGAGGGAAACACAGCTGGGTCTCCTTAAAACAGTCGAGGAGACTATTCAAGATGTACATGGACTCCGTAAGGGGTTTTAAAGACAAGTGGTATGTCGTGAGGCCAGTTACCACGTCTGCTTTAGGATCCCTGTACGAGGAGGAGGCGCCCATAAGCGACGATGACGGGGAGGCGGTCTTAGACAACGATGGGTATCCCGTGATGGCCCGCACAGCCAAGTTCCCTGTGCATTGGATGTTCAGGCATTACGAGCACGGGACTGGATACTATCATACCGCTGCGAGCGACATGTGTTCGGAGGACGAGGAGGCGTACGCCACTCTTTGTCGGTTCGTCGACAGCTTCCACCCCGCCCGGTGGGCCACGAGGGAAGGGGAAGATGTCTTGGATGAATAGGGTTATCCGACATTTGAGTCCCGGCCGATTGATACTAAGGCACTCGTGGAGTGTCAGACGTTCAGACAGGCTGCTCGTCTGCTAGGTCGTTTATTGCTTGAATTTCTTTGCTCGTCATTTATTTATGAACTTGCTCGACACTAACCCGTCTTTTATTTTGTGCAGGTTCGATGGCCGGTCGAAGGGAAAGACTCTTGAAGCTGTCTTGCGACCAGAAGCGGGGTAGGAGGGTCGTGAAGGCTCCCCAGGCAACGAGGATGGGCCCGCCACATAGCCCGGGCGCTCCTCAGGTGGTGAGGGTGGATTCGTCGCCCAGCTCGGGGGCAGCGTCGGACGAGATCCCAGAGGTTCAAGAGGTCGATCCTAATGCCGACCTGATACAAAGAAAGAGGACCCGGGTGGAAAGCGGTCCGACTGTCAGCGAGGACACCAGCGCCGTCAGGTCTTTCGGGTTCCCCCCTTGCTTCAAAGAGGAGGGTTTCTTCGAGAGATTCCCTCTGTCCGTGGTTGCCGACGAGGCTGAGACTATCAAGAGGATGAGTAAGGAGGATCGGAAGAGGCACCTGGCCGCCAGCATGGCCGAGCTGGTGAAAATGGCCGAAATGGCCCCGGTGTTGTCCGAGGAAGGGGGGGATCCTGTCCGTATTGAAGAACTTGAGCAAAAGAAAGCGGCTCTCACCTCGAGCTCGCGGAAGTTAAGGACTGCCCTGGAACGCTCCGAGGAGATGTTCCGCGAGCAGGCATCGTTGATGGCCGCTGAGAGAGAGATGCTGGTCCTGGAGAAAGAAAATTCGGGGAAGCTAGCCGAGGAGGGAGAGCTTCTCCGCGCAGACAGAGATCGTCTGGAGACCGACATCGGGCGCCTGACCCAACAGATCGAGGACATGAAAGTCGCCATGCTTCCTGTCGAGGACGAGCCGGAGGACATAACGGCTTTGAAGGGTCGATCGGAGCTGGTCGCCCATATCCGGCTACTGGAAGCAGATTGCGTTGGTGCTCTGGAGGAGGGGTTCGACTCTGCAGTCGGCCAACTTTCCTTGTTAAACCCTGGTTTGGTCACTGAGGGGACGGGCCACACACATCAGATCGTGGATGGCGTGATCGTGCCCCCGCCCGACTCTCCAGTTGTCGACAACGATGGTTCTGGGGAAGCCTGATTGTAGGATAGCGGGCCTGCGTGCCTTTGATATTTGTATTTTTTGGGCCTGCGTGCCCGTCGGTTGTACTTTATGAACATCGCCGGCCTTCTTGGTCGGTTTATACTTGTTTGTCTTGTTGCCTTAGGGCATTTTTTTTGAATGAATGCTGTTTTACATTTGATCGTTTTCCCGTGCTTGAAATCTTATATATTTGCATAAAATTTAGCCTAAGTTATGGGCCCGAGGAGTGCCCGTAAGTGGCTGTGATTTAGCGGGCGAGTTTGCCCGCCTTTCGTTTGTATACGTGCCCGGCCTTCTTTCGCTGGCCAGAGTCACCTAAGTGTTGCACTCGAGGGGAGAGACTTCCCTTTGACCCTTTTAGATGGCCCGTCATTCTTGACGACTTGTCGGGCATATGGAGCGAAGTTGCTCAGTCAGGCGCGAAGCCCGGTAGGGACTATTCGCCCTTGGCGTGAACTGCCCATCGCGAGCTGGGTGTTCTGCCTTACAGGTACTACGACGGTGAAGCTCGGTGTAGTTGTCCATGTCGGGCACTATCGATTATCCTCGTTTGCCAAGCGATGTTGTGTGATTTAGCCGTATGTCGGGCTTGTACCTCAGCCTTTATATGAAGTCGGACGTTTTTCCTCGTTGACCGAGCGCGGGTGCCGTTAGTCGAGGGTCCCAGGTGTTGGTAGTTTCTAACTGTAGTACTGCTTTAGCTTAGCAGCATTCCAGGGTCGTGGTAATGGCTCTGCGTCTAATTGCTCGAGATAGTACGCCCCGGTACCAGTGGCGCCGTGGACGCGATAAGGTCCTTCCCAGTTCGCGGCCAGTTTCCCTTCGCGGGAATCCTTCTGGTTCCTACGTAATACCAGGCTGCCGATTTCGAACTCGCGCTTGATGACCTTGTCGTTGTGGCGTAGAGCCACTCGTTGTTTTAGGGTGGCTTCGCGCAGGGCTGCACCTGATCGGATTTCCTCGACTTGGTCGAGTTCGTCCCTTAGCGCCTCGTCGTTCATTTCTTCGTCGAGGGGGTTCTCTGTTCGTCTGGAAGGTTCCATGATTTCAACTGGGATAACGGCCTCGGTGCCATACGTCAACCGAAATGGGGTCTCGCCCATCGTCGAGTGGGGCGTGGTTCGGTATGCCCATAGGACGCTGTGAAGTTCCTCGACCCATCCCCTCTTCGCTTCGCCGAGTCGACGTTTGAGTCCTCGGAGGATGACTCTGTTCGCGGCTTCGGCTTGCCCGTTGGTCTGAGGGTGCTCGACCGACGTGAAATGTTGTTTTGTACCTAGTTTGGTGACGAAGTCTTGGAACCCGTGGTCGGTGAACTGGGTACCGTTGTCGGTCACCAGGGCCCGCGGAATTCCGAATCTGGCGAGGATGTTTCTTTTGTAGAAACGGAGGATATTGTGCGAGGTGATTTTTGCGAGGGCCTCGGCCTCGATCCATTTCGTGAAGTAATCCACGGCGACGATGAGGAATTTGTTCTGATAGGTTCCTTGCACGAAGGGCCCGAGGATGTCCATACCCCACCAGGCGAACGGCCACGGGGATGACAGTATGCTCAGCTCGTGCGGGGGGGCGAGGTGCATGTCCCCTTGTTTCTGGCACTTATCACATTTCTTGACGTGCTCCTTGGCATCCTGCTGCATCGTCGGCCAGTAGTATCCCGCTCGAAGGGCTTTCCTTGCTAAGGATTTACCGCCCATGTGCTGGGCGTTGATCCCTTCGTGTATCTCCCGCAGTACTTCGGGGACTGCGGACTCGTCGATGCATTTCAGGAGGGGGATGGAGAATCCTCTTCGGTACAGTTTCTGCTCGAGAACTACGTAGGAACATGCTCGTCGCTTTGTGACGGTAGCCTCGGCCTGGTTCGATGGGAGTTCGCCTTTTGTCAGGAAATTATAAACCGGGGTCATCCAGGACGTCGCATCCCCGATGGCATGGATCTCGACTGTAGTCGAGGGTCGTTCGATACTTGGACGCGCTAGAGATTCCTGGATGACGGATTTGTTCCCGCCCTTCTTTCGTGTGCTCGCGAGTTTGGACAATATGTCCGCCCTCGTGTTTTGCTCGCGGGGAACATGTGAAATTTATGCTCGTACGAACTTTGTCATGTATTTTTTGACTAAGTTCAAATACTCGATGAGGTTGTCGTTTTTGGCCTGGTAGCTCCCTTGAACTTGAGAGGCGACGAGCTGGGAGTCGGTGTAGATCTGCACCTCGCGGGCTCCCAGGTCCTCGGCCAGTCTCAGTCCTGCGAGCAGGGCTTCGTATTCTGCCTGGTTGTTTGACGTCGGGAAGGAGAGAGCTAAGGAGTGCTCGATTACTACGCCTTCTTCGTTTTCCAGGAGGATTCCTGCGCCGCTTCCGGACGAGCTGGATGCTCCGTCGACGAAGATGGTCCACTTGTGTTCTTTCCCCGGGGGAGGGTCGTGAGTGGTCATTTCCGCGACAAAGTCGGCCAAGGCCTGTGCTTTCAGGGCTTTCCTGCTTTCGTACTAAATGTCGAATTCGGAGAGTTCCAAGGACCACTTTAACATTCTGCCCGCCATATCTGGCCGACCCATGAGTTGCCTCACCGGTTGGTCGGTTCGCACGATGATGGTGTGGGCCAGAAAGTAGTGTCTGAGCCTCCTCGCCGCGTTGACGAGGGCCAGAGCAACCTTTTCTATCTGCTGGTATCTGCTTTCGGGCCCCTGTAAGGCCTTGCTCGTGAAGTAGACGGGTTTCTGCCCGTCGGGGGTCTCGCGGACAAGAGCTGCGTTGATGGCTTCGTTCGAAACGGCCAAGTACAAGTACAGCAGTTCCCCGTCGTCTGGTCGAGATAGCACGGGCGGCTGAGACAAACTTTGCTTTAGGTGGCGGAGTGCCTGCTCGCATTCCTCATTCCATTCGAATGCTGCTTCCTTTCGAAGGAGTTTGAAGAAGGGGAGGGCGTGTTGAGCGGATTTCGCGACGAAGCGGGACAGCGACGTGAGCATGCCGTTCATGATTTGTATCGACTTCTTCGACGTCGGTGTTGGGAGGTCGGAGAATGCCCGACATTTGTCGGGGTTGGCTTCGATTCCCCGTTCTGTTAGATAGAATCCAAGGAATTTTCCTGCCTTAACCCCGAACGTACATTTCTCGGGGTTGAACCTCATTTTACATTGCCTTGCTTGGGCGAAGACTGTCTTGAGATGTGCTTCGTGGTCGGTGTCTGCTCGGGATTTGACGATCATGTCGTCCATATACACCTCGAGCATGTCGCCGATCTGTTTGTTGAAAACTCTGTTCATCATGCGTTGGTAAGTTGCTCCGGCATTTTTCAGTCCGAAGGGCATTACGTTGTAGTAATAGTTGCCCGAGCTGGTCATGAATGCCGTGCAGTGTTTGTCGCCCAGGGCCATCGGGATTTGGTTATAGCCCGAATAGGCGTCCATGAACGACAAAGTTTTGTAGCCGGCCGAGTTGTCGACCAGCATATCTATGTTAGGCAAGGGAAAATCATCTTTCGGGCAAGCCCGGTTGAGATCAGTATAATCAACGCACATTCTCCATTTTCCATTATTCTTTTTTACGAGTACAACATTTGACAGCCAGGTGGAATACCGGGCTTCAGAAATAAAATTTGCCTCTAGGAGGTCTTTTACAGCTTTTTCAGCAGCCTCCGTTTTTTCTGGAGACTGCCTACGCCTACGTTGTACTACGGCCTTAGCGGCTGGATCAATGGCGAGGTGGTGACAGGCGACCTCAGGGTCGAGTCCGGGCATCTCCGCAGCGCTCCAGGCGAACAGATCAGCATTCTCGCGCAGACAGGCCTTGATTTGCTTCCTGGCCAAGTCGGGGAGGTCTTTGCCAATCTTCACTCCCTTGGTCGGGTCTGTGCCGAGGGGAACGAGTTCGAAATCCCCGTTCGGTATTGGTCGGAGTGGGATTTGCTCGCTGCTGGATGGCTCGTCCTGATCGAAGCGGGTGTCCAGGGCTATGGAGTCGACCTTTGGTGGAGCTTTCTGGACTTCTTCCTCGGGGGATGCTTTCCTGTCGGGCTCCTGTTTTGTCCTTTTGGCGGGTCTGGTCCCTATGTCGACGGTATCCCGTCCCTTAGAAGCGGCGTTAAAGCACCTACGGGCAGCGGCTAGGTCTCCTTGGATGGTGGCTACCCGTGCCCTCCTGGTGTAGAACTTCATCTTCAGATGGACGGTCGAGGGCACCGCTGTTAGCTCTGCCAATGTCGGTCTCCCCAAGATGCAATTGTATAGAGACGGGCAGTCAATGACGAGGAACCGGACTTTAACTTGTCTCGTAGCCGTTCCTTCGCCGAGCGTAACCAGGAGCTCTACATAACCCCAAGGTTTGGAAGTCGAGCCGTTGAAGCCTTGTAGATCCGACCCCACATACGGAGAGAGATATGAGTCGTCCAGCTGTAGGGTTCTGAAAAGTTGGTTGTACATCACGTCGACGAAACTCCCCTCGTCGACCAGGATGCGATGCACGTCGAAATTAGCCATTCTTGCCCTTATCAGTAAGGGGATGACCGCGTTCGGGGCTCCGCCGGGGAGCTCTTCTAGGTAGAAGGTGATGGGCTCTGACCTGCCCTTCACCCTTTCGAACGTTACTGTTTGCGGGGGAGCCGCGTCGACCAGCTCGTCCAACTTCCTCTTGGCTGAATTGATGGTGAAGTCGTTGAACTCGCCCCCATTAATAATGACCATGGCAGAGGGAAAGTATTCCCACCTGCTGTGCGTTGTCAGCGGCTCCTGCAGGTGCTCGGGAATGTCGAAATCCTCGGGCCTGGTCACCGAGAAGGCGGTCTGGATAGGCACCGACTCGTCTGATGGTCGGGCGTCTTCTTCTGGCTCCTTGGCTTCATGGGCGTCACGACGGGGAGCTTCGTTTTGCCTGTACTGTGCGAGCCTCCCTCCCTTGATGAGGGTTTCAATGGCGTCCTTGAGGTGGACGCAGTCCTCTGTCAGATGACCATGACTCCTATGGTATTGACAGTATTTATTTTTGTCCGCCCCTGGCTTGGCGGGAGCAGGTCGGGGACGTTTGACGCCGCCGTCCTTGAAGTCTGTACTGGCACACTCCGCCAGAATACGCTCGCGGGAAGCTGTTAGTGGAGTGTACTCGGTGAAACGGCTCGAGGGGCCCCTTTGTTCCCGGACTTCCCGGGGTCGGTCTTCTTTCCTTTTCTCCCCGGTTCGTCGGGGAGGAGCCTCTTGGCGTGAGCTGCTGCTGTTGTTGGGACCCCGAGCCCTGGAGTCTCGGGCCCTGTTGGCAGCTTCCCTCTCCTCGTAATCCATGTATGCCCGAGCTTTATCGAGGAGGGCGTCGAAAGACCTGGGCGGCTCGATTCCCATGGCTTTTCTGAATTCTGTGCCGGGGAGGAGCCCCCTCTCCAGCAGATATCTCTTCATGTGGTCCGTGCAGGGGACCTGTATCGCTTCTCGGTTGAAGCGGTTAATGAACTCCCTCAAGGTCTCATCCTGTCTTTGGATGATGGCCTCGAGCGCCGCCTCAGTCTTTGGATGGCGTCGAGAAGCGGTGAAGGAACTGATGAACTGGTTCTTCAGGTTCCGCCACGAGGTGATTGAGCCCAGGGCGAGCCCTTTGTACCAGTCCATGGACGCCTTCCTGAGAGTCGTGGGGAAAAGACGGCACTTGATGGGCCCCCCGACATTATGATAATGGAGCATGGCCTCGAACCCGTCAATGTGGTCGACCGGGTCCGCAACTCCATCATACTCCTTCAGATGTGGGGGCTTCTCCATGCCCGGGGGGATGGGTGCATCCATGATGGCCTGCGACAGGGGACCGCGGGGGTCGTCCTCGTCGCTCCTCTCCGGAGACAGAGATGGGGACCTGTAATATTGTCTGGCACGGTGGTCGTGCTGAGCCTCCCTCGAGCGTGATGCTCGTTGGTTGAATGTTACACGGCCGTCTCCGGCGTGTCTCTTGTCGTGCCTCGCCGGGTCGCGACTGGGTTCTCCGGCGGGGATGACAGGATCTCTCTCCAAATAGGGTCGCCTCTGCTTTGGTCGGGGAGAGGGGCTTCTGGAGTCTTCCCTGTAGTGTCTCCGCGGGGGAGAAGGGTGTCGGGCTTCAGTCACCCGAGGAGGGGGAGTATGTGGTCTCCGATGCCTCCTCGAGGGTCTTCGCTCGTCTTCAAGCGCCTTTAATCTCTCTCCTTGGGCGAAGATGAGATAGTTCGTTTGGTTAATTGCTGCGAATAGCGCTTGTGTGGTGGCATCCGCCCCGGAGGGGACGGGGACTTCCTGAAACCGGACGGCTCTGTAGTGGGCGAGGGCCGCCGGGTCGTCTTCAAGTGGTGGTGGGAGCGAGGAGGATGATGCTGTGGCCCCGTTCCTGTACGAGGAAGTTCCGAGGATGGTTGTTGCAGGAATGGTGTTGTGGCCGGCATTGCCGGCGTTGTCGAGATGTCCGTTTTTGTCTGCCGTGCCGTTATTGGTGTCGACGACACGAACGTTCTTCTCATCGCGAGCTGGATCAGCCATGACAGGTAGTTGAATTTTGAGCTTTGGTCTTTTGAGTTGTTTGTAAGACGGGGAAGCTAGTTTCCCACAGACGGCGCCACTGATCTGTCCTGATCAGAATTGGACCGTCACGGCTGGCTCCGAGCTGAAAGTTTTGAACGAGGTGGGGGGGGGGTACCTGCAAGACACTCCGATGCTGAAGTAAGTAAGAGCACGAGCAGGCAATAGTAAGTATGGGTAGAATGATGAATACCTGACCCTCTGGAAACAGAGGGTATTTATAGCCCCCAGCGCTGGGCCAAGGTTCCTCCGTTGGGTCGGGAAGGTTTGGCCCAATGGAGGAACTGCCAGGTTCTACGTGCGTAGTGGGGACCCGCACGTGGTCCCCTTCCTGGATGTTCTGCGTGAAGTGCGGGCGGACGGAGACGCGGTCTTTTCGGGGTCTCGTTGGGAGTGTAGTGGACTGAGTCTGCCCTAGTTGGGGGTGCTCGAGGTGATGTCGAGCTGGACAGCAGGATGTCGAGCTGGAGATGCAGAGGTCGAGCAAGTGACCTCAGGGAGAACGTCGGGCACGACGGTGACCCTTTGGTCGGCGTGGTCCTCAGCAAGTCCATTTGGATTGGGCCTTAGCAATGCTGTTGGGCCTGTCGGGCCCAGTCCAGAACAGTTATAATCTATTTTTGCATTAGAAGAATATGAGTTGGCCATAGCCATTTGAATCAAAAGCTTTTTTGGTTACAAAAAAATACTTCATATCAGGTTAACCAAACCATTTTTGCATTAATATCACATTTTCATAAGGAAATTGGAATATGCATAACTTTTTCATCATACATATATACAAGTAATTTGCACCCAAATTGTCAGACTAATTCAAGCTGCTAATGATATTTGAAATGAAAGAATCAGAGTTTTCTTATGCAATTCATTTACACCGTCATTTTAACCAAGGCAATGTTACAACAATATACAAATTTTATTACAAGTTCTACAAAATAAAAGTTCTTTCAATCCTAAACAAAGTTCTTATGTGAAACCACCCGGTCGGAATCTGTCGTCTGGATGTAATGAAACATCAATGAAGCCGCCACCGAACGTCTTTTATCCTGCAGAAAGGGAAAGGTAAACATCGAGAAAACTTGAAGAGGGAGAAATCACGGTCTTTCGACCGAGAGATCGGGTAAGGGAGTCTGTCACGCGAGGGGAAGGTATTAGCATCCCACAAGCCCGTAGTACTCTACGGTATCCACTCTTGTTGTCTAATCTAATGGGTGTGGTCAAATCCTATGCCTATGGCTTAAAACTGAAAAGGGAATGCATGCGAAAGAAAAAGAAGAAATAATGTAGGAAAAATAAAAGTTATGCTCGATTGGGCCCTAACCCTTTGCCTACGTATCCCTTTTAAGGAATCAGAGCAGCCGTAGTTCGGCTTACATATTTTGGTTGGTTTGTGTTTTTTAATTAAGACAACAAAAACAGTCAAGATGGCAAAATATCAAATAAAACAACAAACGCATGAGATGGTCAAACATTGACTAAATAATAACATAGTAACATGTTGAAGATGGCGAAACATCGATAAAACAGATGACAAAACATCACATCTAACAATGATATTGAGAATCAAAGTAGGATAACAAACATGTGCGATGGCGAAACATCGACTTCAAACAAATGTGCGATGGCGAAACATCGGCTAAAAGATAGCACAGTATCTTGGCAGAGATGGCAAAACATCAATAAATCGGATGACGAAACATCACACCTAACAATGATATTAAGAATCAAAGTAGGATAACAAACATGTGCGATGGCGAAACATCGGCTTCAAAAAAATGTGCGATGGTGAAACATCGGCTAAAAGATAGCACAATATCATGGCAGAGATGGCAAAACATCAATAAATCGGATGACGAAACATCACACCTAACAATGATATTAAGAATCAAAGCAGGATAACAAACATGTGCGATGGCGAAACATCGGCTTCAAACAAATGTGCGATGGCGAAACATCAACTATAAAATGATAAGGAATCATGGCAGAGATGGAAAAACATCAATAAATCGGATGACGAAACATCACACCTAACAATGATATTGAGAATCAAAGCAGGATAACAAACATGTGCGATGGTGAAACATCGGTTTCAAACAAATGTGCGATGGAGAAACATCGACTATAAGATGATAAGGAATCATGGTAGAGATGGCAAAACATCAATAAATCGGATGACGAAACATCACACCTAACAATGATATTGAGAATCAAAGCAGGATAAAAAACATGTGCAATGGCGAAACATCGGCTTCAAACAAATGTGCAATGGAGAAACATCGGTAAACCAGGCTTAAAAGCAAAGCCAAGAGGCACACAGACAAAGTAAGATTGGTTTGTATATTTTATCTTGAAGAAGGGTTTGAGTTTATTAGAAGTGTTTTATGATTTGCCAAGAAAACAATTTTTGTTTTAGGATGCAAAATGCAAAGGAAGGAAATCAAAATAACTAAGGGCAACTAACCTAGCACTATCCCTAGTGTTATCATACAATGATTGATCCTAAGGTTGAGGATAAAGGAAAACCCTACCTTAATTAACATGTTAAAGGAAGCTTAGCTAAACTTTCCTATAGGGAACATGCAATGAGAGCGAAGTCGTGATCTCAATTTCGAAATTGAGTGACTCATTGATCAACAATTAAAGAAGAAAAAAAATAAACATCCTATAGGGAACATGCACTGAGAGCGAAGTCGTGATCTCAATTTCTAAATTGAGTGACTCATCGATCAACAATTAAATAAGAAAAACAAATAAACATCCTATAAGGAACATGCAATGAGAGCGAAGTCGTGATCTCAATTTCTAAATTGAGTGACTCATCGATCAAAAGCAAACACAACACATGTATCAGACAAAAAAAAAACAGAGGGCCTCCTGACATATATCAGCAACAGAGGTCCTATCATGCAATCAGAGAACTATGCAACATAAAAATAGAAGAAAGGAAATAGTGCAATACCAAACGGATAACTATCTGTAGCAACTGAGCAAGAATAAAAGAAACCCAGAGAACTTCAAGCAAGATGGCATCAATAGACAAATCAAGTCAGAAATTACGCCATCAGGATGTAAGTAATAAAGTCATCAGATATGAGTAGATCCCATGGGTAATGTATAGCATTCATGATTACATGCATACATATCTTGCATAAACCATCAAACATGCCAAGCACAAGAATGATGCCAATATAATAAATTGTGTTCCACAAATAAAGTGAAACACAATAGCCTCAAGCCAAAAATGGAAACTTTTCTCAATGTACCTCGCACATTCAACAACCAAGTTAGTATTCCCATAAATTGAATGATGATTCACATAAGGGAGGGATGAAACATGATGAAGTGAGAAAAACATGATAACAATTATCAGAGCATTAGGTATGGTAGGCAAAAAAAGAAACAGGCATATGCACAATTAGGTCAAAAATTGGAGGAATATTGCTCCTTTCTATCACCATGTTGAATTGAAAATTGAATATCAATCAAGGATCATGGGATCTTGATAATAACATAATCAAAGACCATTAAGGTCAGTAGCAACCACCTTTCAATCATACTCAATTAATTCAAACACAACTCATAAGCATAATAGAAGAGAAATTCCACACAATGCATCAAATGGTTCAAGCACTCAAACATGGGGCATTAAGTGAAATGAATTGAGTTATTATGGATAATAGAAATCAACATGATCATTAGGTGCCCAATTATAGGCCTCACTCAAGTTCATTGGCCATCAAACAAATTGCAAAAAGATATGCAACATCAATTGGGTACCTTCACTCCAAAAATACATCATAAATAGAAACAAAGATCAATAAATCAAACCAAAAACTTCTTAGCATCATTGAAGTGTGTAGGAGTCAGAAAGAAAACCTTAAGTTCATGAATGATTGAGGAGGGGATCCAATGAGGCCCAAAGTTCAAAACTAGTTGGCCAAACTATCAAAACTAGGCAAGTTTTCAAAATAATTTGTGGAAAAATGTCTAACCAAGTCAAATAATTCAAGAAAAATGGTTTTCAGATCCTCAACACATTCATAAACCCTAATCAAGACTTGAATTCTATTGAAAATCCAGGGCATAATGGTTTTGAAAAAGAAACTTGCACAATAAGCAACAAAACCCTAATTTTTGACTTTTAATCTTGAATATTGATTAAATAAGATCAAAATCCAAACAATTCAAACTAATATCATGCAAATCACCAGGAAACCCTAAATGTCAAAGCACATATTTTTTACATTTTTTGAATTAAAGAAAAGCCAAAAATAAAATAAAATCTAAACCGTTAATCAATTAATCCAATAATCACATCTCAAAATAAAATTCTAAACAAAATTCAGAAAAATGTCCAACCAAAATTATATTCAAATATAAGAACCAAAAACACACATCTCTGATTTTTTTTTGGAATTTTGGAATTAAAAGAAATATTAAAATAAAAATTAAACAAACAATTAACAATTAAACCATTATTTAAGGGGGAAAATGCAAACCTTAGTCAAAAGTCAGAAAAAGGTCAAAATAAAATTATATTCAGATTCAATGATTAAAAATAAGCTTGCATGATTTTTTTGAGGATTTTTGAATTAATGGAAGTATTAAAATAAAAATTATAAAGCAAAAACTCAAAATAAACTTCTCAAATTAAAATTCTAATCAAAAATAGAAAATATACTAAGCCAATTTCAGAATCAATTTCTACATTATTTTATGAGTTCAAAACATTTTTTATGGAATTTTTAGATCAAAGGAACTATTAAAATAAAAATAATATTTGAACAATTAATTAATTAGACCTATGAATTTTTAAACCAATCAAATCATTTTAAAAAAATTTCAAAAAAAATAGGACAAATACTAGAAAATATTATTGGCCTATGGTAATTTTTTTATGATTTTTGAAAATGTTTTGATCACAAAATAAAATCAAGCATAATACCAAATAAAGCAAATAATTCAAATAAGACAATTACTCAAATGGACCAATCAAAATGCGCCACCACATCATCTTCAACCTCCGGACCAACTCAAAAACGCGCGCAAGACTTGTTCTAGGGCTCATGTTCAGATCCAACATACATACTCATTTCTACACCCTTTTTCATGAAATCAAGCGCAAATTAAAGCTGACATATCATTCTTCATTATGCAATTTGAATCAAATCGAAACATCAACTATATTGTTCACAATCAAACCAGGAATATGAGCAAAATCATTATGAATCGAAAATTTCATAGCACTCAATCATGTATAATTCACCAAATCAAACATTATAAAGCTTCAGAAACATTCCACCAACATCAGTGAGCACTAATCCAAGCTCAAACACATCAATAAACAAGTACATCTCGAAAATCGAAGTTCAGGATTATTACCTCAAAGAAAAAAGTGTTCTACTGTCTCCTTCACTCCAGATACAAACAAATGGTGCTAACTTGATCTACTCCCTTCACTGAAGCTGAATCCACAAGAATTTTGAAGAAAACACCAAGAAATTGAGAGAATCGAAGCAAGTTGCAGAAGAAAGGTGGAGATCTCAGATATGAAATTCTTGTAATGGGAGTGTCCTCCCCCTAAAACCTGGCTTGCCTCTTCTTATATAGAGTTTATAGAGGAGCATAGAAGTGGAAATGTAACCTCAAAGCCGTTGGAGGGCAGGATTGGAAGTTTGTGCAGAAAATGAAGTGTGCATAGGATCAGGTGATTTGCTTGTGCATTATTTAGCCTCTTATGCATTTTGTGGGCCAAATTACTTCAGAAGATCATCCTTAAAATCTTGGCCCTTAATTCCACATGATCATAAAGTATTTGAGTTTTTGCAATTTTGGGTAAGTTTGTGATTTTTCCAATCCAACAAGTGCAAAACCAAATGTGGCACGAAATGGGAGTGTGATGGGCCTCAGCATGTCACAGATTGCTCATGGGCTTGATTAGAAGCAAAAGGAATGGCTAAAACTTGAGTTTGCAAGAAATGGCCATTTTGCATGTTTGTCGAGTTTCAATAAAATGCCTCAAAAATCCAAAGTCCATAACTTACTTATATTTTTGAATTTGGACACAAATGAGCACAATTTAAAAAGGTATTGAAAAGATCTACAATACCTTAGTTTTGAGTTTTTTGCAATTGAATCCATTAAGTTTCACAAAATTGAAATGATTTTGCCTTTTGCTTGCATCTCAGAGATCAATCCAATCTGATGATTTTCACCAGGTTTGTCAATTGCTGCAGTCATTTTTCGTCAATCTGATATCTTTACTCATGATAAGGTACATTATATGAAACATCTATTAAAGTAATTATTTTTTAATCTACAAGTGTCAACGCTTATGCAGAATAGATTTAGTTGTGTATACAGTCAAATTACTATGCGCGTTAGTATGTGGGATGAGTTGCCATCGTCTATAGGACCATTTGCTCATTGAAGCTTCAAGAACACACTCAATGGTGCTAGCTAAAAGGTTGTATATGGCTAACTACAAAGGTACATATTATTTCAACATACATCACTTTTAAAATCACAGTATATCATTGACTAATTCAAATCATAATAAAGGAACTGCACTTTCTGCGAGAAATGGATCTTACATTAAATACATGTTCTACAAAAGTCCTATTAGATGCAGAAATTATTAATATCAGGTTAAATTATTTACTACAGCTCATGATCGCACTGTAGTAAAGATTCAGTCTAGGTTCAACTGATTACGTTGTCCGGTTTTGTGTTGGCTCTATACTGATTTTTTTTACATGCTCTATTTTGAAACAGGTTATGACTAATGGACGATTCAAAAGTGTGAAGCACAGAGTTTTAACAAATGGTTTCAAATCTAGGCTCTTTATGATTTGTTTCTGTGGTCCATCTTTGAGTAGAAAATTGCACCTTTGCCTTGTCTCATAAAAGGAAATGAAAGATTATTATATAGAGAGTTTACATGGTTTGAATACAAGAAATCTGCTTATGCTACAAGATTATCAGACAATAGGCATGCTCGCTTTTCTTACAAGTTTATTTTGTAACATGATAAATACATGTCTTACAATGACTAGAACATTAAATTGTAAATGATGCTTGGCTGTTTCCAAATGACTATAATATGAAAAAGCAAGATTACAAAAATAGTGATAGCAATGACCTCTATGTGGTTGAAGACAAACTTCCTTGGATTGTTCATATTAGATTCAAGCAAAAAATCATATATAAGTATTATTCTTAATGTATATTTGAATACAATTATAGAATTTTTTTTTGGAATAACCAAGTATTAAAAAAAGATTTTGCAAATAACCATGTTTCGGAAAAAATTATGCAAATAACCATGTTTCAGATGACTCCCTAAAGGAGGAGCTATCTCACTTGGCGCTTCCACTATGCATTTAGCCCTAGGAGTCATCTCACTTGGCGCATCCTCTCTTTTAGCCAAGTGAGATGGCGCCTACACTTTAAAAGTGAGAGGAGGCGTCACCTCACTTGACTCATAGGAAAAAATATTGTTTTTATAAATAATTCATCTGTTTCTCTGTCATTTCTCACACTTTCTCGCACTATTTTATTATTTTTTACTCTGTGATTTGCGTCATGACATCGCCCATGATTTTTACCAGAGATAGTTACGTTATCTTTCTGGCACATTCACTCCATGGAGCGTCTGAAGCGAGAGTTGATGCGATGGCTAGATGGAGACATCGTGGAGGGGGAAAATTAGAAGGATTCAACAAAGACGAACAACAACCTCACATGCGACAGGAAGACCTAATGTTTGGTTGGAGGAAGTCAAAACAGACATCGACGTAATGTTGATGATGCATGGGTCAGATGATATTGTTTTAACAGTTGTAATTTCGTAGACGGAATATTGTGTTTTTTACGGAATATTATATTTTTTTCTTGTTCGCGCAATGTTTATTGTAACAAATACTGTTAACGAAAAACTCTAATGTTTACAACATGATAAAGGAAAAATTTTATGTAATACAATTTTTATGTGGTTGAGGAAGTAGCCTGAGTCGGACAATTTTTGCGATTGTGTTCGACCTAACGACATAAATCACACTTTCTTTCCATCTTGTCAAGGGAGTCCATTTCGGTTGTGATGCGCTTACTTTTGGGACGACCCTTTTTATTCCTTCGCATTTGGTCATTGTACCATACTATTTCGCCGTCGTATGCAGGCCAATAATCTGGTTTTGCTACCAAAGGGAAGCTGTTGTTGTAAACGTTGAGCAACGTTTCAGATTTGTAAATGTGTGACAGAAGTTGTAGCGTGTCTTGATGAGTATAGGCACACGCGGCAATGACATGAGAGCAAGGCATACGAAAGGCTTGAAACTTGCCACAATCGCACCAACGAGAAGGTAGTACAACCCTATATTCTTGTCTTGGAAGACCCTCGTTATGGTCGATTGTCTGTTTCACAATGAAGTTGTGGCTGTGTCAGTCAAACTGTATAACCATATGGGTGTTAGCTTTAGCAATTTCTGCCTTAATGTACTTCATGCAGCTTTCACTCCATAACTGTCCAGATTGCAACACCGCATTCCACATTTCACCTCTTTTGGCAAACAACGAAGCCATCCTAAAATATGTTGATTTTATCAAAGCAGTGACCGGGAGGTTTCGTATGCATTTGAATACCCCATTCATCGATTCAATTAGATTTGTTGTCATGTGCCCCCATCTTTGGCCATTGTCGTATGACCTAGTACATTTTTCTATCAGAATATTATCGATCCACCTACCGGCTTCCGGATATGACAAACAGATCTCTTTGCGGTAATATTTGAATGTATGTTGTATCAATGCATATCCCGCATTCATAACCGCTTTCCTTAGTGTTTTGTCTTTGATCTCCCTCGTGAAATTTTGGACGATATGTCTAACGCAATAGACATGCGTAGAAGGAGGGCCATGCGAACCGTTTGCAGGATTATTGTATGCACTTTCAATGGATGCATGTCTATTCGAGATCAAATAGAGATCTGGTTGAGGAGCCACGTGTGTTCGCAGATTTTTCAGAAAAAAGCTCCAAGCACCACCAGTCTCCCCCTCGACTAGGGAAAAGGCAATTGGGAAAACGTTGTTGTTGCCATCTTGTGCAACTGTCATCAGTAGCGTGCCTTTGTATTTCCCATACAACCAAGTCCCGTCAATTTGTATAATTGGTTTGCATGACGTAAACCCTGTGATGCAAGGTTGAAAAGCTCAAAACATTCGACTGAATATTCCATTTCTGTTGAGTTGACTACCATCCGGGGCGTATGCTGGCACTATTTCCAGTATGTAAATAGTACCCGGAGAATAAGTCTGGAGTGCATTCAGGTAGCGAGGAAGTTCTTGGTATGACTCCTCCTAGTTTCCATATACCTTTTCAATCGCCTTGGTCTTTGCTAACCACGCCTTTCAGTAAAACAGCGTATAGTTAAATACCGTAGTAATGTGGGAGATTATGGTTTTCACCTTCAAAGATGGATCATTGCTGACGAGTGGTAGGATTTCTTGAAAAATGAGATCATAATTAAGTTTTCGATGACCATGTGATTGAGTAGAACTGACACAAGTGTGGGTAACATGGAACCTATGACCCAACAATCACATCTTAATATGTATGAATCAGTGAGCTTGAACATACAATTAGGGTGGACACACTTGATCTTGTACCTTTCTGGATTTATACGGTCCACCTTAAAATCGACCGAGTTGAGCATGTGGAATTTTTTTATGGCTCTGATACATTCTTCTCTGTTACGAAATTTGTCTTTCTCTTTTAAGTTTTCATCCGACTGCATATACGGATTGAAAAATAAATTAGAAGACGGTTCATCTCTGCCCATGTTGAAGTTTGTCATGTGTGGAGGTGGGGTGTAGATCTCGTTTGCAGGAATACCAGGTATCCCATCGTCTTCGGAATCATCATTGACCATTTCGTCAAACTCTAACTCGTCATCTTCTTCTTCTTCTTCATCAACTGCATCTACTTCTGCTTGTTCGGTCTCCAAAGGATCAACCACTTGTGACAGCTGAGGCTCTCGTAGCATAATGTACAACTCAATAGAGTCGTACCTAGAATACTCATGACTGGAAAACATATTCTGAAGATCTTCGTCATCTTGAACCTCAACCTTATAAAATATTATTTGGTTGTTACCAAAAAAACTGGATTCTGATAAAATATTTGTGTCACGGGGCCTCGTCCAAGTTTGGCCTCCAAACGTTTTTTGAAGTAAAAGAAATTGGCTTTCCTGTTTAAACAAAATCGGATGTTGTACGTGTCTCTAAACAAAAACCCAAAGGTGGGACAAATGTATGTCTCACCGTTGAAATATGCACTGATGACATATTGGGGGTGCATAGGCCATTATGTATGACTGTTTGAAGGTTTGAAGGTTGGAAGGTTTGAAGTTTATGAGTTATTTGCAGGAATTTTTGAATGTTCTAGTGTTTGAGAGATTAAGTGAATCAGTGTTTTGATAAATGTAAGACTAAATAGGTCATATTGAATTTGAATTAACCAAGGCTCCTTCCATCACGTCCAATAGTGTTACATGCTTTCAGAGATGCCTTCTCCAAGGCTGTCACCTAGCCTGCGCCTACTCTGCAACCCACACCACCCTCTTATTTGCCAATTGGGATGGCGACACCTTTCCATTTTGTACTCTTTCGCCAAGTCCAATGGCGCCTCCTTTCATGTCCAATCGTGTTACATGCATTCAGAGATGCCTTCTCCAAGACTGTCACATAGCCTGCGCCTACTCTGCACCTACACTGTAACCTCTAAGGCTCCTCCCATCACGTCCAATAGTGTTACATGTATTCAGAGATGCCTTCTCAAAGGTTGTCACCTAGCCTGCGCCTACTCTGCAACCCATGCCACCTCTTATTCGCCAATTGGGATGGCGACACCTTTCACTTTTGTACTCTTTCGCCAAGTCCAATAGAGCCTCCCTTCATGTCCAATAGTGTTACATGCATTCAGAGATGCCTTCTCCAAGGCTGCTACCTAGCCTGCGCCTACTCTGCACCTACACTGTAACCTCTAAGGCTCCTCCCATCACGTCCAATAGTGTTACATGCATTCAGAGATGCCTTCTCCAAGGCTGTCACCTAGTCCGCACCTACTCTACAACCCATGCCACCTCTTATTCGCCAATAGGGATGGCGACACCTTTCCATTTTGTACTCTTTCGCCAAGTCCAATGGCGCCTCCCTTCATGTCTAATCGTGTTACATGCATTCATAGATGCCTTTTCCAAGGCTGCCACCTAGCCTGCGCAAGAGTGACACTTATCATGCATGCATGCACCCACCTACCACCTCACTTACTCTATGAAATTTTTTTGCCTATAAATACAGAGCATTACATACTTCTCTCGCATCCACAATCTTCTCACTCTCTGCTACAAACTCTTTCATAATCTCTTACAATTTCAAACTCTTTCATAATCTCAGGCATTTTCAACAATGGCTCTTCTCACAATGGGAGATTCTCATAGAGGCACAAGGGACAATATTGCAGCATTTGTAAGTTTCTTTTATAGTTATACATTTTTCATACTTCTAGTAATGCTTTGTTCATCTTACTTACTCTTACACCTTTTACATTATTAACTTAGGATACCAAAAGATTTAGAATCCGATCATACAACATCCTTGCTCCAGACCCATTGATCGTACCATATCTGGAATATGCAGGTTTTGGAAACGTTATAAAGATCTCCAACTGCACAATTGATTCAAAGTTCATACTTGCAATATTGGAAAGGTGGAGACCAGAGACCCATACATTTCACCTACCAATAGGTGAATGTATCGTCACGCTAGAGGACATGTACATGTTATTGGGTCTCCCTGTCGATGGTAAGACCGTTAACGGGTCGGTTCAACAACCCAATTCTCTGTCTAAAGAATTGTTGGGCAGGGATATGATTGAAGATGGTGGTGCGAGAGGTCAGGATATACTACTAACTGAGCTAAAAAATCATTATGCGACTTTGGAATTAAACGAAAATTCCTCCGAGCTAGCCAAGGTAATAAGAGCTAGAACTTATATAATGATACTATTTGGAACCTTTTTATTTCCCGAAAGTACGGAAAATAGTGTAAATTTTATGTATTTAAATTTACTTAGAGACTTCGAAAAAACTAGAAAGTATAGTTGGGGTTCTGCTGTTTTAGCCCACCTATACAGTTCCTTGTGTAAAAATGCAATCAAGGAAAAATGTACATTTTATGGCTGCGATTTTTTACTTCAAGCCTGGGGTTGGTGGAGGATGGAGTCCCTAAACCCCGTCAACAACAACACATTCGTTTTCCCATACACAACAAAGTAAGTCATCAAGTTATATAATTTATTACTATTCATCTCTTCACCAAATATATGATAAAAATAAAATATTTTTCATTTCCTTTAGGTATTGGGGGGGGGGGGGGGGTATGGATTACGGCAAGAATCCAAGATTTAATGTCGCACTATACCACAATATATTGGATCACCTTGGCCCGGATGATGTACGTCGTACCTTTCAACTTTTCTACTTTTAAAATATTTATATATTATGTTTTCATTAACCTGATTTAATTTTATCTGCACTTTGTCTGGAGACCATATTTGGGTATGGGCCATGAACCAAACCTCGAGGATGCAGCGATTTGGAGCGCAAAGACTGCAATCATATGGTTCAATGTTGTGGAGATGCACCACAACGACCGTGTGAAGATGCAGTTTGGAATGCATTAAGAGATACCCAGCGATCCGACTTGTTTGTCCCCGTGGCATCTCAAAAGGGTCGACGCCCAATGGGGTCTTACCAACTGGAAATACTTTGCTCCAGAATGGTGTAAGATGTGGCAGAGGCGTCACCGACATGTCTTGCAATTCCCAGTTTTCCTCAACCATGGTAATATGCGACACACAGATCAATATTTATCTTGGTACAGATCAGTTAGTACCCCTGAGATGCACGTGTCTCATCCAAGGTATTTGGTTGACCCAAGAACACAATGAGCGCAACCCTCATTTCCCCAACAACAAACCCAACACACATCAACCTCCCACCAATCCCCCAGACGAAACAGAACCACAAACACCCAACCACAATCACCACCTCAGTACCAATATCCCCAAATGCCTCACACCCAACCGCAATTTCAATCACAACACCAACACACCCGAATACCCCACACACAATTTCAGTCTTCTGCATATCCCAATATGGGCCCCTCAACATTCAACCTTAACCCTGATCTGGGAATGTCAGAAGATTATGAACCAACCGACCAAACTTACCATCAACCACAATATCACCAAACCACCCAACATCCTCAATAACAAACACCCGAAGATCCATTTCCTTTCTATCCCCCCGTACTCAGACGACCAATGCTACAGACCAACCATGGAACCCCATCCACCGACAACACGACTAAACTTTGAGGGTATGGGTAACCGACTGTACCAAAGCGGATCTTCTAGATATGGAGATCTGACTGATTTCATGGATCCGGAACGCATTGACTTCGCTGGGCCATCAACCCTGCCACAACAGGAAACGCGACGAAACTTAGCACGGGAAAGGCGAGGACAGGGATGCGGAACTGGGGGTCATTACCGGGTTCCGGGGGACCACTGATTAATCTGTTTTTTTTACGTAATACTTATGTGTGTAATCATATTTTGTAAATAAAAATTCAATTTTGTTGATCCTATATCGAATACGTAACGCACTGCACTGAAAAAAAAACGCGAAAATTGCCCTAGAAAATGCACTAAGGCTCCATCTCACTTGGCTTAGGGCAAGCCCTAAGCACCTAGCCGTCAAGTGAGATGGCGCCTCCCCTTAAAAAATAGGTGTAGGCGTCAAGTGAGATGGCTCCTCCTTTAGGGAGTAATCTGAAACATGGTTATTTACGTAATTTTTTCCGAAACATGGTTATTTGCGATTTTTTTTTAATATATGATTATTCCAAAAAAATTCACAATTATACTTTTATTATTTTTATCATGTATTAAACCATTCTTCTTATTATTATAAAAATTATCAAATAACATTTTAAAATTTGTAAACGTCAGTTAAATTCATGTAACAAAATATTGATAAATATTACTTTCAATATACATTTAAGTACAAATTCATCATACAAAATTATTTTAACTTATTCATCATACAAAATTATTTTAACTTATGCAAACACATGAATATTATTATTCTTTATACAATATTTAAAATTCAACATTTATAAATATTTAAACAAATTATATATAAACAATAGAGATTGGGTCTTTATCCATCTCATCTTTTTTAAATCCAAGAACCAATTAGGGTTGTTACCAATCCTTCACTTTGCATTTCAAAACTTAATTACATGGGTTTTCAAGTTTCAATCCATTTGTAATTAGTTTCAATCATTTTGCATGTGGTTATAATCTATTTTTGCATTAGAAGGATATGAGTTGGCCATAGCCATTTGAATCAAAAGCTTTTTTGGTTACAAAAAAATATTTCACATCAGGTTAACCAAACCATTTTTGCATTAATATCACATTTTCATAAGGAAATTGGAATATGCATAACTTTTTCATCATACAATATATACAAGTAATTTGCATCCATATTGTCAGACTAATTCAAGCTGCTAATGATATTTGAAATGAAAGAATCAGAGTTTTCTTATGCAATTCATTTACACCATCATTTTAACCAAGGTAATGTTACAACAATATACAAATTTTACTACAAGTTCTACAAAATAAAAGTTCTTTCAATCCTAAACAAAGTTCCTAAGCTACTTGGATTCCAATTAGAGCCAAATACTAAAGGATGAAAAGGAATTTGAAGTAGAAGAAAGACAAATATGTTAACAATTTGAAACTAACACGTTTCACTCAATCAAACCTTCCTCTCATCTCAATCTTAAATTCTCATTTTTTTAACTTCTAACGTTAGAAAAACACACACCCAGAGAGTTTATTAGAGGGTAATTTAGTATTTATCATTTGTTAGATATTCTCTTTAAGCCATATGTGACATTCTTATCTTTACTACTTTTGTGTATAAATAGGTGTACTAGGTTTACATTTAATACAATTAATTCTCTTCAATCATTTGTGGCAGCTTTTAACATTTATTCATTTTCTCTCTTCTTCCTCAATTTCATCACCTTGCACCAACAAATTGGTATCTAGAGCTCTTGGTTTATTCTGAAATTCTGGGAAACACGAGTGATAGTGAGCTGTGTGTTTGATTTTTGAATCTTGAACAAAAATCTGAAACAAAATCACACTGATTCTATGGGTTTGGGAAACACTGAGTGAGAATCTAATATCTGAGTTTTTGTGCAAGGTTTAAGATGAATGGAGGCAGTAGTTTGAACACTAAACTTCCAGTTTTTGATGGAAAAAACTGAAACAGATGGAAGATACAAATGCGTGTGCTGTTTGGTGCTCAGGATGTTCTGGACCTTGTTTCTGAAGGTTATGTTTCAGTTGCAGCAGATGCTACTGAAGAACAAAAATCAGAAGAAAGAGTTGACAGAAGAAGTACTTCTGGGTACTTGTTCAAGTTTTGGGGAGGTCCAATTTCTTGGAGTTCCAAGAAACAGCCTGTTGTGGCTTTGTCAACATGTGAAGCTGAATACATTGCAGGTGCTGTAGCTGCTTGTCAAGCAGTTTGGCTTCTGAATCTCCTGCATAATCTGAAGGTTGAAGTTGAGGAACCTCTGAAGCTGATGATTGATAATAAGTCTGCAATTAATCTTGCCAAGAATCCAGTGCTACATGGAAGAAGCAAGCACATTGAGACGAAGTATCACTTTCTCAGAAGTCAAGTGCAGAAAGGAGTGTTAGAAGTTCTGCACTGTAGCACTCAGAAGCAGCTGGCAGATGTTCTGACAAAGGCGATAAAAACAAATCAATTTCTTCACTTGAGAGATGAAATTGGTGTTGTTAACTTCTGATAGTTACTAAATTACGGGATAGTATTAAAGGGTAATTTAGTATTTATCATTTGTTGGATATTCTCTTTAGGCCCTATGTGGCATTCTTATCTTTACTATTTTTGTGTATAAATATGTGTACTAGGTTTATATTTAATACAACCAATTCTCTTCAATCATTTGTGGCAGATTTTAGCATTTATTCTTTTTCTCTCTTCTTCTTCAATTTCATCACCTTGCACCAACAGAGTTATTCACGGCTAGCAGTAGCATGGCATCAACAGCTTAAGGATTTGTCTTGTCCCTTAATGTTGCTGCCAACAATACAAAATCTTCCAAAGAATTTAAATAAATCAAATGGACATCCAAGATTTCAGCATGTTTTATCAAGCCACACAAGCGCCCTACAAAATCTACCAAAGCATTATATCAAATACACAAACAATGCACACAACCTGCCAAGTTATGAGACCGTTCATGAGATTTAAAACATAACTCCTACTTCGACCTCCTCATTATTCCATCAAGTTTACAACATCTTGCTTCAACCCAAGTTTACAAACCCGCCCAAAGAATTTGAAACCAATTTCAGCATTAAAGACAATTCATGTTTCTCGCAAATATTGTGTCAATTTGAACCAAATTAGTAGGGGATCACACCTCTTCTAGAAAGTCACTACAAAAAAAATCTCAAATATACATTCTCCAAATTACCCTTTACAGCTCATCGAAGGTCTCACAAAATCTGGAGGAAATTCTTTCCTCTAACAGATTTGATCTTATCACCTATGCCAGCTCACTCAGTGCTAAAAAATTCTCACATGTGTAAGGGAATATGTTGATTCCCTCACACGTACCTGAGTTGTTTCCCTTCTCCTATAAATATAATACTCTTTCTCCCCAGTGAGGATGGGAAAAAACCCTAAAGAAGTTATGCAGAAATCTCTCCATAATTCCTAAATCACATACATTAAAGTTCACTTCCACTGCTTGTTAAAGTTTCACTCTGAAGCTCTAATACAAGCTTGAGCCCAACCTCACACATATTCATACACACACCACAATAACAAATGATACCAACAGATTAGAGTAGAAGAAGAAGATCAAGAAGGTATATCTTAAGACGATTTCTATTGTTGGTTCTTTACTGTAGCCTTTTTTTTTACTATTATCCCGTTTCTTTTTTTGTTGCTTCCGACTCTTGTAAATGTAACTGAAAATTTGATTAATGAGAAACAGGAAAGGGATTGTTGGGGGTGAGGCTTATGATTTTGTTTATTTTTATTTGGCCATATTTGACCGTTTGAACACGTGTGGAGGTTCTAAGTTGTTGTAATGTTGGGGTGGTCAGAGGGTTGCCATGATATGCTTTGTGTTTGGTGAGGTTTGAGTTTAATGTTGTTGTTGGTTGTAGGTATCGGTTTAGCTTGAAGTTCAAAGTGAGGATTTGAATTATATGAGTTTCAGTATTTTTTACTTTAAGGTTTAGTTCGAATAAGTGTTGTAGGGTGTTTGTTTTGTCAAGGCGGTTACAAATTGTTGAGGGTGGTCGGAGGCGAGTCTGAGAGAAAAGGGTTAAAGAGAAAGTAGAAGAGATCTGTTTCCATGGTTTTTTTTTGTTTTTCGTTGAAAGAGAAAGAGAAAGGAGAAGGACGAGACCAGAGAGAAGAAGGGGATTAGGGTTGGTGTTACGTCAACCCGATTTTGGTTTGAGTAGTGAGAGGTTCGAATCCGGGTTTGAACCGGTCAAACTAGGGAAGTCAATGAGGCAAGGAATATTCAGAGAATACTTTCCCACTCTCTACTCCCAAATATATTCCGCACCACATCCTCAATCTCCATTACGGGAAAATAATCCCTATTTCCACAAATCTCCACAGAGATCCATGAAGATTGAATCTTAAGAAAATTTCTATATTTTTCGATTAAAACTATGACACTAGTATTTTCATTTTTTTCCTTAAAAAAACACATATTTTTTGTATCTTTCTTTAAAAAAAATACATCTTGCATCAATAACTAAAAAAACACTTGTAAAAAAAATACTAACAAAACTTATTGCTATCATGCTTCCACTAATTTACTACCACAACAATATCATTGTCGTCCAACATAAATAATTGATTATGTATGAGTGTGACAAATCCATAACTACTAATTTGTTAATTGAACGAAAAATATGTTATTAATTGAAGTAAAGTGAGTTTGAAGAGTAATTACCATAAGCACAATGAACAAAGGAGAGTGGTTGTTGTGATGATGAGAACAGATGTAATGATAAATGGATAAGACAAATATAGTTGAGAAAAGAAAATGAGAAGACAGTGTGTATATTCTATATATTGGGTGAACTTTTCTAGAGTTGCATACTTAGGTAGTGAAACAATACATTATACAATAAAACATAAAAATAAACTTCGAAGAATCCACAGGGCGAAGGTACTTTCCTAATCCCCGCCCCAAAGTGTTATCGAGTAAATTTTTTCCTCCATCCCCATTCCCGCGGGAAAAAATTCTCAACTTCAATACTCCAAATAGATAATCTCCACAGGAATCTCCGTTAACAGATATAAATTGACATTCTTAATTCCAACTCTATTATTTTAATCTTTTGTTTTCCTTTTTTTGGGGCCACTCACACCTCCCCTAAGCGATTACACCACCCCATGACTTAATTTGATCTATTTTCCTTTGCCTTTTTTTATTTGTTTGGTTAACCCTTTTTTTACTTAAATGATTAAAAAATAACATTTTCAATTAGAAAAAAAGGACAGAGGTTAGGGTTTTAGTAATAATAACAAAAATAATATATTTGTTTTTCTTTTATTTACCAAATTAAAATAAAAGCTAAAATAATTTTGTAAACAAAATTATCCCTTAGAGTCATTCCATCAAATACATATCAAAATAAGAACGATTTTTTTTATTTTATTTTTGAATTGAATTTTTATTTCTTTCAAAAATCAAATATCTTCAAAACCAAAAATACTTTAGACTTAGGTTTTCTCTTATTAAAAATATTTAAAAAAATATATTTGTTTAGATGCATGCAAGGATTTTGTCTTTTAAACATATCACTAAAAAAAAAAAAACTTTTTTTATGTTATTTTATCTTTTAGAAATAATTTTACTTGTGTTTGATTGATTTGTTTAATGTATATTTTTAATATGAATGCTTGTGTGGATGCAAAAGAAGACTTTTCTTTAGGTTGTTTTATCTTTTGAAATATTTTTTCCTTTTTTCAATAATATCTATAGATGATCTTATGAACTTATTTTATTATGTTTTTAGTAATTTATATAAGAAAAATCATTTCAAAAACATATAGAATTATCATGAAATTTTAGCACTAATATGACATTTTCATTTGCTATCTACACTTCGCATTATATTTGAATCTTACAAGTTAAATATAGGTCTAAAATGCAATTTATATTTGTTTTAATAAATAAATGAAGTATAATGGAATGAATAAAAAATTTCATTCGATCATTTGGATATTTTACAATTAGAAAAGGTAAGTTATTCATCCATTCAAATTAGATGTAATAAAATGAAATCGATATCACTTCATTTTATTTTGCTTATATAATTTTAAGTAATCCAAAAAAATCTTATTTTGTTTGTTTAGTTTTGATCATTTTTTTATTTTTTGATAATTTTTAAAAATTTATATAGAATTTTATATTTTTTTTATTTTTTATTTTAATCTTTTTTTCAATTACAATCCATTAATAATGATTGAAAAATAAAATAACAAAGTCATTTAAAAACACTTTATTTGTAGATAGAATTTCGATGTAGAACTATAATACATCAAAACACAAATCAGTTGTAATAATATTTATAAACACTTTCATTTTCTTTTTCATAACAGCTCAAACTTTATATACAAAGCTTTAAATGATAGGAATATCCAACTATAACATGTTAAACTCTTACTATTTAATCATTATTGACACTGAATGAATGTAAATATAGCTATTAAATTCTTACTATTCATGTCTAAAACAACCAGTTATAACAACATCATGCAGCAGAAGAATGAACCAGTTGTCTATGCTAAAATGAAAAAAATGGAAAAATGACAATATTTTTCTGTGAATTTTTTTTACAATAATCATGTATTAAAATAATATTTTACAAATAATCGGGTTTCGAAAAAAATTACACAAATAACCATGTTTCAGATGACTCTCCAAAGGAGGAGCCATCTGAATTGGCGCATCCACCCATACTTTTGCCCTAGGCGCCATCTCACTTGGCGCCTCCCTTCACTTTTAGCCAAGTGAGATGGCGCATGCTCCTTAAAAGTGAGAGGAGGCGCCATCTCACTTGGTTCCTAGGGCAAAACTATGGCAAAATGCTGTTTTATAAATAATTCGTCCGTTTCTCCGAAATTTCGCACACTTTCTCGCACTGTATTTTTATTTTTTACTCTGTTATTTGCGTCATGACGTCGCCCATGATTTTTAGCAGAGATGGTTACGTTATCTTCTCCGCCACGAAACCTGCGATGAAAATGAAATTCTGGCACATTCACTCCATGAAGCGTCTGAAGCGGGAGTTGATGCGATGGCTAGATGGAGACATTGCGGAGGGGGAAAAATTCGAAGGATCCAGCGAAAACGAACAACAAACTCACATGCGACAGGAAGACCTAATGTATGGTTGGAGGAAGTCAAAACAGACAGCGATGTAATGTTGATGATGCATGGGTCAGATGAAATTGTGTTAATAGTTGTAATTTTGTAGACGGAATATCGTTAATTTTTCTTGTACGCGTTTTATTAATTGTAGCAAAATTTGTTAACGGAAAACCCTAATGTTTACAACACAATTAAGGAAAGATTTTATGTATTACAATTTTTATGTGGTCGAGGAAGACGCCCGATTCGGACAATTTTTGCGATTGTGTCCGACCTGACGGCATAAACCACACTTTCTTTCCAACTTGTCAAGATCGTCCATTTCTGTTGTGATGCGCTTACTTTTGGGACGGTCCTTCTTGTTCCTTCGCATTTGGTCATTGTGTCACACTATTTCACCGTCGTATGCAGACCAATAATCTGGTTTTGCTACCAAAGGAAAGTTGTTGTTGTAAACATTGAGCAACGTTTCAGATTTGTAAATGTTTGACAGAAGTTGCAGCGCGTCTTGATGGGTATGAGCACAAGCGGCAATGACATGAGAGCAAGGCATACAAAATGCTTGAAACCTGTCACAATCGCACCAACGAGAAGGTAGCATGACCCTATATTCTTGTCTTGGCAGGCCTTCGTTGTGGTCGATTGTCTCTTTCACAATGAAGTTGTGGCTGTGTCGGTCAAACCGTATAACCATATGAGTGTTGGCTTTAGCACTTTCTGCCTTAATGTATTTCATGCAGCTTTCACTCCATAGTTGTCCATATTGCAACACCGCATTCCATATTTCACCTCTTTTGGCAAATAACGCAGCCATCCTAAAATACGTAGATTTTACCAAAGCAGTGATCGGGAGGTTTCATATGCCTTTGAATATCCCATTCATTGATTCAATAAGATTCATTTTCATGTGCCCCCATCTTTGGCCATTGTCGTATGACCTAGTCCATTTTCCACCAGAATATTGTTGATCCACCTACCGGCTTCCGGATTTGACAAACGGATCTCGTTGCGGTAATATTTGAATGTGGGTTGTGTCAATGCATATCCCGCATTCATAACCGCTTTCCTTAATGTTTTGTCCTTGATCTCCCTCGTGAAATTCTGGACGATATGCCTAACGCAATAGACATGCGTAGAAGGAGGGTCATGCAAACCGTTTGCAGGATTATTGTAGGCACTTTTAATGGAGGCATGTATGTCCGAGATCAAATAGAGATCTGGTTGAGGAGCCACGTGTGTCCGCAGATTTTTCAGAAAAAAGCTCCAAGCACCACCGGTCTCCCCCTCGACAAGGGAAAAGGCAATGGGGAAAATGTTGTTGTTGCCATCTTGTGAAACTGCCATCAGTAGCGTGCCTTTGTACTTCCCATACAACCAAGTCCCATCAATTTGTATAATTGGTTTGCATGATGCAAACCCTGTGATGCATGGTTGAAATGCCCAAAACACTCGACTGAATATTTTGTTGCCGTTTAGTAGACTACCATCTTGGGCGTATGCTGGCACTGTTTCCAAAACATAAACACTACCCGGAGAATACGTCTTGAGTGCATTCAGGTAGCGGGGAAGTTCTTGGTATGACTCGTCCCAGTTTCCGTACACCCTTTCAATCGCCTTAGTCTTTGCTAACCACGCCTTACGGTAAGACGGAGTGTAGTTAAAAACCATGGTGATGTGGGAGATGATTGTTTTCACCTTCAAAGATGGGTCGTTGCTGACCAGGGGTAGAATTTCTTGACAGATGAGATCGTAGTTAAGTTTTCGGTGGTCCTGTGATTGAGTGGAACTTACACAAGTGTGGGTAGTCATGGAACCTATGACCCAGCAGTCACCTCTTAATCAGTATGATGCGGTCAGCTTGAACATACAGTCAGGGTGGACACACTTGATCTTGTACCTTTCCGGGTTGATACGGTCCACCTTAAAATCAACCGAGTTGAGCATGTGGAATTTATTTATGGCTCTGATGCATTCCTCTCTGTTACGAAACTTGTCCTTCTCTTTTAAATTTTCATCCGACTGCATATACGGATTGAAAAATAAGTCAGTAGAAGGTTCATCTCCGCCCATGTTGAAGTTTGTCATGTGCGGAAGTGGTGTGTAGATTTCGTTTGCAGGAATACTAGGTATGCCATCATTGTCGGAATCATCATTCACCATTTCATCAAACTCTAACTCGTCATCTTCTTCTTCTTCATCAACTGCATCTACCTCAGCTTGTTCATTCTCCAAAGGATCAACTACTTGTGTCACCTGAGGCTCTCGCAGTATAACGTACAACTCAATAGAGTCGTACCCAGAATACACATGGCTGGAAAACATATTCTGGAGATCCTCGTCATCTTGGACTTCAACCTTATAAAAAATTACTTGGTTGTTTCCAAAAAAAACTGGATTCTGATAAAATATCTGGGTCACCGGGCCTCGTCCAAGTTTGGCCTCCAATCGTTTTTTAAAGTACGAGAAATTGGATTTCCCGTTTAAGAGAAATCGGATGTTGTCTGTGTCTCTAAACAAAAACCCAGCGGTGGGACAAATGTATGTCTCACCGTTGAAATGTGCTTTGACGATAAATTGTGGTGCAGAGGCCATTGCGTAGGATTGTTTGAAGGTTTGAAGGTATGAAGGTTGGAATGTTTGAATTTTATGAGTTATTCGAAGGTTGGAATGTTTGAAGTTTATTGATTATATGAAGGTTTGAATGTTGTAAGGTTTGAAGGTTGGAATGTTTGAACTTTATGAGTAATTCGAAGGTTTGTATGTTTGATTGTTTGAAGGTTTGAAGGTTTGATTGTAAGAACGTTTGAAGGTTGGAAGATTTGACAAATTAAGTGAATCAATGTTATGATAAATGTAAGACTACAAATTTCAATTAAGTAAGGATGTAACCCCCAAGGCTGCCAATAGTGTTACATGCATGGCTTCCCAAAGGCTGTCACGTAGCCTGAGCCTAGCCTGCAACCAAGGACACCTCTTATTCGCCAATTGGGATGGCGACACCATTCATTTTTGTACTCTTTCGCCAAGTCCAATGGCGCCTCCCTTACTGCCCAATCGTGATACATGCATGCAGAAATGTAACCCCCTAGGCTGCCACTTAGCCTGTACCTACTCTGCACCTATACTGTATGTTGTAAGTCTCCTCCCATCACCTCCAATAGGGTTAAATGCATTCAGGCATGGCTTCCCAAAGGCTGTCACGTAGCCTGAGCCTAGCCTGCAACCAAGGACACTTCTTATTCGCCAATTGGGATGGCGACACCTTTCATTTTTGTACTCTTTCGCCAAGTCCAATGGCACCTCCCTTACTGTCCAATCGTGATACATGCATGCAGATATGTAACCCCCTAGGCTGCCACCTAGCTTGTGCCTACTCTGCACCTATACTGTATGTTGTAAGTCTCCTCCCATCACCTCCAATAGGGTTACATGCATTCAGGCATGGCTTCCCAAAGGCTGTCACGTAGCCTGAGCCTAGCCTGCAACCAAGGACACCTCTTATTCGCCAATTGGGATGGCGACACCTTTCATTTTTGTACTCTTTCGCCAAGTCCAATGGCGCCTCCCTTACTGTCCAATCGTGATACATGCATGCAGATATGTAACCCCCTAGGCTTCCACCTAGTCTGCACCTACTCTACACCTATACTGTATGTTGTAAGTCTCCTCCCATCACCTCCAATAAGGTTACATGTATTCAGGCATGGCTTCCCAAAGGCTGTCACGTAGCCTGCGCCTAGTCTGCAACCAAGGACACCTCTTATTCGCCAATTGGGATGGCGACACCTTTCATTTTTGTACTCTTTCGCCAAGTCCAATGGCGCCTCCCTTACTGTCCAATCGTGATACATCCTTAGGCTGCCACCTAGTCTGCAAGAGTGACACCTTTCATTTTTGTACATACATGCATATATGTAACCCCCTAGGCTGCCACCTAGCCTGCAAGAGTGACACTTCGCATGCATGCAAGCACCAGCAACCACTATATGAAATTTTATTGCCTATAAATACATACCATATCATACATCTCTCACACCCACACAAGTATCACTCTCTGCTACGAAATCTTTCATAATCTCTTACACTTTCTAAGTCTTTCATACTCTCTTACTCTTTCTAAGTCTTTCATAATCTCAAGCATTTTAAACAATGGCTCTTCTAACAATGGGCGATTCTCACAGAGGCACAAGGGAAAACATTGCCGCATTTGTAAGTTTCTATTTTGGTTATACATTTTTCATATTTCAGATAATGCTTTGTTCATCTTATTTAATCTTACACCTTTTACATTATGAACTCAGGACACCAAAAGATTCAGAATCCGTTCTCACAACTACCTGGCTCCCGACCCATTTATCGTACCATATCTGGAATACGTAGGTTTTGGACATGTCATAAAGATCTCCAACTGCACAATTGATTTGAAGTTCATTCTTGCAATGTTGGAAAGGTGGAGACCAGAGACCCATACATTTCACCTACCAATAGGTGAATGTACCATCACGCTAGAGGATGTGTACATGCTACTAGGTCTCCCTGTCGATGGTAAGGCCGTGAACGGGTCGGTTCAACAACCCAACTCTCAGTGTGAAGAACTGTTGGGCAGGCATATGGTTGAAGGTGGTGGTGCGAGAGGTCAGGGAATACTACTCACTGAGCTTAAAAGTCATTATGCAAGTTTGGAATTAAACGAAAATTCCTCCGAGCAAGACAGGGTAGTAAAAGCCAGAACTTATCTTATGATACTATTTGGTACCTTTTTATTTCCCGAAAGTACGGGAAATAGTGTAAACTTTATGTATTTACATTTACTAAGAAATTTTGAAAAAATAAGAAAATATAGTTGGGATTCTGCAGTTTTAGCCCACCTATACAGTTCCTTGTGCAAAAATGCAGTCAAGGAAAAATGTACATTTTATGGGTGCGCTTTTTTACTACAAGCCTGGGGTTGGTGGAGGATGGAGTCCTTAAACCCCGTCAACAACAACACTTTCGTTTTCCCGTACACAACAAAGTAAGTCATCAAGTTATATCATTTATTACTATTCATCTCTTCACCAAATATATGCTAAGAATAAAAAAAATTTCATTTCCTTTAGGTACTGCGTGAGGGATATGGATTACAGCAAGAATCCAAGATTCAATGTCGCACTATACCGCAATCTGTTGGATCACTTAGGCCCGGATGATGTACGTCGTAGCTTTAAACTTTTCTTCATTTAAATTATTTATACATTACTTTTGCGTTAACCTGATTTAAATTTTATCGCAGTTCGTCTGGAGACCATATTTGGGTTTGTGCCATGATCCAAACCCGGAGGATGCATCAATTTGGACCGCGAAGACTGCAATCATTCGGTTCAACATTGTGGAGATGCACCACAGCGACCGTGTGAAGATGCAGTTCAGAATGCATCAAGAGATACCAAGTGATCCAACTTGTTTGTCCCATGGCATCTTAAAAGGGTCGACGCCCAGTGGGGTCTTACCAATTGGAAAGACTTCGCTCCAGAATGGTGTAAGATGTGGCAGAGGCGTCACCGCTATGTCTTGCAATTCTCGGTTTTCCTTAATCATGGTAATATGTGACACACGAATCAATATTTATCTTGGTACAGGTCGGTTAGTAATCCTGAAATGCACGTGTCTCATCCAAGGTACTTGGCTGACCCACGCACACAATGGGCACAACCCTCGTTTCCCCAACAACAAACCCAAAACCCATCAACCTCCCACCAACCCCAAGAAGAAACAGACCCACAAACACCCAACCACAGTCTCCACCACAACACAATTACACTCAAATGCCCCACAACCAACCACAATCACCACCTCACTACCAATACCCCAATATGTCTCACACCCAACCACAATACCAATCACAATACCAACACACCCGCATACCCTACACACATTTTCAGTCTTCCGTATATCCCAATATGGGCCCCTCAACATCCAGCCTTAGCCCTGATATGGGAATGTCAGAAGATTACGAACAAACCGACTCAGCCTACCATCAACCACAATATCACCAAACCACCCAACATCCTCAATACCAAACACCCCAAGATCCATTTCCTTTCTACCCACCGTACTCAGACGATCAATGCTACAGACCCACCATAGAACCCCACCCACCGCCAACACGACCAAACTTTGAGGGTATGGGTAACCGACTGTACCAAAGCAGATCTTCTAGATATGGAGATCTGACTGATTTTATGGATCCGGACCGCACTGACTTCGCTGGGCCATCGACCCTGCCGCAGCAGGAAACGCGACGACACCCAGCACGGGAAATACGAGGACGGGGATGCGGAACCGGGGGTCATTACCGGGTTCTGGGGGATCACTGATTTATCTGTTTTTTTTTCATGTATTTTTTTATCTGTTTATCTGTTTTTTTTAATCTATTTTTTTAATGTAATACAGTTGGATGTAATTTTTTTTATTTATAAAAAGTCCATTTTGTTGATCCTGTATCCAATACGCAACGCACCGGACAAAAAAAAAATTCAAATTTTGCCCTAAAATAACACCTAGGCGCCATCTCACTTGGCTTAGGGCATGCCCTAAGCACATAGGCGCCAAGTGAGATGGCGCATCCCCTTAAAAAATGTGAGTAGGCGCCAATTCAGACGGCTCCTCCTTTGGAGAGTCATCTGAATCATGGTTATTTGCGTAATTTTTTTCGAAACACGGTTATTTGCGAAAAAAATTTTAATACATGATTATTCAAAAAGAAAATTCTTTTTCAGTCTATGTGCTTTCACCACACAAAAATGAAAACGAAAAACTCACCAAAAAGACCATAAATCATATCAGATTGATGAACATAAATCAGCTACATAAAATTAAATTGAGCTCAATCAAATCAACAATTCTTATAATGATCAAGAAAAATAAGGAACATGCAAAAGAAGAAACTATAAATTGAAGCAGAAAAATTAGTAATAATAAAGTTACCTTAAGAACTTTGGGATGAAGCGATTCTGTGAACAAAGGGAAGATGAAGAAACGCAGAGAAATGTGTCATTATTCATTTACTTTTTATCTCTCAAAATTTCGTTTAAATTATAATTATATTAATATTAGACTTTTAAATATATTTGTAATCTTTTAAATCAAACAAACAAAATCTCTCTCTCTCTCTATATATATATATATATATATATATATATATATATATATATATATATATATATATATATATATATATATATATATATATATATATATATATATATATATATATATATATATATATATATATATATATATATATATATATATATATATATATATATATATATATATATATATATATATATATATATATATATATATATATATATATATATATATATATATATATATATATATATATATATATATATCAATGACTTAAACCAAAAAACTACCTATTTATATAGACAATTACATTTAAACCTACTCTCTGTAATCCACCATACCAATGCAAGTTGGTCATAAAAATTCAATGAGTAACTTCAGGTGTTACTATAAATAGAAAGCTTACTATCTAAATCAAACTCAGAGAAATAGAGTTACATCTACTAAAATCAAATTTTGGTTTTTACCTCATTTTTCTTGAGTTCATACCACTATTATGAATTCTTCCAAAATTCTGCTATAAAGATGAAAATCTTTAAAAGTTCATAACTTTATTGCAAGAATTAAGTGTAAGAGTTTCTTATTTAACACTCTTATTATAAACTAAAGACAAAGCATTGAAAATTCTCTCATAATATTTAAAAAAATACTGCTACGGTGAAAACTTTAAACCGTAATAATATATTATTTATATAATAAAATTTCATAAATAAGCATCAGTCTTTAACCATTTAAAAATATTAAATAAAAAATAAAATATAATACACGTCTTAACGTTAATAGAATAAAATATTTAAGAGAACTGAGATTCGAATTTATGAAAGTTTAATTATATCACTACAGTTAGTTAACTAGCAGTTATTATATCCTAACTTAAAAAAATATTCACATCTAAATTTAGAGAAATCAATCCAATATTTAGAAAAATCGTGATGACTAGCGTTGTATATGCACATTTTAGAGTAGTAAAGAAAATATCAAAAAAAGAACAAAAATATTTTTATTTTAAATTAGATTTTTATTTCTTTCAAAAATATCTTCAAAACCAAAAATACTTTAGACTTAAGTTTTCTCTTATTAAAAATATTTTTATAAAAAAAAAATCGTTTAGATGCATGCAAAGATTTTATTTTTAAACATATCACATAAATAAAAATAAAAAAGACTTTTTTTAGGTTATTTTATCTTTTAGAAATAATTTTGCTTGTGTGTGATTGATTTGTTTAATGCATATTTTTAATTATGAATGCATGTGTGGATGAAAAAAAAAAACTTTTCTGTAGGTTGTTTTATCTTTGGAATTAATTTTCCCCTTTTCCAATAATATCTATAGATGATCTTATGAACTTAATTTATTATGTTTTTAGTAATTTATATAAGAAAAATCATTTCAAAAACATATAGAATTATCATGAAATTTTAGCAAAAATATGGTATTTTCATTTGTTGTCTATACTTCCCGTTATATTTAAATCTTACAAGTTAAATATAGGTCTAAAATGCAATTTATATTTGTAATGTATTATTTTTTAATCTTTATTTTAATAAATAAATGGAGTAGAATGGAATGAATTTGAAAAAAAAACATTCATTCGATCATTCGGATATTTTACACTTAAATAAGATAAGTTAGCCATTCACTCAAATTAGATGCAATAAAATGAAATCAATATCACTTCAATTGATTTTGCATATATAATTTTAAATAATCCAAAAAAATCTTATTTTGTTTGTTTAGGTTTGATTCTTAAAATAATATGTCATTATTCATTTACTTTTTATCTCTCAAAATTTCGTTTAAATTAGAATTATATTAATATTAGACTTAAATATATTTGTAATCTTTTAAATCAAATAAAGAAATATATATATATATATATATATATATATATATATATATATATATATATATATATATATATATATATATATATATATATATATATATATATATATATATATATATATATATATATATATATATATATATATATATATATATATATATATATATATATATATATATATATATATATATATATCAATGACTAAAACCAAAAAACTACCTATTTATATAGACAATTACATTCAAACCTACTCTCTGTAATCCACCATACCAATGCAAGTTGGTAATAAAAATTCAATGAGTAACTTCAGGTGTTACTATAAATAAACGAAAGCTTACTATCTAAATCAAACTCAGAGAAATAGAATTACATCTACTAAAATCAAATTTTGGTTTTTACCTCATTTTTCTTGAGTTCATACCACTATTATGAATTCTTCCAAAATTCTGCTATAAAGATGAAATTCTTTAAAAGTTCATCACTTTATTGCAAGAATTAAGTGTAAGAGTTTCTTACTTAACACTCTTATTATAAACTAAAGACAAAGTATTGAAAATTCTCTCATAGTATTTAAAAAGATATTATGTCAAAACTCTAAACGATAATGCTATATTATTTATATAATAAAATTTCATAAATAAGCGTTAGTCTTTAGCCATTTAAAAATATTAAATAAAAATAAATAAAATATATCATAACGATTGAACTAATAAATCGTTGTGGTATTTCTTTAATTTTTTATTTAAAAATAAATAAAAAATATAATGTGCGCCTTAACATTAATAGAATAAAATATTTGAGAGAACTGAAGTTCAAATTTATGAAATCTTGATTATATCACCACAGTCAGTTAAATAACTGTTATTATATCCTAACACTACTATAAATAAGGGAAAAAACAACGCTTTTTTTGACTTTTAACAGCACTTTAAAGCGCTGTCTAAAGCAGCATTGTTAAAAGAAAAGATAGCGCTTTTTTTTCAATGTAAAAGCGTTTTCTTATGCCCATTTTAGACAGCGTTTTTAGAATAGACAGCGCTTTTTTATATACCCCTTTAGCAGCGCTTTTGCTTTAGACATCGCTTTGTTATTTTTTAAGTTAGGCTTTAGACAGCGTTTTCCTTTAAAAGCGTTGTCTATTCCCCCACTTTAAACATCGCTTTCCCACTTTAGGCAGCGCTTATTTTTGAGTTTTTACAGCGCTTTTCTCTTAAAGCACTGTCTATTGGTCACGATTTTTTTAAATAAAATACCTATTTTGACTTACAAAAGCGCTGTCCAATATATATAATGCATTTTAATCAGAATTTGAACCAGGTTTTCACTATATTATGCACCATATTTGGTAGCTTCATTCCAATAAAATATGCATATATAAAAATTACACATATATATAAATTGGTGATATATACAACAACAACTACAAAATTTATGATACAAGTTAAAATTCTACAAGTTAAAAATCCTAAAATTCATAATTGATGTTACATCTACATCTTACTATCTTTGAGAATTCTCATGAAACAACAACAACATGAATATCTTATCTCTATCTTCTACACATGCACCTATAAACCTGGAAAAAAAAAACAAATGATCGAAATTCATAACATGATAATATTAACGTTGCACTTTATTCGAATTTAATTTATACTAAAAACTCAAAAGTTCTCATCAAAGGAAATAAGACAATATACCTCAGCTTATAAAATTCTCTACCCGATAATGAATTGACACAATTCCTCCATAAGTTCATCCAATTGATCTTTTGAGTAATGTGCATAATTGAATTCCTCAAAGTACTACATATATAATTATATAACATAGTATGTGATTTAGTTAAAACAATATGTCATTTTATAAGAAACACAAAATATGAAAATAGTATGTAATTTCTAAGTTAGAAATCCATACCGTGGATGAAATCTCTAATCGATCCAAAATAATAGTTTCTTTCATAAACCTCAACATGAAATAGCCGCAATCTATACTGTTACGCTGGCGAGGACACTACACATGTAAAGAAAATACGAATATATATTTCAGGATATACCCCTTAAATTGTTTTATCAAGTATCATCACTAATGTAATCAAAACTGAATATCTCTTTGTGAAAATATACCTCCACTCTGATCCATGTAACATTGTTGGCTCTATTTTTTGGTACTTGAATATCTCTTTGGGAGCGAAAAGCTAGTAGAACGCTATAATAAAATATAAACGACTGTTTAGAACAATCTCACATAGAAACATAAACATAAACACAAATCCAGATATGTTGACCATAAACATAAACATAAACTTGAATATCTCTTTGGGAGAGAAAAACTTATGTGTCAGTCATCTGCTTCAAATCTGGATATGTTGACCAATCATTGTATAACAAATCCAGATAATACACAGTTTCTCTCATAGGATTAATTGCAACTAATAACCAGTGTCCACTGTAATATTAAACAAAGATTAAACAATGGCCAAAAATGGAAAATTATAATAGATCAAGTTAGGATGAAAATCTAACCCTTTTCCAGTACTATATGGCAAAAAGAACAACTTCTCAGTATCTTTGTTGGCCACGAATAACCCGAGTACATATGCTATGACATCATCTGATCTTGTTACGATTAACCCTGAATTGACAGTATTGGGAGCTAAGAAGCCAAATATTGCTTCTAATCCACGCGGGCGCACAATGTTGTCATACATAAACCTTAAATTAAAACATCATTAACATTATACTATATTCATTGAAATGAGGAAATAAATTGTTCATCTAATTAAACAAAGTTGATCGGAGTATACCTGATGTATGTACCGATAACACTGAGGCCTAATTCCAAATGTCTAAAAACTCGCTCCATATCCTCTCTACCAATTGCTTCCAGGTATTCAAAACCAAAGATGTCTGCACTCATAGGTATAAGGCGGGTACCACCATCCGGAATATTTGTTATTCTTAAATATGTCCGAAGGCACGACCTGAACTGAACAATAGTTTTTTTTCTAGCCACGGTCTTCTTAGAAACATTCTTTTTTTGTGTGGAAATATTGCTAATTTCAGGCGCCTTACCCCTACTTACTTGTGCAATCTCTTTAGCATGAATCAAGTAATCATATAATTAGTTAGGGGAAGTATAAAATCACAAATTAACATTTCTCATAGCATAAATGTCATATAATTGTGTTGTACCTCAATTTATGCAATTGACTCGGTTTCCCGCCTAATCCCCTTATCTTTTGGAATGGATTTTGTTGGAGTATAACATTACCATGTAAACAAAACGTAAGTAAAATTTCCTTAAAAAATTTGAATAGTAAACGATTTTAAGCATACCTCATTGTGATCGGTGGAAATAGAACTGACTGTTTTAAAGCTGGTTCGCGAAATGTCGCGGTAAGCAAGAGTCGTCACCGTCTTTTATGTTCTCCAACATGGAAAGGACAAAAGCACAGCAAAATTCCTTTTTTGAGATGTCTCTCGGTTCGGGAGGTAGATTTATAGAAAGGGAAGGTGTTAGCACCCTTTCTATCCATGGTTATCCATGGGCTCTTAGGTACTTGCTCACTATGTTTTCAAAATTTGTTTGCTTTTCAAAATGTGCGTGGGTTTGAAAAAGTTTCATTGAAAGATTTCTGAATGACTCTTGTATCAGTCCTCAAGAGTGTTTGAAAAATTGTTTTGAAAGCTTTTTGAAAGTGTCGGTGTGAAAAGGTTTTTGTTTGTTTTTTGAAAAGAGCAAGTATCCATGAGTCATCTACCTACCCTAAGGAATTAGGCTGTGTAAATGTCCTTAAGGTAGTGCCATCCCATCATTGAGAGGTAGGTAGCACCACCGTTGGAGGTGTTCGGGTCAATTCGAGTTTAGGGACAATGTGGTCACCGAAGCAATAGTTAGGACGCCTTAGAAGCTACCCTTATGTCCTTGATCCTTTTTTTAAATCCGAGGCAACCGTTTCGAGTCAACTTTTCCGAGGCAACCGTTTCGAGGCAACTTTTCTGAGGCAACCGGATCATGGACATAAGGACTTACTAAGACGTCCCATACTTGACGATCACGTTTCGAAGGCAACAGGCGAGGCGTACCCTAGAAGTGGTGTGTGAATTTGTGTGTTGTTTTCATGTTTAGCAATTATCTTTGATCATGACATGGTGAGCTACGCATTGTTTTTAATTAGCCATACATTCTTTCATGCAATTAGAATTTAAAAGTGCGGAAATTTAAATGCGGAAAGATAAATCCTACGCTATTACAAGGCGCGGGTCTATACATCGCCAAAATACAAAGACCCGTTTGGTAAAAATGCGGAAAGTAAATAAACGCGGTAAACTTAATTACTATTACAATCCTTGAGCAGTTACATAATATTCGAAAGAAAATAAATGCGTGAAAAGAAATTGGATGTCCGAGGGTTTTGACCCTTTTGAAATTAAATTGAATTAAAAGCTAATTAATTATTTAATTAAAGAAAAGAAAATTTTCTTTATGTTTTTTGTATTTATGAAATAAAGAAAATTGAAAATCAAGAGAAACCCTAATTCTAAGTTATTTTAATTATTAATGAAAATATTAAAGTTGACCTAATTTACTAATTAATTAATGTACATGTTTATTTACAAAAATAAATAGTAATTAATAATAATGAGAGAAAATTATTTATTTAAGAAAAAGATGAAAATGTCAAAAACCCTAAGTCTAGATATTTTTTATTTATTAAGAAAAAGTGTTAAAATTGAAACCTAATTTAACTAAATTAATTATTTAACATTTATTTACAAAAAGATTCAAATGGTGAAATTAAATATTAATTAAAAAAAACATTTTTTAGTTTCTGATTTTTTTTATTATGAAAATTAATTATTTGTGAATTGATAAAATAATTAAAAAGAATTAAAAAGGATTATAATTAAAAGAGAAAAATAAAATTAAAAGATGCAAACCAGGGGGGTGTCAGGCCCAAAGGGAGGTGTTTTTGGAGTAATTTTGGCCCATTTGCATAGAGCCTGTTTGACTTTTCCAGCTTGAGTGCACGTTCATTGACCGGTGTGCATCATGGAGTTCCTTCTGAGGCCCTTGGATTAATCACCATGCCATCTGGCAAGCCAATGCATGTGGACATACGGTGGGACGTTGAGAATATGCTGCACGTGAATATGTTGAAACAAAAATTAAGAATTAAGTGGGGGGACCTGGGAATCGAACCCAGGTCCCAGTGTTTACAAGGCATGTCATCCACCATCTGTACCAAGCAACGCGTTTGTATATACAATGACAAAGAAATATAATATATAAAATATGCCCATTATGCTGAAATATCAAAAAAACCGCGCCAACGTTTGAACCTCCCAATCATGTAAGGCCACGTCCATCTTCTTCCTTGTTTTTTCCTGCAAATAGAAAACAAATAGCGGGGATTTTAAACCCCCACTAAATGGAACAGTGGATAATAGCGAATAGCACTATGGGTTAAATAAATTGAGCGCGAGGTGTTGGTTCGTTTCGTCTGGAACTCCTGAATTCAATGGCATAAGTCTCAAGGTCCAATTTTTCCATACAAGGAAAGCCCTATTTTGGAGCTTCTGAAACCCTAGGTTTCATCAATGGCAGATTTCGATACAAGCATCTTTGGAACAATTAAACTATGCCAAAAGTTTCAGAAGATCATTAGTAGCAAGAATCAACAATTAAAACACATGAATGATGCGTGAAAATTAAAAACCGATTATGGAAATGTTTATGATAAACGTGACTCAGTTCTACCAATTCTTGGAGTATGGAGACTTGTTCTTGATTGCAATAGTTTCCTAGAAGGTCCAGCAACGCAATGGAAAAGGTTTCAAGCCTTGAATCGCCCTGCAAATGTGATTTCAGTTTCCAAGTTTTTATGAAAATTTTGCAATTTGGTTCTATGCTTGTGAGCAGCTTTTCGTGTCCGCTTGCATTAGGTTAAGTCTTGCATATGTATGGGAAGCATTCTAGGTCAAAAACAAGCCCATGAATCCATTGAATTAATGATTTCAATATTTGATTTTTCCCATATCTTTTTCAATCTTTTTTTTATGAAACCCTTGCCAATTGTGGAAGATATTGCCTTGTTGATTGATGCACGAAATCTTTAGCATATAATGAGAATATTTGCTGCACAAAAGATTTGAAAACCATTATTTGATATTTTTCTATAATTAAAACTAATTAAATGAATTAATAAGAATAAAAATCCAATTAATTAATTAAAAATAATAAAATAAATCCCTTTGAGCTTAATGGGTCGTGCATAGGCTTTGGGTAATGATTCAAGGAAGAATTTGAGGCCCATTAGCATTTTTGAAGCTTTTGAAGCAAAGTTGACTTTTCAAAGTTCCCAAACATTTCCCAACTTCTCCAATGCATATCTTGCTCAATTTTGAAGCTATGATCATGTTCTTGGACATTTTGGAAAGGTCTTGAAGTCCTCTAACCAATGTATTTGGTCCCATGTCATTTTGATTTACCAATCTCAAGTTATGGTCTTTGACTTAAAGTGCCTTTTTGTTGACTTTTGAAAATGACCTATAATGTTGAAATTGATAACTTTTTGTGAGAGAATTTCTTGGACTTGAAGTGTGAAGATGAGTTGTAGGAAATGTCATCCTCTTCAAAATGAGCTTTGGATGGTATTTTTCTGATAAACCATGAGGAAGTTATGCCTTGGTCAATTTGCAGTTGACTTTTCAACTGTCCAAAAATAGAAACTTTTGCATCTTGAGACTTTTTGAGCCATACTTTGAGAAGTCATGATCAAGAATTGATCAAATAATGTTTGTGGCTTCAAAATGAGATGTTGGCCAAAAATTTTGACTTTTGACTGTCAAATGACCATTTTGCCCCTGAAGTTGACTATGGAGCATTTAGGGTTTTTGACTGTGCAATTTGATGCTGTGAGTCTTGAAACTTGACATATGGATGCTTGACAATGTTTATAGGCATATGGGACTTGATTAGAACCTTGGAAACCTCAATTTCTTTGCAAGAACCAAAACCCTAATTTTGACTGTGTTAGGAGGCAATTGGATTGTGCAACCCTTGAGAGATTTTGGACCATGCTCTTGCCAAATCTTGAAGAATATGGGAGGGAAAATTTTGGGGTACAACAGTTGCCCCTGTTCAATCTTCTTAGACCTGAGGATGTAGATTGGCTGGCGTGCCTTTCGTAATCCGAAGGTGGAAGATGATTGAACACTAGAGTGCCCAGAAATTTGCACTCACATAGTAGAGTGTCAGTAGTGTGATGGCGGGAATGGGCTTACAGATGCCGTTTGGATAGATGATGGATAGGAGGATGGGCTTATAGATGCCATCTGGAGATGTGACAGAACCTTGTCGGGAATGGGCTTATAGATGCCATTTGGAACTGTTGGTAGGTGGATGGGCTTACAGATGCCATCTGGAGATTGTCTGTTGAATTGTAATTTTTGTAAGTTGAAAGAGGGAACCTGTATAGGGTTGCCTGATGATGAGCTCGTGTAAAACTGCATCTTTGGAGGAAAGAAACCTATGTAGGGTTTACTGGTAATGAGTCTGTATAAGACTGCATCTGAAATGGAGAAGGAACCTGTGTAGGGTTACTTTGATGACGAGTCCGTGTAAAACCGTATCTAGAGCTGAGAAGGAAACCTGTGTAGGGTTTACTGATGACGAGTCCGCGTAAAACTACGTCTGAAGTTTGAGAAGGGAACCTGTGTGGGGTTACCTTGATGATGAGCCCGTGTAAAACTGCATCCTGGGAGAAGTAAAACCTGGGTAGGGTTTCTGATGACGAGTCCGTGTAGAACTGCATCTTTTGGAAGAGAGAAACTGTGTAGGGTTTCTTTGACGACGAGTCCGTGTAAAACTACGTCTGGAGTTGAGAAGGAAACCTGTGTAAGGTTACTGATGACGAGTCCATGTAAAACTGCATCTTCGGGAAGAGATAAAACCTGGGTAGGGTTTCTGATGACGAGTCCGTGTAAAACTACGTCTGGAGAGAGAGAACCTGTGTAGGGTTTTTTCGGGATAAGTTCGTGTAAAACTTCTGGAGGAACCGGGGTAAGGTTACTTCGGGATAAGTCCGTGTAAGACTTCTGGAGGAACCGGGGTCAGGTTACTGCGGGATAAGTTCGTGTAAAACTTCTGGATGAACCGGGGTAAGGTCATCTTGAGATAAGTCCGTGTAAGACTTCTGGATGAACCGGGGTAAGGTTACTTTGATGATAAGTCCGTGTAAGACTTCATCTGAAAATTGAGAAGGAACCGGTGTAGGGTTGCCTGTTGATGAGCCCGTGTAAGACTTCTTCTGAAAGAAAAGGAACCGGTGTAGGGTTGCCTGAGGATGATAAGCCCGTGTAAGACTTCTGAGGTTGAGAAGGAAACCGGTGTAGGGTTGCCTAAGGATGAGTCCATGTAAAACTACATATGAAGTAGAAGGAACCGGTGTAGGGTTTCCTGATGATGAGTCCGTGTAAAACTGCATCTGAAGTTGAGAAGGAACCAGTGTAGGGTTGCTTCATGATGATCAAGTAGATAATTATCCTGTTTGGTTTCGGATATTAACCCCACGATCAGTCGTCCACAGAATTTTCCTGGCTTGTTACTAATGTTGATCTGGAACTGTAGAGGTAGATGGTAATCATCTTTTGATTGACCTTTTCCTGAAAAGGAAAAACGTTAGCTGTATGCACTGTCATGATGCATGAACTGCATGCTGTCATGATGTTCTCAAGAATAAATGAGATCTGGGTTGTATGATGCGTATGCATGTCATAATGTATGAGGATGTGATGTTTATGAATGTATTTTTGTCTGGGAAAATAAATCCCGGAGCTGTTGGAGAATAGTGTTGAGCTCTTCGTTTCCGCTGGGGATGATGCACGAAGATGGTTGCAAGAATAAACTTGTAGGAGAAGATAACTCTGTTGGGGAATAAACTTGGCGAATAAATTACTCTGTGGGGAGTGAACTCTGTGGGGAGAGATGTACTTTGCTGAGATGTTGATGATAACTCCGCTGGGGATACTATTGGTAAGCTTTGTTGAGGGAATTGATGAACTTCGCTGGGGATAGGAAGACTTCGCCGGGGACGATCTTTCCGTGGTAATTGGTTGAGGATAACCCAGTTATATCCTGGTGGGGAAATAACCTTTGAATAAAGCCGGGGGAGCGTGTTCATACTATGCGGGTGACACGTTTCCAGAATCTACTGGGGATAAGCTTCAAGACCTGCTAGGGATATGGATTCCACTTTCCTGGGGAAACTTTGGACTGCACTGGGGAATGGTTCCACTGGATGTCTGTATTCCACCGGGGAACAATCTTAGATCAAGACTGTCGGGGATGCTTGCTAGGAATGCTTGTGTACTCCGTTGGGGAATGTTGAGATCTTCTGGGGGTACCCAACTTCCATAAGGCTGACTGAGGATAACTCTGCTTGGGGGAGAGCGTTGCTGACTTGCTGTAGATACGGTGCCTTGTTAGGGTTGATAGGAGACCAACTGCTTGGGAGAGAATTGTTGAGTCTCATTTTACTCTCTGGGGAATTAAGGCATCTTGGTTACATTCTTCAGCCGAACTTACCTTGGTACCTTGGTGGACAGAGCAATTAGATTGCTTAGACAACTCATTATTGCCCCTGTTTCTGCGGGAGAAGAAGATACCCTGTAGAGGTGCTTGATGACTGCCGATTGACAAATCTTCTTCTGGTAGACAAGTGACGAGATGTCAGGACATAGTCGTACGCTTTTGATCCCTAATTTTTGCCTGGACCGCCCTTTCGGGTTTTCAGTCCACCAGGATACCCATTTTTTGCCCAAGCCGCCTTTTCAGGTTTTCGACTTGCCGGGTGTACATATTTTTTCGTTTTCATCCCTTATTTTTGCCCGAACCCTTTTGGTTCGCCGGGAAGCCCTTATTTTTGCCTAGGTGTGTCAACCTAGCGGGTCTTTGATTATGCGTAGTATTTTTTTGACTATGTCCACGCTTTCAAGATGTAGTGTTGTGTCACTGTCGGTAGCGTTGTGTCGCCATATTACCAGAAGATGTTTGGTCGTGCAAGATTCGTCGTCGGAATTCTTATTCAATGCCCCAAGTGACTCCGGCGGAGATTTGCCCCAGGCTATTTGGCCTTTGAGAGATTCTCTGAATCTTGACTTGACTGTCCCAGATTATGGACAATGCTCAGGTCTGTCCCTTGGTTGGAAGTACTTTTGTTCACTAGATATTCGTCGTGCGAACTTCTATGTTGTTCAAACAAATAGTCATATGCAAGCGGTGTTATATCAGGAATGCAAAGCTTATGTCTCTCTTGAAGTTTTCGAAAATGTGTTTTTTCAGTAAAACCAGTGAATTTTGTAAAACGTGATGTCAACTCAGTACTTTATAGCAAACCTTAAGGAGTCAGGATACCTTTCGTAACAGTATGCTTTCGAACCAACCCATGCTTCAGCTAGGGCTTTTAAGGGTTGTAGCGTGGCTTGGTTCATGGTTTAAGAAACAATGGATAAGGCTCAAATTATTTGTACCCACCCGCTCTTCGTGATGTTCTTCAAACCTAAACTCAACTGATCGTGCGTTAGACCTTGTTTGAGTCTTTGCTCTGATATTCCGGTGATGGTTCGGATACTGAAAGTTTTATTTTGATCAGGCAGTCATTTCCTTTTTGTTGAGGGTTTGCAGGACCTCTTTCATTTTGATTTCGTTATCCTTGTTTTTTGCCTGAACTGTTTCTTTTGTGATTACAGTCAGCGGGATGCCCCAGTTTTGTAAGTCTCCTTCATAGGTTTTGACTTATTGGGCTTTTGTTTTTGAAAGATAACGACTGCCTGTCTTGACGATTATTAGGAACCATCACCATCTTTTGTTTCAAAAGGACTTCTTTTAATGTCATTCGTTATGCACTTGGATCAACTGAGAGAACTACCCTGCCCCAGGTTATGATTAAGGGTTTCAATTTTCGAAAAGAAAAACTCCTACTTCTTTGGCTCAAGGGGGTTGACGAGGGATTATCTTCCTTATAACTCCAGTGTTTAGAATTTGAAACAATGCCTGTACCTCATCAGCGGGGTCTGTTCAAAAGCATACTGTAGATTGTGGTATCGTTTTCGTCATCCTCCCTCAAGAGGCTTAGAATTTTAACATCGAGAGTTGAACATAAAAAATAAAAGCAATTTTAAGCATAGTAAACATAATTACTTCAAAACAGACACGTGTAATGCATTAATGAAATAACCAAGTTTGTCATGAAATAAAATGTTTGAACAATCAAAGAAAGTTACAATTTAAACATTCGAATAAACAAAAGTTTTTCAATCCTAGCCATGTTTTGGAAAGGGAGCAGTGATCACATTGGGAGTCTCAGCAGGCTCGAATTCGATCTCTTTAGCATCAATCATGTTCTGAATCTTGTATTTCAGCGCCCAACAATCCTCAGTATCGTGCCCCGGACTATCGGAATGATAAGCACACCTCACATCTGAGTTGTAATTTGGAGACGAGGTCTTGGGATTTGCAGGAGGGTTGATCACCGCAATCAGATTCATTTTCAACATGTGTTGCAATGCTTGTGACAGTGGCATGTTGATATTGGTGAATTGTCTTTTAGGCTCGTCCGGCCTTCGCTGATTTCCCTTTTGTGGTTGGCGGCGTGGTGCGGAACCAGAGATCATGACCGCCCCTGCATGTTGGTCAAGACGACTCTTTTGACTGTATGCGGCATTAGACTCTTTCCTCCCCATGTAAGGATTTTGGTGAGTATCAGAAGGTGCGGCCTCTTGAATCTTCCCAGCCTTGATACCAGCTTCAATTCTTTCCCCAGTCAAGATCAAATCTGTAAACCTAGCAGAAGAATTCCCAATCAAATGGTTGAAGAAAGGTCCGGACAGGGTCCCCAAGAACATGTCCACAAGCTCACGGTCAGTTAGAGGTGGTTGTACCCTTCCAGCAAGGTCCCTCCATTTTTGAGCATATTCTTTGAAGCCTTCGCCTGCACCCATAAACATTCCCTGAAGTTGAGTGCGCGTGGGGGCAAGGTCGGCATTGTACTGGTACTGCTTGTAGAATGCAGTGGCCAAGTCCTCCCAGCTGCGGATGTTGGCTCCATTCAGTTGATAGAACCAGTCGAGTTGAGTTCCTGACAGACTATCCTGAAAGAAGTGAATCCACAAATTCTTGTCAGCCGTGTAGGGCTGGATCCTCCTTATGTAAGACCTGAGATGCAGCTTAGGACAGGATGCCCCGTCGTACTTTGCAAAGGCAGGTGCCTTGAATTTGTGCGGGATTACTACCCCAGAAGACAGACCTAGATCTTCGAAGTCCAGGCCGGACACTTTTTGTATCTCCATAGCACTTAGCCGATCTTCCAACTGTTTATACCTGTCCTCAGCTGGAGGGTATTGTTCATCATTGAACTCTGTCTCGCTGTCGGAGACCACTGGACTAGGAACCTCTCTCTCATTGGGGTTGTCCTTTCCAACAGATGGGGTAGTCTGCTCCACTTCATTTAGTGATCCATTCCCAGATTTGCGTCTCGGGTTGAACAACACTGTTCTCTTCTTCTTCTTCTTCGAGAGCAGAGTCTTCAAATCCTGTTGACCTTGGGCTAGATTCTTAATCAACTCTTGCAACTGGGCGTTCTGAGCCTGGAGGGCCTTGATGGATTGCTCAGTAGATGATTCAGGATTCATAATGAGATTGCTGAAATAAACAGCAAAGACGGTAAGTGACCTGTAAACAACGGTACCTGTAATGCAATGACATGTATGTATGCATGCGATGTTTTCAAGGATCTCGCGGGGTAAACGAGAAAATTGTTAGCATTTGAATTTGGGTAGCTTGATTGAAGGAACTGCATATTGTTGAGAGTCATTCTTCAAGAGTCAAGGCTCACCATATCGAGTGGGTCATAGCCCTTGACAACCTTGGCTAGAGGAAAATAAATCCCCTTTGCCCCTTGCTGGACAGTTGGTTTATCATGACCTGCATCACAAGCCCTTGAGATCCTTGAAATGGGTTAGTCTTTATGCAGGATGCATGCAATGGTATGATGTTATGCTATGCATGAGGTAATGTAGGTAAACCCTGTTATGAGTCCCAATTAAGGACTGTAAACAAAACCTGCAAGAAATTCAAGTGTCAGATAACAAACGTGAAAATAGTCAAGTTGGAAGGCACACAAGTCACACAAGACATCCCTTAGAGTTTAGGCCAGCATGGGGTCTAGGTATTACCCTCTTGAAGTTGGTGGGCTCAAAACCTGTCCTATCAGAAGTAACCGGGTTCTAAGGGTCCCAATATCATTGGATTGCTTTCATTGTTCATCATTTCGATTTAGCCACTGAACTGGCGACCGAAATATTCCAAGAAAACAACCCTCAATTGAGTGTAGTATCGAGTATCAACCAACCTCGGACTGCACCAAAGTCAGTTATCTCACTACCCTAAAGAGGCAAAGATGGTTCAATTAAGGTTCCTAAGGTCAGTTAATGCTTCACGACACCACGCGGCGGCCCCGTACTCTCCTTGACTGGACTCAAGGGTTACCGGTACTCACCAAAGAGCCACATCAACGTAGCAGACTGCTTCAACCATGTCGGTATACCCCACACAGTTCCCTCACAGTCTTGTTGCTACTTTCTAAGAAGGTATCCCCCAGATCCGGGTTAGGATCTATAGAACTCCCAAGACAGTACCCACAATAATAAAGCAAACAATTCAGACAATTGAAAACACAAGTGATCTTAGTCCTAAGGTACACCTCACTTTATAAGAATTCCCCAGCAGAGTCGCCAGTTCTGTGATCGGTGGAAATAGAACTGACTGTTTTAAAGCTGGTTCGTGAAATGTCGCGGTAAGCAAGAGTCGCCACCGTCTTTTATGTTCTCCAACATGGAAAGGACAAAAGCATAGCAAAATTCCTTTTTTGAGATGTCTCTCGGTTCGGGAGGTAGATTTATAGAAAGGGAAGGTGTTAGCACCCTTTCCATCCATGGTTATCCATGGGCTCTTAGGTACTTGCTCACTATGTTTTCAAAATTTGTTTGCTTTTCAAAATGTGCATGGGTTTGAAAAAGTTTCATTGAAAGATTTCTGAATGACTCTTGTATCAGTCCTCAAGAGTGTTTGAAAAATTGTTTTGAAAGCTTTTTGAAAGTGTCGGTGTGAAAAGGTTTTTGTTTGTTTTTTGAAAAGAGCAAGTATCCATGAGTCATCTACCTACCCTAAGGAATTAGGCTGTGTAAATGTCCTTAAGGTAGTGCCATCCCACCATTAAGAGGTAGGTAGCACCACCGTTGGAGGTGTTTGGGTCAATTCGAGTTTAGGGACAATGTGGTCACCGAAGCAACAGTTAGGACGCCTTAGAAGCTACCCTTATGTCCTTGATCCTTTTTTTTTTAATCCGAGGCAACCGTTTCGAGGCAACTATTCCGAGGCAACCGTTTCGAGGCAACTTTTCCGAGGCAACTGTTTCGAGGACATAAGGACTTACTAAGACGTCCCATACTTGACGACCACGTTTCGAAGGCAACAGGCGAGGCGTACCCTAGAAGTGGTGTGTGAATTTGTATGTTGTTTTCATGTTTATCAATTATCTTTGATCATGACATGGTGAGCTACGCATTGTTTTTAATTAGTCATACATTCTTTCATTCAATTAGAATTTAAAAGTGCGGAAATTTAAATGCGGAAAGATAAATCCTACGCTATTACAAGGCGCAGGTCTATACATCGCCAAAATACAAAGATCCGTTTGGTAAAAATGCGGAAAGTAAATAAACGCGGTAAACTTAATTACTATTACAATCCTTGAGCAGTTACATAATATTCGAAAGTAAATAAATGCGCGAAAAGAAATTGGATGTCTGAGGGTTTTGACCCTTTTGAAATTAAATTGAATTAAAAGCTAATTAATTATTTAATTAAAGAAAAGAAAATGTTCTTTATGTTTTTTGTATTTATGAAATAAAGAAAATTGAAAATCAAGAGAAACCCTAATTCTAAGTTATTTTAATTATTAATGAAAATATTAAAGTTGACCTAATTTACTAATTAATTAATGTACATGTTTATTTACAAAAATAAATAGTAATTAATAATAATAATAATGAGAGAAAATTATTTATTTAAGAAAAAGATGAAAATGTCAAAAACCCTAAGTCTAGATATTTTTTATTTATTAAGAAAAAGTGTTAAAATTGAAACCTAATTTAACTAAATTAATTATTTAACATTTATTTACAAAAAGATTCAAATGGTGAAATTAAATATTAATTAAAAAAAACATTTTTTAGTTTCTGATTTTTTTATTATGAAAATTAATTATTTGTGAATTGATAAAACAATTAAAAGGATTATAATTAAAAGAGAAAAATAAAATTAAAAGATGCAAACCAGGGGGGTGTCAGGCCCAAAGGGAGGTGTTTTTGGAGTAATTTTGGCCCATTTGCATAGAGCTTGTTTGACTTTTCCAGCTTGAGTGCACGTTCATTGACCGGTGTGCATCATGGAGTTCCTTCTGAGGCCCTTGGATTAATCACCATGCCATCTGGCAAGCCAATGCATGTGGACGTACGGTGGGACGTTGAGAATATGCTGCACGTGAATATGTTGAAACAAAAATTAAGAATTAAGTGGGGGGACCTGGGAATCGAACCCAGGTCCCAGTGTTTACAAGGCATGTCATCCACCATCTGTACCAAGCAACGCGTTTGTATATACAATGACAAAGAAATATAATATATAAAATATGCCCATTATGCTGAAATATCAAAAAAAAACCGCGCCAACGTTTGAACCTCCCAATCATGTAAGGCCACGTCCGTCTTCTTCCTTGTTTTTTCCTGCAAATAGAAAACAAATAGCGGGGGTTTTAAACCCCCACTAAATGGAACAGTGGATAATAGCGAATAGCACTATGGGTTAAATAAATTGAGCGCGAGGTGTTGGTTCGTTTCGTCTGTAACTCCTAAATTCAATGGCATAAGTCTCAAGGTCCAATTTTTCCATACAAGGAAAGCCCTATTTTGGAGCTTCTAAAACCCTAGGTTTCATCAATGGCAGATTTCAATACAAGCATCTTTGGAATAATTAAACTATGCCAAAAGTTTCAGAAGATCATTAGTAGCAAGAATCAACAATTAAAACACATGAATGATACGTGAAAATTAAAAACCGATTATGGAAATGTTTAGGATAAACGTGACTCAGTTCTACCAATTCTTGGAGTATGGAGACTTGTTCTTGATTGCAATAGTTTCCTGGAAGGTCCAGCAACGCAATGGAAAAGGTTTCAAGCCTTGAATCGCCCTGCAAATGTGATTTCAGTTTCCAAGTTTTTATGAAAATTTTGCAATTTGGTTCTATGCTTGTGAGCAGCTTTTCGTGTCCGCTTGCATTAGGTTAGGTCTTGCATATGTATGGGAAGCATTCTAGGTCAAAAACAAGCCCATGAATCCATTGAATTAATGATTTCAATATTTGATTTTTTCCATATCTTTTTCAATCTTTTTTTCATGAAACCCTTGCCAATTGTGGAATATATTGCCTTGTTGATTGATGCACGAAATCTTTAGCATATAATGAGAATATTTGCTGCACAAAAGATTTGAAAACCATTATTTGATATTTTTCTATAATTAAAACTAATTAAATGAATTAATAAGAATAAAAATCCAATTAATTAATTAAAAATAAGAAAATAAATCCCTTTGAGCTTAATGGGTCGTGCATAGGCTTTGGGTAATGATTCAAGGAAGAATTTGAGGCCCATTAGCATTTTTGAAGCTTTTGAAGCAAAGTTGACTTTTCAAAGTTCCCAAAAATTTCCCAACTTCTCCAATGCATATCTTGCTCAATTTTGAAGCTATGATCATGTTCTTGGACATTTTGGAAAGGTCTTGAAGTCCTCTAACCAATATCTTTGGTCCCATGTCATTTTGATTTACCAATCTCAAGTTATGGTCTTTGACTTAAAGTGCCTTTTTGTTGACTTTTGAAAATGACCTATAATGTTGAAATTGATAACTTTTTGTGAGAGAATTTCTTGGACTTGAAGTTTGAAGATGAGTTGTAGGAAATGTCATCCTATTCAAAATGAGCTTTGGATGGGATTTTTCTGATAAACCATGAGGAAGTTATGCCTTGGTCAATTTGCAGTTGACTTTTCAACTGTCCAAAAATAGAAACTTTTGCATCTTGAGACTTTTTGAGCCATACTTTGAGAAGTCATGATCAAGAATTGATCAAATGATGTTTGTGGCTTTAAAATGAGATGTTGACCAAATTTTTTGACTTTTGACTGTCAAATGACCATTTTGCCCCTGCAGTTGACTGTGGAGCATTTAGGGTTTTTGACTGTGCAATTTGATGCTGTGAGTCTTGAAACTTGACATATGGATGCTTGAAAATGTTTATAGGCATATGGGACTTGATTAGACCCTTGGAAACCTCAATTTCTTTGCAAGAACCAAAACCCTAATTTTGACTGTGTTAGGAGGCAATTGGACTGTGCAACCCTTGAGAGATTTTGGACCATGCTCTTGCCAAATCTTGAAGAATATGGGAGGGAAAATTTTGGGGTACAACACTCATTATCTACGCAAACGAGGCTTCACGGCCATGCAACAAACGATCCTATTGCATCTGTCACCAATGTTGCATCCGCCACATCGTCAGGTAGTGGTAACAATGCACCCCCCTCTAAAACAACATCAACGATACTTTCAAAAATCCATTTGGGAGCGGTTTATGGTGAAGCATTTCCCCCGAAGTATTATACACTTTCCCCTTACCAACCATCTGATAAGTCGGTGCCAACAAATAGAGTTGACATCGGAAAATGCCCTATAACCATTAATAAATATGGTTATATAATTAATAAATATGGTTATATAATTAATAAATATGGTTATATAATTTATAAATATGATATATAATTACCTCGGGAATATTCTGTCCAAAGTTACCATTGATACTACCTTTGTCACTAGTATCTTTAAAACCTGTAGCTTGATCTATTTCTTTTTTCCTTTCTTAGCTCATAAACTTCTTGTTGTAACTTTTCCAACTTTTCCTGAAGTTCTTTATTTCTAGGAGCTTTTGTTTTTGATTTTTTTCTTCAAGGATGTTGGAGTGATCCCAAATCCCTTACCCCTCACCTGACCAGAATACTCATGAATATCTAATACTCGTGAGAGTATTCTCCTGCAATCATTATCTTCATCTGGAGGTATAGACTGAGAAAGAGTCTCCTGAAATTCATATAAATATTATAATTAAAAAATGATATATTAATAAAAGAATGATGTAATTAAATAAATAAAAGTATGATGTAATTAAATAAATAATGTTATACTTACACATCTCTCGAAAATTTGTTGAACTTTTTCTTCAATAGCTCCATCCTTACATACACGGGCTTCCTTCCACAAAATGTGTTCCGGAAGAGATGTTTCAGAACTATTCTCCTTTGTTAACTACACATTAAGCCAAATAACATGATCAAATATAAGCGTACATATATTATAAATACTTTGCAATTTATAGATACTTACAATAGATAGTTGAAAGCGTGCATATCCCGTATGCCATTTTCTCTATGAATATGCTGGACTTAATACTCGTTGTCGATTTACGACACTTAAACTCTCAAATTTCTGGGTATTTCTTTTGGATTTAAAAGTTTCCCATTCTTCGGGTGTAATCAAATCTGCATATTTCTTTGGAAGCTCTGCATCAACAAAAAATTTATCCGCATCTCTAAGAAACTTGTTTGATAAAAAAGCTCTAAACCCTCTATGTAGTTTCCAGGCCAACTTGAGAATATAATCTCTCCTGGTATCCTCAATGTTGAACGACCTATACGAAAATCATACACAAAGTGCGTTAGTATAAGTAATTTAAAGACATAATCGTCATTAAAAACAAATAACATCACATATGGTACCTGTATCTCACTCCATATTTTATCTTTAGCATCGTCCAACACTCTTGCTCTCCAATCTTCACATGTAATTGGAAATTATCTCCTTACCACCGAACCGAGATAACTCGTCAACGTTGAACTGTTAGACTCAATTAGTTGGCCTTCTTGACTCCAATGCAAATCATACTTTATGCCTTGATCTCTATCTCAAATGATTCTCTTCATTATTGTTATTCCTCGTCTATATTCCATTTCCATTTTATTAACGACCTTATCTCCATCATGCCTAGAATCATCATGTGGGTGATCCTCGTTAGTAGCCATCTAACCTGTAATAAACATAAACATAAATCCAATATAAAATTCCATAGTCATTTAAATATATATAAAATGACAATGCCAAAAATTAACATAAACATAAACTTAAACATAAACACAAACATAAACATTTTAATATGCTACCTCTTTCACTAACATCTCTTTCTTTTCTTGGTTGGAACATGAATTAATTGTTTCTTAACAATGCAGACAAATGGATTTATCCAAATTCCTTCATTATGGTCATTTCTGATATATGATTCATCCGCTATAATATTCTCATCTTGATAATTTATAATATACGACTCATTCCATCTAATACATGACTCATTCTCATCATCAATATCACCTTGGTCTACACTGTTATCATCAACCACTTTGTTAGATAAAAGCACTATATACCATTTTGTACTCGCCGGGTCAGTGACATAGAACACTTATTTAGCTTGAGAGGTTAGAATAAAAGGCTCATTTTTGTACCCCTCCCTATTAAGATCCACTTGCAAAAATCCTGACTTATCCATTCGTATGCCACTACTAGTTACCCACTTGAAACCAAAGATAGGAATTTGGAACTTCTCGTAATCAAACACCCAAATATGCTTCGATAACCCTAAAATATGACAGATTTGCATATTTAGGGTTTAGGTCCTTCATACTTGAAATGTCCATTGCTTCAGCAAGCACATTGACACCACTATTTTGCATAGTACTTTTATCATCTTGCTCTTTGGTATAAAATGTGTATCCATTAATTGCGTATGCGCTATAAGAAAACACATGCAAACTTGGACCATATGCCAAACATCTCAACCTTTCTGTTATTGAAGCGGGATCTGAATGAAGCTTTTAAAAAATATGATCCTTAAACCATGGTACAAAACTTTGATTATGCTCCCGTACTATCCAATTTTCATTTCTATTCTGATTTAACCCTCGAGGTACATCCTTGTGCATTTCAACATATGGCTCAACCTCACTGTCATTGTGCATAACATACAGATGCACTTGATCCCGTTCATCTTTTGATACTGTTGTTGTACCCCAAAATTTTCCCTCTCATTTATCAAGACTTTTCTCACAAGATTTCTTTGACACAAGACTGGATTAGGGTTTGGTCATCTCAAGACATCTCATCTTACACTGATGACCCAAAATTAGGGTTTGAGTTTACACAAGTATTTTTGGACTATCAATGCTTCATATGACTTTAAAACATCATTATGGACCCCTAAGATCACTCATGACAAGTTTTCAGCCTTGAACCATATTTTTGATCAGTCAATTGGACAGTTGACCTAAAAATCAGTTGTATTGGGGAAAAAGTCAACCATGGCCAATTTATAGTCAAACTTCATAATTTTTTATCCACATCAACATTCTAGACTCATGTGTATCATTTGATCAAGTTTGGACCATAATTCCTTAAGAAATTTGATCAAATCACCAAAAGGGCAAAATGGTCAAAATTAGGGTTTTGACTGAGGAAGGGCAATTTCTGATTTTTAACCTAGCAAATGACAAATTGAGTTAAGGCATGATTTCAAGGATTCAATTACATAATCTTGACCATATTACATGGCTCAAAACATTTCAATTTCATTGGATTGACAGATGAAATTTGCAGTCAACTGATCAAAAGTCAACTGTACACTGAAATATCAAACTTTGACTTTTTTGGTCAAAATCAAGTGACAAGGGTCATAATTCATCAAAACATGTCAAAATGTGAAACTTGTTCATCAATAAATCCAAGTTTGAAGATTAGGGTTTGAATTTGAAATTTTTCTTAACTTAGAAAATTTTCTAAGTATAGAAAATTTCTTATTTTTTCTCAACTTTAGGCCATTTTTTCACCATGATACATAATGATTCAAAGAAAGTTCCCAACATGAAAGTTATAGACCTCCATGAAATATATAACTTTTATTCACACACTTTTCCCTAAAGATGCTTGGATCTCAAGATATAAATTTATGAATACATGGTCATGAACTAAATAACTTAATGAAATTTTGCCCTAATTTAGGCAGGTTTTGGACCCAACTTCATGGCAATGTTTCACCTAGTTCCAAGAGGTATCTCCAAATTCATTTCGAATATGAGTTATAGAGAACATTTCAAGCTTTCCAAAATTTCAAAGAACTCCTCAAGATCATTTTTGAGTAGGGAGAATCGAAGAGATGAAGTTGGCATTTTCTCACTTTTTGTCCAAGCCATTTCATGAAGAACAAAGTTGCAATCAGTACCTATGCTGCCTAATCCATGCTTTAAAGGTCCCAAACTTGTTCCTCACTCCTTAATTTAATGCTTACTCAGTTGACAAAGCTTTGATCCAAGCCTTTAAGCCATTACCCAAGTTGCAATTCCTTAAATGGCATAAAGTAACCATTGCCATTTTGAAAAAGCTCAACTTTTGCCACTTTCCAATTCTTGAGCATTGAACCTGTCTACATTGTACATACAAGTTTCACAGGCCTAAAGAAAATTATACAAGTTCATACCAACCCTAAGAAAGCCAGTACAAGCATGATAAGCCTTGTCCCTTCACTTTACTTCAAAGGGAAGAAAAGTTGCAAAAAGGCTAGAACTGGCACAACTGTTGGAGGGTTGACATGAAACCAATTCTATACTAATATAAAAACATAATACAACTTAGCACACGATTGGTTAAGGCCTGAAACACTCCCAAGCACAAAAACACCAGAAAATTGTCCAAACTTACAATTTTGGCATAAGCATACCAATCTCTCATTTGGCTCGTGCGTTTCCATTATTGACCATCAAAATCTCTTACCTACTTGATATCAAACCAATACAGACCTTCATCCCTGTTCTGTAACCACTTATCCATCACCTACCATTTTTGTTTTCAAAGCTTGCAGGTTGACTTGGCCAAGGAGTTTCAAGCACTTTCAGAGCAAGGCAAGGGTGGGAATACATTCAGGGAAGTTCAAGGAAGCTCAAGCAAGCATCAAGCCTCTATCAAACTCACTCCAGTTCCATCCACGATTCCAACCGAAGGAGGTAAAATCTCAACTTCTATCTCCTTGTACAGGCAACCATAGGCCACGATTTGTGAATAAAAAATGTAGTCCTCATCACAACGAAATTGTACATACCTTTATCTTGCATTTATTTTACTTGAGTTGAGAGAATTTAAAACTTGAAGTTTCTGAAAATATTAGGTTTAAATTTAGGGCTGTTAAAATTCTTTCTGACCTTTGATTGTTAGTTCACATAACTTATATGGTTGGAATCGTGAGATCAAGTACTATAACTTTCATGTTATGAGTTTTCATTTTCATGGAAGAATGAGAGAGTTACAGGAGGTCTGGCCAAGCTCGGGGAAGAAGACGAAGTACAGGGCAAGGACTTGTTACATGTTATCTTATTTTTGCTTCCCTTAAGACAATGGATGTATAGCCACCCCAGTGGCAAAGTAGCACGCTGGTGAGACCCATGTCCTGGGTTCGAACCTGGGCGCTACTTTTTTGTTCCATATTTTTCCATTTTTTCAGTTTTTGCTTTGTGCAGGTTTGGGCCTCCATATTTGGGCCATGGTCTTTTTTGCTAACATGCTATCTCTAATCTGCTTAATATACCCCATGCCAACTTTTTTTATATTTTTATATTTTATTTGTTTTATTTTCATTTTTAATATATTAAATATTTCTTTGATGCATAAAAATCCTAAAAAATGTAAATTTCATAATATTGCATTTTATTTTATTTTTTACATAGAAATATCATTTTCTTTTTAATATATATCATATATTTCTTAATAAACTTGTACAATATAATTAAAATGTATTTAGTTTAATTTATTTATTCCTTTGTTCATTCCATACTCATAAATATTTATTTTTGCATATATAAAAACTTTATCTTTTTATACAATATTATTTATTATTTTTTATATAAAAAATACATGAAAAATAATACATATGAACTTCATTTTCTTTTAAAATAGAAATTAGGGTTAAAGCCTCCCTTTTGAAAAATTAATTTCTTTTCCTTATACTTTTAGGTTTAGATTAAAATTTCTTTTACATAAAAACAAGACAAAAAATCTTTTCTTACATATACATTATATTGCTTCTTTAAATAATATATTTTATTTATTCTAATTCGTACAAATTCGATTTGGTTGTAATAATTAATTTAAGTTTATATTTTTGCAAATCCCCATTCAAATTTGTATTCCCCCCTCCCATAAAATTGTGTAATAGCTTAGTAATATTTACATTACGCAATTTACCGCTTTACATGCCATGATTAGTAATTAGGGTTTGTATGATAAGATCAAAACAAAGCAAAATAGAAAACCCTAAATACAAGATAAAATCAAAGCATGCAAATGATACACTTGCACACAAGCATCCTTAGGTTTTCTCCACTTGGTTGCCTAATACAAAAATAGCCATATTACGCATGCAAATATCTTGGCAAAATAAACAAATATAAAGATCATAGTCCCCCGATGAAGCTATTCAAAGTTGCCTTATAAAAATGATCTTGGTCTCTCAAAATGCTAAGATAATTTGCAAACATTGCTGATCATGGTTATACGATGACCCACGCCCGTCCCGTTTACATCCAAAGATAGGGTTGCTTACCAAATCAATGGTAAGACAACAATGTCAAAGGAATAGGAAATGTATAAAAAAGACATTTGAGTAGGTAGATTGCTTCTAGTTACTTGCTCCAATTTCAACAACCATCCTTGCTATTTTCAAAATAAACACACACATTTCAAAACATCTTCCAAACATTGAAAACATTTTCAAAAAGATCAACATCTTTGTATACATTCTTACGAACGAGAATCATTACAAAGATTGCCTAAACGAATTGACTCTTTTACAAAATACTTTCAAAACCACACCAAACACATTTTCAAACAACAAAAGCAAGTGATCTAAGCAAGTAACTAAGAGCCTATGGAAAACCATGGATGAAAAGGGTGCTAATACCTTCCCTTTTTATAATCTACCCCCCGAACTCAAGAAAACATCTCAAAGGTCTTTCATGTGCTTTTTCACCTTTCCTTTTGGATAAAAGAAAAGTCGGTGGCGACTCTTGCTAACCGCGACATTTGCAATAAAACGCAAAACCCTCAAGTAAGTTCTCCAACCGTATCACAGAACTGGCGACTCTGTTGGGGAATTTGTAAAAGTGGGATTACCTTAGGGCTAGATCACATTTATTTGCTTACATTGTTTGACTTGTTTGCTTTATATTATGGTTCTTTGTTTGGGTTTGAATCCTCCACCCGGATTTGGGAAACATTATAGGTAAATAGCAATATGTTGTGGAAACTGTGCAGGGTATACCGACATGGTCTAAGCAATAGCTATGTTAGTGTGACATATTTGTGGGTACCGGTAACCTTTGAGTTAATCAAAGAGAATATGGGACCGGTGAGTGATGTCATGAAGCACTAATGAACTCCTAGAACCCTTTACTTGACCAACTTGGCCTTTAGGATGTAGTGAGATGACCGGCTTTGGTGCAGTCCGAAGTTGGTAGATACTCGATACTACACTCATTAAGGGTTGGTTTCTTGGGATATTTCGGTCGCCATTAAAGAGGCTTGAGCTGAAACAATGACCAAGGAAACAATCCGGTGATATTGAGCTCCTTAGAACCCCGTTACTATAATTAGGACAGGTTGAGCCAACTAAACTTCAAGAGGGTACTTACCTATAAAACCCCATGCAAGCCTAAACTAAGAACTTGTTTGCTTTTCTTGTATATACATACTTGTACATAACATCATGGACATCATGAACATCATATGCATTCACTAACCATTTCAAGGATTTTTGAGATTCATCTTTGTTCTTGTTTTGTAGGATATGGATTCACTTCGCAAGAAAACTATCCAAATCAACCTTGTAAGAATTCCTCCATAACTCAAGGAGCTAGCTTCAAGGGTCCATGAGAATTCTCCATTCACCGAGAGGCATGGTCGTCTACTCAACTTAGTCACCTCCAACACAGAGGAGGATATGATGAAAGTGCTCTTCCAGTTCTTTGACCATTTGCATCATTGCTTCACATTTCCTGACTATCAACTTGTGCCCACTTTGGAAGAATTCTCTCAACTCTTGAGGATTCCTATTCTAAATCAACTACCTTTCAATGGTACAGAAAGAGATCCAAATCCAGAAGAGATCGCTCAAGCTCTGCACTTGCACTCATCTGATGTCACAACTTATTGGGAAACTAGAAATGGTGTCAAAGGCTTCTTAGCAAAGTTTCTGTTAGAGAAGGCCCAAAGCTGTTGGAACTCCTTAGACTTGCAAGCTTTTGAGGAGATTGTGGCTCTTCTTATCTATGGTATGGTCTTGTTTCCTAATCCTGACCAACTCATAGATGTGAGTGCTGTCAAAATCTTCATGTCACACAATCCGGTGCCTACATTACTAGGGGATATCCTGCACTCTTTTCACACTCGTACAATGAGGAAAAGAGGTGTTCTTATGTGTCGCACTCCCCTCCTGGAAAGATGGTTTATTTCTCATCTTCCCCAATAAATCTTAAAGAATGAGCAAGGATTAAGGTGGTCACAAAGATTAATGACGCTCAAACATTCAGATATTCATTGGTGCTCTCGATCCAAAGAGAATGTTATCATTGTTGACCGTTGTGAGGAATTCCCTAATGTCCCTATAGTTGGCATTAGGGGAGGCATCACCTACAATCCATTCTTGGCTCTAAGACAGTTTGGTTATGCCCGAAGGGATGGCCCACATGATATGTTGATTCAAGGCTTGGTATTCGACTTCGACAACAACGATCAAGGACTTCGCCAGAGATTCATCTGAGCTTGGAGGATGCTAAACAAGGTGGATAGCAAGACTTTGGGACACAAGAATTCCATCCCTCTTGAGCCTTACCTCAAGTGGGTACGAACCCGCGCTCAAAGTCTTATGATGCCTTATCCTTCCATTCTCCCGGTGATTATTGAGCCTGTTAAGGAAGGAGAAGTTTCATACACTATCCTACATCCTGACATGCCCACATCTCTTGAAGACCTGCAAAGGGATTGGATACAGCTCAAAGGAGAGCGAGATACTTTCGAAGCCCAATTCTATGCAAGCGAGAAGAAGGCTTTGGAACTCACTAGGCTACTTCATGAGGAGAAGACTCAAAATGCCTACATTGCACCAAAGAGGATGCGCACTACTTTTTTATCTTAGAGTGTTGTATTATTTTGCCCAAGGGGCATTGATGTACTCAAACTCTATCTTATTAATATAACTTGTGTTTCTTTTTGTTTAAAACAAACTTGAATCTTTTAAAATCCTTGAAAACATTACATATGCACATATCATTCATCATAACATAAACAGGTCTTTTGCAACAAGTTTCCTCATCTCTCTACTGTTTATTTCAGTAAGATGGATCTCGAACAGACAGTCAAAGATCTTCAAGCTCAAAACATGCAGTTTCAACAGTTACTCACAACCCTGGCCAAAGGACAAGAGGAGTTGAAGACTCTGTTGGCAAAAGAGAAAAAGAAGAAAGAGAAGAAACCAACTGGTGTTGTAATCATGGGGAGAAGGTTTCAAGGGCAAACTAGAAGAACCTTGAATTTCGCAGCAACATCTGATGAAGGAGAAGGGAAAGGAAAAGAAACAGCAGTTCCGTCAGAATCTGAAGAGGAGGAAGAAAAGGAAGACTACTATGAGGAACAGTACCCTCTGGCTGATGATAAGTACAGACATCTTGAAGAGCATTTAAGAGCTATGGAAATCCAAAGGGTACCAGGTCTAGACTTTGAAGAACTGGGGCTAGTATCAGGAATTGTGATCCCGCCAAAGTTCAAAATGTCGTTGTTTGCAAAATATGATGGGATGTCATGTCCTAAGATGCACCTCCGATCATATGTGAGAAATATCCAGCCGCACTCTGCCGATAAAGACCTATGGGTGCATTTTTTCTAAGATAGTTTATCCGGAACGCAACTCGATTGGTTTTACCAATTAGAAAGGGCCGACGTACACAACTGGGAAGACCTTACCGTAACTTTCTGTAAACAATACCAGTATAATGCAGATTTGGCGCCTACCCATACTCAACTCCAGAGTATGGCTATGGCTTCAAATGAGGGTTTCAAAGATTACGCGCAGAAATGGAGAGATCTAGCTGGAAGAGTGCAACCCCCTCTGTCTGAAAGGGAGTTGGTGGATATGTTCTTAGGCACTCTATCGGGTCCTTTCTTCAACCATTTGATTGGAAGTTCATCTGCTGGATTTACTGAGTTAATATTAACCGGAGAGAGGGTGGAAGCTGGCATAAAAAGTGGAAAGATTCAGAAAGATTCAGAAAGATTCATCTGCCTCTACAACTGTGAAAAAACCCTTCACTGGGAAGAATGAGGTATCTACTATTTATCCACAAAGGAACCAAGGGAGAGCTAAGCGCCGACCAATGGTAGGGGCTATTATGATCCCAAAGCTTACATCTGATCAACCAAGAAGTAATCAACCGAGGGTGGAAAGGCCGGTTCGGCAATTCACCAGAATTAGCATGACTCTAGCCCAGGTTTTACCACATCTTCTAAAATCTAACTTGGAAACTTTGAAGGAAGCTCCAAAGAATCCCAACACGGCGTCCCCTTATTATCACCCGAATGCCATATGCGCATACCATTCCGAAAGTCCAGGGCACGATAATAACAACTGTTGGGCTTTGAAAAACAAAATTCAAGACCTTATAGATGCAAAAGAGGTTGAGTTCGAAGCGCCCGAGAAACCAAACGTCATTTCCGCTCCTATGCCTAGGAATAGTCACAACGCCAATGCTATCGAAGAAGATTTATTTATTACTGCAGTGGATGAACTCTTGACTCCACTCCCAATCATTAAGATAAACTTGTTGAAAGCTGGTATATTCCCAGGTTGTAATGAAGACTGCCACCTTTGCTTATCCTTACCAACTGTTTTCCCTCTCTTGAAGACAAGCATTCAACGCTTGATAGACAACCAAGAGATTCTGTTTGAAAATACTCCTATTTCACCTGTTCATGTTGAAGACGTTTCAATCATAACCATCTCCGCCAATCCTTCCAGGGTCCCCAAAAGACCCGTTAGGATTACATCGGTTCCAAGGACTACTCCTCTTATAATCACAATGCCCGGGCCGATCCCGTATGAATCAGACAAAACAATACCGTGGAAATACAATGGAGACATCTACTACCATGGTATTAAACAAGATGGGCTGACCGCCGAAGAAGTAAGATCCGAAGAAGAAGATTCCGACATTAGAAATGTTGCCGGAACCAGTAAGATTACCCATAGCGGTAAAATCTTCTCTCCAAAAATTTCCCCTCCAAAGGCATTTTTTGGACCCGTGGCTGTTCCGAAGGTTACCTCTGTACCCATAATCATATCTGCAAGTGCTCCTGTTAACAAAAAAGACACAACCCCTGCTGTTATCCTTACCGATACTCCTGCTGCTGAAATTCGAGGGAAAAGTATTCAAGAAGAGCCTGTCTGGACGAAGGCTCAACCACTGACTATCCCCGAAACCTCCAAGAAGGAAATGGAGGAGATCCTGAGGATAATAAAGAAGAGTGACTATGACGTGGTTGAACAGTTGGGGAAAACTCCCTCCAAGATCTCCATGCTAGCATTGTTGCTGTGTTCTGAGGCACATGCAAAAGCTCTGGTGAAGTTCCTGAAGACAGCCCATGTGCCACAAGAAACGTCTGTTGACCAATTCCAAGATTGTGTGGCCAGTTTGACAACTGATAACGGCCCAGGCTTCTCTGATGCTGAATTGACACCAAAAAGGAGAAAGCACAATGAGGCATTACATGTCTCTGTGGAGTGTAGAGGAACAACTCTGGCCCATGTCTTGGTGGACACTGGCTCATCTCTGAATGTTTTACCGAAGAAAGCTCTTGACAGATTGGATTGCGAAGGACTGACATTAAAACCCAGTAACATAGTTGTGAGAGCATTTGATGGCTCAAAGAGGATGGTCCACGGGGAGGTGGACATCCCCATAAAGGTGGGAACTCAGACTTTCAACTCAACCTTCTATGTATTGGAAATCCGCCCCTCTTACTCCTGTCTGTTAGGACGGCCCTGGATCCATAATGCTGGTGCTGTCACCTCTACATTACACCAGATGCTGAAATACCCGGTCCATGGAAAGATTATCACTGTCCACGGAGAGGAAGAGTATATGATTAGCCACCTCAATTCCTTCTGGTATGTAGAATTGGACGGTGAGTTCATCGAAACTCCTTTTCAACATTTCAAAGAAGTCTCCTAAGAGGTAGCCGTAACCAAGACGGTATCCCCGATCCCCAAGATCACAAGACCTCCACTTTGGATGTCATCTCTAAAGGACGCCAAGGCAGTAGTAGAGGAGGGTGGATGCACCATCTGGGGGCAGCTTCCAGACATTCTGTATAAATATGACAAGTTTGGCTTAGGGTTTACTTCAAATGCTCAGAAGGCTGTGCGATGTGCCCGTGCTGGAGGGCCACCTTTGAAGATTAGCAACCAAGAGGTCAACGCAGTGGAAGATGTTGAAGAAGATGGCAGCTTGGAGGATTGGATATTTCCTACTGTCAACGGAGGACTTCACAATTGGGAAGCCAGAGACTTTGTCCCAATAACTTTCATCTCTCAGTAATTTATCTTTTACACTTCTGTTGGACTTGTAATATTCATAAACAATTCGCACATTAAAAACCTTGTATCTTACCCGAGGCACAATGGTCCATTTGTAAGGATTTTTATTTCATCTTCATATGACATTCAATGAATCATGGACGTTTTTTCACATACAAACCTTTTGTGCTCATTGTCTTTTTTTTTACATTTTATTGTTTAAAGATGGCCATACCCTTACACACATCCACACTCACAAATGCAGGTACCCCTCCATTCCGAATCCCATGGGTAACGATACTGCTATGGCCTTTAGTGACTTTGAAGATTTGATCTACCAAGCCAAATACGAAGGTGAGGAAAATTGTGAAGTACCAGGGGAATTAGCCAGACTACTACAATAAGAGGAAAGAGATATTCAGCCTCATGAGGAACCGTTGTATACGATCAACTTGGGTACCGAGGAAGATAAAAAGGAAATCAAGGTGGGTGCCAATCTAGAGCCGAGTGTCAAGGAGCGTCTAATTAAGCTATTGCATGATTATGTTGAGATCTTTTCCTGGTCATACGAAGACATGCCAAGACTTGATACATACATCGTGGTACATCGTCTGCCCACAAGAGAAGATTGTCCACCAGTAAAACAAAAAGTCCGCCGCATGAGACCTGATATGTCAGAGAAGATCAAAGTGGAAGTCATGAAACAATTCAATGCTGGATTCTTGGCCGTCACTTACTATCCTCAATGGGTTGCCAACATTGTTCCCGTGCCTAAAAAGGACGACAAAGTACGAATGTGCGTGGATTATAGATATTTAAACAGGGCCAACCCTAAATATGATTTTCCACTTTCCCACATCGATATCCGGGTTGACAATACGACCCAACACAAAGTGTTTTCCTTCATGGACGGATTCTCAGGTTATAACCAAATCAAAATGGCACCTGAGGACATGGAGAAAACTACATTTGTCATGTAGTGGGGCACATTCTGCTACAAAGTGATGCCATTCGGACTGAAGAATGCTGGGGCAACCTATCAACGCGCCATGGTAGCTTTATTTCATGATATGATACATCATGAGATAGAAGTCTATGTAGATGACATGATAGCCCGATCACAAACTGAAGAGGAGCACCTTGATCATTTGCAAAAGTTGTTTGAGAGGTTGAAGGAGTAAAAACTAAGGTTGAATCCAAACAAGTGTACATTCGGAGTCCAGTCCGGTAAACTCTTAGGTTTTGTTGTCAGCAACAAAGGTATCGAGGTTGATCCTGCCAAGGTTAAAGCGATACAAGAAATGCCTGCTCCTTGTACTGAGAAGTAAGTCATAGGATTCTTGGGATGTCTGAACTATATTGCCAGATTCATTTCTCACCTAACAGCTACTTGTGAGCCAATCTTCAAGCTATTGAAGAAAGATCAAGTAGTCAAATGGAATGATGAATGCCAAACTGCTTTCGACAAAATCAAAGAGTATTTACAAGAGCCTTTTGTTTTGATGCCACCAATCGAGGGAAGACCACTGATCATGTTTCTGACCATTTTAGAGAACTCAATGGGGGTGTGTATTGGGCAGCATGACGAGTCTTGTCGAAAAGAGCACGCTATTTACTACCTGAGCAAAAAGTTTACCGACTGTGAAACCAGATATTCGCTGCTCGAGAAAACTTGCTGCGCTCTGGCATGGGCTGCTCGCCTTCTAAGACAATATATGTTGACTCATACTACTTTGTTGATATCTAAGATGGATCCGATAAAATACATCTTCGAAAATACTGCTCTGTCTGGAAGGATAGCTAGATGGAAGATGATCCTAACAGAATATGACATACAGTACACTACCCAGAAAGCTATAAAGGGCAGTGTGCTAGCTGATCATCTTTCTCATCAAGCTGTAGAAGATTATCAGTCCATGAAATTTGAATTCCCAGATGAAGACATCATGACATTAGACAAATGTGAAGAAATCAGACCATATGACGGACCTGAACAAGGATCCCGATGGACCCTGTTCTTTGATGGGGCATCCAATGCACTTGGTAATGGTATCGGCGTTGTACTCATATCTTCGGAAGTGTGTCACACTCCCTTTACTGCCAGACTTTACTTCAGCTGTACGAACAACATGGCGGAATACGAAGCATGCATCTTTGGTCTCAAGGCTGCTATAGATTTGGGAATCAAATCCTTAGATGTATTCGGAGATTCAGCTTTGGTCATCAGTAAGATCAAAGGAGAATGGGACACTAAGCACCCAAACCTTATCCCTTACAAAGAACATGTTTTGACATTGCTACCACATTTTGAACAGATTACCTTCGAGCATTTCCCGCGAGAAGAAAATCAGCTAGCAGATGCTCTAGCCACAATGTCATCTATGTTTAAACTTAATTGGGATAACGAGGCTCCTCAGATCACCATTGAATGAATGGATGAACCAACACATTGTCACGAGATTAATATTGAAGAGGTAGTGAACCAGCCTTGGTTTCACGAAGTCAAGAGGTATCTCGAGGCCCAAGAATATCCAGAAGGAGCTTCAATCAATGATAAGAAGTTCCTAAGGATATTCTCTACTAAGTTCTTCTTGAGTAATGGCATCCTATACAAACGCAATCATGACTCCATTCTGCTCCGGTGTGTGGATAAGATTGAGGCTGAACAGATCATGGCTGAATTACATGAAGGTACCTTTGGCACTCACTCCAGTGGGCATACAATGGCGATGAAAATCCTATGGGCAGGCTATTATTGGTCTACCATGGAAGCAGACTGCTATCAACACTCTCGGACCTATCATAAGTGTCAAATTTATACGGACAAGGTGCACGTACCTCCGGTTCCTCTGAATGTCTTGACGGCTCATTGGCCCTTTGCTATGTGGGGAACCAATATGATTGGGGAGATCAAGCCTACAGCCTCCAATGGACACCGCTTCATTTTAGTGGCCATTGACTATTTTACAAAATGGGTCGAAGCAGCTTCTTTCGCATCCGTTACTAAGAATGTTGTTGCCCGCTTCATCAAGCAGAATCTCATTTGCTGGTACGGTATCCCAGAAAGGATCATCACTGATAATGGTACAAACCTTAACAATACTATGATCACCGCCTTGTGCGAGCAGTTCAAGATTCAGCATCACAATTCATCCCCCTATCGGCCAAAGATGAATGGTGCCGTCGAAGCTGCAAATAAAAATATCAAAAAGATCATACAGAAAATGACAGTCACCTACAAGGACTAGCATGAGATTCTACCATTTGCTCTCCACGGGTATCGTACCACGACTCGCACATCAATTGGGGCAACACCCTATTCTTTGGTTTATGGCATGGAGGTTGTCTTGCCTATTGAGGTTCAGATCCCCTCTTTGAGAATTATGAAGGATGCAGGTTTGAATGAGGACGGTTGGATCCAGACTCGACTTGATCAACTAAACTTAATTGATGAAAAGAAACTTACTGCTGTTTGCCATGGTCAGATGTATCAAAAACGGATGATCATGGCTTTCAACAAGAAAGTCAGACGCCAGGTATATCAAGTTGGAGATCTAGTGATCAAACGCATCATCTTGCCATAAAGTGATCCCAAGGGCAAATGGACCCCTACCTATGAAGGACCATTTGTAATCAAGAACATATTCTCTGGTGGGGCAATGATCTTAACCACCATGGACGACGATGACCTACCACACCCTGCAAACGCGGATATAGTCAAAAGATACTACGCATAAGAGACCCGCTAGGTTGACACACCTAGGAAAAACAAGGGCTTCCCAGTAAACCAAAAAGGTTCGGGCAAAAATTAGGGATAAAATATAAAAGATTTGTACACCCGGCAAGTTGAAAACCCGAAAGGGCGACTTGGGCAAAAAAGGGTTTCCCAGTGGACTGAAAACCCGAAAGGGCGGTCCAGGCAAAAGTTAGGGAATTAAAGCGTATGAATATGTCCCGTCGGATCACTTTGAGGACAACCTCTTGACTTCCATTGACAAACTCGGAGTTTCGGATCAATTCAATCATCTTCGGACGAAGCAACAAATAGGCAAGATATTTAGAGAAATGAAGGTTATAGCAGAATGGAAACCCCATGGGATTATTACACATAGCTTTCTTTCTTTGTATAAATTTTTCTTGTTTTATGGCGCCATTATCTTACTAGAATGTTTGCCTCCCTTGTACAAAATACTTATTCAAAGTCAAAATACAAAGATATCTCTTTGAAAGTACAGAAAACTATTTGTCTTTTTCTTTACACTTGTGTTTTATTTGCAAAAACGTCCAATGATTCATTAATGAACATATGCATTTGAACATAATTACTGTTTACAAATAAACAAAATGGGAAGACAATTACCGATAGGTTGAAAGAGACAGAAAACGTCTCTAGGCTACTCCATAAGCAATCCTCACAAGTACGTCGTTTAGATCCCCAGCGGAACTAAAACTTCAAATTATTAATCCCCAGTAGAGATTGTCAAATTTCTCAGGATTCCTCAAAGCAATATATAGCATTACTCTCACAAAAGAATTTTGTCGGTACTTCAACTTCAAAATGTGAAGAATCCACATATCCACAGCAGCAGCCAGGGATTTATTTTCCCCAATCAGACAGCAATACAACAAATCAGCTTACATGCGCATACATTACATCCATATATTGTAAAGATTGATAAAACACATATACTGCATCATACATTTCATGCAACATAATTTTGTGTTCCAGCTAACATTTTACCCTTTTCAGGATAAGGTTAACAACTACCATTAACAATATGCAATCATGATACAGTACAAATACGCTCCAGACACGAATGCCATTCTGTTACTCATTCAGATTCAACCTTCAGATACAGTACAGATACACTCCAGACGCGGATGCCATTCTGTTACTCATTCAGATTCAACCTTCAGATACAGTACGGATATGCTCCAGACACGGATGCCATCCTGATACTCATTCAGATTCAACTTTCAGATACAGTACAGATATGCTCCAGACATGGATGCCATTCTGATACTCATTCAAATATTCAGATTCAGTCTTTAGATACAGTACAGATACGCTCCATACACGGATGCCATTCTGTTGCTCATACAGATTCAGTCTCCAGATACAATACAGATACGCTCCAGACATGGATGCCATTCTGTTGCTCATACAGATTCAGTCTCCAGATATAGCTCAGATACATTCCAGGCACAAATACCATTATGATGCTTTTCCTTTCGACTTACAACTTACTGCTCAGCAAACATTCTTGGATGGCATCTACAAGCCCATCTCCAACAAGATTCTATCACTTCTCCAAATGGCATCTTTAAGCCCATTCCCTCAACTACACATTGTTGAGTGCAAATTTATAGGCACTCTAGTGTCCAATCATCTTTCACCTTCGAGTCACGAATGGCAAAGCTTGCCAATCTAACTCTTCAGGTTTAAGAAGATTGAACAGGGGCAGCTGTTGTACCCCAAAATTTGACCTCTCATTTATCAAGACTTTTCTCACAAGATTTCTTTGACACAAGACTGGATTAGGGTTTGGTCAGCTCAAGACATCTCATCTTGCACTGATAACCTAAAATTAGGGTTTGAGTTTACACAAGGATTTTTGGACTATCAATGCTTCATATGAGTTTAAAACATCATTATGGACCCCTAAGATCACTCATGACAAGTTTCCAGCCTTGAACCATATTTTTGATCAGTCAATTGGACAGTTGACCTAAAAATCAATTGTATTGGGGAAAAAGTCAACCATGGCCAATTTACACTCAAACTTCATAATTTTTGATCCACATCAACATTCTAGACTCATGTGTATCATTTGATCAAGTTTGGACCATAATTCCTCAAGAAATTTGATCAAATCACCAAAAGGGCAAAATGGTCAAAATTAGGGTTTTGACTGAGGAAGGGCAATTTCTGATTTTTAACCTAGCAAATGACCAATTGAGTTAAGGCATGATTTCAAGGATTAAATTACATCATCTTGACCTTATTACATGGCTCAAAACATTTCAATTTCACTGGATTGACAGATGAAATTTGCAGTCAACTGATCAAAAGTCAACTGTACACTGAAAAGTCAAACTTTGACTTTTTTGGTCAAAATCAAGTTCCAAGGGTCATAATTCATCAAAACATGTCAAAATGTGAAACTTGTTCATCAAGAAATCCAAGTTTGAAGATTAGGGTTTGAATTTGAAATTTTTCTTAACTTAGAAAATTTTCTAAGTATAAAAAATTTCTTATTTTTTCTCAACTTTAGGTCATTTTTTCACCATGATACATAATGATTCAAAGAAAGTTCCCAACATGAAAGTTGTATACCTCCATGAAATATACAACTTTGCTTTACACACTTTTCCCTAAAGATGCTTATATCTCAAGATATAAATTTATGAATACATGGTCATGAACTAAATAACTTAGTGAAATTTTGCCCTAATTTAGGCAGGTTTTGGACCCAACTTCATGGCAATGTTTCACCTAGTTCCAAGAGGTATCTCCAAATGCATTTCAAAGATGAGTTATAGAGCATATTGCAAGCTTTCCAAAATGTCTAAGAACTCCTCAAGATCATTTTTTAGTATGGAGAATCGAAGAGATGAAGTTGGCATTTTCTCACTTTTTGTCCAAGCCATTTCATGAAGAACAAAGTTGCAATCAGTACCTATGCTGCCTAATCCATGCTTTACAGGTCCCAAACTTGTTCCTCACTTCTTAATTTAATGCTTACTCATTTGAAAAATCTTTGATCCAAGCCTTTAAGCCATTACCCAAGTTGCAATTCCTTAAATGGCATAAAGTGACCATTGCCATTTTGAAAATGCTTAACTTTTGCCACTTTCCAATTCTTGAGCATTGAACCTGCCTCCATTGTACATACAAGTTTCACAGGCCTAAAGCAAATTGTACAAGTTCATACCAACCCTAAGAAAGCCAGTACAAGCATGATAAGCCTTGTCCCTTCACTTTACTTCAAAGGGAAGAAAAGTTGCAAAAAGGCTAGAACTAGCACAACTGTTGGAGGGTTGACATGAAACCAATTCTATACTAATATAAAAATATAATATAACTTAGCACACGATTGGTTAAGGCCTGAAACACTCCAAGTATAAAAACACCAGAAAACTTTCCAAACTTGCAGTTTTGGCATAAGCATACCAATCTCTCATTTGGCTCATGCGTTTCCATTCTTGATCATCAAAATCTCTTACCTACTTGATATCAAACCAATCCAGACCTTCATCCCTGTTCTGTAACCACTTCTACATCACCTACCATTTTTGTTTTCAAAGCTTGCAGGTTGACTTGGCCAAGGAGTTTCAAGCACTTTCAAAGAAAGGTAAGGGTGGGAATACATTCAGGGAAGTTCAAGGAAGCTCAAGCAAGCATCAGGCCTCTATCAAACTCACTCCAGTTCCATCCACGATTCCAACTGAAGGAAGTAAAATCTCAACTTCTATCTCCTTGTACAGGCAACCATAGGCCACGATTTATGAATAAAAAATGTAGTCCTCATCACAACAAAACTGTACATACCTTTATCTTGTATTTATTTTACTTGAGTTGAGAGAATTTAAAACTTGAAGTTTATGAAAATATTAGGTTTAAATTTAGGGATGTTAAAATTATTTCTGACCTTTGATTGTTAGTTCACATAACTTATATGGTTGGAATCGTGAGATCAAGTACTATAACTTTCATGTTATGAGTTTTCATTTTCATGGAAGAATGAGAGAGTTACAGGAGGTCTGGCCAAGCTTGGGGAAGAAGATGAAGTACAAGGCAAGGACTTGCTACATGTTATCTTATTTTTGCTTCACTTAAGACAATGGATGTATAGCAACCCCAGTGGAAAAGTAGCGCGCTGGTGAGACCCATGTCCTGGGTTCGAACCTGGGTGCTACTTTTTTGTTCCATATTTTTCCATTTTTTCAGTTTTTGCTTTGTGCAGGTTTGGGCCTCCATATTTGAGCCATGGTCTTTTTTGCTAACATGATATCTCTAATCTGCTTATTATACCCCCTGCCAACTTTTTTATATTTTTTTTATTTTATTTGTTTTATTTTCATTTTTAATATATTAAATATTTCTTTGATGCATAAAAATCCTAAAAAATGTAAATTTCATAATATTGCATTTTATTTTATTTTTCACATAGAAATATTATTTTATTTTTAATATATATCATATATTTCTTAATAAACTTGTATAATATAATTAAAATGTATTTAGTTTAATTTATTGATTCCTTTGTTCATTCCATACTCATAAATATTTAGTTTTGCATATATAAAAACTTTATCTTTTTATACAATATTATTTATTATTTTTGATATAAAAAATACATGAAAAATAATACATATGAAATTCATTTTCTTTTAAAATAGAAATTAGGGTTAAAGCCTCCCTTTTGAAAAATTAATTTCTTTTCCTTATACTTTTAGGTTTAGATTAAAATTTCTTTTACATAAAAACAAGACAAAAAATCTTTTCTTACATATACATTATATTGCTTCTTTAAATATTGTATTTTATTTATTCTAATTCGTACAAATTCTATTTGGTTGTAATAGTTAATTTAGGTTTATATTTTTGCAAATCCCTATTCAAATTTGCATTCCCCCCTCCCATAAAATTGTTGTAATAGCTTAGTAATATTTATATTACGCAATTTACCGCTTTACATGCCATGATTAGTAATTAGGGTTTGTATGATAAGATCAAAACAAAGCAAAATAGAAAACCCTAAATACAAGATAAAATCAAAGCATGGAAATGATACACTTGCACACAAGCATCCTTAGGGTTTCTCCACTTGGTTGCCTAATACAAAAATATCCATATTACGCATGCGAAGTATCTTGGCAAAACAAACAAATATAAAGATCATAGTCCCTCGATGACGCTATTCAAAGTTGCCTTATAAAAATGATCTTGGTCCCTCAAAATGCTAAGATACTTTGCAAACATTGCTGATCATGGTTATACGATGACCCACGCCCGTCCCGTTTACATCCAAAGATAGGGTTGCTTACCAAATCAATGGTAAGACAACAATGTCAAAGGAATAGAAAATGTACAAGAAAGACATTTGAGTAGGTAGATTGCTTCTAGTTACTTGCTCCAATTTCAACAACCATCCTTGCTATTTTCAAAATAAACACACACATTTCAAAACATCTTCCAAACATTGAAAACATTTTCAAAAAGATCAACATCTTTGTATACCTTCTTACGAACGAGAATCACTACAAAGATTGCCTAAACGAATGGTCTCTTTTACAAAATACTTTCAAAACCACACCAAACACATTTTCAAACAACAAAAGCAAGTGATCTAAGCAAGTAACTAAGAGCCCATGGAAAACCATGGATGAAAAGGGTGATAATACCTTCCCTTTTCATAATCTACCCCCCGAACTCAAGAAAACATCTCAAAGGTCTTTCCTGTGCTTTTTCACCTTTCCTTTTTGAAAATTCTGGCAGCAGATACCCAATGTCACAGTGAATGTTATGACACCGTATCTGACTTTCTATAAGACAGTAAATAAAAACAGTAAAGAACACAGTCAATTGTTTACCCATTTCAGTGTGAAAAAACACCTACTCTGGGGGCTACCAAGCCAGGGAGGAAATCCACTATAAGAGATATTAATTCAGGAATAAACCAACCAGTTTATCTCCTTCACTTAAGACCTACCCAATGCAACTTCAATCTAAGTTCTACTTAAACCTGAGTTCCTACTCACTCCCCCTCAATCACAGCAGTGATACTTAAAACAATTGATTAATGAATTAATGAAGACACTCTTCAGAACATACACTTGATTATGCTTCACAGCTTTTTAATCAAGTAACACAAACACTCTTGCTTCACAGCTTTGAGTGATACATAAACCTAACTTGACTTTGCTTCAAAGCTTTAGTCAAGAGACAAAAAACACTCTTGCTTCAAAGCTTTGAGTGGTACAAAAACCCTTACAAACAAAACCTATTCCAAGTCACTTATCACAATGATAATTGCTTGGATTACAGTAGTTAAAACTATACAGTTTCTGATTGATCTTCAGTCTAAAAAAGATATTTTCCAAACAGCAATCCTGTTGAATATATAGCAGTTGTTTCTTCAGTTAGGGTTTCCACAAAAAGCTAGGGTTAATTAGGTTTAACCATAAGACTTGGTCACAAGACTCTATCAACCAGTTTAGGGTTGAGCTAGGTTAACCCAAAGACAACGGGAGATTCTATTCTGGAAGGAATGAGCCAACTTCCTGAAAAATCTCAGAATTAACCAAACTGCACTACTGTTAGATCAGTACAGGATGTCTTAACATTTGTTATGACATCAAAATTCCTATTTACTGATTTTGGTAGAAGGCAATAAATGTGATCTTTTGCAAAATGCTCAGATACACACTCATACACAGTAGCTACTGTATGCCATAATTTTTCTGCATAAAGTACCTAATAAACCAGAATGTTATGACATCAGTCATGACATTCACACACCTGGTTTTACCAAAAATACATGCCAATAACTAAACACTTACAAACTCCCCCTTTGGCAGATTTTTTGGCTAAAGCCCCTAAGCAATCAGAGAATATAGAGCAGCAGAATGAATATGACTGCAAAAAAAATATGAGGTCTACCAAGTGATTAACACAGAAATTATCTCCCCCTCTTTAGCCACAAATGGGCCAAAGAAACATGTACTTAAATGTTATACAGTTATCCAAAATAGGTAATAAAAACAACAAATAAAATCTGAAGACACTTGCATCAACAACATCAGCAACAGGCTTGACAATTCCACCAGACTTTAAGCACTGTCACCTTCAGAGGAGCTACTTTCTCCAGCATTGAGCTGATCTTCAGCAACACCCTCTTCCCTTCTGTTTCCTTCAGTCTCCTCCTGTTCTAATTTGGCAATTAGGTTTTCTAGAGTCTTTTTCCTGGTCTCTAGCTCTTTGCAGGTCTCTTTCAATACAGCTATAACATCAGATGTCTTGGACTGAGTTTTTGCAGATGATGTCTCAGCTGATGTTATGACAATGTCAGGAACATGAGATCCCTGAAACAGCTTATAGTGTAACTCAAGAGCAGGAGCTCTTTTGCAAGCAGTGTCTCTTTCCACCAGGATATCAGGGTACTGAGCAAGAATGATTCCACATAGGAGGGAGGGAAAGGCAATTGGGCCTTTAACAGCATAGCTACCAGCATGTTTTAAGGTTTGATAAAAAATGTACCTGCCATAGTCAAATTCAGTCTTGGTACCAACAACATAAATGAATCTCCCCAATCCTGTAGAGATGGTTGATTTATGGTTTGTAGGGACCCAGTTGGCTGCACCAATCTTGTGCAGGATGGAAAATTTTATGCTTAGCTTGCTAGCATTTAGCTTGCCTTTTAAGGGCCAGCACTTGACTTGTCTTACTGTGATGGTTTGGCAAACTTCATTGTCAGTAACTTCCAGTTCAGGGCAGGCCTCATTTGATTTTCCAAGAAATTTGTTAATTTCAGATGGAGAGAAATTAACCCTTCTTCCTCTCACATATACACATTCAAAGTCAGCTGACCTTCCATCAGCACATTCATCAGACAAATTCACTATGAATTCCTTGACCAGATTTTCATAGCATTTGGTAAATTTTACCACAGTCTTCATTAGTCCAGCAGATTTTATCAGGTCCATGATTTCCTTGCAATCCATGGCACCATTGTTTAGTTCTCTTTCCAAGGCTATTCTCTTCAAGCAAACATACTTCCATCTGTTGGAATTTTCAGGGTGGTGAAATGAAATGTTGTCAGTGGGGACTTCAGGAACTCTAGCCATTTTGCTGGAAGGGAGTTTCCTTCTGAGGGGAATGTCTTCAGTATCAATTTCAAAATCTGACTCCTCATTAGAATCAGTAGGATCAGGTTCTTTTCTCTTCTTTATTATTGCTTGCCTTGCAGGTTTTGAGAGACTCCCAACATGCACTTGGGCTTTCACCTTCCCTTTGGACAGTCCAGTCTTCACAGTACCAGTCTTCCCTTCAGACTTGGTTTTCTTATCAGCAGGTTTCTCTTTGTTCATACCTTTTGCAGCATCTTGATTACCCTTCCTGTTCATCATTCTCCTAGCTATGCTAGGGTTGATATTTGCAATCAGGTCATTGTCTGAGTATTCCTCATCCACATCAATAACAGGTGGTTCAACATTCTTCTCTAAAGGGTTCTGAATATCATCCAGGTTTTCAGATGGTTTTTGAATGTTGTCATTTGGTGTCTCAACATTCTCAGAGACATCTGGATTTGCTTCAACATTTGGGCTTGCTGATTCTTGATTTAATGGAACAGAAATCCCCGGTACAGAGTGGTTCTCACTCAGGATTCTTGTAACAAGCCTAGCTATTGCTTGATGTACATAAGCTGATCCTTCCCTATTAGGTACAGAAGATGAAGGTTGAGAGGGATTACTGGATGACGTAGCCTGAGACCTTCCTGCATGCCTTGTTCTCAGCTTTTTGACCTTGGAAAGGTTAGTTGCTATTTCTCTGAGAGGAGTAATCTCCAAGACTTCAGAATCCATGCATGAGGTGATTGCTCGAGAATCTTGATCAGATGATGAAGATGAAACGATTGTCTTGGATGAGGATGAAGTTTGAGACATTTTGATTGACTTGGAAAACCAGTAGCAACTAGGGAGAAAACTTTGATTGAGAGAAAAAGAGATGTTGCAAAGTCGAGAGTGGAAGGAGGCAAATGTGTGTCTATTCAACTTCTTAATAATTTTGAAAGAATTGGGGAAATATATGATTAACCCACTTAAAATAGACTTAACAAAAATAACTCCTTCAACCCTTGTTTTGAGCAAAATTAATTGCTATAATTTCTTATGTTGGCAAATACCCATCTTGCCCCTCAAGTTTTCAACTTGATTTGCATCAAAAGCCTTGGTAAAAATGTCAGCCAGCTGTAGCTTAATGGCAACATGTTCCAGTTTAATTGTCTTCTCCTCTACAAGGTCTCTGATAAAGTAATTTTTAAGGTCAATGTGCTTGGTCCTGCTATGCTGAATAGGGTTCTTCGAAGTATTGATTGTACTCAGATTGTCACAGTACAATGTCACAACATCTTGTGAGACATTATACTCAGTGAGCATCTGTTTTGTCCAGATAATTTGAGAACAGCTACTACCAGCTGCAACTATTTCAGCACAAAGTTGGAAAGGAATTCTTTTGACATGAATCATAGCTCTGGCAGATTCCTGTATGATCCTATTTTTCCTTTTGTCAACTCCATTTTGTTGAGGAGTTATAGGAGAAGAGAATTCATGACTAATTCCTTCTGAGAAACAGAACTTATTAAACTTGCTGTTTCCAAATTCCTTGTCATGATCACTTCTGATTCTGACAATACACCCTTCTTTTTGAGTTCTTTTGCACAGTTCTTTAAAAACTTCAAAGTTATTCACCACAACATAGGCATATCTCTTTTCACCAAGACTTTCCACCTGATATTCACCACAAACTCTCCCTTTATCAATTTGCAGTCTTGGAATCCCTCTGACTGCTTCCATGGAGATAGTCCTTTTCATTCCTCTTAGATGAAGATGGCCAAGTTTTTGGTGCCACAGTTTCACCTCTTTTTCTTCTTTGGCAATAGAACACACAGTGGAGTTATTAGTGTTCTCAGACTGCCACAATTAACAGTTGTCTTTAGATCTGACTCCTTTCATTACAACTTCTTGTTTTTCATTAATTACAAGACATTCAGATTTTGAGAAGTTGACCTTGAATCCTAGATCACATAATTGACTGATACTAATGAGATTAGCAGTCAAGCCTTTTACCAATAGTACTTCATTCAGATTTGGAACTCCAGGGCAGTCCAAATTACCAACTCCTTTGATTTCACCTTTAGCACCATCTCCAAAGGTCACATAACTAGTGGTGTGAGGTTTAACATGATTGAGAATGTTCTTGATTCCATTCATGTGCTTAAAACACCCACTATCAAAGTACCAGTCTTCCTTTGCAGAGACTCTCAGGGAAGTGTGGGCTATCAGGGCAGTAGCCTTTTTCTTCCATTGAGGAGTATGTGGTACCCTCTTAGGTTTGACACTTGGGTTCTGATTAGGGTATCCATACAATCTGAAGCAGAAAGGCTTTATGTGACCAAACCTCCCACAATGGTGACATCTCCATCTTTGGTACTTTTTCTTCATATTTCTCTGTTCTCGATGTTGAGTGTTATGTTGTGACATCTGCTTTGACATTTATTTATCAGACCTGATCTTCTTGTCTGCACCGGATTTCTTTGCTTCCATAAATCCTAGTCCATACTTGTTTCCCACATTTTGTCCAACCTGAAGGATTTCTTCCAATTTGTCAGTTCCATTTGTCAGAATCTTGACAGATTTGGTCATCTGGTTCAGTTGTGAGTTCAGCAATTGAACTTCCCCTTCTAGATGACTTATAGTTTCAAGGTCTTCCCTTTTTTCAGCCTCCAACTTTATGATGAGCTTTGTTTGTCTCTCATTTTGCACACAGACTTCAGCACTTCTGATACACAATTTCTTGTAAGTATCAGCCAGTTCTTCAAATGTCACTTCCTCATCACTGGTGTCACTTTCAGAGGTACAAACACCAGTTAGAGCAGTAACTATTTTGGAAGATTCTTCTTCAGAATTACTTTTTGAATCACAGTCAGACCAGGTAACAGTCATTCCTTTCTTTTGTTTCTTAAGAAAGGTAGGGCATTCAGATCGAATATGCCTATATCCTTCACAACCATGGCATTGAATTCCTCTGCCTTAATTTCCCTTCTCTTCAGACCTTGGTCTTCTGCTGGAGTCATAAGATCTGTTAATGTCAGAGGGAATGTTATCAACATTTGACCTTGACTTTGGATCCATTCTCTTGATGAGTTTGTTGAATTGTCTTCCAAGCATGGCAATAGCTTCTGAAATATTTTCTTCTTCATCCTCCTTGTTTTCATCTTCAGTGTTGGATACAAGTGCTATGCTCTTGTTTTTCTTGTCAACATTGTCACTGATCCCCATCTCAAAAGTCTGAAGAGACCCAATGAGTTCATCCACTTTTAAGTTGCTGATGTCCTGGGCTTCCTCTATAGTAGTTACCTTCATTGCAAATCTTTTAGGCAGGGATCTGAGAATCTTTTTCACCAGTTTTTCTTCAGACATCTTTTCACCCAATGCTCCTGAGGTGTTGGCAATCTCCAAGATGTTCATGTGAAACTCATGAATGGTTTCATCTTCCTTCATCCTTAGGTTCTCAAACTTTGTAGTCAGCATCTGAAACCTTGACATTTTTACTTTGGATGTGCCTTCATGGGTAGTTTTGAGAGTGTCCCACACTTCCTTGGCCAGTTCACATTGATGTACTAGTCTGAAAATGTTTCTATCAATTCCATTGAACAAGGCATTTAAGGCTTTGGAATTTCCCAGGGCTAACTCATCTTCTTCTTTGTTCCATTCTTCCCCAGGCTTCAGACTGATTGTCCCATCTTTCTCAGTTATGGTGGGATGGTTCCATCCTTTGTCAGCAGCTCTCCAAGCCTTTTTGTCCAGAGATTTTAAGAAGGCAATCATACGAGGTTTCCAGTAGTCATAATTTGTTCCATCCAGAATGGGTGGTCTATTTCCAAAAACTCCTTCTTTGTCCATAGTGCCAGAAAGTGATATCCCTAGATCTCACCCAGTAATACAGGCAGGGTGCCTGCTCTGATGCCAATTGAAAATTCTGGAAGCTGATACTCAATGTCACAGTGAATGTTATGACACCGTATCTGACTTTCTATAAGACAGTAAATAAAAACAGTAAAGAACACAGTCAATTGTTTACCCAGTTCAGTGTGAAACAACACCTACTCTGGGGGCTACCAAGCCAGGGAGGAAATCCACTATAAGAGATATTAATTCAGGAATAAACCAACCAATTTATCTCCTTCACTTAAGACCTACCCAATGCAACTTCAATCTAAGTTCTACTTAAACCTGAGTTCCTACTCACTCCCCCTCAATCACATCAGTGATACTTAAAACAATTGACTAATGAATTAATGAAGACACTCTTCAGAACATACACTTGATTATGCTTCACAGCTTTTTAATCAAGTAACACAAACACTCTTGCTTCACAGCTTTGAGTGATACATAAACCTAACTTGACTTTCCTTCAAAGCTTTAGTCAAGAGACACAAAACACTCTTGCTTCAAAGCTTTGAGTGGTACAAAAACCCTTACAAACAAAACCTATTCCAAGTCACTTATCACAATGATAATTGCTTGGATTACAGCAGTTAAAACTATACAGTTTCTGATTGATCTTCAGTCCAAAAAAGATATTTTCCAAACAACAATCCTGTTGAATATATAGCAGCTGTTTCTTCAGTTAGGGTTTCCACAAAAAGCTAGGGTTAGTTAGGTTTAACTATAAGACTTGGTCACAAGACTTTATCAACCAGTTTAGGGTTGAGCTAGGTTAACCCAAAGACAACGGGAGATTCTGTTCTAGAAGGAATGAGCCAACTTCCTGAAAAATCTCAGAATTAACCAAACTGCACTACTGTTAGATCAATACAGGATGTCTTAACATTTGTTATGACATCAAAATTCATGTTTACTGATTTTGGTAGAAGGCAATAAATGTGATCTTTTGCAAAATGCTCAGATACACACTCATACACAGTAGCTACTGTATGCCATAATTTTTCTGCATAAAGTACCTAATAAACCAGAATGTTATGACATCAATCATGACATTCACACACCTGGTTTTACCAAAAATACATGCCAATAACTAAACACTTACACTTTTGGATAAAATAAAAGTCGGTGGCGACTCTTGCTAACCGCGACATTTGCAATAAAACGCAAAACCCTCAAGTCAGTTCTCCCACCGTATCACAACTGTCACAATTTTATTTCCAAATAATATTTTACCTTCCTTTTTTAAAAAAATATGACTTTTGGGGAGTCCAATGGATTGAACTTTGGACAAATATTCAGTACAAAAAGCAACCACTTCTTCAACAATGTATTGCTCAACAATACAACCCTCTGAGCGACTTCAGTTTTTCACGTACCCTTTTAATACTTTCATATAACATTCAGCAGGGTACATCTATCTCATATAAGCTGATCCCCATAACTGTGTCTCTTTCACAAGATGAACAACTAGATGTACCATTATATCAAAAAATGAGGGAGGAAAATACATTTCAAGCTCACACAAAGTAATAACAATTTCTTTTTGCAATGTTGGTAAGATCTCAGGATCAATCACCTTACTACAAATTGACCTAATGAAAAAACACAACTTAGTTATCGCGCTCCTTACTTTATCTGGAAAAATAGAACGTATACCTATTGGTAGAAAATGCTCCATTATAACATGATAATCATGTGTCTTTAAACTCTTTAACTTGAGGTCTTTCATAGACACAAGTCTTATAATATCTGAAGAGTATCCTTCTGGAACTTTAACTTCACTTAGAAACTTACACAATATGTTTTTCTCCTTTCTAGATAGAGTAAAAGCAGCAAGTGATAGATATGTTCGGCTTCCTTTCTTCACGGGTCCTAGTTCAGTTCGTATTCCCATATTTAACATGTCCTCCCTTGCTTTAAGGCCATCCTTAGACTTTCATTTAATATTGAGTAACGTACCAATAACACTTTCAAATAAATTTTTTTTTCAATATGCATAACATCGAGAAAATGTCTCACATACAGAGACTTCTAATATGGAAATTAAAAAAAAATTGATCTCTTCTTCCACCCACCTTTGACAACCGTATGCGTAAAAGGCTTACCAAACTGAGTACACACATATTTCACCTTTTCAAAAATTTAGTCACCTGATAATGCAGGTTGAGCTTTATGTTGTTCGGTGTCTCCATTGAATGCTTTTATCCATGCATGATAGTGATGTTTAGAATGTAAGAATCTACGATGACCGAGAAACACATTCTTTTGAAAAAGTTCCAAACGCGTCATATCGGTTCCATCTTCACAAACAGGACACACACGTTGACCTTTAATGCTATACCCAGATAGATTCCCGTATGCTGGAAAATCATTAATTGTGCAAAATAACATCGCCCTCAAATTGAAACTTTGTTTCCTATATCCATCATAAACCTCTACCCCGTTCTCCCACAAAATCTTTAAATCTCCGATCAAAGGTGTCCAGTATACATCTATGTCATTCTCTGGTTCTTTAGGCCCTGAAATTAACATAGATAACATCATGTACTTACGCTTCATACATAGCCATGAAGATAGGTTATAAATCATAAGAATCGCAGGTCATGTGGTATGTGAGATACTTTGAAGACCATGCGGGTTTATTCCATCAGTAGATAAAGCCAAGTGAAGGTTTCTTGCTTCTTCTCCAAAGTCAGGATAATCATTATCAATTTTCGACCACTGGCGAATCTGCCGGATGTCGATACTTTCCATCAATAATTATTTCATCCGTATGCCAAGTCAGGTGTCTTGCATCGGTTTCACTATGAAACATGCGCCTAAATCTCGGAATTATAGGAAAATACCATAAGACTTTTGCTGGAGACAATTTTTTCTTATATCGAGACAAACCATATTTAGGGCACTCATTTAACGATGCATATTTGTTTCAAAACAAAACACAATCGTTTGGACAAGCATGTATCTTATCATAGCTCATGCCAATAGAGCATAATATTTTTTTGGCCTCATAGGTTCGATTAGGAAGAACATTATCCTCCGGAAGCATATCTCTCATAAGGGCTAATAACTCTGAAACTTTTATCTGACCATCCATTGTCCGCCTTTAAGTTGTACAAATTTAATACCGCAGTCAGTCTTGTGAATTTAGTGCAACCTTTATACACCGGTTTCTCTGCACCACTTACCAATCTCTCAAACATTTTGGGACAATCCTGAAGATCTTCTTCAAGTGCATCTGCAATCTCTTCGACTCGATCAAAATCGTATGTATCTGTGTCCTTGTCGTCTGAAGCATAGGCCGTACTACTTTTCTCCCCCGGTTCAACGTTGTTGTTACTTTTTTCGCCGTGAAATATCCAACACGTATAACTTCGATCAATTCCACGCATTAGTAAACACAATTTCAATCCATCTGCATCAACCTGACCCACATAACAACAACCCAAGCAAGGACACTTCATTCGACTGGGGTCTTTGGCGTGATTACCAACAAACTTAACAAATTCCAATACCCCATTCTCGTACTCATGTGGTAATCGATCGACAGACATCCATTTTTTATCCAATTTTTCTACTAATTCAAGTAAACAAAAACACTTTAAACGGATTATTCCCTTTTTGTTTGAATTAAACGAATTATTTCTAGAAATTTATTTCTAGAGTTAATAACATGGACTAAAAATAAATATATCTATATAAAAATAATTGTGTTTTTTAATTGATCGATACAGATAGAATTTGAACTTGACTTACCAAAGAAAGAAAATGGGTTGTTGGTGTCGACGGCGGATGATGCGGCTTTGATGTTCTTCGAATCAGTGATGGTCTTCGACTAACTACACCAATACAAAGGGATCATCAAAAATAAGTTGTATATGTATAGGGCTATAATAGCTTAAATCCACAAACTTTAAGAATTTGTTCTTAGACAAGTTTTTTTGTGAAAAATTGTATGAGAAACAAATCACTTATGAATTTTTTCTATCATATTATATTTCTTTCCAATAGAAACACAATATTTAGGAGTAATAATGCTTAAACAATTCTGAAACCAATTAAAATAACAAAAAAACAAGTAAAATAGTAAAATAGTATTAAAATAGTATTAAAAGTAAAGAAACCAAACAACCAACAAGTAAAAAAATGCTAGTTCATGGAGAATATAAACATGATAAACAATTCAGAAACCAATTAAAATAACAAAAAAACTCATCATCATCTTTTTTACTCCAAAACAAAGAACCAAAAGAAAATGCAATAATGTTAAATGTTAAAAGTGTTGCTGTTATATATCAAGCCCTACCAAGAACCGAAAAATCAAAATGCATACCTATAACTCAATTATGCATATCTATAACTCAGTTTGGACATCAATAGGAGGATAATGTCTTAGATGTTAGCATAGTACATTATCAATAGGAGGGTAACTCAGTTTGGATATCAATGGAGATAAAGACATTTTCAAGAAAGAACCTACCTTAAGAACTGGCCGGTGTGGGTGGAGGACAACCGAGAGAGACAGTGGAGGACAGAGGGAAATGGCTGGTTGGACAGCGACATAAAGGGTTTCTGTTCGTGAGAATGAGAGGGAAAGGGTTTTTGTTCGTGTTCGTGAGTCTGTGAAAGAGAAACAGTACACTGATTATATTTTTTAATTTTCATTTATATGGCTTTAGACAGCGCTGGTTAATATGGGCCTTTAGCAGCCCTTTTGAAAAGCGGTGGCTAATAGGGTCCTTTAGCAGCGCTTTTCAGATTTTTTTTAAAATTTTATATGACTTTAGACAGCGCTTTTTAAAAGCGCTGTCTAAAGTGGTCCTGTACCAGCGCTTTTGATAAAGCACTTTCTAAAGCAACACTTTTAGCAGCGCTTTTTAAAAGCACTGTGTAAGGTTACATTTTTAGCAGCGCTTTTACTTATTATTGTATACAGTTTCCGTGTTTTTTTTTAAATTCACTTATAGCAGCGCTTTTGTATAAAAGCACTGTCTAATGTGCGTTGTTAAAAGTCATTTTTGGCGTAGTGTAATAATTATTAATTAAAAATATATTTACGCCTGAGCTTAGAAAAATTACCACAGTATTTGAAAGAATCGTGATGACTTTAACGTTGTTGTATGCGCATTTTATAGTAGTAAAATAAATATCAAAAAAAGAATAAAAATATTTTTATTTTGAATTAGATTTTTATTTCTTTCAAAAATCAAATATCTTCAAAACCTAAAATACTTTAGACTTAAGTTTTCTCTTATTAAAAATATTTTTATTAAAAAAAAATTGTTTAGATGCATGTAAAGATTTTATTTTTAAACATATCACTAAAACAAAAAAAAGGAAGACTTTTTTTAGGTTATTTTATCTTTTAGAAATAATTTTGCTTGTGTGTGATTGATTTGTTTAATGCATATTTTTAATTATGAATGCATGTGTGGATGAAAAAAAAATGACTTTTCTTTAGGTTGTTTTATCTGTGGAAATAATTTTTCCTTTTTCCAATGATATCTATAGATGATCTTATGAACTTAATTTATTATGTTTTTAGTAATTTATATAAGAAAAATCATTTCAAAAACATATAGAATTATCATGAAATTTTAGCAAAAATATGGCATTTCCATTTGTTGTCTATACTTCCCGTTATATTTAAATCTTACAAGTTAAATATAGGTCTAAAATGCAATTTATATTTGTAATGTATTATTTTTTAAATTTTTTTTAATAAATAAATGGAGTAGAATGGAATGAATTTGAAGGAAAAAAAAAATCCATTCCATCATTTGGATATTTTACAATTAAATAAGGTAAGTTAGTCATTCATTCAAATTAGATGCAATAAAATGAAATCAATATCACTTCAATTGATTTTGCATTTATAATTTTAAGTAATCCAAAAAAATCTTATTTTATTTGTTTAGGTTTGATTCTTAAAATAATATGTCATTATTCATTTACTTTTTATCTCTCATTTCGTTTAAATTAGAATTATATTAATATTAGACTTAAATATATTTGTAATCTTTTAAATCAAATAAACAAAATCTATATATATATATATATATATATATATATATATATATATATATATATATATATATATATATATATATATATATATATATATATATATATATATATATATATATATATATATATATATATATATATATATATATATATATATATATATATATATATATTAAAACCAAAAAACTACCTATTTATATAGACAATTACATTTAAACCTACTCTCTGTAATCCACCATACCAATGCAAGTTGGTCATAAAAATTCAATGAGTAACTTCAGGTGTTACTATAAATAAACGAAAGCTTACTATCTAAATCAAACTCAGAGAAATAGAATTACATCTACTAAACTCAAATTTTGGTTTTTACCTCATTTTTCTTGAGTTCATACCACTATTATGAATTCTTCCAAAGTTCTGCTATAAAGATGAACTTGTTTAAAAGTTCATCACTTTATTGCAAGAATTAAGTGTAAGAGTTTCTTATCTAACACTCTTATTATAAACTAAAGACAAAGCATTGAGTAACCAAAAAACAAAAAATGACAAAGCATTGAAGATTATCTCATAAAAATTTAGAATGTAAATCTTTAACTATATGAATTACCATAACTTTTAAAAAAAAAAGAAAAGTGTTTTCACAAATTAAACAATATTTACTTCTCATTTTTCACTATAAATAATCTCAACATCTCACAATTCTTATAAGCCTCTCAAAAAAAAAATAAAACCATATGTTTAGTGACATTTTCATAGTGTCTGTAATTATTCAAAGTTCTAAAATGGCTCTCTCTTTCAAAATCCAACCATTCATCTTCTTCTCCCTCCTACTCACTGCTTCTGCTTCTCCCAATGATTTATCCTGTCTCAAAGTTTCTCCCATCAATTTCACCAACTCGGCTGAAGAAGTTATCACCAATATTCAACAAGTCACCTCCATTTTTTCGCGCTTCACAAATGCTTTCGGACAACCTCACCTCTTAAATGCTGTTTCTGATTGCCTGGATTTACTTGACATGTCCGCAGACCAACTAGACTGGATTATCTCCGCCACTCGGAATCCAACAGGTATTACTAATTCATACACGTTACAAAACATGTGTCTGTGTCCGTGTCTGTGTCTATGTAGTGTCAGCATTATCACCTCCTTTGTTGTATTCTTCTTTTGTTCGTTATCTTTGTAGCTAAATGTTTTGATATACAGGGAAGGATAACAGTACTGGAAATCTAAGCTCTGATCTAAGAACATGGCTGAGCGCTGTTCTTGTGAATCAAGACACGTGTATAGAAGGATTACAAGGTACAAATGTGATGGGTCTTGTATCCACTGATCTTTATCGTGTAATGTCCTCGGTGAAGAATCTTCTTGATCAAGTAATTCCCATCAACGATCAACTCGCAACTGCTACCAGTTCGGATCAATTTCCTTCATGGATGATAGACAACGACAAGAAGGTGTTGCAGGAAAACGAAGTTACTGCAGACGTTGTTGTGGCTGCGGATGGAAGTGGGAATTACAGTAACGTGACGGATGCGGTAAATGCAGCACCTGAACTCAACATGAAAAGATATGTTATATATGTGAAGAAAGGTGTTTATAATGAGAATGTTGAGATTACGAAGAAGAAATGGAATGTTTTGATGATCGGTGAAGGTATGTATGCTACTGTTATCTCCGGTAGTCGGAGTTGTGTCGACGGTTGGAAGACTTACGGATCAGCTACCTTTGGTATGATTACATTCACACTCATTACTCATTACTGTTTTTGAGTCATTACTTGATAACTTAATTCTCATTTTGCTATGCAGCTGTAAATGGTAGAGGGTTCATTGCACGCGACATTTCATTTCGAAACACTGCAGGTCCCACAAAGGATCAAGCAGTGGCATTAAGATCAGACTCTGACCTCTCTGCATTTCACAGATGTGGGATATTCGGCTATCAAGATAGCCTATATTCCCACAGCAATCGTCAATTCTACAGAGACTGCACAATAGCTGGTACCGTGGATTTCATCTTTGGATATGCCACGGCCATGTTCCAGAATTGTCAAATAATAGCCAAGCAAGGGAGGCCTGGACAAAAGAACACTGTTGCCGCTCATGGAAGGATAGACCCAAACCAACCAACCGGTTTCTCCTTCCAATTTTGCAACATCTCAGCAGAGAATGATACCGTCCCAACATACCTTGGTAGACCCTGGAAGAATTTTTCACGGACAATTTTCATGCAATCCCACATGAGTAACGCGATAAGACCAGAAGGGTGGTTAGAGTGGAACGGAAGTTTTGCTTTTGACACATTGTACTACGGTGAATACATGAACTCTGGACCAGGTGCTGAGGTAGCTAACAGAGTGAAATGGCCGGGTTACCATGTGTTGAATGACTCCAGCGACGCTGATAACTATACCGTGGCTCAATTTATTGAGGGGGATCTTTGGTTATCCTCCACTGGTGTTAATTACACTTCTGGTTTGTAATTCATAATGGTTCTTGATTTTGCATCAAACAAAATCTATGTAAATGGGTTACTGTTAACCCCAATTAATTAGTACTGATTATTAGATATTTTCTGATGCTTTATTTTGAGCAAGATCTATGATATGCTTTTGTATCTGTTCAATTTTAAGTCTTTCTTTTCTATAACATTAATTTATGCATGATCATCATATTTATATTCATGTATTTAAAATGTTTTGATTTAATACCATTGATACGCTTGAGCAATGAAGCATGAATTTGGCAAAATTTAATTTATGGAAGGTGTTTGTTTGTTTAATACATGAGAAATGGTTTAAACAAGTGTGTAATTTCTCATTTCCTCTCATTTTGCATTTATAGTTTTATTTCTTTGTGCCCTTATTATGATACGATTGGAATGTAAAACTTGGACTATCTAAGTCGATCTGATTGGTGCGTTTGTGAAAGGAGGAATTGTTGCCGATATGTTTGGAGAAGGCATTGTTGTAGAGTAAAGTTAATTGAATGTGGGAGATACGAAGATCTTAGATGATGTGTGTGATTTGTTGGAGCTCAAAAACCATGGAAGCCATAGTCATGTACTTTCTCCGACCTTATTTATAAACAAAAGTCTACTAAATTTTTTGATCTTAAATATAAGTAAATGTCAACAAATCTAATTGCATTTAATGCTTGTATTTCAAAATTATCTCTGAATTAATTACTTAATATTATTAGTGGGTGACAATTTAATTGAGGTTATACTAATAATTAATTATTTCTCTTACATTAAATCAATAAAATTAAATCCACTCAATTGTTTATCTTAATAAACGTGAAATTTGTCTTTTTTTCCTTAAAAATCAAGCGAAAATAGTACTTGTCTTTAACGAAACTTCGTGAGACAATGGGAGGCTTCATTGATTTCTAAGATATCAAGGAGTCACCAAGGTAGATGCATAATCCACTCAAAGATCAGAGTGTGTCAGGACATGTTGTCAAATCAAAGTAAAAAAGTCTTCAATTGGAGAGGAAAAGAGGAAGGAAAACAAAAGCCTTCAGCAGGGGAAAGCTTATGGCAGCAACATAATGAATATTAGCAAGTTTAACCATATTTGGATAAATTGTTGAAAATCATAGGATATATTTGGTCAAGTTTTGAGTATATATATGAGTTGGTCAACTATTCTTCTATAGGATGTTGCATCTTGAACAAGGCTTCCTTCATCCATAGTAAGTCTCGTATCTCGAAACGTGGGTGTTGTGACAGACTTACATCCAAGGAGACTCGTGTCGGAGAGGATGTCTAAAATATATTTTCTTTGGCATATATTAATCTTTTTTCTAGATCAAAAAAATATTTGAGTGTCCTTATGTCTTTGATCTTGATGTGGTTATGCAATGTGGTCTTCATAGAATGAATAAGGTATAAGTTGTTTCCAGTAATTATTAGATCACTAGCGTAAATTAGTAAGGTAGTAAATGATGTAGATGATTGATTTATAAAAGGAGAATTAGTTGCAAAGCTTTGTTTAAAACCTTATGATAATAGGACAATAGATAACTTGGCAAACAATTTTCTACTTGACTTTTTAAGACCATAAGAAGATTTTAAAAGTTTACAAATTTGATTTCGATGAGAAGTTTAGATGCCTCGAGGTAAGGTCTTGTATACCTTCTCACCCAAATCACCATGAACGAATTCATTTTGTACATTTAATTTAGCAACAGGAGAAAAGGTGTAAAAAAAATCAATACCTTTGATTTGAGTGAAGTCCTTAGCAACTAAACTTGCGTTGTGTCTTTTAATAGTTCCATCAACTTTAAACTTGGTTTTAAAGATCATTTTCATCCAATGGCCTTCTTACCCAAAGGGAGAATAGTAAAATCCAAGTTTTGTTATTAGACAATGCCAAAAATCATGGCGTAAAACCAATGAGGATGTTTAATGGATTGTCTATAGGACAAGGGTTCACAATTGTAAGAGATAGAAGACACAAAACTATATAATATGGGAGAAGTATTGGCATAGAAAATAACTTTTGAAATGTCATACAAATAAGAAGATTGAAAATGCATTGCATATATATTTATTGAGTTATGTAGGTTTGGTTTTGGGTCTAGTAGATTTTCTGATATGGGTGGTAGGTGTATGGCTAATAGGGGAGGAAGTATGGGATGATGTTTGGGTGTATATTAGAGGTTAGAGTTTTGTTAGTGGTGTTATAAGTGTCTAAGGGGAAGTTAAACAAAAAGATGTTATCGGTGTCTTCAGGTATTGAGGTTGTAGTTATATATATTGTCAAAGGCCTCGTCTAGGACGATGCCTTTAGACCTTCCTAGAAGAAACAACGATATGATGTTTCCCAAAGGAAGGTATCGCCTTTCCCCTTGGTTTTCACATCACCCTTATGTGGGGAACCTGGGATAATATGCTTTTTGGGCAGAGGGAAAGTCAGGATAATTAACTGAACCATGTTTCCCTTGGAAATAGGGATTAATAACGGTCCACCATTGATTGGGTGGGTGGTGTCTCTTTCCAAAAAAACCCTAGGTCCTAGATGACTCTATAAATACATATATTCTCAAGGAGAGAAGATAGGCCCAAAGTCATACACATTCTCTACACCGTAAAGAGCACAATTCTCTCCAAAGTCTTAACACCCCACTAACCATAACCATACGCTTGCCCCCCAAGCATCATTGGTCATCAACAAAGCCTCTCACCTTAATAGTTGAATTTATCTCTTTATTTCCGATATTTAATAATTTAATTTATTGCATTTTGTTATTTTTGAGTAGTTTGTAAAGAGTACAATAGGTGCTCTCTTTTGTGAGTTTTTATGTATATGTTGCATGTGTAGAGTTAACTTCTGATGAAGCATGACATGCCAATTATGGAATAGAGCCTAGCCCTAATTGAAAGAAGAGAGCTGGAAGCAATAAAAGTTAAAGAAAGATTCCATCCACTCTTCTAGGGCACAAGTGGAAACAATCTGCAGAATGGAAGATGTTTGAATCAAATACGTAAATAGATAAGATCAAGGTACTAGAGGATAAAAATTCTCACAATAGTACACCCAATACAAGCCTTGTTTCTTCAAAGGACAAATGCAAAGACTATGTCTCCTGAACATCTGTGCCACTAGCCTGCCACAAGACACTTTTTCTCCCACATGCTGATTGTATCTGACTCTGCATTGGTACAATATCGAATAATTTGAGAGATTTATGTTGATTCCTTTGGGCCAGAATTCACAAATATCCATAAGTCCATGATCCAAGACAACACAAAAAACCCTAGTTAGGTGTGACTATAAAATGACCTCTTAGAGCAAATGAATGAGGTTCATCTTTTTATAGAAAGAAATACTTAAAGAAAATGAGTGAAGAGAGTGAGATGAACAAAGTGGAGATCTTCTCCTTCTCATCATTTCAAGTGTTTGCTACTAGTATTTGGCGTGATAGAGGTCATCTCTTGGTGATCAAAAATTGCGAGAAGACAAAGATGTTACTCTTAGATTTTAATTTCTTTTTCATTATGTGATTAAGAATGATTAGCTTAGGAACCAATATTCATGTATGTACTAAGCTCATCATGAGTTAAACCCATTTATGTTGAGAAATGTGAAGTTAATATGAATTAGTCGTTTATGTTAAATGGTGCGTTGTTAGTGCTTTGTTTTATTGTGTGTTAAACTATTATAAATCTATTTCTTTGAATGATTAACTTAGGAAAAGATGCAAGCTTGTTATTGTGAGAGATCCAATAACAAGTGGATTTCATGATAAAAGCGATTCAAAATAGCATGATAGATATATTCACTAGATTAGCTACTTTATAGATAAAGAGATACAATCATGGAGGATATTAAAAATAAAACCAGACATACATTAAAGTTAAAATCAAGGTTTAGAGGTTTGTCTCATTGCTTTACTGTATATGTTTATAATTATGTAGAGATACACCACAAGCTCACTTTCTAACCTCTTCTGGCACGACATAACACATCATGTCCACAAACAACTGACAAGTTATATTAGCGGATCATTTCCCAAAATGCTCTTCATTTTTGAACTCATTTACTCTCTTTAATATAATCTCAACTTTGTTTGCTACCAAATTGAACCACCATAAATTATTTTTGATCTTACTCATGGTCATTTATAAAAGATAATTTTACAAAATCAACCTAACTTATTTTCCATTCCTTGTGGGTTCAACATCCTTACTATTCTATCACTTACTACTTTAAACATACATGTATACTTGTATGTGACATCACATGTTTTCAAGCAACAACAATACTCCTAAACTATCACAAAACACCACTATATAGGGCTTCTCGCCATCATGGGAAAACCTTAACCACCATATCATGTTATAAACCTACTAAGGCCTATAAGTATCCCTTCCTTTGTGAGGGGAACATGTATACATGTACTTTCTGACAAGTGTAGTGGCGCCCCACTGTGGGACACCGGTAAAACTAACATGTGAAATATTAATACCCTAACTCTCTTCATCTTACCTATGGAGATGGTCAATAAAGCCATAACCTACAATGTAAATACCATCATAGAAGGCTTTTTCGGTGGAGGTAATTCTATATCTTCCCGGAGGAAGTATGCAAGGCAGAAGCTCTAAAGGGAAATCATGGGTATATATCATCTTTTCCAAGGAGGACACCCTCATACTCAACCCTCAAGATGATGATCCTCTTGCCATCAGTGTGCAACAAGGGAACTGGGACATCAAGCTTGTGTTGATAGACCCTAGAAGCTCAATTGACATCTTTTTTTGGGATGCCTTCCAGAAGTTGTAACTCGACCCAAGCGACATAAAAAACTTTCAATGGTTCTTTGACGGGGTAATCAGGCGAACAAGTACAAATAATGGGCCACATAACCCTGGAAACCACATGTTGAGAGGGAACTAACGTCGGGGAGATTGACATCAACTACCTCATTATGGATGTTGTATGACCATATAACATCATTCTTGGGTGGTCGGCTATCATTGCCATAGGAGTAGTCATATCCACTTTGTACCTGACCTTGAAATATTTGCTCCCCGATGGGCGAGTTAGTATAATTCTTGGGGGCCAACAAGCGACTTGTGAATGCTACATGAGTAACTTGAAGACATCTAGAAAAAGAGCTCTCCCTTGTTGATGTTCCCCATTCTGAAGTTCGAAATATTGACTTCGAGTGTTAGGACCCCAGACTAGGAGTGGAAGCAGAAAAAATCACTCCCCATAGAATATATGAAAGAGGTCCAAATAGGTCCTCATTTCCATCAGGTGACAAAGATAGGTACATTTTTTTCCATGGAGGAAAAAGGGAAACAAATTATCCCACCTGGATAGCCAACATGGTTCTAGTACAAAAAGGTAAGAACATGCATCGCATGTGCATAAATTTCACTGACATAAACGTCTCTTGTCCTAAAGATCCATACCCGCTCATACTAAGTTAAATGTAAGTGCACCGTTTGTGTCAAGTAATACCAAAAACCGATCCCACAGAGAAGTGATTGATTACCAAGATTTATGTTAACTTTGATTATATAAGGTGATCAATAGTGGATTTTTCAGAAGAAAAATAAAGAGATAATAATAACAATAGTGAAAGAAGATTAAGAGAATTATGTTTTGTCCATCTAGATTTACCTCTACTATTGGCATATGTTTTGAATCACGAGAGGTTCTTAGGCAATTTTTTTTATAGAAGTAGAAAATAATATGCGTCATCCACTTTTGTATCATGCACAACTAAATGTTTTATAGGCATGGCTAATTGGAAATCAAGAGCATACACCTTGTCACACGATGCCACATTCTTGGTTGTTTCTCAATTGAGATCAAATCTTCTTGTCAGTGGCCCCTCGAACTCAGTGTTTTAGCAACTCGCTTTTGGATGTTAATTCATTATCTTTAGATACATGAACGACATCTCCATTGATCTTGCATTCATAAAAATCACATGCGTACAATAAAAACTCGAGTTCTGAAATAAACTATTTCCTTTAAAGTTTCTCTTGATTATAAACATAAACTAGTAGAAGTGAAATTCTGGTATATCAGATCACAAATGTCCTAAGAGATGTCGAGATATCTGATCTCTGAATTAAACATAATGGCAAGGTAAATACACATAAACGATACTGAAAAGTAAAACAACACAAATTGTTAACCCAATTCGGTGTACAACAACACATACTATGGGGGCTACTAAGCCAATAAGGAAATCTACTCTCAGTAGTATTAATTCAAAGCTAAACTCCCCCGTTCACAAATTATCACTTAATCCGTACCCATTGCAACTTCTACCTAGACACTCCTAGATATGAGTATACCCACTTACTCCCTATCACCGCAGTGATATCAACTCAATAACAACTTTAGAAGACACTCTTCAAAGACACACAACTTAGCCAAGAATCTTGACAAATAATAATACTTAGAGTTGCTTACAAGCTTCCTCCAAGAATAATAACCATTCTATTCTTAAAAGCTTAAGAAAGAATAATAGAGAATTACAACTCTATAACCATAATCATACTCTTCTATCAATATGATATTAGAGAGGCTCACAAATAACATAGACCAACTCTCTTAGAGAGTGGCATACAAACAAATCCCTAATGCTTCTACATTCTGGACTTATACCCTTTAAGATTCAAACACTTCTATTTATAACCTTTTTCCCAACTGGATTTGGGCTTCAAATTGTAGCATATCAGCTACTACAAATCTGCAGAAACTTCTTCATAAAAATAGGTCTTCAATCATAACCTTGCTAATTTTTCTCCATAATTATAAAATCATTATTCTTCTTGAATTCAACTTGAATCTTCTAGACCTTAAAATTAGCGCCACATAGGATAACATGATATTTCCAGAATATTCTGCATCTGTTAAATCTTCAACCGATCCAACAACCCAGCCCAATACAGTCACAATGTCGAATGACTCTGCATAGGACATCTTGTCTAAAATGTTTGCTTCAATTGATAAAACATCCCAACTTAACATGTTTCTTCATAACATATGTCTTCTTGTTCAACCTATTTTTCTAAGCAAGTTAACTCATCCTATTTAACATATTGCTGCCATATTTATTTTACTAAAATTAATGCCAATCAAAGAACCATAGGACTAACAATCCCCACTTTGGAAAATTTTGGATAAAACAAATAAACACATTACACCTTAGATTACAGGTGTTGTACCCCAAAATTTTCCCTCCCTTTTTTTACTCAAGATGCTATCCCAGGGTTTCTTAAATACTCAATTTGGCTCAAAAGTTGATCAAACAGATTCTCTTCCTAGGCAACCAGTCATCAATTAGGGTTTTGCACTTCTCAAAGGTTTGCCCAATTCATGGCCCAGATAACTGCAAAGGCATTTGTGAGATTTCTATTTGTTTTCTTAACTATAATCTTCTGAAGATTGATGTTACTTTTGAGGGAATATTCTGTTTGAATAAGGTGCAAAGTCTAAAGCTATCATATTTAAGTAGTCATGATTGAGGGTTCAATTAATCATTTGGGTTTGAGCTTTTAAACATTTATTTTGTTTAAAAGTGCAAGATACATGATTTATCCTATCATATTATGTTTACTTGAAGTGCAAGTTATCAAGCCAGGATGCTTATTCAAAACATTCAAACCAAGAATTGCAAAATTAAAATAAAAACTCAGGAGTTTTGTATAACAAATTTTCATTATTACTTAAGCTTTGTTCATTACAGTTTTGCGGGTCTTTCATAAATGATTACAAGTGATTACAAAAATTACAAGTAAAATACAAAGTTTAAATCTATAAAGGAAAATTTTCTTCTTCTTCAAGACTCCTTGCTCCATCCTCAAGAATTTCCCCATTGCTATCCATTTTCTTGCTTGCCATTTGTTTCTACATGTGACAGAAGAAAAGAAAATATTAGCAAAAATCAATATTAAAAAGTCCAAGCAAATTTGATTTTTCATCATTAGGGTTTGCTTTTAGGAATCCGAATTTTATTTGTCTATTTTTCCCTATTTCTGCAAATCTAAAAAAAAAACCTAGGTTTTGGTTCACAAAAAAGGGGAAAAAGAAATAAATATACAAATTGGACAGATAAGGCAACAAGTTCAAACAGCAGCAGTCAAAATGCACAAGTCAAACAATACCAAACATCCAAACTGCATCACAAAAAAGGGTAGTGCTTTGTAAAGCAATTACAGCAGCACAAGATGCAAGGCAACAGGCTGAAAATAGCAGATAGCAAGCAAGCTGTCCAAATTAGAAATCAAAGGCAACAATACAAAGCTACAACAGAACAAAATAAACAATATGCAAACAACAAGCCAAAAGCACCAAATGCTATAATGTAAGTCAGCATCATCATTTTCCCAAAGAAATAAAGCAAACCCTTCAGAAATGCATCAAAAGAAAAAATGCTTTATCTCACAAAGAGAGGAAAGAGGAAAGATATCACCTAGCCAGCAAATGCCAAGACAAACAGGTTGCTATAAGCAACAGTCCAAGAAGACCTGCTCAAAAAGCCTCCCTATGCTGTCCATAGCAGTCCAAATATCTGTCCAAGTTCTGCACAAAAGGATGTCAACATAAACCATAGCAACTAGTCTGCAATACAGTCCAAAAATGCCCAGACTTGCACCAAAATGGAAACAGTCCAAGCTCCACTCAAAAACCAAAAACTAGAAAAGCCAAAACTGTCAAAATTTAAAGTTGTTTTCCCTCCTATTTTTTCACCCTAATCAGATAACAAGTTTACTGTTTTATAGAGGAGAGAACCATCAGATATCAGGAAGAGAGATATACAGAACTAAAAAAACCAAAACATAACTAGCAAACCACAAAAACTCAGAACCAAAAAGTTCAAGAAATCCCTTTGTTTTAAACCAACTGAAACATCATCAAAACCATCTCCAAACCAATGAAACATCATCAAACCATCTTCAAACCCAATTGAAACATCATAGAACCATCACAAAAAACCAAAACAGAACTAGCAAACTAGCAAACCACAAAAACTCATAACAAAAAAGTTCAAGAAATCCCTTTGTTTCAAACCAATTGAAACATCATCAAAACCATCTCCAAACCAACGAAACATCATCAAACCATCTTCAAACCCAACTGAAACATCATAGAACCATCACAAAAAACTAAAACAGAACTAGCAAATTAGCAAACCACAAAAAAACTCAGAATCAAAAAGTTCAAGATATCCTTTTGTATCAAACTAGCTGGAACATCATAGAATCATCACAAAAAAACCAGAACAAAACTAGCAAACTAGAAAACCATAAAAAAATTCAGAACCAGAAGTTCAAGAAATCTATTTGTTTCAAATCAACTGGAACATCATAGTATTCATCAAAAACAGCTATCCCAATCCTTATCCAAAAAAACAGCAGACAACAAAAATAGAACCAAAGTCCAAACCTTGTCATCAAACATCATTATTCAGAACCCAACAAATTAGTAGTAAACAAACAACAAAAACCCTAATCTGATAACCAGGATAACACGAACTCAGAAGGAGAAAGAAGCCATTCAAAAACACAGGGTCAGAGCTATCTTACCGAAAAGAACATTAGGAGGTTAGTAAGTGTGATCGGTGGATCTGGAACTGACTGTTTTAAGCTGGTTTCGCGAAATGTCGCGGTAAGCAAGAGTCGCCACCGTCTTTTATTTTCTCCAACATGGAAAGGACAAAAGCACAGAAAAATTCCTTATTGAGATTAATTCTCGGTTCGGGAGGTAGATTATAGAAAGGGAAGGTGTTAGCACCCTTTCTATCCATGGTTATCCATGGGCTCTTAGATACTTGCTCATTGTGTTTTCAAAATGTTTGTTTGCTTTTCAAGTGTGAGTGGGTTTTGAAAAAGTTTCGTTTGAAAAAGTTTCTAAGTAACTCTTGTATCTGTCCTCAAGAGTGTATGAAAAATTTGTTTGAAAACTTTTAGAAAGTGTAGGTGTGAAAAGTATTTTGTTTGTTTTTGAAAAGAGCAAGTATCTATGAGAATCTACCTACCCTAAGGAATTCGTCTATGTAGATGTCCTTTAAAGTAGTGCCATCCCACCATTGAGAGGTAGGTAGCACCACCGTTGGAGGTGTTAGGGTCAATTCGATGTTCGGGACATGGTGATCACCAGAGCAATGGGAAGACACCTTAGAAGCTACCCTCATGCCAGGTTCCCGGATCATGAGGACTTACTAAGACATCCTCTACTCGACGATCACCTTTCTAGGGGCAAGGCAACAGTGAAGCGTACCCTAGGGGTGGTGTGTGAATTGTGTGTCATTTTCAGTTTATTGTTTGTCTTGTCATGCATTGGTGATCTACGTTTTGATTTTATTTTTTTAGCATTCATTCTTTCATGTTATTGTTTAGCAGTTAAAGGTGCGGGAATTTTAAGTGCGGGAAAGATAAAGGTCCTACGCTATTACAAAGGCGCGGGTCTACAACGCCAAATTAATCCAGACCCGATTTAAAATAAAGTGCAAAAATAAATGTCTAATAGCTATTACAGGGCTTTGGAGCAAGTACATTATATTTACAACAGAAATAAATAAAACGCGCAAAAAAAAAGAAAATATGATCAAATGCGAGGGCGTTGGACCCTTTAAGGAATTAAAATAAAATTATTAAAATAATTAAATAAAATAAAAGAAATGACTTATTTTTATGTTTTTTTTTTTGTATTTATGACATTAAAGAAAATTAAATTAATTAAAGGTCAAGTAATTTATTCTAATTCTAATTGTTTTTAATTTATTAAAAAAATGCATTAAAGTTAAAACCTAAAATTAAAACTAATTAATTATAAAACTTATTTACAAAATTAATGGTTGATGACAAAATATTTAATTAATTACAAAAGATAAAAAGGATTAAAGATCTATTTTTATTATTTTTTGGTTTATTGTGAAAAAGAATTAAATTATAACCTAGGATTAAATCTAAATTAATTATGGAATTTAATTGCAAAATTAATACTAAAATAAAATTATTGTTTTTATTATCTTTTTTGATTTTTTGTGTTTTTTTATATTTTGAAAATATTAATTAATTAAAAGAAAACAACAATTAAAAGAATATAAAAAAAAATAAAAGAACAAAAGAAAGGAAAGAAGTTTGCAAAACCTAAGGGGGTGAAGCCCCTAATTTGGAGGTTGGATCTTGGGAATTCTGGCCCAACAACCCATTGATCCGTTTGACTTTTTTTTGGTAGTATGCTGTAGTGTTGACTGGACCTTATGCTGTTCTTCCAATCTGCACCCTTGATCTGATGAACCTGGACAGATGGCCATTGATTTTTGAGCGTGTATGATGTGCTTTAGTGCTGAATCTGCACGTGATAGTTAATAGAAAAATGACATTGAAATTATTGAAGACCTGGGGCTCGAACCCAGGTCACTAGCATTACCAATCAACACCTGCGCCACTGGGCCACTTCAATCACTTTTAATATATAATAGCTAATAATCATTATAAAAGAAAATTGGTTAGTATCTGAAAAACGCGCGCAGGATTTGAACTAGCCACTCCCACCTTGACACGAGTTCATCTTCTTCACGTTCCTGAAAGATAAACAACATAAGCAACGGTTTTCACACCGTTGCAGAAGGTACCATATGGAAAAATAACGAATAGGCCATAAGGCCTCATAAATTGATCGCGAGTGTTGGTTTCCCTTCGTCCAAACGTGTTGAATCCAATGGTCTTGGTCTCAGCCTCTAATTTTACCTGATTTCAGAAGCCCTAATTTTAAGGTTGAAGAACCCTAAATATCAACAATGGCATCTTTGCATATAACACATAAAAATGCAATTAGTTCACATGGTAAGCACCAGAATGCATCATTGAATAAGAATGTATAAATTAAATGTCATGAAAATGCCTCAAAGTTAAGATACGAGTATGCAATTTTATGAAAAAAAATTGGATTCTGTACAGCGATTCTTGAGGTTAGGAGGCCTGTTTTTGATTGGGAATCGTCCAATGATGCTTGAGGAAGCTAATGGGGTGGGAATTTTGGTTTGAAACCACCTCTAACTTGGTTTTCAGATTTGAGATTTTTTGTGAAAAGTGTGAGTTTGTATGGAGCAATAGGGCGCAGCTTCTGTCTCAATTGTGATGTGTATCACTTGTATATACCCTAAGCAATGTGCATGAATGAGAATTATGGCCAAATATGTCTTGCATTGATGTCTTGGATTTTCACATAAAACTCCATAACCAACTTTCCATTTTGAGTCCATTTTTGAATTCTTGCCTTGTTTACTCCCTTGCACGAATTTTGGTAGGCACATAATGATGTTTCAAGGCTAGTAAAAACCAAATATTCCCTTTTAAATTAATTTTTGAATTTCTTTTGATTTTAAAAGATTTAAAATTAATTAAATCCAATAAAATCAATAAAAAATGAAAAAATTAATAAAAAAATCTGAAATAAAAGGTGGGACACGTGGGAAGCATGGCCAAGTTAATTCAAGTGGAAAAAAGTGGGCCCCTTTTGTCAAAAATGAGATTTCAAGGATAAATGATTTTGGCCATTTCACAAAAATTTCCCAACTTCTCCAATGCATAACTTGCTCAATTTTTAAGATTTGCTCATGTTCTTGGACATTTTGGAAAGGTTTTTGAGTCCTCTAACCAATGCCTTTGGTCCCATGTCAATTTGATTTACCAATCTCAAGTTATGGCCTTTGACTTAAAGTCCCTTTTTGTTGACTTTTGAAAATGACCTATAATGTTGAAATTGATAACTTTTTGTGAGAGCATTTCTTGGACTTGAAGTATGAAGATGAGTTGTAGGAAATGTCTTTATCTTTAAAATGAGCTTTGGATGGAATTTTTCTGATGAACCATGTGAAAGTTATGCCCTGGTCAATTTCAGTTGACTTTTTCAGCTGTCCAAAAATAGAAACTTTTGCATCTTGATGATTTTTGAGCCAAGTTTTGAGAATCATGATCAAGCATTGATCAAATGATGTTTGTGGCTTCAAAATAAGATGTTTTACCAAAAATTTGAACTTTTGACTGCCAAATGACCATTTTGCCCCTACAGTTGACTGTAGTGCAATTAGGGTTTTGACTGTGCAATTTTGTGCTGAAAGTCTTGAAACTTGACATGTAGGTGCTTGACAATGTTTATGTGCATGGGAGACTTGATTGAGGCCTTGAAAACTTCAGCTTCCTTGTGAGAACCAAAACCCTAGTTTGACTGGCTTCAGGAGGATGGTTGACTGTGTAGCCTTTGAGTAGACTTGAACCAATTGTGGATGATTCTTGTCAAAACTTTGAAGGTTATGGGAGGGCAAATTTTGGGGTACAACAGTTTCCCCTGTTCAATCTTCTTAGACCTGAGGATGTAGATTGGCTGACGTGCCTTTCGTAATCCGAGGGTAGAAGATGATTGAACACTAGAGTGCCCAGAAATTTGCGCTCACATAGCAGCAGTGTGATGATGGAAATGGGCTTACCGATGCCATTTAGAGGTTGACTAATAGGATGATGGGCTTATAGATGCCATCTGGATGTTGATCGCGTAAGAGATTCTTTAGCGAGAACCTGCATGCCTGCAAAAGAAAAAATGAGTACCTGACACGTTGCAGGAGCTGGTTTTCAGATGCTTGGTATAGATGTGTCCTGATTGGTTACAGGAGCTGGATCTTTGAATTCTTCAGACGTGCCCTGGCGAGATACAGGAATCGAGTCTGGTAATGTTAGTCTTCAACGGATACACCCTGGCAAGATTCAGGTATCGGATCTTCGAACTCTTCAGACGTGCCCTGTCTAGATACAGGAATCGAGTCTGGTACTGTAGTCGTCAACAGATACTCCCTGGCAAGATACAGGAATCGGATCTTCGAACTCTTCAGACGTGCCCTGTCTAGATACAGGAATCGAGTCTGGTACTGTAGTCGTCAACAGATACTCCCTAGCAAGATACAGGAATCAGATCTTCGAACTCTTCAGACGTGCCCTGTCTAGATACAGGAATCGAGTCTGGTACCGTAGTCGTCAACAGATACTCCCTGGCAAGATTCAGGAATCGGATCTTCGAACTCTTCAGACGTGCCCTATCTAGATACAGGAATCGAGTCTGGTACTGTAGTCGTCAACAGATACTCCCTGGCAAGATACAGGAATCGGATCTTCGAACTCTTCAGACGTGCCCTGTCTAGATACAGGAATCGAGTCTGGTACCGTAGTCGTCAACAGATACTCCATGGCAAGATTCAGGAATCGGATCTTCGAACTCTTCAGACGTGCCCTGTCTAGATACAGGAATCGAGTCTGGTACTGTAGTCGTCAACAGATACTCCCTGGAAAGATACAGGAATCGGATCTTCGAACTCTTCAGACGTGCCCTGTCTAGATACAGGAATCGAGTCTGGTACTGTAGTCGTCAACAGATACTCCCTGGCAAGATACAGGAATCGGATCTTCTAACTCTTCAGACGTGCCCTGTCTAGATACAGGAATCGAGTCTGGTACCGTAGTCGTCAACAGATACTCCCTGGCAAGATTCAGGAATCGGATCTTCGAACTCTTCAGACGTGCCCTGTCTAGATACAGGAATCGAGTCTGGTACTGTAGTCGTCAACAGATACTCCCTGGCAAGATACAGGAATCGGATCTTCGAACTCTTCAGACGTGCCCTGTCTAGATACAGGAATCGAGTCTAGTACCGTAGTTGTCAACAGATACTCCCTGGCAAGATTCAGGAATCGGATCTTCGAACTCTTCAGACGTGCCCTGTCTAGATACAGGAATCGAGTCTGGTACTGTAGTCGTCAACAGATACTCCCTGGCAAGATACAGGAATCGGATCTTCGAACTCTTCAGACGTGCCCTGTCTAGATACAGGAATCGAGTCTGGTACCGTAGTCGTCAACAGATACTCCCTGGCAAGATTCAGGAATCGGATCTTCGAACTCTTCAGACGTGCCCTGTCTAGATACAGGAATCGAGTCTGGTATTGTAGTCGTCAACAGATACTCCCTGGCAAGATTCAGGAATCGGATCTGGAATCACGACAGTTGATAGCAATTATCTTTGTATTAACTTTTGTCCTGAAAAGACAAAACGTTAGTTGTATGCGATGTCATGATGTATGACATGCGAGATGCTCTCAGAATGAATGAGATTGTATGTTCATGATGCGTATCTGCATGCTATAATGTATGAAGATGTGTTGTTTATGAATGTATGTTTTCGTCTTAGGAAAGTAAATCCTTGACGGGTGCCGGGAAGTCATATCCTGGGCTGATGTTGAAGAATAGTGTTTCCACTGGGGAGTGATGGTTGCAAGAATGAACCGGTAGGAGAAGACGACTCCGTTGGGGAATAAGCTTGGCGAATGGAATAACTCTGCAGGGAGGAAGATACTCTAGCGATCTTGCTGAGAAACGATACTCTGTGGGGAGAGAGATACTTTGTTAAAATGTTGTATGAGAACTCCGCTGGGGATACCGTTGTCATGTTGGAAGTGTTAATAGACTTCGCTGGGGATGATAAGACTTTGTCGACGACGATCTTTCCGTGGCTTTTGGCTGAGGATAACCCAGTTATATCCTGTTAAGGAAATAACTCTTTGAATAAAGCCGGACGACGCGTTCGTGCTCTGCGAGGGACAAGCTTCCAGAATCTACTGGGGATAAGCTTGCTGCTTGGGGAGATGAGTTCCAACTTTCCTGGGGAACTGGATTGGACTCTCCTGGGGAAGTATTGAACTGCGGGGGAAGTGATTCCTTTGAATGCTTGTATGCCGCCGGGGAACAATCTTTAGACCAAGACTGCCGGGGATGCTTGTTAAGAATATGTATGCTGCTGGAGAATGTTGAGGTCTACTGGAGGACACCCAACTTCTTTAAGGTTGATAACTGCCTTGTTTGAGGAGAGTATACTGCTTGCTGGCTCACTCTCTGGGGAATTAAAATGTACTGGTCATGTTCTTTAGCTGAACCTACCTTGGTACCTTGGAGGATAGAATAATTAGATTGCTTTAGACAACTCTTTATTGCCCCTGTTTCCATGGGGGAGGCACTTGTGGGATGCTGATAATTGTTGAGGGTCAAACCTTCTTCTGGTAGGCAAGTGACAAGATGCCGGGACATAGTCGTATGCTTTAATCCCTAACTTTTGCCTGGACCGCCCTTTCGGGTTTTTAGTCTACCGGGATACCCATTTTTGCCCAAGCCGCCTTTTCAGGTTTTCGACTCGCCGGGTGTACAAATTTTTTTTCATTTCATCCCTTATTTTTGCCCGAACCCTTTTGGTTCGCCGGGAAGCCCTAATTTTTGCCTAGGTATGTCAACCTAGCGGGTCTTTGATTATGCGTAGTATTCTTTCGACTATGTCCATGTTCTTAGAATGCAGGGAGGTGCCCCTGGCTGTTTATGTTGCCATGTTACCAGAAGATGTCTGATCGTGCAAGATTCGTTGTTGAAATGCCTCAAGTGACTCAGGCGGAGATTTGCCCCAGGCTATTTGGCCTTTGAGAGATTCTCCGAATCTTGATTGGATTGCCCCAGATAATGGACCATGGTCATGTCTGCCCCTTGATTGGAGGTACTTCTGTTCATTAGGCATTCGTCGTGCGAACTTCTGCTGTTCAAACAAAAAGTCATATGCAAACAAAGTTATGTCAAAAATGCAAAGCTTATGTCTGTCTTGAAGATTTTGAAAATGCATTATTTTTCATAAAACAAGTGAATGTTTGTAAAACGTGATGTCAACTCCGTATTTACCGTAGGCCTTCAGGAGTCAGGATACCTTTCGTAACAGTATGCTTTCGAACTAACCCATGCTTCAGCTAGGACTTTTAAGGGTTATAACGTGGCCTGGTTCACGGTTTAAGAAACAAAGGATAAAGGCTCAAATTATTTGTACCCACCCGCTCTTCGTGATGTTCTCCAAACCTAAACTCAGTTGATCATACGCTAGACCTTTGTTTGAGTCTTTGCTCTGATTTTCTGGTGATGATTCAGATGTTGATAACTTATTTTGAACAGGCAGTCATTTCCTTTTTTGTTGAGGGTTTGTAGGACCTCTTTCTTTTTGATTTTGTTATCCCTATTTTTTGCCTAAACTGTTTCCTTTTTTGGAATTACAGTCAGCGGGATGCCCCAGTTTCATAGGTCCCTTTTTATAGGTTTTGACTTCTTGGGCTTTTCGTTTACGATTTTTTTTTGATAATGACTGCCTGTCCTTTTGATTGTTCTGAACCATCACTGTCTTTCTTTTTCGTAAGGATCTATTTGGTGCCATTCGTTATGCACTTGGATCCACTGAGAGACTACCCTGCCCCGGGTTATGATTAAGGGTTTTAAATTTCGAAAAGAAAAACTCCTACTTCTTTGGCTCAGAGGGGTTGACGAGGGATTATCATCCTTATAACTCCAGTGTTTAGGAATTGAAACAATGCCTGTACCTCATCAGCGGGGTCTGTTCAAAAGCATCTTGTATATCGTGGTATCGTTTTCGTCATCCTCCCTTAAGAGGCTTAGAATTATTAATCGAGTGTTGATCACCAGAAAAAATATGAAAATAATTTGCATATAGTGAATACGAATATATTGCTTCAAAACAGACATATGCGATGCATTAATGAAATAACAATGTTTAACATGAACAAATGTTTGAACAATCAAAAGAAAATTACAACTTGAAAAATTCTAATGAACAAAAGTCTTCTAGCCTCAAGACTTGTTACTTCAACTGGTGCATCTTGTAGGGATGGCAGAAGACCTCAGCTTGACCCACTTGGGTGAAATCCACTACTCCTTCATTAATCAGATCCTGGACCTTTTTCTTCAGAGCCCAGCAGTCGGCAGTGTCGTGTCCGGGACTATCAGAGTGATATGCACACCTTTTGTTGGGATGATAGTTAGGAGCAGAGATGTTGGGGTTCCGGGGAGGAGCCCTTAATGTAATCAGATTCAACCTCAGCAGGTGTTGCAGAGCTTGAAACAAAGGCATGTTAAGCTGGGTGAACTGCCTCTTGGATCTGCTTGGCCTACTCAGATCAACCTGTTGCTCTGGGCGAGGTTGTAGTTGGACCTGTGAGGTAGTAGCAATTTGGAGAGTTCTATTCTTCACCATGCCAGGTTCTTGTCCTCTTGGAAGCTGATCAAAGACCTGGTCCCTGACTTGGGCAGGTTGCTTCATATGGTGTCTCTCTTGGTGGAGCTGACTGATCATGGTCCTCAACTCTTCTTGCTCCCGAGCTAGACCTTGGATGAGAGCCCTTTGCCCCAGCATCTGGGTTTTCAATGTATCTACTTCAGCTTGTAGACGTTTCAGCCGTTCGTCCTTGTCATCTTCAGCACTGCTCTTGGCCAAATTCCCCACGACGAGTGTTCTTAACTCTTCTTGCCCCTTGGATAGGCTTACGAAGATCTCCCTGAACTGAGTCTCTTGAGCACGAAGACCCTGGTTATCTTGTTGGGAAGCCATTGCTGAAATAAACAGCGACGAAGGTAAGTGACCTGTCAAAGGAGTACCTGTAATGCAATGACATGTTTGATATGCATGTAATGTTTTCAAGGATCTCGCAGGGTAAACAAGAAAATTGTTAGAGTTGGAAACTGGTAACTTGATTGAAGGAACTTCATGTTGTCGAGAGTCCTTCTTCAAGGGTTAAGGCTCACCATATCCAGTGGGTCATAGCCCCTGACAACTTTGGCTAGAGGAAAATAAATCCTCTTTGCCCCTTGCTAGATGTTTGATTCATCATGACCTGCATCACAAGCCCTTGAGATCCTTGGAATGGGTTAGGATGTATGCAATGGTATGATGTCATGATGCATGGGGTAATGTGGGTAAACCCTGTTATGAGTCCCTAATTAAGGACTGTAAACAAAACCTGCAAGAAACTCAGTAACCCTGTTATGAGTCCCAATTAAGGACTATAAACAAAACCTGCAAGACATTCAAGGGTCAGATAATAAGCAGGCAAGTAGTCAAGTACGAAGGCACACAAGTCACACAAGAGAAACCCTTAGAGTTTAGGCCAGCGTGGGGTCTGGGTATTACCCTCTTGAAGTTGGTGAGCTCAACCTGTCCTATCAAAGTAACCGGGTTCTAAGGATCTCAATATCATTAGATTGCTTTCATTGTTCATCGTTTCGATTTAGCCACTGACTGGCGATCAAAATATCCAAGGAAGACAACCCTCAATTGAGTGTAGTATCGAGTATCAACCGACTTCGGAGTACACCAAAGTAGTCATCTCACTACCCTAAAGAGGCCAAGATGGTTCAATTAAGGTTCCTAAGGTCTGTTGATGCTTCACGACACCACGCGGAGGCCCCGTACTCTCCTTGATTGACTCAAGGGTTACCGGTACACACCAAAGTGCCACATCAATGTAGCAGACTGCTTCAACCATGTCGGTATACCCCGCACAGTTCCCTCACAGCCTTGTTGCTACTTTCTAAGAAGGTATCCCCAGATCCGGGTTAGGATCTATAGAACTCCCAAGACAGTCCCACAATTTAAAGCAAACAAGTCAAAGCAATTGAAAACACAGTGATCTTAGTCCTAAGGTACACCTCACTTTAAAGAAATCCCCAGCAGAGTCGCCAGTTCTGTGATCGGTGGATCTGGAACTGACTGTTTTAAGCTGGTTTCGCGAAATGTCGCGGTAAGCAAGAGTCGCCACCGTCTTTTATTTTCTCCAACATGAAAAGGACAAAAGCACAGAAAAATTCCTTATTGAGATTAATTCTCGGTTCGGGAGGTAGATTATAGAAAGGGAAGGTGTTAGCACCCTTTCTATCCATGGTTATCCATGGGCTCTTAGATACTTGCTCATTATGTTTTCAAAATGTTTGTTTGCTTTTCAAGTGTGAGTGGGTTTTGAAAAAGTTTCGTTTGAAAAAGTTTCTAAGTAACTCTTGTATCTGTCCTCAAGAGTGTATGAAAAATTTGTTTGAAAACTTTTAGAAAGTGTAGGTGTGAAAAGTATTTTGTTTGTTTTTGAAAAGAGCAAGTATCTATGAGAATCTACCTACCCTAAGGAATTCGTCTGTGTAGATGTCCTTTAAAGTAGTGCCATCCCACCATTGAGAGGTAGGTAGCACCACCGTTGGAGGTGTTAGGGTCAATTCGATGTTCGGGACATGGTGATCACCAGAGCAATGGGAAGACACCTTAGAAGCTACCCTCATGCCAGGTTCCCGGATCATGAGGACTTACTAAGACATCCTCTACTCGACGATCACCTTTCGATGGGCAAGGCAACAGTGAAGCGTACCCTAGGGGTGGTGTGTGAATTGTGTGTCATTTTCAGTTTATTGTTTGTCTTGTCATGCATTGGTGATCTACGTTTTGATTTTATTTTTTTAGCATTCATTCTTTCATGTTATTGTTTAGCAGTTAAAGGTGCGGGAATTTTAAGTGCGGGAAAGATAAAGGTCCTACGCTATTACAAAGGCGCGGGTCTACAACGCCAAATTAATCCAGACCCGATTTAAAATAAAGTGCAAAAATAAATGTCTAATAGCTATTACAGGGCTTTGGAGCAAGTACATTATATTTACAACAGAAATAAATAAAACGCGCAAAAAAAAAGAAAATATGATCAAATGCGAGGGCGTTGGACCCTTTAAGGAATTAAAATAAAATTATTAAAATAATTAAATTAAATAAAAGAAATGACTTATTTTTATGTTTTTTTTTGTATTTATGACATTAAAGAAAATTAAATTAATTAAAGGTCAAGTAATTTATTCTAATTCTAATTGTTTTTAATTTATTAAAAAAATGCATTAAAGTTAAAACCTAAAATTAAAACTAATTAATTATAAAACTTATTTACAAAATTAATGGTTGATGACAAAATATTTAATTAATTACAAAAGATAAAAAGGATTAAAGATCTATTTTTATTATTTTTTGGTTTATTGTGAAAAAGAATTAAATTATAACCTAGGATTAAATCTAAATTAATTATGGAATTTAATTGCAAAATTAATACTAAAATAAAATTATTGTTTTTATTATCTTTTTTGATTTTTTGTGTTTTTTTATATTTTGAAAATATTAATTAATTAAAAGAAAACAACAATTAAAAGAATATAAAAAAAAATAAAAGAACAAAAGAAAGGAAAGAAGTTTGCAAAACCTAAGGGGGTGAAGCCCCTAATTTGGAGGTTGGATCTTGGGAATTCTGGCCCAACAACCCATTGATCCGTTTGACTTTTTTTTGGTAGTATGCTGTAGTGTTGACCGGACCTTATGCTGTTCTTCCAATCTGCACCCTTGATCTGATGAACCTGGACAGATGGCCATTGATTTTTGAGCGTGTATGATGTGCTTTAGTGCTGAATCTGCACGTGATAGTTAATAGAAAAATGACATTGAAATTATTGAAGACCTGGGGCTCGAACCCAGGTCACTAGCATTACCAATCAACACCTGCGCCACTGGGCCACTTCAATCACTTTTAATATATAATAGCTAATAATCATTATAAAAGAAAATTGGTTAGTATCTGAAAAACGCGCGCAGGATTTGAACTAGCCACTCCCACCTTGACACGAGTTCATCTTCTTCACGTTCCTGAAAGATAAACAACATAAGCAATGGTTTTCACACCGTTGCAGAAGGTACCATATGGAAAAATAACGAATAGGCCATAAGGCCTCATAAATTGATCGCGAGTGTTGGTTTCCCTTCGTCCAAACGTGTTGAATCCAATGGTCTTGGTCTCAGCCTCTAATTTTACCTGATTTCAGAAGCCCTAATTTTAAGGTTGAAGAACCCTAAATATCAACAATGGCATCTTTGCGTATAACACATAAAAATGCAATTAGTTCACATGGTAAGCACCAGAATGCATCATTGAATAAGAATGTATAAATTAAATGTCATGAAAATGCCTCAAAGTTAAGATACGAGTATGCAATTTTATGAAAAAAAATTGGATTCTGTACAGCGATTCTTGAGGTTAGGAGGCCTGTTTTTGATTGGGAATCGTCCAATGATGCTTGAGGAAGCTAATGGGGTGGGAATTTTGGTTTGAAACCACCTCTAACTTGGTTTTCAGATTTGAGATTTTTTGTGAAAAGTGTGAGTTTGTATGGAGCAATAGGGCGCAGCTTCTGTCTCAATTGTGATGTGTATCACTTGTATATACCCTAAGCAATGTGCATGAATGAGAATTATGGCCAAATATGTCTTGCATTGATGTCTTGGATTTTCACATAAAACTCCATAACCAACTTTCCATTTTGAGTCCATTTTTGAATTCTTGCCTTGTTTACTCCCTTGCACGAATTTTGGTAGGCACATAATGATGTTTCAAGGCTAGTAAAAACCAAATATTCCCTTTTAAATTAATTTTTGAATTTCTTTTGATTTTAAAAGATTTAAAATTAATTAAATCCAATAAAATCAATAAAAAATGAAAAAATTAATAAAAAAATCTGAAATAAAAGGTGGGACACGTGGGAAGCATGGCCAAGTTAATTCAAGTGGAAAAAAGTGGGCCCCTTTTGTCAAAAATGAGATTTCAAGGTTAAATGATTTTGGCCATTTCACAAAAATTTCCCAACTTCTCCAATGCATAACTTGCTCAATTTTTAAGATTTGCTCATGTTCTTGGACATTTTGGAAAGGTTTTTGAGTCCTCTAACCAATTCCTTTGGTCCCATGTCAATTTGATTTACCAATCTCAAGTTATGGCCTTTGACTTAAAGTCCCTTTTTGTTGACTTTTGAAAATGACCTATAATGTTGAAATTGATAACTTTTTGTGAGAGCATTTCTTGGACTTGAAGTATGAAGATGAGTTGTAGGAAATGTCTTTATCTTTAAAATGAGCTTTGGATGGAATTTTTCTGATGAACCATGTGAAAGTTATGCCCTGGTCAATTTCAGTTGACTTTTTCAGCTGTCCAAAAATAGAAACTTTTGCATCTTGATGATTTTTGAGCCAAGTTTTGAGAATCATGATCAAGCATTGATCAAATGATGTTTGTGGCTTCAAAATAAGATGTTTTACCAAAAATTTGAACTTTTGACTGCCAAATGACCATTTTGCCCCTACAGTTGACTGTAGTGCAATTAGGGTTTTGACTGTGCAATTTTGTGCTGAAAGTCTTGAAACTTGACATGTAGGTGCTTGACAATGTTTATGTGCATGGGAGACTTGATTGAGGCCTTGAAAACTTCAGCTTCCTTGTGAGAACTAAAACCCTAGTTTGACTGGCTTCAGGAGGATGGTTGACTGTGTAGCCTTTGAGTAGACTTGAACCAATTGTGGATGATTCTTGTCAAAACTTTGAAGGTTATGGGAGGGCAAATTTTGGGGTACAATAGTAAGGTTATAGATCTGGACCTCACCAAATAATCCCTTTATTCTCTTTCCTTTCTCTCATTAAATCTACCGTTGCATGCATCACTATCTTCGCCGTTTTCATCAAACGAAAATTAGGGTTTCACTTTCCCCCTTTCTAGATTTAGGGTCACCAAGTAAAAATCTGTAGAAATAAGTCACGAATTAGTAACTAGCATAAAGAGACGATCAGAAAAATGTAAGAAAAGTAAGGTTTTGAGACACGCCGCCGCCGTCACCCCCGTGAGGCGATTTCCGACGCGGCCAAAGGGTCTTCTCCGGTGAAGGCCCATGGTAAGAGAGAAGAGAGAGGGCAGAGCGTTCAAGAGAGAGAAAGAAAGTTGAGTTATAAGGTCTGGCTTTAGTGTAAGTTGGTTTTGTATTGTTTGATAACAACACTCTGGTCCAATCCGGTGGTGACACTTGTCACCACCTCTTTAGTTTCCCTGAATGATCCCCCACTTGCAACCCCGTAATAATTTGATGCGCCCTCATCATCTATCCCTTTGATAAATTATCACATCCTTTCAACGCGTCTTAGATGCATGTCCATCGTACACCTCCAGGGAGTTGCTGCACTGGATTAGCCAGAAGCATTTAGGCCTATTAATTTCTGCACCCCCTGTTTTTACTTTTTTTTGCAGGCCCATTTCTACTTTTCTTCTTTATATTTTGTTGTTAATATTTTCTTCTTCATTATTTGATTTTTTATTTTATTCTTTAGCATATATCTAAAAAATGTAAATATGTTAACATTTGTTTTAAATAATTATTAATTTTAAAATAATTTTTGTTTGATATTATTAATTAAGTCCTTAATTAATCTTATCAAATGAAAAAAGTTTTAACCTAAATAATTATTTAATGGTTTGGATTTGTATTGCGTGATTTAAATATTTATTTCTTACTGTCACCCCATTCATTAATTTGTGCCTCCATTCCCGAAACTCTGTAATAACGTAGAATTTCAATTTCCACATTTTTTATTGTTTTACTCAATATTGTATAGTAATTATGCGTGTATGGCAAGATAAAAAAAATCAATCGTTAGTTAACCTAATTTCAAAGATCAAATTAACTTGAATCAAACACACTTTTTCACACGCGCACCTCTAGGGTAACGTCGCTCGTTGCCTCGGAAATACAGTCAAGTCCCTCGAGTATGGAAAGTTTTATCAAATGACCCTTCGATAAAAAGATCGTAGTCCCTCGATGACCCTCGACGTTGCCTTCGATAAAACGATCTCATCCCTTACGAAAATTGCTAAAACGTCACATAAGTTGCTTTCGGTGACTATAAGATTGACCCGCGCCTGTCCCATTACATCCAACGATGGGGCTTCTTACCATATCAATGGCAAGATAGCAACATCTAAAGGAGGAATAAAAGAACCTTGAGACTTTTTGAATAGGAAGATCCGCTCCTAGTTGCTCGCTTGCTCACGAGAAAAATATTTTACACCAACACTTTCATCTCAAAACATTTTTAAAAGACAAAACCTTTTGTATACGTTCTTATAGAGACGAGAACCATTGAAAAACATCTTTTCAAAAACACTTTCCAAAACACAATTCACAAAACATATCTTTGAACCATTTTTCGAAACAAAACTTTGCACGCGTTCTTATAGAGACGAGAACCATTACAAAGAAATTTTTCAAAACCACTTTCAAAGCCCACACAACAAGCACACTGTCAAACAAAAGCAAGTGATCTAAATGAGTAACTAAGAGCCCATGGAAAACCTTGGATGAAAAGGGTGCTAATACCTTCCCTTTTCATAATCTACCCCCCGAACCCGAGAAATAATCTCGAAAGAGCTTTCCTGTGCTTTTTTTCCTTTCCTTTTGGATAAAAGAAAAGTCGGTGGTGACTCTTGCTATCCGCACAAATGCGATCGAAACGCAAAACACCAAGTCAGTTCTCCCACCGTATCACAGAACTGGCGACTCTGCTGGGGAATATTGAAAAGTGGGGTTACCTTAGGGTTAGATCACCTTTACTTGCTTTCATTATTTGATTTTTGTTCTTTATATTTAGTTCTTGGTATTGGGATTGCTTTGATCCTCCACCCGGATCTGGGACACCTTTTTAGGTAAATAGCAATAGATTGTGGAGACTGTACGGCGTAGACCGATATGGTTGAAACAATGTGTAACACCCCTTCTAATTACCCCAAATAAAAGTCAAGAATTAAAATCAGAGAAAATAAATTGCACGGAAGGGATGTCACAACACGCATCACATTCCAAAATTTTAAAGAAAAACAGACAGGGTACGTTTGTAAATTTAAGCATATCAACACAAAACAAACATACATAAATATTTAACTTCTTTCTCTCGTGCAAACGCAACGGAGTTTCAATATTTAACTTCATCTCCATTCATGGAGGAATCAAAACATAATTCAAGGCATCAAGCCGTGATAATTCACATAAAGCATATGTTATCAAGTCTCACATACACAAAATAATATACACAAAGTAAGGATTATATACATCATAATCCGAATACAAAATAGACGAGTTCGACACTAAATATAACCCCCCCAGGTGTTACTACCAGAGCATCGACTCAACTCTAATCAAAATAAAACAGATTGTAATCCAATGCATCTGCTAACTAGCGCCTCGCGCTACCATCCTCGGTACCTGAACAATGCCATCAAAAGCATTTTCAAACAGCAGGGTAAGAATTCCAATAATCATATAACATGTAATTAAGGTAAAGCAATGGCAATAAATAAAGCAATACATCATGATCATATTCATTTTATCACATATAGTATCCATACTCAAGGAAGTCATTTCCAACACATTAACCATATAAACCAATTATCCGAATACTCACATCATTGGCATATAACCATTATTCAAACAACAACAATATTGGCACATAACCAAACACATCAACACACATACACAATATACACAATTATGCATGTGACTCACAACACGACTCAACATATGCGAATGCAGTACCGACTCGTGGACCCGAAGTTCCACCGCCTATATTTCCACATAAGATCAAGGCCTCTACGTCTATCCCCACACTAGGGTCACCGTCTATATATTGTGGACCCAATGTTCCATCACCTATATTTCCCTTCCGGATCAAGGTCTCTACGTCTATTCCCACACTAGGGTCACCGTCTATATGTATTCATGTGAACCCACAGTTTCACCGTCTCTATTTCAAGACCAACCATGCCATGAAATGTACAATATAACCAAACGTATGCAATTAAGACTCACATAATCTTAACATACACATACCATCAAATCCAACCAATGGAACATCAACTATTGTACATGCATGCATACATGTCATTTAACAATCACAACATCAAGTAAAATGTATATAAACAAGTTACTTACTCAACCAATAACCAACCACACAATTCCAATCGGAAAGTATGTTTCAACATAAAACATCATCAATGAACCGACATTACTCCTAATGTTACCCATCGCAATCGAGTCACCGAAATGCAACTCGAACGGTTAAATTTGGAATTTACTCAACTTAGTTCATTTTGTACTAAAATCGGGTCGATTCTTAAAAAGTCGAAATATCGAAAAACTAACTTCACTACGTTAATCTACACGTCGAATTATGCTAGCACGTCAATTTTCGTTAAATTCCGGGCAACTAGTTATACCGCTTAATTCGGCTAATTTGACCAAATGGGACTGTTTTAAACTTACCGAATTGACCAACTCAATTTCAATATTTATTAACTTAATTAGACTACTGCCAATTTATTACAAACTACTAATTTTATCAATTATTATTGCTCTTGTACAATAATTGGCTCTGTTTTTAAATAGCCTTAATTCTGCTATTATTATTATAATGTACCAGAGAAATATTACTTGCCCATACCTGTATTAGTTTGATGAAATAATGCAGGTATATTGATTCTATAACAATATCTACTACCTAATATTCTATTTTATTTCTAACCATGTGTCAATGCTACTTAGTAAAGTCATTGGTGTATTAGAAGTAGTATATGATACATATAGTAACACACAGCAAAGAAAATGAACACAAAATGGAATGAGTAAAAGAGGGTCCACACGGCTAGTGTGTAACACCGGCCAAGACAACCTCAACAACAGTGCCAAACAACACTCTCATTATTCGCCCACTGTTCCTCAATTTCTCACTACCCAGTTTTCAATTGTATCACTTCCACGCACAGTAACTTGTTTGCATTCTATTTCATTTCTCCAATTTCAACTAACTTTAACCCAAAATCATATGCATACAGTATACAAAAATTAATTTCCTGAATTTTTTTAATTTAATACCAGTATAACAAACAAAACACAAGGCAATAACCAATATATTTTCATACCACAATCAAAGCAACAAAACAAGCTAAGAAATCTCGAGAACAAATCAAACTATAAAATCACACACTAAATAATTGGTGGAAGTCAAACCCTTACCTCTAGTGTTGATTTTCTTGGAACAAGATGATGATTTTGTAGAACAAACCCTAGCCTTCTCCTTCTCTTCTCTTCTTCTTCTCTCTTTTCCTCTTTCTCTCTTTTCTTTCTTCTTTCTCTTCTTACCAACCACTCTTACTAACTCTACTTTTCTATTTTATAAAACTATCCTTCTACTACTAACTTTCCTCCCTCTATCTTTCTAAAATTATAATTTGGCCCCAACAATTATTTAATTCAAATTATAATATATAACTCTATTAAAACAATATTACACTAAATAATATTTATTCTATATAAACCTAATCATGCCAATTAATCAAACAAAGTCAAATATTACTACACACCAAATTAATATTATTCAAAATAATATTTCGACATAATAAATATTTTTATTTCATATTACCCAATTAATATTTTAATGGATATCAATTGAATATATTTCTCAAAATAGATATAATTTAATAGTTTTGGAAAATAATTAATGAAATAACATTTAAATATAAACGGAGTGTTACATAATGGCTATGTTAGTATGACACATTTGTGGGTACCGGTATCCCTCGTGGTGGATCGAGGAGAATACGGGGCCGCTGAGTGGCATCATGAAGCACTAATTGACTTTAGAACCCTAATTGAACAAACTTGGCCATTAGGACGTAGTGAGATAGCCGATTTTGGTGTAGAGCTGAAAATTGGTTGATACTCGATACTACACTCATTGAGGCTAGACTTTTGGGATATCTCGGCCGTAAGAAAAGATTGTTGTGCTGAGACAATACCTAAGAGAAAGGTCAGTGATATTGAGCTCCTTTAGAACCCGGTCACTATTTCTAGGACAGGTTGAGCCAACTAGACTTCAAAAGGGTACTTACCTACAAAACTCATGCAAGCCTAAAACATAGGGACTTGTTTGTTGTGTGTGTATATATTTACTTGTACATAAAAATTATTAACATCATGAACATCATACACATTCTCACTAACCATTTCAAGGATTTAGAAATTTATCTTTGTTTTTGTTTTGTAGGACATGAATTCTCTCCGAAGAAACACCATCCGAATCAGCTTTGTAAAAGCACACCCTCAACTTCAAGAGCTAGCTTCAAGAGTGCCCGGGGATTCTCCTTTTACCAAGAAGTATGGTCGACTCCTCATTTTGGCTACATCCAACTTCCAAGAAGAAATGATATGTGTACTATTCCAATTCTTTGATCCCGTACATCATTGTTTCACTTTCCCGGACTATCAGTTGCTACCTACATTGGAAGAGTTCTCCCTACTCTTAGGGGTTCTCGTGCTTGATCAGATACCATTCATCGGTCTAGAAGGGATTCCAAAACCTGAAGTCATCGCCGAAGCTTTGCATATGAAGAGGGCCGACATCATAGCCAATTGGGAGACAGGAAATAGGGTTAAAGGCTTTCTAGCTAAGTTTCTTTTGGAAAAAGGTCGTTCATTCTGGGATGACATGGATTTCCAAGCTTTCGAAGATGTCCTAGCTCTTCTCATTTATGGTTTGGTTCTGTTTCCCAATTTGGACCAATTCATAGACGTCAATGCCATCAAAGTCTTTCAAACTCTTCATACATGCATTGTTAAGTTTCCATTTTCAAAGATAAAATGTAGATATCATTGCCCTGAAGCTAACCATGTCCATAGTTTTCATTTATATTGCCTGAGTTTAGGGAATTTTGAATTTGAAATTTCTGGAAAAGTTAGGGTTCATATTAGGTCTAACAAAATTCTCATTCATCTTTGACTTATAGTTTTAATGAGTTATATTTTTGAAATCGTGGTGAGATTTTACACAACTTTCATGTTTGCATTTTCCATTTTGGTTGAGAAATGAATGAGATACAAGTGGTCTGGTTGGCGTGAGGTTGAAGATGGAGTTCAGGCCATGGAAGTGTTTTGTATTATATATTTATGGTTTTCTTTAAGTTAACGGATGTATAGTCATCCCAGTGACAAGGTAGTGTGCGTATTATGCAAATGGCGTGGGTTCAAGCCCTAGAGCTGCCATTTTTCCTAACAATTTTCATTAGTTTTCTTTTTTTTTTTTGTTTCAGCCAAGCACGCTTGGGCCCTCATCATCAGGCTTTCCCTTTTTACTCTGGCTAACCCCCCTGTTTTACTTATAACAACACAGCCCAACCTTTTTTTTTATCATTTTTATTTTTGATTATTAAAAACAAGTTTTGGGTCCAAAATAAATTGGTTTCACTTCTAAACTCCCCAATTCAAATTTCACCCCGTGACTTTAACTTCTATATTTTATTTTATTATATTTTTATCTTTCCTTTTATTATTATTATTATTATTATTATTATTATTATTATTATAATTTTTATTAATAAAAATCCAAAAAAATATTTTATTAATTTATTTATATATATCTAACATACTTATATTTTCTTATTTTATTTCCTTTTTTTAAACTAAAAAAAAAGACAAAAATATTTTCTTAAACAAATTTAATTCTTTTCTTAAATAAATTAGTAATTTGACTCAAGTTTAATTTATTTCCTTTTAATTAAAAATTAACTTAGAACCTAGGTTTTCTTTTAATTAATTGCTTATACTAGTTTAATTTAATTAAAACTTTTTTCACAAACAAAATCCTAAAAAACTTGTTTTCTTTAATAAATTAATTTATTTTATCAACTTAATTTTTAATTTTCTTATTTTAGTTAATTATTTTCTTTTAATTTAATTTGGTCAGAACTATTTTTCTTAACAAAAACCAAACAAAATCCATTCCTTATCCATTCATACTTGTACATTATATTCATTTCATTTCTTGTACATTTATTCGAATTCAATATGGTTATAATAGATAATTAGGATTTAATTTCTTGCAATCCCCATTTGTAAATATGTATACCCCATTCCCTAATGATGTAATAACGTAGGATATTTACTTTCCGCAATTTATCGCTTTCAAATATAAATGCTAGTTAATTAGGGTTTGCATGGAAAAATAAAATCAATACTAGAACACCCTAATTCAAGACAAAACAATGCATGAAATTAAAACACTTGCATACTTACACCTCTAGGGTTAACTCAACTTGTTTCCATTAGAAAATGGTCATGATATACATGTGAGACATCTTAGCAAAAATAAACAAAATACAAGATCATAGTCCCTCGATGACGCTTCAAATGTTGCCTTAAAAATGATCTCAGTCCCTTAAGAAAAATACTAAGGTATCTCACGACATTGCTATCCATGGTTATACGATAACCCACGTCCGTCCCTTCACATTCAAAGATAGGGTTTCCTACCAATCTATGGTAAGATATCAATATCAAAGGAAGAGAGAAATGAACAAAAGACTTTTGAGTAGGTAGAACGTTCTTAGTTGCTTGCTCACAATCCAACTCCAAAACAAACATCTTTTTCAAACACACCAAACACTTTAAAAAACATGAAATATTTTCAAAAAGTTCAACACTTTGTATACATTCTTATAGAGATGAGAATCATTACAAAGTTTTCCTAAACAAAAGCGCTTTTCAAATATATTTTCAAAACTCACCACAAACACATTTTTAAACAAAGCAATTTTCAAGTGATTTAGCAAGAAACTAAGAGCCCATAGATAACTATGGATGAAAAGGGTGCTAACACCTTCCCTTTTCATAACCTACCCCCGAACTCAAGAAAACATCTCAAAGGTCTTTCCTGTTCTTTTCACCCTTTCCTTATTGGATAAAAGAAAAGTCGGTGGCGACTCTGGCTATCCGCAACAATTGCGATAAAACGCAAAACAACCAAGTAAGTTCTCCTACCGTATTACACTAATGTACATTGGTCTCTTTGTTGCGCTGTTTCTCAGATCAACTTCCTCTAACGTATCTTGTGCTTGCATCTTCAGTACTGGATTTAGTGGGTCCTTTTCGTACCCTAAAGGTTCATCTTCGTATATACAATCTAAACTCTGACTTTTTGAAGATGTTGTTTAGCCTTCTTTATATTTGGCTTCGACGAACATATTTTTCAACTTCTCAGCTTCTAAAGCTGATTTCCTTTTATTTTTAGCTACATAAACTGAAATCCGAGGCAAACTTTCTGACTCACTAGTCATCACGCTCGATTACAGACCACCCCATAGGTGGAATCGACTCCCTGGGAATTTCCGCCTCTTCAGAATCCCATGTGAAGCCATGGTCAGGATCCAAACTTAGAAAACAATTTGTGTTTTCATTGGGAGCGTTATTCTCATCATCACAAGACGCTACATTCGCCAAATGTTATTCGAAAGACTTATTTCCACCTTTCACGTCATCAACTTTGTAGTAGCTCTGATAAGCTTCTATGTTCTCTACTACTCCATCTTTTCTCCAAATAGAAATTCCTTGGTGCAAAGTTGACGGGACTGAACCTATTCTGTGAATCCACTCACATCCAAGAAATAAATTAAAGTTGGCTTGGGAATTTATAACCATAAAGAATGTTGACCTGGTTGTTATTCCAACAACCAATTATACTTGAATGACACCCAGTATGCTACTGGTCTTTCCTTCATAGTTTGATAACACCATGTTATGAGGTTGAAGCTCTGACTCACACTTTCCCGTTTTCTTAAACAAAGCATGTCACACTAAATTTACTATTGCTCGCCATCGATAAATACCTTGCTTACTGGCATGCCATTCACCTTCACCCTTACAATAGAGGCTTTAGATGATATAACATCCATGGGCTTGGTTTTTCAAATACAACCTTATGTTCTTCGACCCGACTACTATACGTCACATAGTAGCATAAAGGCTTTTCATCAGCCACTTCGTCGAAGGTAAAATCTTATTCATTTTCTAATACTTCTGACACCCTGTCGTATTTAGCAGGAAGAATCGACACAATTCCATAATTAATGATGAAGTCCTCACCATAATCATAGTCGTCATCCACCATGTCATCCTCTGGCGAAGGCTCGTAGTCAGGTTCTGCCTCTTCTTCGCCTTCATATATGGGAGTATACTCAGGCACATGAGTATATTCCATGTTTTGTGTTGCCACTAATTCTTTGTTTTCCAAAGAACCACCCTCATAGCCATTCTTTGATTTGCTATGGCTTTTTCTTTCTCAGTCAGCTTCGACTTGGGATAATACACCTTTGAAATTAGAAACTATATTGGCTTCGTGGCTTCCGCTAGTAGCATGTCTTCGACACGATTGTTGTCTTTGAGTGGCTTCACTTGAGATGTCGAAGCTTCCCTTTCCACCTTTTTGTTCCTCTGATAATTCCTCCATTGAGTCCTTGTCATTGGGTTTTTTCCTTTATAATTTAGGAAACTTGATAACCCTTTGACTCAGCTTTCTTTTCCTGGGCCTCAACTTCATGTACAATCACTTTCCACTTTGGCCTCTTGCCCCCCTTTTGGCTCACTGATTCCACCCATTTTTCTTGTGGAACATCTGATAGAGGGCAAAAGGTTTTTGGACGAGACTGTTGAAACAATTTTCTGTACTCCTCGTTGCATCAAGGATTTCCTTGCTTGTCAAAAACAAACCTTGGTACTCGAGGATTCTCTTGCTTAAGAGCCTATTTTTTGAAAGCTTCATACTTTTCGGCTGCTTCTTTATCAAACTCAGAGTTGCATCTTGAGCACAATTTTGCTTTCGACCCCTTCACTCTGCATTTCTCTTGGAAGTCAGCCAAGCTTTCTTCAGGCTAAGGGTACACTGCTTGTAATCCCTCTTCCATCTTTAGGTTGTAACTTTCATTGGTTTTGACCATCATAACTTCTATGGCACCAATCAATATCACTTCTCTGTCGAGGCCCTCAGTAGCTTCAACCATTATGAAATCTAGAGGATCTGAGTATAAATCCTCTTCAACATTCAAAGGGTCAGTGTATACTTGTATCTTTGGCTTCTCTCCAAACTGGAGCTTTCCATCTTTCAACGTTTTCTGCACCAAATCCCTAAAAAGAACACATTGAAAAGTTGTAAGACCAAGAAAATTATGAAATTTACAAAATCCCCTCTTTTTCTTTTGTTCAAGTGGGGGATTCTTTAGGCCCCGAGGGACCATCATTTGACCATCAGCTACAAAATCAAATATTTCATCACATTTGGTTATGTCGAAAGTATAGGTCTTAGTAATGACTTTGCCATTCTTTTCAGTTTCGACGGGGTTCTTCCCGTTCAACGGTTTCAACAATTTACACACATAGGGAGGTCCAGGTTGGAGTTCAGCCACGTTAACCCCAATTTCCTCCCCTGACTCGTTTTCATCAGAAGAACATTCCTTAGTTGCCACATAAGCAACTTTCCCTTTTTTGTGATATTTTTTTGACTTGGTTTTTTCAGCTTTCAAGTGTTCGATCAGTCGAACTTTGATATCTAATTGACACTGGAAAATTCTGTTAGGCTTATCTTGGACTTCCCCATATGGAATTGCTCATGGAATAACTTCTCTAATTGGGTCCATGTCTGAACTGACTGTGGGGGAAGCATTGTAAACCAAGTGAACGCATTCTTCGTGAGGGAATTGGGGAAATATTTCATCTTTAAATCCTCATTCACTACTAAATCTCTGAGTTTAGTTTTATTTCTGGCAACATGTTCGATAGTGGACTCTTTGACATCCCCTGAAAACTTAGTGAATTTTGGGAGTTTCGAACCCCTTGGTGTAAGTGTTTGTTGGCAGCAATTTTGGCAAAACACTGCCTTGGTAATGTTTTGCTTAATGTCTTGACATTTTAAGTAAAACATCTCAACTGTTTTTGAATGATGTCAAAGCAACTATCTTAACATCTGCTTGCTGATCTGAATGTGTTTTCAGATTTTCTGTTTCCTGTTTTGAAGCGCGCCTTATTCAGGATTTGTGGGTTATAACTTGCAAAAAATATGGAGGAATATTTTTTGACCTGTCTCATCTTTATGGTTTATATCTTGGCCTACTTTCATGGATATTTTTAAGGGATTCAATATACTGCAATATTGGTTTTTCAGCCCATGCCCATCAAGAAGCTGATGCGCCTTTATAAGGACTTGCAGCCTTATTCGTACTACTGCAACAAATGAAGAAAAATATACTTTGTGTGTTTTAGAAGTCTGAATATTTTAATTGTAATACACTTTAGTAATGTTTCAATACTTGAGTTGTAATTTGAGTTGTAAGTTGTGGATCATTCATAAGCTTTAAGTATTGAATGATTTAGGTGTTTCAAACTTGATAACTCTGTTGTTTTTCACTGTTAGTGATTGAAGGGATTTGAGGAGGGACTCATACCTAGGTGTTTCTTAGGTAGAAGTATAGCTCGGGTAATGATTAAGTCATTAGATCGTAAACTGGTTATTTAATGAGGGTCTATGAATTGATACTATTTAGTGGACTTGTCCCGGGCTTGGTATCCCCCAGAGTAGGTGTTGTTGTACACCGAACTAGGTTAACAATCCCTTGTGTTTTTACTGCTTTTAATATTGTTTCATTTTATATTGTCCTCAGATATTGTTGTCGTGACATCTCCTTCGACATCACATATCTGATACTAGAATTTCAATTGGTACCAGAGCAGGCATCCTGCTCTGTATCTGGGTGAGATCTAAGGAATATACTTTCTGGTACCATGGACAAGGAAGAAGGATTTATGAACATACCACCCATTCTGGATGGAAGCAATTATGACTATTGGAAACCACGTATGGTGGCCATTCTAAAATATCTGGACAACAAGGCTTGGAAAGTTGTCTTAAAAGGATGGAAACACCCTATAAAATTGGGAGAAGATGGAGAACCTACTTATGTTTTAAAGCCATAAGAAGATTGGTCTAAAGAAGAGGATAAAATTGCACTTGGAAATTCTAAAGCCTTGAATGCTATATTCAATGGAATTGACAAGAACATTTTCAGATTAGTAAATACTTGTGAAGTAGCTAAGGATGCTTGGGGGATTCTTCAATCTACCCATGAAGGCACATCCAAAGTTAAGATGTTAAGACTTCAATTGCTCACCACCAGGTTTTAAAATATGAGAATGAATGATGATGAAAGTATTAATGACTTCCATATGAATATTCTTGAGATTGCTAATGCATCCAGTGCTTTAGGAGAAAAAATACCCGAAGACAAATTAGTGAGAAAGATGTTGAGGTCTCTCCCTAAGAGATTTGATATGAAAGTAACTTCCATAGAAAAAGCATACGACATTGACAAGATGAGAGTGGATGAACTTGTTTGATCCCTTCAGACATTTGAATAAAGCACCAATGAAAGATCTAAAAAGAAGAACAAAAGCATAGCTTTTGTAACTAATACTAAAGATGAAAAAGAGAATCGTGATCTGGATACAGATGAAGGAATATCTAATACTTTAGTTATGCTTGGAAGACAGTTTAACAAAGTGATAAAGAAGATGGATAGGAACCCAATATCAAATGTCAAGAACATCTCATATGACATCCATAAGTCAAATGAGTTTGGAAGAAAAAGGCTGAAGAAAAATCCACTCAAGGGAAGGGAATACACTGTCATGGATGTGAAGGCTTTGGTCACATTAGAGCTGAATGTCCTACATATATTAAGAAAAAGAAGAAGAATATATCAATTACTTGGTCTGAAGAGGACTTTGAGAGTGATCTTGAAGAGAAATATGCCAAGTATGTTAAAGCATTGATAGGAAAATATGTTTATGATGAAGAGTCTAGTGATGATGATCTAACCTTTGATGAGCTAGCTGCCTCATACAGAGAATTGTGTCTCAGAAGTGCAGAAGTTTGCCAAGAAGGGGAGAAACAGAAAGCTCTCATAACTAAGCTGAAGGCAGAAAGGAAAGAGCACCTGAAAACTATCTCTAGTCTGGAAAGTGAAGTGACCTATCTAAATTCAAATCTTGACAGAATGGTTAAATCACTCAAAATGCTGAATAATGGGTCTGACTCATTAGATGAAATTATTCAAGTGGGAAGAGTGACAGGAGACAAGAGTGGTATAGGGTTTAATGAGAAAAAGGAACCTTATTCAGAAGAATCTTCATCAGATCCACTCATGCCAAGTCTAAACCAAAGATTTCGAATCAGATATCTCAACATCATGAAAAGAAAATACATCATGGCAAACATCATGGTAAGAAAAAATTTAATCACACCAGAGAGAAATTCCAGCCCTGGAGGTATCACCACTATGGAAGGTTTGGTCACATAAGACCTTTCCGTTTCAAGTTGTATGGGTACCCTAAAACTGCTCTGTGATCGGTGGGAATAGAACTGACTGTTTTAAAGCTGGTTTCGTGAAATGTCGCGGTAAGCAAGAGTCGCCACCGTCTTTTATTTTCTCCAACAAGGAAAGGACAAAAGCACAACAAAATTCCTTTTCGAGATGTTTCTCGGTTCGGGAGGTAGATTATAGAAAGGGAAGGTGTTAGCACCCTTTTGATCCGTGGTTATCCACAGGCTCTTAGGTACTTGCTCTTATGTTTTCAAAAATTTGTTTGCTTTTCAAGTGTGTGTGGGTTTTGAAAAAGTTTGTTTGAAAAATTTCTAAGTAACTCTTGTATCTGTCCTCAAGAGTGTATGAAAAATTTGTTTAAAAACTTTTTGAAAGTGTAAGTGTGAAAAGATGTTTTGTTTGTTTTGAGAGAGCAAGTACCCAGGAGTCATCTACCTACCCTAAGGAATTAAGCTGTGTAAGAGTCCTTTTAGACAGTACCATCCCACTATTGAGAAGTAGGAAGCACCTTCGTTGGAGTTATTTGGGTCAATTCGATTATCGGGACATGTGGTCACCAAAGCAATAGTAGGATACCTTAGCGGTAACCCTAATGTCCTAGATCCTTTTATCCGAGGCAACCGTTCGAGGCAACTGGATCTTTAGACAGGAGGGCGACCTCTAAAACACCATATACTTGACGACCACCTCGAAGGCAACGAGTGAGGCGTACCCTAGAAGTGGCATGTGCTTTGTGTGTTGTCTTCATGTTAAGAGTTATCTTTAATCATGCAATCGTGAGCTACGAGTTGTTTTTAGTTATCATACATTCTTTCATGCAATTAACAGTTAGGAGTGCGGAAAATTAAAGACGGAAAGATAAAGCTACGCTATTACAAGGCGCGGGTCTATACATCGCCAAAAAACAAATACCCGTTTTTGATAAAAGATGCGGAAAGTAAAGGAAAGCAATAAATCTAATTACTATTACATCCTTGGAAGCAGTTACATAATAATCAAAAGTAATAAGAATCACGCGCGAAAAGAATTAAATTGGACGTCCTTTAGGGTTTTTGGCCCTTTGCTTGAAATTAAATTAAAAATGCTAATTAATTATTTAATTAAAGAAAAGAAAGTGTTTTTTATATTTTTGTATTTAATGAAAATAAGAAAAAAAGAATTAAAATTACAGTTAATGAAACCCTAGTTCTAAGTTATTTTAATTATTAATGAAAATGTCAAAGTTGACCTAATTTAAAACTAATTAATTAATTTGCATGTTTATGTACAAAAATAATAATAATTAATAGTGATAGTAATAATTAATTAAGAAAAAGATTAAAAGTGTCAAAACCTAATTCTATACAATTTTTATTTGTTAAGAAACGATTAAAGTTAAACCTAAATTAAACTAATTGATTGTTAGAATTTATTTACAAAAATAGGTTAATGATGAAATTAATAAATAATTAAAAATATTTACATTTTTGAGTTTCTGATTTTTATTAGGAAAAACTATTTTATGGTGAATTAATAATTATTAAAAAAAACAATTGAAAGAAATTAAAAGAAAAGAAAAGAAAATAAAATTATGCAAACCAAAGGGGGTGGATGGCCCAAGTGGAGGTGAAATTGTGGAATTCAGGCCCAATAAACACAAAGCCTGGTTGACTTTCCTGATCGTGTGCATGTTCATTGACCAAGGCATTGAGTGTTCATCACCTTCTGACCTTCAGATTGTTGATCAAGGCCACATGGCAAGTTGACGCGTGAGGCCCATGGTGGAACGTTTGAGAGGCACTGCATTGGAACGGGTTAAGAAAAATATCAACAATTATATGGGGGACCTGGGAATCGAACCCAGGTCCCAGTATCCTTTGCCATTGTGCCTTTTCCAACTGAGCTATCCAACGCTTTTGTAATATAAGTGGACCACAATTATTATATATAAAAAACAAACATTAATGGTACAAAACAAAATGAAGCGCGCCAGATTTGAATACTCCAATCATACGTTGCCACGCCTGTCTTCTTCTTTGTTTCCTGAAACAAAAAGCAAGCAAATAGCGGGGGTTTTAAACCCCCACAAAACACAACCACGAATAATAGCGATTAGCGTTAGGGATAATATAAAAAGGGCGCGATATGTCCATTCAATTCGTCTTGAGCTTCTGAGTTTAATAGCATATGTCTCGAGGCCTGATTTTTCCTTAGTAAGAAAGCCCTAATTTTCAAGCTTCTAAACCCTAGATTTTATCCATGGTGGATTTTGATTCAGAGGGCTATAATGCAATTAGACTATTCTATTAGCTTCAGAAGGTTCCTGTGAATACAAAACACTCAACAATATGTATCAAATGCGCATGAATCATGATATGAAACTCTGAAAAATAATGCAAACCGTGTCACTTGTGATGAACGATTCTTTGCGTGTTAAGCTTCGTTCTTGATTGCAATGGCTTCCTGGCAATGTCAGCAATGTATTGGAAACAATTTTAGGCCTTGAATTCACCTGCAATGCTGATTTCAGTTTCACAACTTTCTTGATTTTTTTGCAATTTGTTTATTGAGTTTTAGCAGCAATTGTGTGTGTCTAGCTTTAGGGTTAGCTCTTGCATTTGTATTGGAACAGAATTAGGTTAAAACCTTGGCCCAAAAGTCCATGAATTTAAGTTTTCAATCTTTGATTTTCAATCATATAATTTCCAATCTTTTTTCAATGAAAACCTTTCCAATTTGGGATATCTTGTCCCCTTGAGTGATGCACGAGATCTTTAGCATGTGTGGAGTGTATTTGCTTCATAAAAAGATTTGACAACCATGCTTTGATATTTTTCTACAATTAAAACCGATTAAATGAATTAATAATAATAAAAATTCAATTAATTAATTAAAAATAAGAAAATAAATCATTTTAGATTCAATGGGTCGTGCATAGGCTTTGGGTAAATATCCAAGAAAGAATTTGAGGCCCATTAGCAAAATTGAAGTGTTTTAGGCAAAGTTGACTTTTGAAAGTTCCCAAAAATTTCCCAACTTCTCCAATGCATATCTTGCTCAATTATGAAGCTATGAACATGTTCTTGGACATTTTGGAAAGGTCTTGAAGTCCTCTAACCAATGCCTTTGGTCCCATGTCATTTTGATTTACCAATCTCATGTTATGGTCTTTGACTGAAAGTGCCTTTTTGTTGACTTTTGAAAATGACCTATAATGTTGAAATTGATAACTTTTTGTGAGGTAATTTATTGGATTTGGAGTGTGAATATGAGTTGTAGGAAATGCCATCCCCTTCAAAATGAGCATTGGATGGGATTTTTCTGATGAACCATGAAAAAGTTATGCCTTGGTCAAGTTACAGTTGACTTTTCAGCTGTCCAAGAATAGAAACTTTTGCATCTTGAGACTTTTTGAGCCATTCTTGAGGAATCATGATCAAGAATTGATCAAATGATGATTGTGGCTTCAAAATAAGATGTTGACCAAAAATTTTGACTTTTGACTGCCAAATGACCATTTTGCCCCTACAGTTGACTGTGAAGCAATTAGGGCTTTTGACTGTGCAACTTGATGCTGTGAGTCTTGAAACTTGTCATATGGATGCTTGGCAATGTATATGGGCATATGAGGCTTGATTGGACCCTTGAAAACTTCAATTTCCTTGTAAGAACCAAAACCCTAATTTTGACTGTGTTAGGAGGCAATTGGACTGTGCAACCCTTGATCCATTTGAAGCTTGACCTTGACAAATCTTGAAGAATATGGGAGGTCAAATTTTGGGGTACAACAGTTGCCCCAGTTCAATCTTCTTAGACCTGAGGATGTAGATTGGCTTGCGTGCCTTTCGTAATCCGAAGGTGGAAGATGATTGAACACTAGAGTGCCCAGAAATTTGCGCTCACATAGTAGAATGTCAGCAGTGTGATGGCGGGAATGGTCTTATAGATGCCATTTGGAGAGATGATGGATAGGGGGATGGGCTTATAGATGCCATATGGAGGTGTCGATCGCATAAGAGATTCCTTAGCGAGAACTTGCGTACCTGAGAAAGAAAGATAATTACCTGGCCTGTTACAGGGGTTGATCCTCAAACTCCTCATGCAGATATGCCCTGGCTAGATGCAGGTGTCGAATCTACAATCAATTGTCCACAGATGTTCCCTGGCTAGATACAGGTATCGAATCTGGAACTTCAAAAGGTTGCTTACAGACGTGCCCTGGCTAGATACAGGTATCGAATCTACAAACAAACACTCACAGACCTGCCCTGGCTAGATACAGGAATCGAATCCGGAACTTCAAAAGGTTGCTTACAGACGTGCCCTGGCTAGATACATGAATCGAATCTAAAACAAACACTCACAGATATGCCTTGGCTAGATACAGGAGTCGAATTTGGAAATAGTCGTCAACAGACATGCCCTGGCTTGATACAGGAATCGAGTCTTCAAACTCTTCAGACGTGCCCTGGCTAGATGCAGGAATCGAATCTGGAAATAGTCATCAACAGATATGCCCTGGCTGGATACAGGAATCGAATCTTCAAACTCTTCAGACGTGCCCTGGCTTGATACAGGAATCGAATCTGGAATTAGTCGTCAACAGATATGCCCTGGCCAGATACAGGAATCGAATCTTCAAACTCTTCAGACGTGCCCTGGCTTGTTACAGGAATCGGGTCCGGAAATAGTCGTCAACAGATATGCCCTGGCTAGATACAGGAATCGAATCTTCAAACTCTTCAGACGTGCCCTGGCTTGTTACATGAATCGAATCTGGAATTATCTTTATGTAGACATGCCCTGGCTAGATACAGGTGTCAAATCCACAATTAATCGCTCACAGACGTGCCCTGGCTTGATACAGGTATCAAATCCGGAATTGCGATAGTTGATGGTAATCATTTTTGGATTGACCTTTCCTGAAAAAGGCAAAACATTAGTTATATGCAATGTCATGATGCATGAAATGCATGGTGTCATGATGCTTCTAATAAATGGGATTGTATAATGTGATGTGTATATGTATGTATTATGTATGAAAATGTGATGTTTGCGAATGTATTTTTTATCTAGGAAAATAAATCCTTGACGAATGCCAGGAGCTTATCCTGGGCTGATGCCGAAAAGAGAGTTCTTCGTTTCCGCTGGGGATGATGATTGCAGGAATAAACCGGTAGGAGAAGATGACTCCGTTGGGGAAGAAACTCGGTGGAGAGATTACTCTGCGGGGGAACACGCTCTGTGGGAGGCGAGGTACTTTGCTGAGATTTGATGATAATTCCGCTGAGGATACCATTGTTAAATTATGTTGGAAGGTTTGATGGACTCCGCTGGGGATAGGAAGACTTCGCCGGGGACGATCTTTCCATGGTAGATAGCTGAGGATAACCCAGTTATAAGTTCTGGTGAGGAACAACCTTTGAATAAAGCCGGGGAGAAACATGCTCTGCAAAGGATAAGCTTCCAGAATCTACTGGGGATAAGCTTCCTATTGGGGAGGTTGATTCAACTCTTATGGGGAGGATTTGAATTGTACTGGGGAATGGCTCCGCTGGATGTCTATATTCCGCCGGGGAACAATCTTATATTAAGACTGCCGGGGATACTTGTTGATGAATAACCGTACTTCGCTGGGGAATGTTGAGATCTTCTGGGGATACCCAACTTCCTTGAGGCTGCCTGAAGGCTAACTCTGCTTGGGGAGAGTATCGCTGACTTGCTGGAGATATTGTGCCTTTTCGGGGCTGATGGGAGACCAACTCTTCTCGGGGAGGGTACTGCTGCATCTTGTCTTGCTCTGTGGGGAATGAAGGTATCTTGGTCACATTCTTCAGCCGGACTTACCTTGGTACCTTGGTGTACAGAGCAACTAGATCGCTTAGACAACTCATTATTGCCCCTGTTTCTGATATCACCTGTAATTAATCCTTTGTTTCGCAAGCAAATATTTATGAGTTAGCAATTAGTGTCAAATGCATATATCAAAACTGAACATTGGACGTTCTTCGCAAGACAAAACAGAAAAAAGGAAAGATAATCGGCAATTTGTCTGAAAATGTGAATTTGTATTGATTTTGAATTTGCCCGAAAATAGGCGTTTATGTACAAGAGGCTGACGTCCTAGTAAGAGAACGCCGCCGAACAACATGTAGTGTACAATTTTGAAAAGGAAAGCAAAACAGCTATGTGAAAGACAATCCCACTGGGTTTCAACTCTGATATCGCTTTTATGTCTTCAAGCGTCTCATCACTTGACTACCTAGTTGACGATGAAGCTGATTGATCGATGCCTTCTGAACTTGATAGTTGATACCGGATTCTGGATGCAAGGTGATCCAATGAGACATAGTATTACGCTTTATCCCTAATTTTTGCCTGGACCGCCCTTTCGGGTTTTCAGTCCACCGGGATACCCATTTTTGCCCAAGCCGCCTTTTCAGGTTTTCGACTTGCCGGGTGTACAGATTTTTTCCATTTCATCCCTCATTTTTGCCCGAACCCTTTTGGTTCGCCGGGAAGCCCTTATTTTTGCCTAGGCCAGTCAACTTAGCGGGTCTTTAATTCATGCGTAGTATCTTTTTACTATGTTTGCATTAGCGGGGTGAGGAAGGTCGTCACCATCCATGGTGGTTAGAATCATAGCTCCTCCTGAGAAGATATGTTTAACCACAAATGGCCCTTCGTACGTAGGGGTCCATTTGCCCTGGGATCACTTTGAGTAAGAATGATGCGCTTGATTACCAGGTCTCCGACTTGATACTCTTGTGGTATGAATTTCTTGTTAAATGCCCTGATCATCCGTTTTTGGTATGTATGACCATGACAAATAGCAGTGAGTCTCTTTTCGTCAATTAGGTTTAATTGATCAAGTCGAGTCTGGATCCAGTCATCTTCGTTCAAATCAGCATCCTTCATTATCCGGAGAGAGGGTATCTGGACTTCTATGGGCAAGACTGCCTCCATGCCATAGACCAAGGAAAAGGGAGTTGCCCCTGTTGACGTCCGTGTTGAGGTACGGTATCCGTGAAGAGCAAACGGTAACATCTCGTGCCAATCTTTATAGGTCACTGTCATCTTCTGCACAATCTTCTTGATATTCTTGTTCGCTGCTTCTACAGCCCCATTCATCTTCGGTCGGTAAGGAGAAGAATTGTGGTGCTGTATCTTGAATTGCTCGCAGAGCTCAGTGATCATCTTGTTGTTAAGATTGGTACCATTATCCGTAATGATCCTTTCAGGTACACCGTAGCGACAAATCAGGTTGTGCCGAATGAACTGTGCCACGACGTTCTTGGTTACCGTAGCGAAGGAAGCTGCCTCAACCCACTTTGTGAAGTAATCAATCGTTACCAGGATGAAGCGATGCCCGTTGGATGCTGTAGGTCTGATCTCGCCGATCATATCAATGCCCCACATCGCAAAAGGCCAAGGTGCTGTCAAGACGTTCAGAGGTACCGGAGGAATGTGCACCTTATCAGCGTAGATCTGGCATTTGTGACATGTCCGAGAATGTTGGTAACAATCAGCTTCCATTGTGGACCAGTAATATCCTGCCCGAAGGATCTTCTTTGCCATAGTATGTCCACTGGAATGCATCCCGAAGGTACCTTCATGTAGCTCTTCCATGATTCTTTCTGCTTCAGTCTTATCCACACAACGCAGTAAGGTTGAATCATGGTTTCGCTTGTATAGGATGCCGTTACTGAGGAAGAACTTAGCTGCGAACCTTCTCAGAAACTTCTTGTCGTTAACGGATGCACCCTCGGGGTATTCCTGAGCTTCCAAGTACCTCTTCACTTCATGATACCATGGTTTCTCAGTCACTTCTTCAGCCTCAAGATCATAACAATATGCAGGTTCGTCCAATTTCCAGATAATGATCCGGGGAGCCTCGTTGTCCCATTTGACTTTGAACATGGAAGACATCGTAGCTAGCGCGTCCGCCAACTGATTCTCCTTTCTTGGGAAGTGTTCAAAAGTTATCTTTGTGAAATGGGGGAGCAATGTCAGCACATACTCCTTGTAAGGAACAAGGTATGGGTGTTTCGTATCCCACTCGCCTTTGATCTGATTGATCACGAGAGCGGAATCTCTGAAGACACTCAGAAACTTGATCCTTAGGTCAATTGCAGCTTGCAGACCCATAATGCATGCTTCATACTCCGCCATGTTGTTGGTGCAGTTGAAACATAGTCGGGCGGTAAGTGGAGTATGAGAACCATTAGGAGATGTGATCACAGCTCCGATGCCATTACCTAACGCGTTCGAGGCTCCGTCAAAATACATAGACAATCGGGATCCCTCCTCAGGTCCTTCATCCAGTCCAGGTATCTCACAATCGGTCACTATCATGATGCTCTCATCTGGAAACTCAAAGTTCATAGACTGGTAGCCATCCACTGCCTGGTGTGCCAAATGGTCTGCCAATACACTTCCTTTGATTGCTTTCTGAGTCGTGTACTGGATGTCGTACTCGGTCAAGATCATCTGCCACCTTGCTATTCTTCCGGACAAAGCAGGCTTTTCGAATATGTACTTTATTGGATCCATCTTTGAAATCAATAGAGTAGTGTGAGTCAGCATATACTGTCTCAGTCGGCGAGCAGCCCATACCAAAGCGCAACAAGTTTTCTCGAGCAGTGAGTATCGGGTCTCACAGTCGGTAAACTTTTTGCTAAGGTAATAAATGGCGTGCTCTTTTCGGCCAGACTCGTCATGCTGCCCCAACACACACCCCATTGAACTGTCAAGTACTGTCAAGTATAGTATTAGAGGTCTCCCTTCAACCCGCGGCATAAGAATGGGTGGTTCTTGGAGATACTCTTTGATTCTGTCGAAAGCAGCCTGACATTCATCATTCCAACGTACTACCTGATCTTTCTTCAGCAGCTTGAAGATTGGTTCACAAGTAGCAGTTAGGTGCGAGATGAATCGGACAATGTAGTTCAGACGTCCTAGAAAGTCTCTGACTTCTTTCTCTGTCTTGGGAACCGGCATCTCTTGTATGGCTTTCACCTTGGCAGGGTCCACTTGAATACCTTTGTCGCTCACGACGAAACCTAGCAGCCTCCCAGATCTTACCCCGAAGGTGCACTTGTTCGGGTTCAACCTCAGCTTGTACAACTTCAGACGGTCAAATAGTTTCTGCAGATGGTCAAGGTGTTCCTCCTCAGTTTGGGACCTTGCGATCATGTCGTCGACATATACTTCAATCTCATGGTGGATCATGTCATGAAATAAAGCGACCATGGCACGTTGGTAGGTTGCCCCAGCATTTTTCAACCCAAATGGCATGACCTTGTAGCAGAAGGTGCCCCACTGAGTAACAAAAGTGGTCTTCTCCATGTCTTCAGGAGCCATCTTGATCTGATTATACCCGGAGAAACCATCCATGAAGGAGAACACCTTGTGCTGAGCAGTATTGTCAACTAGAACGTCAATGTGAGGCATATGGAAGTCATCCTTGGGGCTGGCCCTGTTCAAATCCCTGTAATCAACACACATTCTGACCTTACCATCTTTCTTCGGCACCGGAACCACGTTGGCAACCCATTGAGGGTAAGAAGTCACTGCTAGAAACCCGACATCAAATTGTTTCATGACCTCAGCTTTGATTTTCTCGGACATCTCTGGACGCATACGGCAGACCTTTTGTTTAACTGGCGGGCAGTCTTCCTTGGTAGGCAAATGATGGACCACAATGTCAGTATCCAACCCAGGCATGTCTTCGTAAGACCAGGCAAAGATTTCCACATATTCATGCAACATCTGAATCAACCGTTGTTTCACACTGGCCTCTAGATTGGCACCAATCTTGACTTCCTTTCCGTCTGTTTCAGTACCCAGATTTACCGTTTCCACTGGCTCTTCATGTGGCTGAATAACTCTCTCTTCCTGGAGTAACAATCTTGCAAGCTCACCAGGCACTTCACAATCATCTTCACTTTCGTCTTCGGCTAAGTTGATCGGATTTTCAAAGTCATAACTGGCAGTAACAGAGTCGTTACCAGTGAGATCCAGAGTGGATTGGAACTTGTATAAGTGAGTGTGTGTAAATATATCTGTTTTGCAATATTATAACAAAGAAAGAAAGGGAGCGCAAGATTTGAAATGCGAAAAAAACGTCCAATGTTTTTATTCATGATATATGAAAATGACAAGTAATAAGCCCTCACAAATGAAACCACGGTGCCCCGGGTAAGACACCGGGCCATAAAGTTTCCAATTTATTGTTTATTACAACTTTAAAAAACAAAGGAGTTCATTACTGAGTAACAAAAGTAACAGGTACGAAGTCTTTCGCGGTCCAGTTGCTCGGTCCACCATTGGTCGTTGGGTAGATCCAGCTGTCAAACTCAGATTCTTCCACATCTTCATCGATAGCATTCACTCCTGGGTTGGTAATGAATACAGGAGGTCTTCTAGTCCTTGCATGACGTACAACCTTCTGAGCCTTTGCAGTGAAACCCAGCCCAAACTTGTCATTCTTCAAAGTAAAATCAGGAAGCCTGCCCCAGTTTGCACACTCACCCTTCTCAATCACAGCCCGGGCATCCTTCAAGGAAGCCATCTTCAAAGGAGGATCTTCTATCACAGTTTCTGCTGCTGCCAATGTCTGAGGTACCTCTTCAAAATGTTGAAAGGGGGTCTCAATGAACTCCCCGTCCATCTCTATGTACCGGAACGAGTTAAGGTGACTGACCATGTATTCCTCTTCCCCCTGCACTGTAACAATCTTCCCTCTGACCGGGTACTTGAGCTTCTGATGTAGAGTGGAGGTCACATCCCTAGCTTTGTGGATCCAAGGACGACCCAACAAGCAAGAATAGGACGGTCGGATGTCCATCACATAGAACGTTGAATCAAAGACTTGAGACCCAACCCTGATTGGAATGTCCACTTCACCATGTACCATCCTCTTAGACCCGTCAAAGGCCCGAACAATAATGTTACTAGGCTTCAACTCCAAACCCTCGCAATCTAGCCTGTCTAAAGCCTTCTTGGGTAGCACATTCAACGAAGAACCGGTGTCCACTAGCACATGGGCGAGAGTAGTGCCCCTGCATTCAATAGAGACATGCAGGGCGTCATTGTGGTTCTTTCCCTTAGCGGTCAGGTCAGCATCAGAGAAGCCCAACCCATTGTCAGCAGTTAAGTTGGCTACACAGTCAGTGAATTGATCAACGGACGTCTCTTGTGGCACATGAGCCGTCTTCAGGAAGGATATCAAGGCCTTGGCATGGGCCTCTGAGCACAACAGTAGTGATATCATAGATATCTTAGAGGGGGTATGCCCCAGTTGCTCAACGACGTTGAAGTCACTCTTCTTGATAATTTTAAGGATCTCTTCCATCTCTTGTTGGGAAGCCTCAACATTAACAGTCTTCGGTGCCTCCATCTGGGCAGGCACATCAGCAGCGATCCCCTTGCCCCGAGTGTCAGATGACTCGGCATCAGGGGTAGAAACTTGATCAAGAGGGGAAACAGGCACACTGGCAGGTGTGATAACAAGGGGTCTCTGAATGACTGGAGGCGCAATATCAGGCGAGAAGAGCCTGCCACTGCGAGTAACCTTAGCAGGACCGGTGATGTTACTGATGCTGGTAGCAGTATTAAACTCTTGTTTTACCCCGAGCACGTAAACGTCTGCCCCATAATGCCATGGGACTGCTTTGTCAGATTTATAGGGGAGAGCCCCGGAACAGTGATGACGACAGGAGCAACCTTGTGAACAAGCATGGTTTGGACAGGCTTTCTCGGGGGAGCCTTGGCAGGATTATTGAAAATGGTGACAACGGACACTTCTTCGGTAGGAACCACAGGAATAAGAATCTTCTTGAACAAAATCTCTTTGCTATCCATCAGGTTTTGAACGCCTGACTTCAGCAATGGACAACCAGCAGGGGAAATAGCACATAGAAGGCAACCTTTACTACATCCCAGAAATAAACCGGCTAGCAACAGGTTCCTTTTAACGGACAACAACGGAGTAACAATCTCATCCACGGAGGCTACATACGGATCTTCTTCCACAGCATTCACCCCATGCTGGGGCATGGGAGCAGTCAACACATTGGGCCCTACAGGCATCTCAAATTGTATTTCCTTAGCGTCAATAAGGTCCTGAACCTTATTCCTTAGGGCCCAGTAATCATTAGTAGAATGCCCCGGGCTATCAGAGTGATAAGCACAACGGGCATTGGGGTTGTACTTCGGCGAGGTAGTATTCACAATCTTTGGAGCTTCTCTGACAGCTACCAAGTTGGTCGACAACAGTTGTGGCAATATCTGAGAGAGAGTCATACTAAGCCGAGCATACTGCCTTTTGGGTCTCTCACCCCTTGGTTGGTTGTATTGTTGAATGGCAGCAGCAGGCTTAGAGATGACCACCGCGTTGACAGCTTGGCGGCGTTCCAGTTTATTCTGTCTTCTAGGACCATACACAACACTAGCTTCCTTTTTGAAAGGCTTCTTTTCAGAACTTGAAGATGAACCTTTCTGTATCTTCCCCGATTTCACACTAGCCTCTATCCTCTCGCCAGTCAGAATGAGGTCTGTGAACCCTACAGAAGAATTACCGATAAGGTGGTTGTAAAATGGCCCAGATAGGGTCCCCAAGAACATGTCTACAAGTTCACGATCGGTCAGCGGTGGCTGCACCCTGCCAGCCAGGTCTCTCCACTTCTGCGCGTACTCTTTAAAACCTTCTCCCGATCCTAGCGACATACCCTGGAGTTGGGTACGTGTAGGAGCGAGGTCGGCATTGTACTGATACTGCTTGTAAAAAGCAGTAGCCAAGTCCTCCCAGTTTCGAATACTGGCTCCATCCAGCTGATAGAACCACTCGAGTTGAGCCCCTGAAAGGCTCTCCTCGAAGAAATGGATCCACAAGTTCTTATCTGCCGTGTACGGTTGGATCTTCCGCACATAGGATCTGAGGTGCAGCTTGGGACAGGATGCTCCATCATACTTCGCAAAAGAAGGTGCTTTGAATTTGTGTGGGATCACCACCCCAGAAGATAAACCCAGATCTCCGAAATCCAGCCCAGGCACATGTTGAATTTCCATGGCATTCAGACGATCCTCTAGTTGCTTGTACCGGTCCTCAGCTGGAGGGTACTGCTCATCATTATAATCTGTCTCATTATCAGAGACCACAGGACTAGGGACCCCTCCCCCTTGGGGACTGCCTTTCCCCATAGAGGAAGCAGCTTGATCAGCATCATTTTGCAGTGTGTTACCAAACCTCCGTCCAGAATTAAATAGCACAGTCCTACCCTTCTTCTTCTTCTTCATCAGTAGAGTCTTCAGCTCTTGTTGACCCTGGGCCAAACTCATGACCATCTCTTGGAACTGGGCGTTTTGGGCCTGGAGGGCCTTGATAGCTTGCTCGGTAGATGATTCAGGATTCATGATGATTGCTGAAATAAACAGCGAAGAAGATTAAGCAACCTGTAAAAAGAGTACCTGAGATGCACATGATGCATGATATGTTATTTATGCAATGCATTCAAGGGTTCGAAAGTTCAAATTCGTTGTAGACAAAAAAGGAACACACGTTATATTAGGAAATAATCTGTTCAGTACATCAGGGCCTCGTGGGCAAAACAAAACAAAATAATCAATCCCAAAAGATACTGCGCATCCTCTTTGGAGCTATGTAAGTATTGAGGGTCTTTTCCTCATGAAGCAGGCGGGTGAGCTCCAAGACTTTCTTCTCACTGGCATGCAGACTGGTTTCAAGAGAATTCCGTTCTTCCTTAATCTGGATCCAGCTCTTCTGCATTTCTTCCCAGGAGGTAGGCATGTCAGGATGCTGAATGGTGTAGGACACCTCTCCTTCCGAAACTGGTTCTTTGATCACGGGGAGAACATGAGGATATGGCATCACCAGCTTCTGGGAGCGGGCTCGCACCCACTTGAGATAAGGCTCCAAAGGGATGGAGTTCTTGTGCCCCAGTGTCTTACTGTCTACCCTGTTAGGCATCCTCCAAGCTCTGATGAATCTCTGGCGAAGTCCTTGCGCATCATTGTCGAAGTTAAAAACTATGTCAGGAATCAACATATCATGAGGGCCATCCCTCCGAGCATATCCAAACTATCTCAAAGCCAGACACGGGTTGTAAGTAATTCCCCCTCTGATCCCAAGTAAAGGAACATTTGGAAACTCTCCACAACGATCAATGATAGTGACACTCTCTCTAGACCGAGGACACCAATGTATATCAGCATGTGTAAGGGTCATCAATCGTTGCGACCACCTCAAACCCCGCTCGTTCTTCAAAACTGATTGTGGAAGGTGCGAAGTAAACCACCTTGCCAGGAGAGGAGTGCAGCACATGAGAACACCTCTCTTTTTCATGGTTCGAGTGTAACATGAGTGGAGGATGTCCCCAAGCAACGTAGGTATGGGATTCCTGGACATGAAGATCTTGACAGCATTGACATCTATAAGATGATCTGGATTCGGAAACAACACCAACCCATAGACAAGGAGTGCCACAACTTCTTCAAAGGCTCGTAGGTCAAGAGAATTCCAACATTCTTGGGCCTTCTCGAACAGGAACTTTGCTAGGAATCCTTTGATACCACTTCTGACTTCCCAATGTCCCTTAATGTCAGATGGTTGCAGACATAATGCTTTAGCTACTTCTTCAAGTTTGGGTTCCCTTTCCATACCGTTGTGGGGTAGTTGACTAAGGATAGGAATCTTCAGAAGCTGAGAAAACGCTTCCAAAGTAGGCACCAATTGATAATCCGGGAAAGTAAAGCAGTGGTGCAAAGGGTCAAAGAACTGGAACAACACCTTCACCATATCCTCTTCAATGTTGGTGTTGACCAAGCTGATGAGTCTACCATGCCTTTCACTGAACGAAGAGCTCTCGGGAATCCGGGATGTAAGTTCCTTAAGCTGAGGAGGGACCCTGACAAGGTTGACCTGAATTGTCTTTCTGCGGATAGTTTCCATGTCCTACAAAACAAGAACAAAGATGAAGATTCGAACCCTTGAAGTGGTTAGTAAATGCATATGATGCTGTATGATGCTATGATAAGAGCACACCACAAGTATTCACCCAAAGCAAACATGATAAGGTACACAAGTCACACCACATCCCTTAGGGTTTAGGCCAGCATGAAGTTTGGGGTACTACCCTCTTGAAGTTGGTGGGCTCAAAAACCTGTCCTATCAAAAGTAACCGGTTTCTAAGGAGTTCAATATCATTGGGTTGTTTTCTGTGTTCATTGTTTTGATTTAGCCACTGAACTGGCGATCAAAATATTCCAAGAAAACAACCCTCAATGAGTGTAGTATCGAGTATCAACCAACTCCGGACTGCACCAAAGTCAGTTATCTCACTACCCCTAAAGAGGCCAGGATGGTTCGATTAAGGTTCCTAAGGTAAGTTGATGCTTCACGACACCACGCGGCGGCCCCGTGCTCTCCTTGACTTGACTCAAGGGTTACCGGTACTCACCAAAGTGCCACATCAACGTAGCAACTGCTTCAACCGTGTCGGTATACCCCGCACAGTTCCCTCACAGTTTGTTGCTACTTCTAAGAAGGTATCCCCCAGATCCGGGTTAGGATCTATAGAACTCCCAAAACAGGCCCACAATATTAAAGCAGACAAAACAGGAAATTGAAAACATAAGTATTATCTATCCTAAGGTACACCTCACTTTAAAAAATATTCCCCAGCAGAGTCGCCAGTTCTGTGATCGGTGGGAATAGAACTGACTGTTTTAAAGCTGGTTTCGTGAAATGTCGCGGTAAGCAAGAGTCGCCACCGTCTTTTATTTTCTCCAACAAGGAAAGGACAAAAGCACAACACAATTCCTTTTCGAGATGTTTCTCGGTTCGGGAGGTAGATTATAGAAAGGGAAGGTGTTAGCACCCTTTCTATCCGTGGTTATCCACGGGCTCTTAGGTACTGGCTCTTATGTTTTCAAAAATTTGTTTGCTTTTCAAGTGTGTGTGGGTTTTGAAAAAGTTTGTTTGAAAAATTTCTAAGTAACTCTTGTATCTGTCCTCAAGAGTGTATGAAAAATTTGTTTGAAAACCTTTTGAAAGTGTAAGTGTGAAAAGATGTTTTGTTTGTATTGAGAGAGCAAGTACCCATGAGTCATCTACCTACCCTAAGGAATTAAGCTGTGTAAGAGTCCTTTTAGACAGTACAATCCCACTATTGAGAAGTAGGAAGCACCGTCGTTGGAGTTATTTGGGTCAATTCGATTATCGAGACATGTGGTCACCAAAGCAATAGTAGGATACCTTAGCAGTAACCCTAATGTCCTAGATCCTTTTATCCGAGGCAACCATTCGAGGCAACTGGATCTTTAGACAGCAGGGCGACCTCTAAAACACCCTATACTTGACGACCACCTCGAAGGCAACGAGTGAGGCGTACCCTAGAAGTGGCATGTGCTTTGTGTGTTGTCTTCATGTTAAGAGTTATCTTTAATCATGCAATCGTGAGCTACGAGTTGTTTTTAGTTATCATACATTCTTTCATGCAATTAACAGTTAGGAGTGCGGAAAATTAAAGACGAAAAGATAAAGCTACGCTATTACAAGGCGCGGGTCTATACATCGCCAAAAAACAAAGACCCCTTTTTGATAAAAGATGCGGAAAGTAAAGGAAAGCAATAAACCTAATTACTATTACATCCTTGGAAGCAGTTACATAATAATCAAAAGTAATAAGAATCACGCGCGAAAAGAATTAAATTGGACGTCCTTTAGGGTTTTTGGCCCTTTGCTTGAAATTAAATTAAATTAAATTAAAAATGCTAATTAATTATTTAATTAAAGAAAAGAAAGTGTTTTTTATATTTTTTGTATTTAATGAAAATAAGAAAAAAAGAATTAAAATTACAGTTAATGAAACCCTAGTTCTAAGTTATTTTAATTATTAATGAAAATGTCAAAGTTGACCTAATTTAAAACTAATTAATTAATTTGCATGTTTATGTGCAAAAATAATAATAATTAATAGTGATAGTAATAATTAATTAAGAAAAAGATTAAAAGTGTCAAAACCTAATTCTATACAATTTTTATTTGTTAAGAAACGATTAAAGTTAAACCTAAATTAAACTAATTAATTGTTAGAATTTATTTACAAAAATAGGTTAATGATGAAATTAATAAATAATTAAAAATATTTACATTTTTGAGTTTCTGATTTTTATTAGGAAAAACTATTTTATGGTGAATTAATAATTATTAAAAAAAACAATTGAAAGAAATTAAAAGAAAATAAAATAAAATAAAATTATGCAAACCAAAGGGGGTGGATGGCCCAAGTGGAGGTGAAATTGTGGAATTTAGGCCCAATAAACACAAAGCCTGGTTGACTTTCCTGATCGTGTGCATGTTCATTGACCAAGGCATTGAGTGTTCATCCCCTCCTGACCTTCAGATTGTTGATCAAGGCCACATGGCAAGTTGACGCGTGAGGCCCATGGTGGAACGTTTGAGAGGCACTGCATTGGAACGGGTTAAGAAAAATATCAACAATTATATGGGGGACCTGGGAATCGAACCTAGGTCCCAGTATCCTTTGCCATTGTGCCTTTGCCAACTGAGCTATCCAACGCTTTTGTAATATAAGTGGAGCACAATTATTATATATAAAAAACAAACATTAATGGTACAAAACAAAATGAAGCGCGCCAGATTTGAATACTCCAATCATACGTTGCCACGCCTGTCTTCTTCTTCGTTTCCTGAAACAAAAAGCAAGCAAATAGCGGGGGTTTTAAACCCCCACAAAACACAACCACGAATAATAGCGATTAGCGTTAGGGATAATATAAAAAGGGCGCGATATGTCCATTCAATTCGTCTTGAGCTTATGAGTTTAATGGCATATGTCTCGAGGCTTGATTTTTCCTTAGTAAGAAAGCCCTAATTTTCAAGCTTCTAAACCCTAGATTTTATCCATGGTGGATTTTGATTCAGAGGGCTATAATGCAATTAGACTATTCTATTAGCTTCAGAAGGTTCCTGTGAATACAAAACACTCAACAATATGTATCAAATGCGCATGAATCATGATATGAAACTCTGAAAAATAATGCAAACCGTGTCACTTGTGATGAACGATTCTTTGCGTGTTAAGCTTCGTTCTTGATTGCAATGGCTTCCTGGCAATGTCAGCAATGTATTGGAAACAATTTTAGGCCTTGAATTCACCTGCAATGCTGATTTCAGTTTCACAACTTTCTTGATTTTTTTGCAATTTGGTTATTGAGTTTTAGCAGCAATTGTGCGTGTCTAGCTTTAGGGTTAGCTCTTGCATTTGTATTAGAACAGAATTAGGTTAAAACCTTGGCCCAAAAGTCCATGAATTTAAGTTTTCAATCATATAATTTCCAATCTTTTTTCAATGAAAACCTTTCCAATTTGGGAGATCTTGTCCCCTTGAGTGATGCACCAGATCTTTAGCATGTGTGGAGTGTATTTGCTTCATAAAAAGATTTGACAACCATGCTTTGATATTTTTCTACAATTAAAACCGATTAAATGAATTAATAATAATAAAAATTCAATTAATTAATTAAAAATAAGAAAATAAATCATTTTAGATTCAATGGGTCGTGCATAGGCTTTGGGTAAAGATCCAAGAAAGAATTTGAGGCCCATTAGCAAAATTGAAGTGTTTTAGGCAAAGTTGACTTTTGAAAGTTCCCAAAAATTTCCCAACTTCTCCAATGCATATCTTGCTCAATTTTGAAGCTATGAACATGTTCTTGGACATTTTGGAAAGGTCTTGAAGTCCTCTAACAAATGCCTTTGGTCCCATGTCATTTTGATTTACCAATCTCAAGTTATGGTCTTTGACTTAAAGTGCCTTTTTGTTGACTTTTGAAAATGACCTATAATGTTGAAATTGATAACCTTTTGTGAGAGAATTTCTTGGATTTGGAGTGTGAAGATGAGTTGTAGGAAATGCCATCCCCTTCAAAATGAGCATTGGATGGGATTTTTCTGATGAACCATGAAAAAGTTATGCCTTGGTCAAGTTACAGTTGACTTTTCAACTGTCCAAGAATAGAAACTTTTGCATCTTGAGACTTTTTGAGCCATTCTTGAGGAATCATGATCAAGAATTGATCAAATGATGATTGTGGCTTTAAAATAAGATGTTGACCAAATTTTTTGACTTTTGACTGCCAAATGACCATTTTGCCCCTACAGTTGACTGTGAAGCAATTAGGGCTTTTGACTGTGCAACTTGATGCTGTGAGTCTTGAAACTAGTCATATGGATGCTTGGCAATGTATATGGGCATATGAGGCTTGATTGGACTCTTGAAAACTTTAATTTCCTTGTAAGAACCAAAACCCTAATTTTGACTGTGTTAGGAGGCAATTGGACTGTGCAACCCTTGATCCATTTGAAGCTTGACCTTGACAAATCTTGAAGAATATGGGAGGGAAAATTTTGGGGTACAACATGCTCCTCTTCCCAAGACTGATCAGATTCCTCAAAATAGCAAAAAGAAGAAACAGTGGGTTCCAAAGACTACTGTTGCTACTCTCATAGCTCATACCTATCTTAGAGTCTCAACCAAAGATGACTGGTACTTTGACAGTGGTTGTAATAGACACATGACAGGTGTTAAAAATTTGTTGGTAGATATCAAATCTCACTCCACCAGTTATGTGAATTTTGGTGATGGAGCCAAAGGTGAAATCAAAAGAGTTGGAAAGCTGGAATGTTCAGGAGTCCCAAAACTTGATAATGTGTTACTTTTTAAAGGGTTAGAAGCTAACCAAATAAGTATAAGTCAACTGTGTGATCAAGGGTTCAAAGTAAACTTCACCAAGACATAATGTCTCATTTGTAATAAGAAGAACAAAGTCATTATGAAAGGAATCGGATCTAAAGACAAATGTTATTTATGGGTCCCCCAAGAGTTAAACTTCTCCTCAACATGTGCTTTAGCCAAAGAAAATGAAGTTAAACTGTGGCATCAAAAGCTGGGACAATTGCATCTGAAAGGAATGAAAATAATCGTATCTATAGAAACCGTGAGAGGGATTCCTAAGCTCAAGATAGAAGAAGGGAGAGTATATGGTGAATGCCAGATTGGAAAGCAAACTAAGATGTCACATCAGAAGGTCCAACATCTCACCACATCAAAAGTTTTGGAACTTCTTCAATGGACATGATGGGACCTATGCAGGTTGAAAGTCTTGGTGGAAAGAAGTATGCCTATGTTATTGTAGATGACTTCTCTAGGTACACATGGATAAGTTTTATCAGAGAAAAGTCAGAAACTTTTGAAGTCTTTAAAGATCTCTGTCAAAAACTTCAAAGAGAAAAGGATAGTCATGTCATCAGAATCAGAAGTGATCATGGAAAGGAATTTGAGAACAATAAATTTGCTGATTTTTGTTCTTCTGAAGGAATCAATATTGAATTTTCCTCTCCCATTACTCCTCAGCAGAATGGGATTGTGGAATTCAAAAACAGAACTCTTAAGGAATCTGCTAGAGCTATGATTCATGCTAAGAAGTTACCCTACCACTTTTGGGCTGAAGCTATGAATACTGCATGCTATATCCATAACAGAGTCACTCTAAGAAAAAGGACCTCAACCACCTTGTATGAAATATGGAAGGGAAGAAAACCTACTGTCAAATACTTTCATGTTTTTGGAAGTAAATGTTACATCTTAGCTGACCGTGAACAGAGAAGGAAGATGGATCCCAAGAGTGATGAGGCAATATTTCTGGGTTACTCTATAAATAGCAGAGCTTACAGGGTATTTAACTCTAGAAATAAGGTTATTATGGAATCCATAAATGTTATTATTGATAATAGAGGATGAAATGATGAAGAAGATGTATTAGGAGATGTTGGAACATCTTTGTCAGACATTCCAATAGAATCTAATGATAGAAGTATTGTTCCTAATCCAACCCAAGAAGATCCTGAGGCTAGTCAACTCAATAAAAGGCCTTCAATCAGAATTCAGAGAGATCATCCTAAGGAACTTATTATAGGAGATATAAATAAAGGAGTTACTACTAGATCAAGAGAAGGGATGGAAAACTCTTGCTTTGTTTCAAAAATCGAGCCTAAGAATGTCAAAGAAGCCTTAACTGATGAGTTCTGGATTAATGCTAGCTAGAACAATTTAGAAGAAATAAAGTTTGGGATCTGGTTCCAAGACCTGAATGGACAAATGTGATTGGCACTAAATGGGTGTACAAGAATAAATCCAATGAAAAAGGGGGTGGTTACTAGAAATAAGGAAATATTAGTTGCACAAGGATACACTCAAGTTGAAGGAGTTGATTTTGATGAAACCTTTTCCCCTGTGTCCAAACTTGAATCAATCAGACTACTTTTAGGATTTGCTTGCGTTCTAAGATTTAAGTTGTTTCAAATGGATGTAAAAAGTGCCTTTTTAGATGGATATCCAAATGAGGAAGTTTATGTGGAACAACCTGAGGGATTTGTTGATCCAAGCTTTCCTAACCATATGTATAAACTGAAGATAGCTCTATACGGATTAAAGCAGGCTCCAAGAGCTTGGTATGAGAGATTGACATAATTTCTTGGTGAGAATGGATATAGGAAAGGTGGCATAAACAAAACTCTTTTTTTCAAGGAAGAAGAAGGAAAGACCATGATTGCACCGATTTATGTTGATGATATTGTGTTTGGTGGGATGTCAAATGAGATGGTTCAACATTTTGTCAAGCAAATGCAGTCAGAATTTGAGATGAGCCTTGTTGGTGATTTAACCTATTTTCTTGATCAACAAGTTAATAAAATGAAAGATTCCATATTCTTATCTCATAGAAAATATGTGAAGAATATAGTAAAGAAATTTGGGATGGAAAATTCCAGTCACAAAATAACACCTGCTCCCACACACCTGAAGTTTTTTAAAGATGAAAAAGGAGTGAGTGTGGATCAAAGTCTTTATAGAAGTATGATAAGCAGTATTCCATACCTCATAACTAGCAAACCTGAAATTTCCTTTGCTGTAGGGGTGTCTGCTAGATATCAAGCTGGTCCTAAAGTTAGTCATCCCAACCATGTGAAGAGAATTACTAAATATGTGAATAGGACAAGTGAATATGGTATGCTATACTCTCATGGATCTAGCTCTGCTTTAATTGTTTTTTGTGATGCTGATTGGGCAGGAAGTGTTGATGATAGAAAACGTGCATCATGAGGATGTTTCTTTCTAGGAAATAATCTCATATCTTGGTTCAGTAAGAAGCAAAATTGTGGGTCTCTATCCACTGCTGAGGCTGAGTATATTGCAGCAGGAAGCAGTTGTTCTCAGTTGGTTTGTGTGATCGGTGGGAATGAGAACTGACTGTTTTGGAATGCTGCTTCGCGTTTGCGTTTGTTTTTGCAACATGTCGCGGTAAGCAAGAGTCGCCACCGTATTTTATCTTATCCAACAAGGAAAGGACAAAAGCACAGAAAAATTCCTTTTTGAGATGTTTCTCGGGTTCGGGAGGTAGATTATAGAAAGGGAAGGTATTATCACCCTTTCTATCCGTGGTTATCCACGGGCTCTTAGGTACTTGCTCACTATGTTTTCAAAAGTTTGCTTTTCTTTGTGTTTGTGGGTTTTCGAAAGAGTTTTGTTTTTGAAGAGAGTGTAAGTGCGAAAAGTTTTTGTTTTAAAAGGAGCAAGTACTTAAGAACATCTACCTACTCAAAAAGGAATTAAACTGTGCAAATGTCCTTTAGACAGTGCTATCCCACTATTGAGGAGTAGGTAGCACTGTCGTTGGAGCTTTTCGGGTCAATTCGATTAAGGGACGTGTGGTCACTAAAGCAATGTTAGGACGCCTTAGCGGTAACCCTAATGTCTTAGATCATTTTTCTGAGGCAACCGTTTCGAGGCAACTTATGATATTTGGACAAGAGAGCGACCTCTAAAACATCCTATACTCAATGACCACGTTTGAGGCAACCAAGTGAGGTGTATCCTAAGAGTGGCATGTGTGAGTGTATTGTTTTTCAGTTACATTATCTTTTTATATTTAGGTGTTCTACCGTTTGTTTTCAGATCTTGTCATGCAATCCTAGTTAGCATACATCTAAACAGTTAATATACGTATAGGAATTTAAAGTGCGGAAATTGTAAATCCTACACTATTACAAGGCTTCGGGGAGGGGGATTATTTACATGTCCAAAATTGGGGGAATAAAGCAGTAAAGTGTAAAAGTCTTAGTTAAGCTATTACAAACCAGTAGGAAGTTACAATAAAATAAACGCGCGCGAATTTTAAAAATCCTAAGAATAAAATCTTTTTGTTGTTTTATTTTATTTTGGGAAAATGATCTAAATCTTTTTAATTTTAGTTTTTGAGAAAATGTTAAGATAATTAAATGATTAATTAACAAAGTTAATTTAATAGAAAAAACTAGCCTAATGTTTTTGTGGTTTTTTGTAATTGATTTTATGTTGATAAAAAAAAGAAATAAAATAGTCAAAACAAAGATGAAATCGAAGGAACAAGCAGTAAATCAAGAAAGGTATAATTCTGGAGGCCTGGATCGAAAGAAGTGTGGGCTGTCTTTCGACCCAGTGAAGAGGCTTGATCGAAGGTGCCTGAGGGGCTGCACTTTGGGGGTGTTCGATCTGGATATGTCATCCTTCGATCTGGGAACCCTGGATCCAGTTCGAAGCTAAGCTACTAAGCTTCGAAGCTCTGAACAAGATTATGAGAAGATATTTCCTGCAAAACGAGACAAATGTTAAAGATCCAGGGGGGACTTTACCCCCCCTGATTCGAATCTCCTCCCAATTCGAATCCTTCCTCAATTTGAATCTGCTGAATCTGGGTCTGGGTTTGTTTTATCCTGAGATTCGAAGGAGAAACTTAGATCGTTCCCAAGCAATGGCACAATCTCATCTTTACGTTGTAGCTTACATGCAACATAATCAGTAATAACAAGAATACATATGCAATGTATATTTAAATGTCATGAAGGTGCAATTTTGGTTTTGAAAACCCTTACCAATTAAAGATATATGATCTGTGGCTCTGGCGTGTAGAGATGTTTGCTGAATGGCTACTTTGGCTTAGATTACTTCTGAAAATGTTGACAACCTTTGGTGGGTTTGTGGACAGCGTATCTCCAAATCCTCCGTTTTTTCTGTGTCCTTTGTAATGTGTCACTGGCCTCGTATTTATAGGAGTGTGAGGGTGTATGAAAATGGCAAGGGACAACCATTTAACCAGGCCTTTAAAGCCATGAGACAAGAATCAAACATATTAAAAGATTTCCTTTTTTGAAATATTCATGTCTCTTTGGAATCTTGAATGAACCTGGACACTTTTGATTTTCGAATGCCTTCAGGCCCTGCTCTTCGATTGGTCTTGATTTGCCTCCTTCGAATGGATTTCTTACGTACCCTTCGAATGGGCCTTCTTTGCCAGCTTCAAAGTCCAATTCGAATCTATTTAGAACATTCCCTATTAGACAACTTCGACCAGCCCTTGTCCTTGTGATGAGTCTAAGTTCTGATTCGAAGTGCTCAGAACTTCCTTCATCAGAGCATCTTAGATTAAGAGAAACTCTGCACTGAAATGCCATTCGAAGGTCATTTCGTTCTGATGTTCTTATTAAGGGAAACTCTGAAGTTCCAGTCGAAGGACACTCTGAAGTTCCAGTCCAAGGACCTTTTGAAATGCCAATTGAAGGGTATTTTTCCATATACCAATCAAAGGGTACTTGTTAAAATTCCAATCGAAAGGCTTTGTTAATAGGCCAATCGAAAGGTGTTGTTCATGCTAATCGAAGGACATGGTTAACATGCCTGTCGAAGCTCCCTTGACACAATGCTAAATCGAAGGATCCCTTGGCATGCCAATTGAAAGGCTTGGCCCAGGGTGCCAAACGAAAAGGTCTTTCAGAATTCCAATCGAAGGCCTTGACACAATGCCAATCGAAGTGCTTGTCCATAATGTCAATCGAAGCATTTTTGGAATGTCAATCGAAGTGCTTGTCCATAATGCCAATCGAAGGGAATTATCCATGCCAATCGAAAGGCTCCTTCAGAATACCAATCGAAGGGTCTTTCAGAATGCCAATCGAAAGGCCTTTCATAATGCCAATCGAAAGGTACTTAAAGCACCACTCAAGAATTTTCTTTTTCCTTAGGCAAGGGTTTCTGGTCAACCATGTAGGGGGAAGACTTTGGAAAACATGAGAGGGAAAATTTTGGGGTACAACAGTTGCCCCTGTTCAATTTTCTTAAACCTGAGGATACAGATTGGCTTTGGAGCCTTTCGTGATCCGAAGGTTGAAGATAATTGAACACTAGAGTGCCCAAAAATTTGCACTCGCATGGTGTAGTATCAGCATTGTGACGTCGGGAATGGGCTTATAGATGCCATTTGGAGAGATGATGGATAGTTGTTGGAGATGGGCTTAAAGATGCCATCCAGAAATGATTGCTGGACTGTATTTGAATGAGTGACAGAATTACATCCGAATCTGGATCGTATCTGGACTGTATTTGAAGGTCTCTGATTGCCTGTCATTAACTGGAAGAAATAAATCTAACCAGAGGAGGTCTTTGGTTGCCTGTTTTAACTGGAAGAAATAAATCTAACCAGAGAAAGTCTTTTTTGATAATGATGTGTGATGAAGGAATCTGAGATGATTGCTACTCCAAACAGATGATGAAGGAATCTTGGATGATTACTACCTCAGCAGGATGATGAAGGAATCTTGGATGACTACTACAACATCAAGATGATGAAGGAATCTTGGATGACTTCTACCTCAGCAGGATGATGAAGGAATCTTGGATGACTACTACAACATCAGGATGATGAAGGAATCTTGGATGACTTCTACCTCAGCAGGATGATGAAGGAATCTTGGATGACTTCTATCTCAGCAGGATGATGAAGGAATCTTGGACGATTACTACCTCAGCAGGATGATAAAGGAATCTTGGACGATTACTACCTCAGTAGGATGGTGAAGGAATCTTGGATGACTTCTACCTCAGCAGGATGATGAAGGAATCTTGGACGATTACTACCTCAGCAGGATGATGAAGGAATCTTGGATGACTACTACCTCAGCGGGATGGTGAAGGAATCTTGAGACGACTACTACCTCAAATAGGATGATGAAGGAATCTTTGACGACTGCTACTCCAAAAGGTAATGACTTTTATCTGTCGATCGATCTTTCCTGAAAAGGTAAAGAGTTAGTTGTATGCAATGTCATGATGTATGCATTATGTAATGATGTTCTCAAAATAAATGAGATTTATGTTATATGTATTTTGTATGCATACGCTATGAATGTTATTGAAATGTAATTTTGTCTTGGAGAATAAATTCTTGACAAGTGTTAGGGAGTTATTAAATCCAGGACTGCTGTTGAAGAGTAGGTATGTCTTCAAACTTTGCTTAGAATGTTTCCACTGAGGATCCTTGTTTTGTTGAGGAGAACTCCGTTGGGGAATAAACATGATGAAGAGATTACTCCGAGGGGAAATACTCTGTGGGGGAGAGAATTGATGATTCACTTATGGTTGCAAGTCTCAGTGGGGAGAGCTGCCATTACTGTTTTGCTTTACGGGGAGTGATGGTATCTTAGTCATATTCTTCAGCTGAATCTACCTTGGTACCTGGTGGACAAAGCATTTACACAGTTCGGACAATTTTTATTGCCCCTGTTTCTGCGGGAGAAGGTGCATGCGGCGGCCCTGTGGATCGAGTATTATCCCCACCTATGAGGTGCTTGGTCTGATTGAAATGACAAGTCTTCTTCTGGTAGGTAAGTGACGAGATGACGGGACATAGTCGTACGCTTTGATCCCTAATTTTTGCCTGGGCCGCCCTTTCGGGTTTTCAGTCCATCGGGATACCCTTTTTTGCCCAAGCCGCCTTTTCAGGTTTTCGACTTGCCGGGTGTACAAATTTTTCATTTCCATCCCTTATTTTTGCCCAAACCCTTTTGGTTCGCCGGGAAGCCCTTATTTTTGCCTAGGCCAGTTGACCTAGCGGGTCTTTGATTATGCGTAGTACTTTTTGACTATGTCCACGCTCTCAGGATGTAGGGAGGTGTCACTGTCGGTAGTGTTGTGTTGCCATACTACCAGAAGATCTTCATTTGATCATGCAAGATTCGTTGATGGAATCCATGTCTAATGCCCCAAGTGACTCAGATGGAGATTTTCCCCTGGCTATTTGGCATTTTGAGAGATTCCTTGAATCTTGACTTGACTGCCCCAGATGATGGAAAATGATCATGTCTGCCCCTTGGTTGGAAGTGTTTCCTCCACTTGAGATGACCCTTTTTATTGAAAAGGTTTTTGTTCACTAGATATTCGTCGTGCGAATTTCTCTGCTGTTTGAACAAATAGTCATATGCAAACAATGTTATTTTAAGAATGCAAAGCTTATGTCTGTCTTGAAGTTTTTGAAAATGCATTTTTTCAGTAAGATAGGAAAATTTTGTAAAATGTGACGTCAACTCAAGATTTACAGCAAGCCCTACAGGAGTCAGGATACCTTTTTGTAACAGTATGCTTTCGGACTAACCCATGCTTCAGCTAGGACTTTTTAAGGGTTATAACGTGGCCTGGTTCACGGTTTAAGAAACAAAGGATAAAGGCTCAAAATTTATTTGTACCCACCCGCTCTTCGTGATGTTCTTCGATCCTAAACTCAGCTAATCGTGCATTAGATCTTGTTTGAGTCTTTGCTCTGATATACCAGTGATGGTTCGGATACTGACAATTTATTTTGAATAGGCAGTCATTTTTGTTGAGAGCTTGCAGGACCTCTTTCTTTTTGATTTTATTATCCCTATCTTTTTGCCTGAACTGTTTCTTTTTGTGACTACAGTCAGCGGGATACCCCAGTTTTGTAAATCTCCTTCATAGGTTTTGACTTATTGGGCTTTTATTTTAAGAGATAATGACTGCCTGTCTTTACGATTATACGGAACCAACACCGCCTTTTGTTTCGGAAGGACTTTTTTGACGCCACTCATTGTGCACCTGGATCAACTGAGAAAACTACCCTGCCCCAGGTTATAATTAAGGGTTTTAATTTGTGAAAAGAAAAACTCCAACTTCTTTGGCTCAAAAGGGTTAACGAGGGATTATCTTCCTTATAACTCCACTGTTTAGGATTTGAAACAATGCATGTACCTCATCAGTGGGGTCTATTCAAAAGCATACTGTAAAGATCGTGGTATCGTTTTCGTCATCCTCCCTCTAAAGGCTTGCAACTTTTAGCAAGAGTTGAATGTCATAAAGTGAGTAAAAAAACATAGTTTAAATGTAATGAAAATGAGTGGATCAAATCAAGACAAACATATGCAATGCATTATTGAAACAGAGTTTGACATTAATAGATAATTGTTCGAATAACAAAGAGATTACAACTTGAAAATTCAAATGAACAAAAGCTTTTAATGATTCGTCATAGGAGCAATGATTATGTTTGGAGTCTCCGGAGGGTCAAACTTGATCTCCTTTGCATCAATTAAGTCTTGCACCTTGTTCTTCAAAACCCAATAATCGTCCGTATTATGCCCCGGGCTATCAGAGTGAAAAGCACAACGGGTATTAGGGTTATACCTTGGGGAGGCTATGTTGGGATTCTTAGGAGGGTCCCTTAACGTCACCATATTCAATCTCAACAGGTGTTGTAAAGCTTGAGACAGCGACACATTGAGCTTGGTAAATTGCCTCCTGGGCATATTTGGCTTACTCTGATCAAACCATTGTTCTTGGCAAGGTCGTTGTTGGACCTGTGAGGTAGTAGCAACTTGGAGAGGTCTATTCTTCATCAAACCAAACCTTTGAATTCTCGGAAGTTGATTAATGACTTGATCCCCGACCTTGACTATTTGCTTCATGTTGTTGTATCTGTCTTGATGAAGCTGGTTGATAATAGTTCTCAGTTCTTCTTGTTCCCGAGCTAAGATTTGGATAAGAGCCATCTGCCCCAGCATCTGGGTTTTCATGGCACCTAACTCAGCTTGCAGTTGTTCCAGCCGTTCGTCCTTATTGTCTTCAGGACTTTTCTTGACCAAGTCCCCAACAAGGAGTGTTTTCAACTCTTCCTGCCCATTGGATAGGTTTAGGAAGATTTCCCTGAACTGGGTCTCTCGAGTTTGAAGATCTTGATTGGCTGGTTGGAAAGCCATTGCTGAAATAAATAGCGAGAACATGAGAGACCTGTATTGGGAGACCTGTTATGCAATGATATGTATGATATATGTATGCAATGTTTTCAAGGATCTCGCGGGGTAAACAAGAAACTTGTTAGAATTTGAATTTTGCAGCTTTGATTGAAGAACTTCATGTTGTTAAGAGTCCTTCTTCAAGAGTCAAGCTCACCATATCGAGTGGGTCATAGCCCCTGACTCAAGTTATCGTGTTTTGATCTCTAGATGGCATTGGCTAGAGGAAAATAAATCCCCTTTGCCTCTTGCTGGACATCTGATTTACCACAACCTGCATCACATACCCTTGAGATCCTTGAAATGGTTAAGGAAATGTTAAGGCATGATGTTATGATGTGTATGCTATGCGTTTAAGCAAAAGCGTGAGGTGATGTAAGTAAACCCTGCAATAAGTCCAAATTATTGGATAAGGACTGTAAACAAAACCTACAAGGAACTCATGTTGTCAGATAACAAGAATGTGCAAGTAGTTCAAGTTTAAAGGCACACAAGTCACACATATAGCCTTAAGTTTAGGATGGCATGGAGTTTAGGTATAACCCTCTTTCAGTTTAGTTGGTTTAAACCTGTCCTAAAAATAGTAACCGGGTTCTAGAGGATCTCAATATCACTGACTACTCTCAATCGGTCATAATTCCAGTTTAGCAACCTTTTCTTGCAGCCGGAATCATCGCGAGAGTTTAGTCTCAATGAGTGTAGCATACTGCTACTGTTCTATGGCCAAGTTGGTCAATTTAAGGTTCTAAGGTCAGTTGGTGCTTAATGACTCCTCAGAAGACTCATATTCTCCTCGTTCCAACACAAGGGATATCGGTACAGACCAAGGTGTCACACCAACGTAGCTACTGCTTCATCCGTGCCAGTCTACGCCGGACAGATCCCTCACAGTTTATTGCTACTTACCTAAAGTGTATCCCCATATCCGAGTTAGGATCTATAGAACCCCGATACAAGCCCACAAAATTTAAAGCATACAAAGCATACAATTGAAAACACAAGTGATCTAATCCTAAGGTACACCTCACTTATAATCCTCCCCAGCAGAGTCGCCAATTCTGTGATCAGTGGGAATGAGAACTGACTGTTTTGGAATGCTGGTTCGCGTTTGCGTTTGTTTTCGCAACATGTCGCGGTAAGCAAGAGTCGCCACCGTCTTTTATTTTATCCAACAAGGAAAGGACAAAAGCACATGAAAATTCCTTTTTGAGATGTTTCTCGGGTTCGGGAGGTAGATTATAGAAAGGGAAGGTATTAGCACCCTTTCTATCTGTGGTTATCCACAGGCTCTTAGGTACTTGCTCACTATGTTTTCAAAAGTTTGCTTTTCTTTGTGTTTGTGGGTTTTGGAAAGAGTTTTGTTTTTGAAGAGAGTGTAAGTGCGAAAAGTTTTTGTTTTAAAAGGAGCAAGTACTTAAGAACATCTACCTACTCAAAAAGGAATTAAACTGTGCAAATGTCCTTTAGACAGTGCTATCCCACTATTGAGGAGTAGGTAGCACCGTCGTTGTAGCTTTTCGGGTAAATTCGATTAAGGGACATGTGGTCACTAAAGCAATGTTAGGACGCCTTAGCGGTAACCCTAATGTCTTAGATCATTTTTCCGAGGCAACCGTTTCGAGGCAACTTATGATCTTTGGACAAGAGAGCGACCTCTAAAACATCTTATACTCAATGACCACGTTTGAGGCAACCAAGTGAGGTGTAACCTAAGAGTGGCATGTGCGAGTGTATTGTTTTTCAGTTATATTATCTTTGTATATTTAGGTGTTCTACCGTTTGTTTTCAGATCTTGTCATGCAATCCTAGTTAGCATACATCTAAACAGTTAATATACGTATAGGAATTTAAAGTGCGGGAATTGTAAATCCTACGGTATTACAAGGCTTCGGGGAGGGGGATTATTTACATGTCCAAAATTGGGGGAATAAAGCAGTAAAGTGTAAAAGTCTTGTTAGAACAAAGTTTGAATCTACTACCCTAAGTTTAAGTTTTGATGATAACAAAATGAAATGATATATTAATTATGTGATTCATATAAGAGCTATTTGCTACCTAAAATATTACGTTCTGTTTTGCAGAAGCTCTGATAGGTATCAGCAAGAGCACACCCAGTCAGCATCAGATTACTGGCTCTTAACATCAGCATCAGAAGATGCTATATCAGAATACCAGAATCAGAAGATCAACTCACGTATATGCTGAAGCTTGATGAACAGAACTGCGCTTAACACTCTGATAAAGACAACAACAGTTCATCAGCAGTTAAGCAGAGTCAGAATGAAGCCAAGCCAAAACACGCTTTAAGTAGCAACGGTACTGTGCATTGAAAGCGTATTATTACCAACGGCATCATTCCAGACAAGATCTGCTCAATAAGGAAAGTTTGTTATTGGCATTGAATCAAGTTTATTGCTCCAACGTTCAAGAATCTCAGTGCTATATAAACAAGACTATGAAGATTGAATTAGCTAATGCTCTCCAACATATTACACGCCTAAAAGCTAATCATAATATTCCTTCTCTCAGTTTGCTGAACGCTACACATTTCCTTACTCAATCATTGTTTAGAAATCAAGTTTCATAAGCTTAAGTTGTGTAACATCACAGTTGTGATACAGTTTTGTAGAAAACATTCACACACCTAGTTTTATCTTCTTTGTACGAAAGTGTTTCCTTGATAAACCGGATTGTGGTTTGCATCAAGAAGGCTTTAGCAGTTGTTAAAGCAGATTGTATATTCAGTTGAATATAGTGAATTAAGACCTCGTTGGAGAGAGGCGAAATCACCTTGACGGGTGGACTGGAGTAGTTTGAGATCAAACGAACCAGGATAAAAATATAGTGTTCATTGCATTAAGTTTCAGTTTTACAATTCAACCCCCCCTTCTTATGTTTTTCACTTCTTCAATTGACATTAGAGCGCCTGGTTCTGAGCTAAAACACTTAACCGTGTCAGTACAAGATCCAGCGTCAGAAAAACACAATGGCAGGAAACTATTCTCACACCAGCAATGACAACCATGAGGACAGAGACAGATTCAGCGGCAAACCTCCAGTCTTTGATAGAGAGAACTTTGATTACTGGAAAGACAGAATTGAAAGCTTCTTTATGGCACATGATGTTGATATGTGGGATATGGTGAAAGATGGATACACGCACCCTGTGAATGCAAGCGGTCAGAAGATTGATAGAAAAACAATGACTGACCAACAAAAGTGTGACTTCAAGAATCACCACAAGGCCAGAACCATCCTTCTCAGCGTCATCTCCTATACTGAATACGAAAAGATCTCCAACAGAGACACAGCAAAGAACATTTTTGACTCACTCAGAATGACGCATGAGGGCAACGTTCAGGTCAAAGAAACTAAAGCTCTGGCGCTCATTCAGAAGTATGAGGCGTTCAAAATGGAAGAATCTGAATCCATTGAAACAATGTTCTCAAGATTCCAGATTCTGGTTGCTGGTCTCAAGGTTCTGGACAAAGGATACTCTACTGCTGACCATGTCAAGAAAATCATCAGAAGCTTACCCAAGCAGTGGAGACCAATGGTTACAGCTCTGAAGCTAGCAAAAGATCTCAACAAAATTACTCTGGAGGAACTTATCAGCTCCCTCAGAAGACATGAGATAGAGCTAGAAGCTGACGAGCCTCAGAAGCAAGGTAAGCCTTTAGCATTGAAATCTAACAAAAAATCTGAGTCTAAAGTTTTGCAGGCAGTTGAAGAAACATCTGATGGATCCTCATCAGAAGAAGACGAACTCTCCCTCCTCTCCAGAAGAGTGAATCAACTGTGGAAGCAGAGACAAAAGAAGTTCAGAAATCCCAGAAGATCTGATCAGAACGAGTCTTCTTCCAGATACAGAAGGACAAAGTCTTCCTCTAGATACAGAAGATCTGAAGGCTCCTCAGGAAGCAGAAAGCCAAACACCAAGGACATCATCTGCTATGAGTGCAATGAGCAAGGACACTACAAGAGTGACTGCCCAAAGCTTCAAAGGGAAAAGCCCAAAAAGAAGTTTGGAAGAGAAAAGAAGAAAAGTCTCATGGCTACATGGGATGACTCTGACTTGTCTGAAGCTGACTCAAAATCAGATGATGAGAGGGCAAACATAGCTCTCATGGCTAACATTTCAGAAGATAGTGAAGCTTCTGAATTAGACTCAGAATCAGATACTGAAGAGGTATTTCCTAACTTTGCTGTTAATTTTACCAAGGCTGAACTTGCTGAAAGCCTTAATGAAATCCTGGAAAGGTATCAACAGATTAGAGTGAAATTCAGAGACCTGAAAAGGAATCTTGAATCTGACTCTAATAAGACTGAGAGTCTTAAATTGGAGAATTCTGAGCTGAGAATTAAAATTTCAAAATTAGAAAATACTTTACAAAACTCTCAGAAGGAACCAATTTCTGAAACTCCCAGCAACGCTGATGAGATCATCAAGGAGTATGATCACGGTTTCCAGAAGTTCCTTGCTAAAAGCATAGATAGAAGCAAAATGGCTTCAATAATATATGGAGTTAGCAGAAACGGTAGGAAGGGAATAGGATACCAAGGTAAGGCTCCTACACCAAAGAATGTCATGGACTTAACCATTAAACACACTCCTCTGAATTCACATTTTGTGTATGGTCACACACATGATATTAAATACATTAGCAGCAAGTACTCTGAAACCAAAATTCAACCAGAGTTTTGGTAAATCTAACAAATCAGGACCCAAGAAAATCTGGGTACCTAAGGATAAAATAATACATGTTGCAGATATCTTTAGCAGCAAGTCAGAAACACCAGTCATGGTACCTGGACTCTGGCTGCTCGCGACACATGACGGGAAGAAGGCATATGTTCCAAAGCCTGGAACTTAAGCCTGGAGGCCACGTTGGCTTTGGAGGCAATCAGAGGGGAAAGATCATTGGCTCTGGAACTGTAGGTAATGGAAATCTTCCCTCTATTAATAATGTTCTGCTAGTAGATGGATTAATGCATAATCTGTTATCCATAAGTCAATTAAGTGATAACGGTTATGATATAATCTTTAATCAAAAATCATGTAAAGCTATTAGTCAGAAAGATGGGACTATCCTGTTTAATGGAAAGAGGAAAAACAACATTTACAAAATCAAACTTTCTGAACTAAAGAGTCAGAATGCAAAGTGCCTTATGTCTGTTAACAACGAGCAGTGGATCTGGCACAGAAGATTGGGACATGTTAGTATGAGAAGAATATCTCAGATTAACAAACTCAATCTGGTCAGAGGACTTCCTAATCTGAAGTTCAATTCAGATGCTCTGTGTGAAGCATGTCAGAAAGGCAAGTTTGCAAAACCTTCTTTTAAATCTAAAAATGTTGTTTCTACCTCTAAGCCATTAGAACTTCTGCATATTGACTTATTTGGACCAGTTAAAACTGCTTCAGTCAGTGGCAAGAAGTATGGGTTAGTAATCGTAGATGACTATAGCAGATGGACATGGGTAAAGTTCTTAAGACACAAGGACGAGTCACACTCTGTGTTTGTTACCTTCTGTAACCAAGTTCAGAATGAAAAGGATCTTAGAATCGTTAAAGTCAGAAGTGATCATGGTGGAGAATTTGAAAACAAAGACTTTGAGTCATTCTTTAATGACAGAGGCATTCTGCATGATTTCTCTTGTCCTAGAACTCCCCAACAAAATGGAGTTGTAGAACGAAAGAACAGAACATTGCAGAAAATGGCCAGAACCATGATCAATGAGACAAACGTTGCTAAGATCTTCTGGGCAGAGGCAATAAACACAGCGTGCTACATTCAGAATAGAATCTCAATAAGACCTATTCTGGAAAAGACTCCATATGAATTGTGGAAGAACAGAAAGCCCAACATTTCATATTTTCATCCATTTGGATGTACCTGTTTTATGTTAAATACAAAGAATTATTTGAACAAGTTTGATTCTAAAGCACAGAAGTGTATCATGTTAGGATACTCTGAACGCTCAAGAGGGTACAAAGTATACAATGCAGAAACACAGATTGTGGAAGAATCAATCAGTGTTCGTTTTGATGATAAGCTTGACTCTGAAAAGTCAAAGCAGAATGAAGTTTTTGCAGGTATGGAAATTGAATTTACAGGTTCTGAAGACAAGTCATCAGAAGCTCTCAACACATACACTCCTTCAACGTCTGAAAGGACCACTGCTAGCAATCCTACAACAGCTGCTGATCAACCTCAGAAGAGATTACCCAGAAGCAGCTTGGATCACCCAGAAGAGACTATCTTAGGAAGAAAGGAAGATCCAATCAGAACAAGAGCAAGCTTCAGAAACTCTGAAGAAACCCTCATGGGACTTGTGTCTCTGATTGAACCTTCTTCTATTGATGAAGCACTTCTGGATAATGACTGGATTCTGGCAATGCAAGAAGAGCTGAATCAATTCACCAGAAATGACGTATGGGATCTGGTTCCCAGACCAAAGGGATTCAACGTCATTGGAACAAGATGGGTCTTCAGAAACAAGCTAAATGAACAAGGTGAAGTCGTCAGAAACAAGGCACGACTGGTAGCACAAGGTTATAGTCAGCAAGAGGGGATAGACTATACATAAACCTTTGCTCCAGTCGCCAGGTTAGAATCTATCAGACTTTTAATTTCATTTGCTGTTAATAGAGGCATCACTCTGTATCAGATGGATGTCAAGAGTGCATTCTTAAACGGTTATATAGAAGAAGAGGTTTATGTGCACCAACCCCCTGGTTTTGAAAATACAAAACATCCAGAATATGTTTTCAAACTAAAGAAGTCACTATATGGTTTGAAACAAGCTCCCAGAGCTTGGTATGAAAGACTAAGTAACTTTCTGTTAGAAAAAGAATTCACCAGAGGGAAGGTGGACACTACTCTATTCTGTAAATCAGTTAAGAATGACATCTTAGTCTGTCAAATTTACGTTGATGATATTATTTTTGGTTCTACTAATCCTTCTCATGGAAGAAAATTTGCTAAGTGTATGCAGGCAGAATTTGAGATGAGCCTCATGGGGGAATTGAAATTCTTTCTAGGAATTCAGATCAATCAAACTCCAGAGGGAACTTACATTCATCAGAGCAAATACATCAGAGATCTTCTGAAGAAATTTGATCTATCAGAATGTAAGCCATCAAAGATTCCAATGCATCCCACGTGCATTCTGGAAAGAGAAGAGGTAAGCAATAAGATAGAACAAAAGGTCTATAGAGGTATGATTGGCTCTCTCCTTTATCTGACTGCCTCAAGGCCTGATATATTATTCAGCGTATGTATCTGTGCTAGATTCCAATCAGATCCTAGAGAATCTCACTTAATAGCTGTTAAGCGAATTTTCAAGTATCTGAAAGGTACTACTAATTTGGGTTTGTTTTATAGAAAATCTAGTGATTACAGTTTAGTAGGCTACTGCGATGCTGATTTTGCTGGAGATAGAGTAGAGCGTAAAAGTACTTCTGGAAGCTGCCAGTTTCTGGGAGAAAACCTGATCTCTTGGTCCAGCAAAAGGCAATCCACAATTGCGCTATCAACAGCAGAAGCTGAGTACATAGCAGCAGCAGGATGTAGCACACAGATGCTCTGGATGAAAAGTCAGCTTGAAGACTTCCATATTTTTGAGAGTAACATTCCTATACTCTGTGACAATACTTCTGCTATTTGCTTAAGTAAGAATCCTATTTTACATTCTAGATCTAAGCATATAGAAATAAAACATCACTTCATTAGGGACTATATTCAGAAAGGAATTTTGAATCTAAAATTTATAGATACAGACCATCAATGGGCTGATATCTTCACTAAACCCCTTTCTGAAGATAGGTTCAATTTCATTCTGAAACATCTCAGCATGAAAATCTGCCCAGAGTGAAAATGTTTTAATTCCATATATTTATCTTCAGAATGTGTTTGTTTTACTGTGAACTTCTGATCAATCTCTTTTCAGAAAGAAAGAACATGCAGATTGTATCAGATGCCAGTCTTAAAGATCTGAGCGTTTCAGCTCAAGGATAGACATGCTGATCACTAAATCAAACAAGTGTCATCCAATCATCAACAAATCTCTGAAGCAGAACGCGTGCACGCTTCTGAGAAGGCAAAACGCTGATCGGGTGCATTGAGACACATGTCTGGTAACCTTTTTAAGTATCTTTCTCAAATCCCCCAAAATCAGCAAGCATTAAATGAAAGTAATCATGTTTTAAAACGCAATCATGATTTTTTTAAAAACCGTTTACTCTTTCAAAATATTTTGAAATCTATTTAAACACGTTAATTCCTCACATTAATCTTTTACAGTTTCTCATTATCTCTCAAATTTTTTTCTGCATTCTCTCTGTGTTCATCTTTGTTAAAAGAAATTCTTTTCAGAAAAAACCCTAAGTGTGAACATGGCAACCTCCAGCAATGCTTCTGCAGGTTCTCAGAAGAAAGCTTCCTATGAAGAGTACCAAGTTCCATTCAGAACACTCCTTACACCAGTGAAGAATCTTGAAGTGTTGTCTGAACTGATTGTTGATTTTGGCAGTCTGAAAGAGAATGGGTTTGACTTGACAGAAGAAGTTATGGCACAGAAATGGGAGAGATATTTTGATAGGTTGGTTGGACCAACGTTCCCAGTTTTGGTCAAGGAGTTCTGGATCCATGCTACCTCAGCAACTCATCAAGTCACCTCCTACATAATGGGAAAGAAGATTGTGATCATTGAGGATCACATAGCAAAACTGATTGGTTACAGTGGCGGTGGCGTCTGCTGTATAGAAATGGATGACAGATGCGCTGACGTTGGTGTCGTTGCAGAGCATATTTTCACCAATGGGGCACCCAGCAGCAAAATCAAGGATTTAAAGGATCACCACAGAGTTTGGGCGAAGATTGTTCTGGGGTGTTTTAATCACAGGAAACCAACAAGTTCTCCTGATTATATAAATATAGATCAGCAGTTTCTGATCTACTTTATTAGTCAGAAGGTAAAAATCAACTTGGCTCATCTTCTGTTTAATCACCTCAGGACCAGTGTCAAAGAGACAAGGGAAGAAGAAAGGACAAAGAGGGATTGGATACCCTTTGGCAGGTTAATATCAGATATTCTGACAGAGAATAGGCTGATAGAGCACCTCACAGAAGCTCAGGAATTAAGTTCTCTTGAACCAACTGTTGGCAAGCCTCTGAACGCGAAGAATCTGAAGAAAATGAAGCTGATAGAAAATATCAGAAAGGAGCTTAGAGTTACTTCTTTTGCTGTCATCTCCAGCAGAAGAGTCCCTCTGACCAACTTTCCGTTATTTTCTGAGATTGAATCTAAACCAGCTGTGGTTCTCAGATACCTGGACGCGTGCAAGGCTGATGGTACAGATCCCAAGTTGAACATCAGAGATCTGCACCAACCTCAACCAGAAGTTACTCTGAAGAAGACGAAGAAAAGGAAGGCACCTTCAGAAGGATCATCCCAGCAGACACCCAAGAAAAGAGGTAATTTATCTGCTGCTTCTGTTTTAAATTCTTCTGCTATTCCAACATCAATTCCCACTCCAGCTTCTCGTTCAATCCCAATTCCCATCCCAACAATAGATGAAACTGAACCAGAAGATGACCCTTCTGAGGCTCTACAACTCAGAAGACCCCGCACCAAACATCCCAAACCAACTATTTCAACAACATCAGCACTTGACAAAGTTCTGTCTGACATTGATCAACGTGCTTCTGATAACCTACCCAATAATCCAAACTCTGAACCAATTATTACCAAATCTCCTCAACCAGAACGACATCTCTCACCCATTCCAGAAGAACCACATATTCCTGAACAACCAGAAATTCCTCCTCCTTCTCTACAACCAGAAATTCCTCAACCATCACCTCAACCTGAGGTTCATCACTATGAAACTCCATCTCCTGAACCTCATTCACCTCAATCCTCTGGACCACAACCTCTGGCAATCCAGCTGCCATGTGGAACAACAGTAACCATGGCTCAGCTGCCATCCTCGCCAGAATCTACCCCACCAAATACTCCCAAAACCCCAAACAGTCCAATCATTATTTCTGATTCTCCCACTCCATCTCCCAAACAAACAACAGAAGACCACATCAGGACTTTCATAGATTTAACTATCCTTGACCGTCTTGCTGATCTGAAAAATAAAATAGCTATTCCAAAACCAAAACAGCCAGATGTTGGCTCTGGCATTATGAATTTTGAAACAGGTTTGCAGCACTGGATTGCTTCTCTCAAGGAAGTCTGTCCTGGAATGATTGACCCAGCTGCCTCTGACCAGCTCTGGTCACAATTCAGAATTTGGGTACGTGCTGAAGCCCTCAAGTTGCAGGATATCAACTATGAGCAGGCACAACAGAACTTCAACAAGCTGCTGAAGGAAGTTGGAAGTCAGCTGCTAAAAGAAGACGTGCTCCTTCTGGATAGTGAGCCATGGTCTGAGAAACAGCCAACTTCAAAGGTGCAACCAGAAGAAGACAAGACTATTCAAGCTGAAGCAAGTCAAACAGAAGATGTTGCAGAAAGCTCTCAGAAGCTCCCTGCTTCTGATGTTTCTCAAGCTGCCTTGGACAGGAAGACTCTGGAAGAGCTGAAGCTGAATGACATGCGTCTGTAGCAAAGGATGGATGAAAATGACCAGAAGATGAAAGAAAGGATGGATGTGCAGGATAGCAAGATAGACACAGTTGTCAGCATGGTGCACAAGCAAAATGAGACTGCTGATCAGATCAAAGCCATGCTGGAGAACCTGTTCACACGCCTTCCTCCCCAACCTTAGCTTTTCATTCATGTCTTTTTCATGTTTTCCTTGATTATCTGTTGTACTGTTTTGATTGATTATGAACCTTTTAATATGACAAGTTTTTCTGTTCTAAATGTTTTAGCACATCACTTACACTTTTTGATTGCTGACAAAAAGGGGGAGAACAAGAATGATATTTTAAATAATAACGAATTACCAAGACAAAAAATCTCAAACATTCTAACTCTGCTTTACTTGAATGTTTTTTTTTGTTTTCTGTTTTTGCTTAAGTCTACAGGTACAAGAATGCTTCCTAACTCACTGAAGACTAAAGCTCTGATACTCTGATCCAAAGCAAAGATCTGATGAAACTCTGATATTCTGATATGAAGCTCTGCTCTGATATTCTGATCTAAAGCTTCTGATAGTCAAAGCTCTGATATTCTGATGATCAAAGAAAGACAATAAAGATCTGATCCTGAAGAACTCTTGGAATTATAAAGGGAAGTAATAAATTCAGGGGGAGTATCTCTCAACTCTGTTATCTCTTTATCCCTATCTTTGATAACCTCTTACTCTGATACATATTTTCATTTAGTTATCTCTGATACTCTTTTCACGTTATTTTCAAATTAAAAATATCTAGTTTTTGTCATCATCAAAAAGGGGGAGATTGTTAGAACAAAGTTTGAATCTACTACCCTAAGTTTAAGTTTTGATGATAACAAAATGAAATGATATATTAATTATGTGATTCATATAAGAGCTATTTGCTACCTAAAATATTACGTTCTGTTTTGCAGAAGCTCTGATAGGTATCAGCAAGAGCACACCCAATCAGCATCAGATTACTGGCTCTTAACATCAACATCAGAAGATGCTATATCAGAATACCAGAATCAGAAGATCAACTCACGTATATGCTGAAGCTTGATGAACAGAACTGCGCTCAACACTCTGATAAAGACAACAACAGTTCATCAGCAGTTAAGCAGAGTCAGAATGAAGCCAAGCCAGAACACGCTTTAAGTAGCAACGGTACTGTGCATTGAAAGCGTATTATTACCAACGACATCATTCCAGACAAGATCTGCTCAATAAGGAAAGTTTGTTATTGGCATTGAATCAAGTTTATTGCTCCAACGTTCAAGAATCTCAGTGCTATATAAACAAGACTATGAAGATTGAATTGGCTAATGCTCTCCAACATATTACACGCCTAAAAGCTAATCATAATCTTCCTTCTCTCAGTTTTCTGAACTCTACACATTTCCTTACTCAATCATTGTTTAGCAATCTAGTTTCATAAGCTTAAGTTGTGTAACATCACAGTTGTGATACAGTTTTGTAGAAAACATTCACACACATAGTTTTATCTTCTTTGTACGAAAGTGTTTCCTTGATAAACCGGATTGTGGTTTGCATCAAGAAGGCTTTAGCAGTTGTTAAAGCAGATTGTATATTCAGTTGAATATAGTGAATTAAGACCTCGTTGGAGAGAGGCGAAATCACCTTGACGGGTGTACTGGAGTAGTTTGAGATCAAACGAACCAGGATAAAAATATAGTGTTCATTGCATTAAGTTTCAGTTTTACAATTCAACCCCCCCTTCTTGTGTTTTTCACTTCTTCAAGTCTTAGTTAAGCTATTACAAACCAGTAGGCAGTTACAATAAAATAAACGTGCGCGAATTTTAAAAATCCTAAGAATAAAATCTTTTTGTTGTTTTATTTTATTTTGGGAAAATGATATAAATCTTTTTAATTTTAGTTTTTGAGAAAATGTTAAGATAATTAAATGATTAATTAACAAAGTTAATTTAATAGAAAAAACTAGCCTGATGTTTTTGTGGTTATTTTTTTAATTGATTTTATGTTGATAAAAAAAAAGAAATAAAATAGTCAAAACAAAGATGAAATCGAAGGAACAGGCAGTAAATCAAGAAAGGTATAATTCTGGAGGCCTGGATCGAAAGAAGTGTGGGCTGTCTTTCGACCCAGTGAAGAGGCTTAATCGAAGGTGTATGAGGGGCTGCACTTTGGGGGTGTTCGATCTGGATATGTCATCCTTCGATCTGGGAACCCTGGATCCAGTTCGAAGCTAAGCTACTAAGCTTCGAAGCTCTGAACAAGATTCTGAGAAGATATTTCCTGCAAAACGAGACAAATGTTAAAGATCCAGGGGGGACTTTACCCCCTTGATTCGAATCTCCTCCCAATTCGAATCCTTCCTCAATTTGAATCTGCTGAATCTGGGTCTGGGTTTGTTTTATCCTGAGATTCGAAGGAGAAACTTAGATCGTACCCAAGCAATGGCACGATCTCATCTTTACGTTGTAGCTTACATGCAACATAATCAGTAATAACAAGAATACATATGCAATGTATATTTAAATGTCATGAAGGTGCAATTTTGGTTTTGAAAACCCTTACCAATTAAAGATATATGATCTGTGGCTCTGGCGTGTAGAGATGTTTGCTGAATGGCTACTTTGGCTTGGATTACTTCTGAAAATGTTGACAGCCTTTGGTGGGTTTGTGGGCAGCGTATATCCAAATCCTCCGTTTTTTCTGTCTCCTTTGTAACGTGTCACTGGCCTCGTATTTATAGGAGTGTGAGGGTTTATGAAAATGGCAAGGGACAACCATTTAACCAGGCCTTTAAAGCCATGAGACAAGAATCCGACATATTAAAAGATTTCCTTTTTTGAAATATTCACGTCTCTTTGTAATCTTGAATGAACCTGGACACTTTTGATTTTTGAATGCCTTCAAGCCCTGCTCTTCGATTGGTATTGATTTGCCTCCTTCGAATGGATTTCTTACGTACCCTTCGAATGGGCCTTCTTTGCCAGCTTCAAAGTCCAATTCGAATCTATTTAGAACATTCCCTATTAGACAACTTCGACCAGCCCTTGGCCTTGTGATGAGTCTAAGTTCTGATTCGAAGTGCTCAGAACTTCCTTCATCAGAGCATCTTAGATTAAGAGAAACTCTGCACTGAAATGCCATTCGAAGGTCATTTCGTTTTGATGTTCTTATTAAGGGAAACTCTGAAGTTCCAATCGAAGGACACTCTGAAGTTCCAGTCCAAGGACCTTTTGAAATGCCAATTGAAGGGTATTTGTCCATATACCAATCAAAGGGTACTTGTTAAAATTCCAATCGAAAGGCTTTGTTAACAGGCCAATCGAAAGGTGCTGTTCATGCTAATCGAAGGACATGGTTAACATGCTTGTCGAAGCTGCCTTGACACAATGCTAAATCGAAGGATCCCTTGGCATGCCAATTGAAAGGCTTGGCCCAGGGTGCCAAACGAAAAGGTCTTTCAGAATTCCAATCGAAGGCCTTGACACAATGCCAATCGAAGTGCTTGTCCATAATGCCAATCAAAGTGCTTGTCCATAATGCCAATCTAAGTGAATTATCCATGCCAATCGAAAGGCTCCTTCAGAATTCCAATCGAAGGGTCTTTCAGAATGCCAATCGAAAGGTCTTTCAGAATGCCAATCGAAAGGTACTTAAAGCACCACTCAAAAATTTTCTTTTTCCTTAGGCAAGGGTTTCTGGTCAACCATGTAGGGGGAAGACTTTGGAAAACATGAGAGGGCAAATTTTGGGGTACAACAGTTTGGATGAAACAAATGTTGACAGAATATAATGTCAAATAAGATGTCATGACATTATTTTGTGACAATCTAAGTGCCATAAATATATCAAAAAAATCCTATTTAACAAAGCATGACCAAACACATTGATATCCGTCATTACATCATAAGAGAGCTTGTTGAAGAAACGATTGTTGCCTTAGAACATGTAGCTACTGAATTACAACTAGATGACATTTTCACTAAGGCTTTGGATGCAAACCAGTTTGAAAACTTAAGAGAAAAACTAGGGATTTGCATATATGAGGGTTTGTAGCAATTAAGGGAGTGTGGGAATATCATTAAAGTGACATTATATTATTTATTATGTTTCCAACAAATCAAATATCTTAAGAAATCATTTCAAGACTATCTCAAATACTCTCCCACACGCTACGAAATTACCTCATTCTATTTTCACGACCTCTTCGTTCTACTTTACATAAAAAGAACCCCTGCTATTTTCCATCTCACTGTTCAAAAATATTCAAAGATGTCGCAACATCATGCTTCGTCTCTCTCAAAGTGTTCTTCTGATGAAGCCAAGGCTTCTAGGTCAAAGTCTGTTAACCATCCTGAGGATATCTCCCTTGATAAAGTCCTGGTCGTGGCTCCTGTGAAAACTATTCCACCTCTTGAGAAGAAGGTTAAGAAACCCAGAACGTCACATGCAAAGAAATCCAAAGACGAGTTTGACACTTCTAAAGGTAATGCTCATAATACTACTGATGATAGGTCAGAAGAAGACATTATTAATGTTGATGGGAGTATTAGAAGGCTGGTAGATTGGGCTTTAAATAAGGGTTTTGCTATGACTGGGATTTATACTCCTCTTTCCCGAATGTCTGTTCAGGATGACAAAGGTAATGATCCTCAAAATGCTGCTGAATCATCTACCTTAAAGAAAGATGTTGCTGAAAGTAAACTTGATAAGTTTGATACATCCGTTCTAGAAGAAGTGGAAGCTGATGTTGAACAGGATATTGAGACATCATCTACTGAGAAGGACTCTTCTGCTAAGGAAGATGGTACTGGCTCCAAAATTGCAAAGAATCCAAATGCTGAAATGTGGTGAATGTTGATGAGCTGTCTGACAATGACCTTATTTCCAATGTGGTGCCTGGAACTGCTAAAAGGATCAAGTCTAGAAAGGTAAAGGCAGTGGATGTCACACCCCCTACCAAGAGTATCAAGAAGAAGACTATGTATGGTCCCCCAAATCCCTGGAGTAAAGTGGTTCCTCCCTCCAACAAAAGAAAAGTTAGACCTGATAGCTCCTTAGATGATGATGAGGATGATGTCCAGGACATCTCTCATGTGAAGAAGTATGCAAGCAAGAAGCTTTCTGTCAGGGTGCCTGATGCTCCTCTTAAAAACATCTCCTTCTATTCTGTTGGCAATGCTGAAAAATGGAAATATGTCTTCCAAAGAAGGATTTCTCTTGAAAGAGAGTTGGGAGCAGATGCACTAGAATACAAAGATTATAGAGCTGATTTCTTTTGTTGGCTTGATGAAAACTGTAACCAGGTTTGCAAAATGTTATGCTACTCTTATTAAGGAATTTATTGCTAATATTCCTATAGATTGTGCTGATCACATAAGGAAGGAATATAGGAAGGTGTTTGTTAGAGGTAGATGTGTTGAATTTTCCCATGTTGTCATTAATAGATATCTGGGAAGATCTGAAGATGGTTACTGTGAGTTGGAAGTGACTGATAATCAGGTGTGCAAAGCCATAACTACAAACCAAGTGAGTGATTGGCCCATGAAGAATAATCTCCCTGTTAGTAAGTTAAGTGTGAAATATGCTATCCTGCATAGAATTGGAGATGCTAACTAGGCATCTTGATAACACAGGTTCCTGCATGCTTTACATTCTGTTAAAAAATGAAAGCACCATAATCAAACAACTTCTTATTTCCAACAACATAGATGAATTTTCTTAAACCAACTGTAATGGTTGAGGTATGATTGGTAGGGAGCCAGTTAGCAGCTCCAATTCTATGCAGGATAGCATATTTAACGCTTAACTTACTAACATGGAGCTTATTCTTCATGGACCAATCACTCACTTGGTTTGCAGTCATGGCTTTGCACACCTGATTATCAGTCACTTCCAACTCACATTAATCATCTTCATACCTTCCCAGATATCTATTGATGACATAAGGGGAAAATTCAACACATCTACCTCTAACAAACACCTTCCTATATTCCTTATTTCTGTGATCACCATAATCTATAGGAATATTAACAATAAATTCCTTAACAAGAGTCTCATAACATTTTGCAAACATGGTGATAGTCTTTATCAAGCCAGCAAAGGAAATCAACTTCATAATCACTTTTCACTCCAGTGCACCTGCTCCCAACTCTCTTTCAAGAGTAATCCTTCTTTGGAAGACATATTTCCATTTTTTAGCATTGCCAACAGAATGAAAGGAAATGTTGTCAAAAGGAGCATCAAGCACCTTGACAGAAAGCTTCTTGCTTGCATACTTCTTCACAGGTGAGATGTCCTGGACATCATCCTCGACATCATAAACAGATTTGACATCTTCTACCATTGCATCTTTCTTCTTACCTTTAGATCTCTTCACAGGTGAGATGTTCTGGACATCATCTTCATCATCATCTGAGGAGCTATTAGGTCTAACTTTTCTTTTGTTGGAGGGAGGAGCCACTTTACTCCAGAGCTTTGGGGGACCATATATAGTCTTCTTCTTGATACTCTTGGCAGGGGATGTGAAATCCACATCCTTCCCTTTTCTAGACTTGAGCCTTTTAGAAATTCCAGGAACCACATTGGAAATAAGGTCATTGTCAGACAGCTCATCAACATTTACCATATTCTCAGCATTTGGATTCTTCGCAGTTTTGGAGCCAACAACATCTTCCTTAGAAGAAGATTCCTTCTCAGCAGATGATGTCTCAACATCTTGTTCAACATCAACTTCCACTTCTTCTAGAACAGATGTAGCGAACTTACCAAGATTACTTTCAGCAACATCTTTCTTAAAGATAGATGATTCATCAACATTTTGAGGACCAGTACCTTTATCAGCCTGAGCAGATATTCAGGCAAGAGGAATAGAAATCCTAGGCACAACAAAACCCTCATTTAACACCCTATCTACGAGCTTTCTAATACTCCTATCAACATTAACAGTGTCTTCTTCTGACCTATCATCAGTAGTATTAGGAGCATTGCCTTTAGAAGTTTCAAACTTGTCTTTGGATTTCTTTGCATGGGACGATCTGGGTCTCTTGAACTTCTTCTCAAGAGGTGGAACAGTTGTCAGAGGAGCGCGACCAGGGCTATATCAAGGGAGATAGTCTCAGGATGGTTGACAAACTTTGACCTAGAAGCCTTGGCTTCATCAAAAGAGCACTTTGAGGGAGACAAAGCATGATGTTGCGACATCTTTGAATATTTTTGAATAATGAGATGAAAAATAACAAGGGTTCTTTTTCTGTAAAGGAGAGCGAAGAGGTTGTGAAAATAGAAAGAAGTAATGTCGTAGTGTGTGGGAGAGTATTTGAGATAATCTTGAAATGATTGCTTAAGATACTTAATTTGTTGGAAACATAATAAATGATATAATATCACTTTAATGATATTCCCACACGCCCTTAATTTCTACAAACCCAAATATATGTAGATCCCTAGTTTTCTTCTTAAGTTCTCAAACTGGTTTGCATCCAAATTGTGATACGGTGGCAGAACCAACTGTTTAATACTGGTTTGCGTTTTGCGTTTTGTGTTCGCAAAATTTCGCGATAAGCAAGAGTCGCCACTGACTTTTATTTCATCCAATCGGAAAGGAAAAAAGTACAGAAAAAATCCTTTTTCGAGATATTCTGAGTACGGGGGGTAGATTATAGAAAGGGAAGGTGTTAGCACCCTTTCTATCCATGGTTTTCCATGGTCTCTTAGGTACTTGCTAATTTTTAAATTTCTTGTGTGTGCTTTGTTTTGAAAAATGTTTTACTTCGTGGTAACCCTTGTATTTGTCCTCAAGGGTGTGACGAAGTTGTTTTGAAAATTTGTTTGAAAAGTGTAAGTGTGAAAAGCTTTGATTGAGCAAGTACTTAAGATTCTACCTACTCGAAAAAAGATCGTTTATATCCTTGTTTCCTTTAGACAACACTATCCTACTATTGAGAAATAGGTAGCTCCGTTGTTGGAGTTGTAAGGGTCAATTCGAAAGGGACGTACGATCACTAAAGCAATTTTAGGATACCTTAGTAGTAACCCTAGAGTCTTAAGATCCTTTCGAGGAAACATTTCTGAGGCAACATTTCCGAGGCAACATTCGAATGGGACATTTGATCTTTTTAGACATGAGGGAAACCACTAAGACACCCTATGCTTAATGATCGTTTACCGAAGGCAACCGAAGTGAGAGTATACCCTAAGAGTGAATATGTGCGAGTGATTTGTTTCAGTTATTTATCTTTGCACATTAGGGTTTTCTAACCATTTTAATTTGTCATGCATTCTTGTCATACAATCCTATTAGCATACATCTAGATAGTTAAATATTTGCGGGAATAAAAAATGCGAGAAAATAAACCTAGCTATTACAAGGCATCGGGGAGGGGGATTAATTAAATAACCAAACAAATCGGGGATTTAAACAGTAAATAAAAACCCTAAGTTAACTATTACAAACCCTGAACAGTTACAAAATAATGGCAAAATAATCAACAAGCGCGCGGCGAATTAAATGCGAGGCGATTAGGGTTTTGACCCTTTGACTAATCCTACTTGCGATTGATTAAAGGAAAAAAATGTTTTTTTGTCATGTTTTGTTATTTGAAAAACTAATGGAATAATTGAATTGCAAAGGACCCTAATTACTAATTAATTTTAATTAAGAAAAATAACTAAGTTAATCTATTTTTTGTATTTTTAATTATTTGCAAAAGGAAAACAATTAAATCAAGAATTAAACCTAATTTTTCTAGTTGATTTTAATTGTGAAAAACAATATAAGGTTAACCTAAATTAAATTAAATTAAATTAATTAAATTAAATTTGATAAGAAAAACCTAGTTCTAATTTTTGTGAATTCTTGATTTTGTGATTTTATAAAACTGATTTTTAAATAATAAAATAATCAAACAAATTAAAATGTAAAATAAAAAATAAGAAAAGAAAATGAGAATTGGGCCTGTGTAGTTTGCCGGAGGAGGGGTGCAGATATGATTTTTATAAGGCCCATTTAGCATCAAGCCTGGTCAGCGCTGGATCTGAAGTGGGCATTGACTTGAGGAGCATGGTGAACCTTCATTATTGGCACGTTGGATCTGGCTAGGAGCACATCAGATGGCTGGATGTTGAAGTTGTATGGAATGCGCTTGAGAATGTGGTGCACCTGATCATATGAATAAAAATAATACAAAGCAAATGTTGGGACCTGGGATCGAACCCAAGTTCTTATGCTCGCTTCCAGCACTTGCTTGCCAGTTGTGCTGCACGTTTTTGTTGTTAGTGTAATAATAATAAAACATAATATGCACTAAAACGTGAGTAGGTGGCCAAAACAGAAAAAGCGCGCGCCAGTTGAATGGACCAATCATTTTCCTTCACGCCATCATCTTCCTCCCTTCTCCGTCGTTTTAGACGATAAGACTTTTACCTACAGACGTTCACTATAGGTATAACCCTGTTCATCTCAAAAATTTCATACGAGCAAGATAAATGAAAAGTATTGGTACCAATCAACTCGTCTCATCCTCACGAGCATCATGGTACCAGAATCAAGGCCTGATTTTTCCTGCATTGAAAACCCCTAAAACGAACATAGAAACCCTAGCAATGGCAATATCTTGTACATGCATTAAAAATGCAATTAAATGGCATGGTTAGATTGAAAACATGATGACAAACACGAATATAACAATCAAAAGTTATAATGATGCAAGAATCGTGATAATCGAATTGAAAAAAAATGCTAAACCGTGTAAGCTACAGTTGGTGATTATGAGTGCTTCAAGCCTTGCAATTGATCTAATTAGCTTCTGGGAAGGTCCAGCAATGGATTAGCAACGTTGGAATGGTCTGAATTAATCTCTAGATGCAAAAACCAACCCACACTTTTTGTCACTTTTTTGAGTTTTATTCTATGCCTCTCACGACCTCTAACCCTCATTTTTTTGATATGGAAAGCTTCATTATATAACCTAGAGTGAATTAGGTTAACAAACTTGGATCCAATCTTGAGAATTCATGAATGAAATATTTGATTTTTAAGCCATATGATATCTTGCTATTTTGAGCTAAACCATGCCTTTCTTGTACCAATTTCCCTTGATTCGATTTGCTCTTGTTTACTCGGCATATCTTGATTACCAAACTGTCAAAAAAACAAATCAAATCATATCTTTGTTAATTTTCATCATTTATTTAATTTAATTGACTTTTAATTAATAAAAAATAAAAATAAATTGAAAAATGAAGCACATAATGGGCGAGTGAACATTTGAGTCGTGTACCATATTATAACTGAGGTGCAAGCATAAAAAGTTATGCCCATTTGGCAAAAAATGCAAATTTGAGCACATTTGACTTTTGGCAATTTTGCAAAAAATGGTCAACTTGGCCAATGCACAACTCTCACAATTTTGACCCTAGAGAGGTGTTCTTGGACTTTTTAGAAAGCTTATGATGTCTTATAAATAAAACTTTTTGTCTAATATCAATTGAGTCTTCCATGTTCATGTATGAAGCTTTGACCCAAAAGGCGTTTTTGTTGACTTTTTAAAAGGACCTATAATGTCAAAATTCATATCTTTTTGTGAGTGCATATTCTGAACTTGGGAACTGAAGATGAATTGTAAGGAATTTCATCCTCTTAAAAATTAGATTTGGATGGGTCATTTCTGCTAAAGTATGAGAAAGTTATGCTTGGTCAAAGTTGAGTTGACTTTTCCTATAAAACCCTAATTTAGCAACTTTTGGGTTTTGATGAATTGTGAGCAATCCTTGAGGAATCATGATCAACCCTTGATTAAATGATGGATAATACTTCAAAATGAGGATGTTGACCAAAAATCTTGAAGTTTGACTGTATGTGGGCCACAGTTGACTTTTGACCTAGCACAGTTGATTTTCAGGCATTTGAGCAATTGACTGAGCAAACTTCTTCTGCAAGGCTTGAAAATTGACATGGATGATCTTGAGAACATATTAGAACGATGGTGAGAATTTGAGTCCTTTGTGGCTCACATATCTTGATAAAGATGGAAACCCTAATTTGAGGTATACTGCCTTAGGAGAGAGTTTGTCTGGTCAACTCTTGAACTTCCTTGAGCAATTTGGGGACCTCATTTGCCATTTATTGAGTAAAATGAGAGGGCAAATTTTGGGGTACAACAGCTACCCCTGTTCAATCTTCTTAAACCTGAGGATGTAGATTGGTTGTTTTGCCTTTCGTGATCTGAAGGTGGAAGATGATTGAACACTAGAGTGCCCAGAAATTTGCACTCGCATGAAGTGGCACTTAATTTGTGATATCGGGAATGGGCTTACATATGCCATTTAGAGGCTGAGGATTGAAGATTGTCGGGGATGGGCTTAAAGATGCCATCCGAAGAGGTTTCGATCGTATACGAGATTCCTTTGCGAGAACCCGTATACCTGTTGTTGAGGAGGACTTCGCTTGGGCATGCTGGTCTTTGTCTTGGGAGAAATAGAGTTTTAGGAGCTTCAGTTGTCCGTTACTCTACTGGGGAATAACTCTAGTTTGGGGAAGCGGAAGTGAACTGCGTATCTGGTCGGGGTATATGCTGTACCGCGACTTACTGGAGAGATACGAAACCAATCGTGTCTGATCGGGTTCCAGTCTTACAGTGTTGTGGACTGCTGTCTGGGGATAAGAGAGGAAGAACCCGGATAGTAAGGTTATGAGAAGGAACCTGGATAGTAGGGCTACTTCGGGATGAAATCCTGGATAGTAGGGCTTAAGAAGGAACCTGGATAGTAGGGTTACTTCGGTATGAAGGCCTGGATAGTAGGGCTGTGAGAAGGAACCTGGATAGTAGGGTTACTTCGACATGAAATCTTGGATAGTAGGGCTGTGAGAAGGAACCTGGATAGTAGGGTTACTTCGACATGAAAGCCTGGATAATAGGGCTGTGAGCAGGAACCTGGATAGTAGGGTTACTTCGACATGAAAGCCTGGATAGTAGGGCTGTAAGAAGGAACCTGGATAGTAGGGTTACTCCGATATGAAAGCCTGGATAATAGGGTTGTGAGAAGGAACCTGGATGGTAGGGTTACTTCAAAATGAGTTTGGGTAAAACTGCAGAGGGAAACCTGGGCAAGGTTGCTTTTGTCGCACCGATGATTACTCTGTTTAGCTTCGAGTGTTGATCATGGACCTGCTGGAAATTGTTGATAATAAATGTCTTTCCTGAAAGAAATATAGGGTTAGTTATGTGCGATGCATGAGATGCATTGTGATGAGGTTCTCAAAATAACTGAGATTATGTTGTATGTAATGTATGCACATATCATGATATATGAACATGAAATGCTGACATAATAATCTGAGTCCGAGAACATAAATCTCTGACTGCTGCTTGGAGAACATGAGAAATGGTATTCTTGACTGCTGTAAAAAACCATAGTTGGCTGGTGAATATACTACAGGAAGAGACCCTGTCTGAGGATAACTCTGCGGGGATAACTCTGTTGGAGAGGAGATACTCTGTCGATAGATCTACTGATTTGGAGAAATAAACTCAGTTGGGGATGAATCTCCGTTGCTGGTGATAATGAATTCTGTTGGAGATTGAATTTCTGCTTGTGAGAAAAATAAACTCTGCTTGGGGAAAAATTTACTGACTCACTCGCGATTGTGAACCTCAGTTGGGGAGAGTTATGTCCTGTTTGGGAAAGCTAACATCACTGTCTTTGGATACTTTTTACTCGGTGGGGAGTGTACGTACCACTACTCCTTTTCTCAGGCTGGCTCTATCCCTGTACTTGATGGGCAGAGTAACTGTAAGGTTTGGGCACTTCTTGTTTTCCCTGTTTTTGGTATTACGAGTAATCATCTTTTGTTTCTTGTGTAAATATTTATGAGCAGCCATTATTTTCAAATGCATATATCAAAAATGAATCATTGGACGTTCTTGCAAAACAAAACAGAAAAAGAAAAACAAGTTGAAATTTCTTGTGAAAATGAATTGTATTGATTTTTGCAATTGGCCTGCAATAAGCATGTTTGTACAAAGAGGCTGACGTCCTAGTAAGAGAACGCCGCTTAAAGAAATTACAATTTGTGTAAACGAAATAAAAACAGCTATGTGAAACAACCCCATTGAGTTCCAACTCTGCTATTGCCTTTATATCTTCAAGCGTCTCATCACTTTGCTGCTTGACCGAAAGTTGATCAGATTGATTGGCACCGTCTGAGCTTGATAGCCAATACCGAAGTCTAGTTTCAAGATGATCCAATGAGATATAGTGTTACGCTTCGATCCCTAATTTTTTCCTGGACCGCCCTTTCGGGTTTTCAGTCCACCGGGATACACTTTTTTGCCCAAGTCGCCTTTTCAGGTTTTCGACTTGTCGGGTGTACAGTTTTTTCATTTTCATCCCTTACTTTTTCCCGAACCCTTTTGGTTTGCCGGGAAGCCCTTATTTTTGCCTAGGCCAGTCAACCTAGAAGATCTTTGATTATGCGTAGTATCTTTTCACTATGTCTACATTGACGGGGTGAGGAAGGTCGTCACCATCCATGGTGGTTAGAACCATAGCTCCTCCCGAGAAAATGTTCTTAACCACAAATGGACCTTCGTATGTGGGGGTCAATTTCCCCCTGGGATCACCTTGCGGTAGTATGATGCATTTGATCACTAGATCCCCGACTTGATATTCTTGACGTCTGACTTTCTTGTTAAAAGCCTTGATCATTTGTTTTTGGTACGTCTGACCATGACAAATAGCAGTAAGTCTCTTTTCATTGATTAGATTCAGCTGATCAAGTCAGGTTTGGATCCAGTCGTCTTCGTTCAAACCCGCATCCTTCATAATCCTGAGAGAGGGTATCTGGACTTCGATGGGTAGGACTGCCTCCATACCATACACCGAGGAGTAGGGTGTTGCCCCTGTCGACGTATGTGCTGAGGTACGATACCCATGAAGAGTGAATGGTAACATCTCGTGCCAGTATTTGTATGTCACCGTCATCTTCTGTACAATCTTTTTGATGTTCTTGCTAGCCGCTTCAACAACCCTATTTATCTTCGGCCGGTAGGGATAAGAGTTATGATGTTGTACCTTGAACTGTTTGCAGAGCTCGGTGATCATTGTGTTATTTATATTTGTACCATTGTCAGTAATAATTCTCTCCGGGACCCCATATCGACAGATCATATTGTGCCAGTTGAACTGTGCCACGATGTTCTTGGTTACTGTAGCAAAGGAAGCTGCCTCAACCCACTTTGTAAAGTAATCAATGGCTACCAGAATGAAACTATGCCCGTTAGATGCAGTAGGTCTGATCTCGCCAATCATGTCGATACCCCACATCGCAAAGGGCCAAGGAGCTGTCAAGACATTCAGAGGGACTGGAGGCACATGCACCTTATCAGCATAGACTTGGCACTTATGACAGGTTCGAGAGTTCTGATAATAATCGGCTTCCATAGTGGACCAGTAATATCCCCCCCATAGGATTTTCTTTGCCATGGTGTGTCCACTAGAATGAGTTCCGAAGGTACCTTCATGCAACTCTGCCATGATCCTTTCGGCCTCGCTCTTGTCTACACACCGTAGTAAGGTTGAATCATGGTTACGCTTATAGAGGATTCCATTACTGATGAAGAACTTCGTAGAGAACCTTCTCAGAAACTTCTTATCATTAACAGATGCCCCCTCGAGGTATTCTTGAACCTCGAGATACATTTTGACTTCGTGAAACCAGGGTTTGTCTGCCACTTCTTTGGTATCGATCTCACAGCAGTGTGCAGGTTCATCCAACCTCTCAATGGTAATCTGGGGAGCTTCATTGTCCCACATGACTTTGAACATATAAGACATGGTAGCTAACGCGTCCTCCAACCGGTTCCCCTCTCTTGGGAAATGTTCAAAGGTCACCTCCTCAAAGTGTGGGAGCAATGTCAGTACATACTCTTTGTAAGGAATAAGATTCGAGTGCTTCATATCCCACTCGCCTTTGATCTGAATTATTACCAGAGCGGAATCTCCGAATACACTCAAGAACTTAATCCTCAGGTCAATAGCAGCTCGAAGACCCATGATACATGCTTCATACTCTGCCATATTGTTGGTGCAGTTAAAACATAATCGGGCAGTGAACGGAGTATGACAGCCCTTAGAAGATATAATTACAGCTCCAAATGCCATTACCCAATGCGTTTGAGGCTCCATCAAAATGCATAGACCATCGGGATCCCTCCTCGGGTCCTTCATCCGGCCCAGGTTCTTCGCAGTCGGTTACCAACATGATATTCTCATCCTGGAAATCAAAATTCATGGACTAGTAGTCATCCACGGCCTGATGCGCCAAATGATCCGCCAATACACTCCCCTTGATTGCTTTTTGGGTTGTGCATTGGATGTCGTACTCGGTTAAGATCATCTGCCATCTGGCTATTCTTCCGGATAAGGCGGGCTTCTCGAAAATATACTTGATCGGATCCATCTTTGACATCAACAAAGTAGTGTGAGTCAGCATATACTGTCTCAGTCGGCGAGCAGCCCATGCCAAAGCGCAACAAGTTTTTCTCTAACAATGAGTATCGGGTCTCACAGTCGGTAAACTTTTTGCTAAGGTAGTAAATTGCATGCTCTTTTCGACCAGACTCGTCATGATGCCCCAGCACACACCCCATTGAAATGTCCAGCATGTCAGGTATAATATCAAAGGTCTTCCTTCAACTGGAGGCATTAAAATTGGTGGTTCTTGAAGGTATTCCTTGATTCTTTCGAAAGCGGTCTGGTATTCATCATTCCATTTTACCACTTGATCTTTCTTCAGCAGCTTGAAGATTGGCTCACAAGTAGCAGTCAAATGTGAAATGAACCCGGCGATGTAATTCAGACGTCCCAAGAAACCTTTGACTTCTTTTTCTATGTGGGGAGCCGACATCTCTTGTATGGATTTTACCTTTGCGGGGTCTACTTGAATACCTTTGTCACTGACAACGAAACCCAGAAGCTTACCAAATCTTACCCCGAAGGTGCACTTGTTCGGATTCAACCTCAGCTTGTACGTCTTCAATCAGTCAAACAGTTTCTGGAGATGATCAAGGTGCTCTTCCTCAGTCTGGGACCTGGCTATCATGTCGTCAATATAAACCTCGATCTCGTGGTGAATCATATCGTGGAATAAAGCGACCATGGCGCGCTGATAAGTTTCCCCAGCATTCTTAAACCCAAAAGGCATTACCTTGTAATAGAAGGTGCCCCACTGTGTAACGAAGGTTGTCTTCTCCATGTCCTCAGGAGCCATCTTGATCTGGTTGTAGCCAGAAAAACCATCCATGAAGGAGAAGATCTTGTGCTGCACGGTGTTGTTGACTAGAACATCAATGTGAGAAAGTGGGAAGTCATCCTTGGGGCTTGCCCTGTTCAGATCTCTTTAGTCCACACACATACGTACCTTACTATCCTTCTTAGGTACCGGAACGACGTTGGCAACCCACTGCGGATAAGAAGTGACAGCTAAGAATCTTGCTTCGAACTATTTCATGACCTCTGCCTTGATTTTCTTTGACATTTTAGGGCGCATACGACATACCTTCTACTTTACTGGAGGGCAGTCTTCTTTAGTCGGTAGGCGATGTACCACAATATCAGTGTCCAAACTAGGCGTGTCTTTATAGGACCAGGCGAAGATCTCAACATAGTCATGTAGCATATGTATTAACTGTTGTTTGACACTAGGCTCCAGATTCACACCTATTTTAACCTCTTTCTTGTCTTCCTCTGTACCCAAATTCACTGACTCAACTGGCTCTTCATGAGGCTGTATGGCCCTTTCTTCCTGCTGTAATAGTCTAGCAAGTTCTCCAGGCACCTCACAATCATCTTCACCTTCGTCCTTGGCTTGGTTGATCGGATTTTTGAAGTCATAACTGGCAGTAGCAGAGCTGTTATCAATGGGATCCAGATTGGATATGGATCTGCAGTATGATACGTGAGTGTGTGTAAGAGAATAGCTGTTTTGATAAAGTGAGAGACAGAAAAGAAAAACAAGGAGCGCAAAATTTGTATGCAAGAAAAGTCCAATGCTTTATTAATGATTATGAAATAACAAATAATAGCCCTCACAAGCAAAGCCAAGGTGCCTCGGGCAAGGCACCAGACCATAAAGTTTCAAACTGTTTATTACAAATCTTAAAACAAATGAGTCAATTACTACGGAATAAAAGAAACAGGTATGAAGTCCCTAGCCATCCAGTTATTCGATCCACCGTTGGTCATTGGGTAGATCCATCTGTCGATGTCTGAATCCTCTTCACTGTCTTCAATTTCATTAATTCCCCGATTGCTGATGTGTAGAGGAGATCTTCCAGCCCGAGCACGCCTAACAGCCCTTTGAGCCCTTGTAGTAAAGCCCAAACCAAATTTGTCAGTTTTGTGAGTGAAATCAGGGAGCTGACCCCAATTGGTATACCCACCTTCTTCAACCACAGCCCTGGCATCCTTGAGAGAATCCATCTTCAATGGAGGTTTGTTGGTAGTAATTTTAGTTGATGCCAAGACCCGAGGGACCTCTTCAAAATTCTGACAAGGAGTTTCTATGAATTCCCCGTCCATCTCTATGTAGCGGAAGGAATTGAGGTGACTCACCATATATTCTTCTTCACCTTGCACTGTGACAATCTTTCCCTTCACCGGGTACTTCAGCATTTGATGGAGCGTGGAAGTAACTGCCCCAGCCTCATCGATCCAAGGACGACCCAACAAGCAAGAATATAACGGCCTGATATCCATTACGTAGAAGGTGGAACCAAAAGTTTGAGAACCCACTTTTACAAGGATGTCCACCTCCCCGTGCACCATTATCTTCGATCCATCAAAAGCCCTTACCACAACGTTACTAGGCTTTAGAGTCAAACCCTCACAATCCAATCGGTCCAACGCTTTCGTCGGCAAAACATTCAGTGAAGACCCGGTATCTACCAGCACATGAGCCATAGTGGTGCCCCTGCACTCAATTGAGACATGCAGAGCATCATTATGCTTCCTTCCTTTCGGTGTCAGATCCGTATATGAGAAACCCAACCCATTGTCAGCAGTTAGGCTGGCCACACAATCTTTGAACTGATCTACTGAAGTTTCCTGCGACACATGCGCAGTCTTAAGAAATGCAATCAAAGCCTTCGCATGGGCTTCAGAACACAACAACAGAGATAACATGGATATCTTTGATGGGGTCTGCCCCAGCTGCTCGACCACATTGTAGTCGCTCTTCTTAATGATTTTCAGTATTTCCTCTATTTCTTGTTTAGAGGCTTCCACAAGGATTTTCTTAGGTGCCTCCGTCCGGGCAGGCTCACCTATAATTTCCTTGCCCCGAGTCCCAGATGGCTCAGCATCAGGGGTAACAACTGGAGTAGCAATAGGAGACATGTCAGGAGTGCTAGTTGGAGCAGCAGTTGGAATAACAGTGAGCTTAATGATCTTCGGAGCAATTTCAGGAGAGAAAACCCTTCCACTTCGGGTAACCTTACTAGTCCAAAAAATATTACTGACATCAGTATCAGCTTCTTCATTCTTCAGATCTTGCTTAATACCATGATAGTACAAATCAGCACCGTAATTCCATGGGACAGCCTTGTCTGAGGTGTACGGGATGGGACCAGGAACAGTGATTATCAACGGAGCAATTCTTTGAACAGATGTAATCCTAACAGGTATTCTCGAGGAAACCTTGGAAGGATTGGCGGAGATGGTTATAATAGTGACGTCTTCAATAGGAACAACAGGGATCACAGTATTCTCGAACAAAAAAATTTCTTTATTATCCATCAGGCGCTGAACACCTGACCTCAACAAACGGAAACCAAAAGGTAGAATCGAACACATGCGGCAACATTCACCATAACCCGGAAATAAATCGGCCGACAGCAAATTCTTCTTAACAGTCATAAGAGGAGTAGAAATTTCTTCAACAGAGGTCACAAACAAATCAATGTTAACAACATTAACACCACGACCATCTTTAGGCATGAGAGCAGTTATAACACTCAGCTTTTTTGGAGCATCAAACTCTATCTCCTTGGCTTAAAGCAAATCTTGTACTTTGTTTCTCAAAGCCCAACAATCATTTGTATCGTGGCCGGAACTCTCAGAATGGTAGGCGCACCGCGCGTTGGGATTGTATCTGGGAGAGGTAGTGTTTGGATTCTTGGGAGCCTCTCGCAAGGTTGCCAAGTTGGATTTTAATAAACGAGGTAGAACTTCAGCCAAAGTCATGTTGATGCGGGTAAACTGCCGTTGTGGTCTTTCCACCCTTTGTTGATTGTTGCATTGTGGAGCAACTACAGGTCTTGGTATCACTACAACATTTACCGTTGGATGGTGTTTAGATCTGCTTTGGCCCCTTGGGCTATAAACCACACTGGCTTCCTTCTTACCAGCGAAGGGCTTCTTTGCTGAACTCGAGGAGGCATCCTTCTGTATTTTACCACTCTGAATTCCATCTTCTACTCTTTCTCCCGTTAAAATCAGCTCAGTGAAACCATACGACGAGCTGCCGATTAAGTGATTGAAAAATGGACCAGATAGTGTCCCTAGAAACATATCAACCAACTCCCTATTAGACAACGGGGGTTGAACTCTCCCAGCCAAGTCTCTCCATTTTTAAGCATAATCTTTAAATCCTTCTCCTGCACCCATGGACATACTCTAAAGTTGAGTATGAGTGGGAGCAAGGTTGGCATTATATTGATACTGCTTGTAGAAAGCAGCAACAAGATCTTCCCAGTTTCAGACACTGGCTCCCTCCAACTGGTAGAACCATTCAAGCTGAGTCCCTAACAGACTATCTTGAAAGAAGTGCACCCATAAATTTCTATCAACGGCGTGGGGTTGAATCTTCCTGACATATGAACGGAGATGGAGTTTTGGGCAGGACACCCCATGATACTTGGCAAAAAATGGAGCTTTGAACTTATGAGGGATGACCACTCCCGATACCAATCCTAATTCTTCGAAATCCAGGCCAGGTATCCTCTAAACTTCCATGGCACTCAGGAGAACCTCTAACTGTTTGTATCTATCCTCAGCAGGAGGATATTTCTCATTGTTGTAATCTGTATCATTGTCAGAAACTGCAGGACTAGGGTCCTTTTCCCCTTCTTGGTTCTCCCCTTCCTTGGATGAAGAAGTTAGATCAGTCTATTGCTTCAACCTTTCTCCAAATCTTCTGCCCATATTCAGAATACCAGTCTTCTTCTTCTTCTTCTTCTTCTTCTTCTTCTTCTTCTCTTTCAGAATGAGGGCTTTCAGATCATCTTGCCCCTTAGCCAGACTTATGAACATCTGTTGGAACTGGGCATTCTGTGCCTAAAGATCTTTGATGGCTTGATCGGAAGACATTTCTGCTGAAATAAACAGCGAAGAATATGAGAAACCTGTAGTGGTACCTGTAATGATGTGTATGATAATGGGATGCGCATGTAATGATTTCAAAGACTTCGGGAAATTTAAATTTGGAAACCAAAATAAGCAAGAACTTTATTAGCTTAAATTTAAAGGTTCAACATGCCTTTAAGGCGTTACAAATAAGTAAATAAAACAAATCTAAAACTAGAAAAGAAAAATCAAAAGTCCCATGGACGCTTTCTCTTTGTGCTGATATAATCATTGAGCACTCTTTCTTCCTGGAGCTGCCTGGTGAGCTTTAAAACCTTCCTCTCTTGATCATGGAACTGTTCCCTGTAAGTATCCCGCTCATTCTTCAGCTGAATCCAAGACCTCTGTAACTCTCCAAGATCAGTTAGCATGTAAGGATAGAGAACCGTGTAAGGAATGCCTTCTTCAGTAATGGGCTCCATAATCACTGGTAATACAGCCACATAGGGCATCATAAGCTTATGGGGACGGGCTCGTACCCATTGGAGGTAAGGCTCCATAGGAATGGAAGTCTTTGGTCCCAAATCTTTGGGGTCAGATCTGTTTACCATTCCCCAAGCTCGTATGAACCTCCAGCGATACTCCTTAACATCATCCTCATAGTTGAATACAATGCCCTCAGTAAGTAACTCATGGGGACCATCCCTTCGAGCATGACCAAATTATCGCAAAGTTAGACAAGGATTGTAAGTTATACCCCCTATAATACCAAGTAATGGGACATTAGGGTACTCCCCACAGCGGTCAATAATAGCAATGTCTTCCATAGCTCGAGAACACCAAAGAATATCCGTATGAGCGAGTGACATTATCCTGTGCGACCAACCCAAACCTTCTTCATTCTTCGGTACAAACTTAGGGAGGTGAGAAATAAACCACCTCGACAGCAACGACATGCATCACATAAGAGTCCCTCTTCTGTTCATGGTACGAGTATGGAGAGCGTGCAAAATATCTCCAAGCAAGGTAGGCACAGGGTTGCGAGAAAGGAAAATCTTGACAGCATTCAAATCTACGAAGGAGTATGGATTAGGGAAGAGAACTAAACCATAGATAATAAGAGCCAAGACCTCCTTAAAAGCCTAAAAATTCAAATCATCCCAAAATAGCTTAGCCTTGTCTATCAGAAATTTGGCTAGAAAACCCTTGACTCCGCTTCGAGTTTCCTAATTGGATACCACGTCGGCCCGTTTCAAATGCAAAGATGAGGCAATGACTTCTGACTTAGGACCTTCTTCTATACCTGTGAAGGGTACTTGTTCAAGAATGGGTATGCCCAATAGCTGAGAGAATTCTTCCAAGGTGGGTACCAACTGATAATCTAGAAAGGTGAAGCAGTGATGCTTAGGATCGAAGAACTGAAAAAGTACGCTCATCATCTGTTCATCAAGGTTCGAAGTAACCAGGATGAGAAGTTGACCGTGTCTCTTAATGAAAGTAGAAGTTTCAGAAACTCTTGATACTATCTCTTTGAGTTGGGAAGGTATCTGCACAAAGCTAATTCGGATAGTATTTCTACTCACGGAAGCCATGATCTGCAAAATAGAATAAAGATAAATTCCCTTGGTCTTTGAAATGGTTAGTGTAATGAAGCATGAATGCCATGTTATGATGCATGATGTCATGATAAACCACAGGTATTGCAAACACATTCAAATCACACAAAGCCCTTAGGTTTAAGGCTTGCATGAGGTCAAAGGTAATACCCTCTTGAAGTTAAGTTGGTTTCAAACCTGTCCTAGAAAAGTAACCAGATTCTAGAGGATCTCAATATCATTGACCATCCTTTATCGGTCATGGTTTCAGCTCACGCAATCTTTTCTTGCGGCCGAAATATTCCGAAAGTATGATCTCAATGAGTGTAGCATCGAGTATCAACCAGTTCTTAGATCTACACCGAGGCCGGCTATCTCGCTACTTTCTAATGGCCAAGTTAGGCAATTAAAGGTTCTAAGGTCACTTGATGCTTCACGACACCATGCAGCGGCCCCGTATTCTCCTCGTTTCACCACAAGGGATACCGGTACCCACCAAAGTGCCACATCAACGTAGCTACTTCTTCAACCGTATTGGTCTACGCTGTACAGTTCCCTCATAGTCTATTGCTACTTACCTAAAAGGTGTTCCCTAGAACTGGGTGTAGGATTTATAGTAACCCGAAACAAAACCCTCAAAAAATAAAGCAAACAAAACAATCAAGAGAAGCAATTTTATTGACCTAGATCCTAAGGTATACCTCACTTATTACTCCCCAGCAGACTCGCCAGTTCTGTAATACGGTGGCAGAACCGACTGTTTAATACTGGTTTGCGTTTTGCGTTTTATGTTTGCAAAATGTCGCGGTAAGCAAGAGTCGCCACCGACTTTTATTTCATCCAATCGAAAAGGAAAAAAGTATAGAAAAAAAAATCCTTTTTCAAGATATTATGAGTACGGGGGGTAGATTATAGAAAGGGAAGGTGTTAGCACCCTTTCTGTCCATGGTTTTCCATGGGCTCTTAGGTACTTGCTCATTTTTAAATTGCTTGTGTGTGCTTTGTTTTGAAAAATGTTTTACTTCGTGATAACCCTTGTATCAGTCCTCAAGGGTGTGACGAAGTTGTTTTGAAAATTTGTTTGAAAAGTGTAAGTGTGAAAAGTTTTGATTGAGCAAGTACTTAAGATTCTACCTACTCGAAAAAAGATCGTTTTTATCCTTGTTTCCTTTAGACAACACTATCCTACTATTGAGAAATAGGTAGCACCATCGTTGGAGTTGTAAGGGTCAATTCGAAAGGGACGTACGATCACTAAATAAATTTTAGGATACCTTAGTAGTAACCCTAGAGTCTTAAGATCCTTTCGAGGCAACATTTCCGAGGCAACATTTCCGAGGCAATATTTCCGAGGCAACATTCAAATGGGACATTTGATCTTTTTAGACAGGAGGGCAACCACTAAGACACCCTATGCTTAATGATCGTTTACCGAAGGCAACTGGAGTGAGAGTATACCTTAAAAGTGAATATGTGTGAGTGATTTGTTTCAGTTATTTATCTTTGCATATTAGGGTTTTCTAACCATTTTAATTTGTCATGCATTCTTGTCATACAATCCTATTAGCATACATCTAGATAGCTAAATATTTGCGGGAATGAAAAATGCGAGAAAATAAACCTAGCTATTACAAGGCTTCGGGGAGGGGGATTAATTATATAACCAAAAAAATCGGGGATTTAAACAGTAAATAAAAACCCTAAGTTAACTATTACAAACCCTGAATAGTTACAAAATAATGGCAAAATGATCAACAAGCGCGCGACGAATTAAATGTGAGGCGATTAGGGTTTTGACCCTTTGACTAATCCTACTTGCGATTGATTAAAGGGAAAAATGTTTTTTTGTCATGTTTTGTTATTTGAAAAACTAATGGAATAATTGAATTGCAAAGGACCCTAATTACTAATTAATTTTAATTAAGAAAAATAACTAAGTTAATCTATTTTTTGTATTTTTAATTATTTGCAAAAGGAAAACAATTAAATCAAGAATTAAACCTAATTTTTCTAGTTGATTTTAATTGTGAAAAACAAATTAAGGTTAACCTAAATTAAATTAAATTAATTAAATTAATTAAATTAAATTTGATAAGAAAAACCTACTTCTAATTTTTGTGAATTTTTGATTTTGTGATTTTATAAAACTGATTTTTAAAAAATAAAATAATCAAACAAATTAAAATGTAAAATAAAAAATGAAAAAAGAAAATGAGAATTGGGCCCGTGTAGTTTGCTGAAGGAGGGGTGCAGATATGATTTTTGTAAGGCCCATTTAGCATCAAGCTTGGTCAACGCTGGATCTGATGTGGGCGTTTACTTGAAGAGCATGGTGAACCTTCATTGTTGGCACGTTGGATCTGGCTAGGAGCACATCAGATGGCTGGATATTGAGGTTGTATGGAATGCGCTTGAGAATGTGGTGCACCTAATCATATGAGGAAAAATAATACAAAGCAAATGTTGGGACCTGGGATCGAACCCAGGTCCTTATGCTCGCTTCCAGCGCTTGCTTGCCAGTTGTGCTGCACGTTTTTGTTGTTAGTGTAATAATAATAAAACATAATATGCACTAAAACGTGAGTAGGTGTCCAAAACAGAAAAAGCGCGCGCCAGTTGAATGGACCAATCATTTTCCTCCATGCCATCATCTTCTTCCCTTCTCCGTCGTTTTAGACGACAAGACTTTTACCTATAGACGTTCGCTGTAGGTATAACTCTGTTCATCTCAAAAATTGCATACGAGCAAGATAAATGAAAAGTACTGGTACCAATCAACTCGTCTCATCCTCACGGGATCATGGTACCAGAAGCAAGGCCTAATTTTGCCTACATTAAAAAACCCCTAAAACGAACATAGAAACCCTAGCAATGGCAATATCATGTACATGCATTAAAATGCAATTAAATGGCATGGTTAGCTTGCAAACATGATGAAAAACATGAATATAACAATCAAAAGTGATAATGATGCAAGAATCGTGATAATCGAATTGAAAAAAATGCCAAACTGTGTAAGCTACAGTTGGTGATTCTGAGTGCTTCAAGCCTTGCAATTGATCCAATTAGCTTCTGGGAAGGTCCAGCAATGGATTGGCAACGTTGGAATGGTCTGAATTAATCTCTAGACGCAAAAATCAACCCACACTTTTTGTCACTTTTTTGAGTTTTGTTCTATGCCTCTCACGACCTCTAACCCTCGTTTTTTGATCTGGAAAGCTTCATTATATAACCTAGAGTGAATTAGGTTAACAAACTTGGATCCAATCTTGAGAATTCATGAATGGAATATTTGATTTTTAAGCCATATGATATTTTGATATTTTGAGCTAAACCATGCCTTTCTTGTACCAATTGCCCTTGATTCAATTTTCTCTTGTTTACTCAGCATATCTTGATTTCCAAACTGTAAAAAAAAAAAACAAATCAAATCATATCTTTGTTAATTTTCATCATTTATTTGATTTAATTCACTTTTAATTAATAAAAAATTAAAATAAATTGAAAAATGAAGCACATAATGGGTGAGTGAACATTTGAGTCGTGGACCACAATATAACTGAGGTGCAAGCATAAAAAGTTAGGCCCATTTGGCAAAAAATGCAAATTTGAGCACATTTGACTTTTGGCAATTTTGCAAAAATGGTCAACTTGGCTAATGCATAACTCTCTCAATTTTGACCCTAGAGAGGTGTTCTTGGACTTTTTAGAAATATTAGGATGTCTTATAAACAACCCTTTTGTCTCAACTCAATTTAGTCTTCCATGTTCATGTATGAAGCTTTGACCCAAAAGGTGTTTTTGTTGACTTTTGAAAAGGACCTATAATGTCAAAATTCATATCTTTTTGTGAATGCATATTCTGAACTTGGGAGCTGAATATGAATTGTAGGGAATTACATCCTCTTCAAAATGAGTATTGGATGGGTCATTTCTGATAAAGTATGAGAAAGTTATGCTTGGTCAAAGTTGAGTTGACTTTTCTTGTAAAACCCTAATTTAACAACTTTTGGGTTTTAATGAATTGTGAGCAATCCTTGAGGAATCATGATCAACCCTTGATCAAATGATTTATAATACTTCAAAATGAGGATGTTGACCAAAAATCTTTAAGTTTTACTGTATGTGGGCCACAATTGACTTTTGACCAACACAGTTGATTTTCAGGCATTTGAGCAATTGACTGAGCAAACTTCTTCTGCAAGGCTTGAAACTTGACATGGATGATCTTGAGAACATATTAGGACGACGGTGAGCATTTGAGTCCTTTGTGGCTCACATATCTTGATAAAGATGGAAACCCTAATTTGAGGTATACTGCCTTAGGAGAGAGTTTGTCTGGTCAACTCTTGAACTTCCTTGAGCAATTTGGGGACCTCATTTGCCATTTGTTGAGTAAAATGAGAGGGAAAATTTTGGGGTACAACACAAAGCCTTAGTGAAAATATTAGCCAGTTGTAATTCAGTAGCTACATGTTCTAAGGCAACAGTCTTTTCTTCAACAAGCTCTCTTATGAAGTGATGACGGATATCGATGTGTTTGGTCCTCTTGTGTTGAGTAGGAGTTTTTGATATATTTATGGTACTCAGATTGTCACAAAATAATGTCATGACATCCTGTTTGACATTATATTCTGTCAACATTTATTTCATCCAAACCAACTGAAAACAACTGCTTCCTGCATCAATATACTCAGCCTCAGCAGTGGACAGAGACACACAATTTTGCTTCTTACTGAACCAAGATATGAGATTATTTCCCAGAAGGAAAAATCCTCCTGATGTGCTTTTTCTATCATCAGAACTTCCTGCCCAATCAGCATCACAATAACCACTTAAAGCAGAGCTAGATCCATGACAATATAGCATACCATAGTCACTTGTCCCATTCACATATTTAAGAATTCTCTTCACATGGTTGGCATGGCTAATTTTAGGATCAGCTTGATATCTAACACACATCCCTACATCAAAGGCAATGTCAGGTATGCCAGCTGTGAGATATAGAAGACTGCCTATCATACTTCTCTAAAGACTTTGATCCATAATTACTCCTTTTTCATCTTTAGAAAACTTCAGATGTGTGGGAGCAGGTGTTCTCTTGTGATTGGCATTTTCCATCCCAAATTTCCTTACTATATTCTTCGCATATTTTCTCTTAGATAATAATATGGAATCTTCCATTTGTTTAAGTCGCAGACTAAGAAAGTAGGTTAACTCGCTAACAAGGCTCATCTTAAATTCTGACTGCATTTGCTTGACAAAATGTTGAACCATCTCATTTGACATCCCACCAAATAAAATATCATCAACATAAATCTGTGTAATCATGATCTTCCCTTCTTCTTCCTTGACAAAAATAGTTTTGTCTATGCCGCCTTTCCTATATCCATTCTCACAAAGAAATTCTGTCAATTTCTCATACCAAGCTCTTGGAGCATGCTTTAATCCATATAGAGCTTTCTTCAGTTTGTTCACATGGTTAGGAAATCTTGGATCAACAAATCCCTTAGGTTGTTCAAAATAAACTTCCTCATTCAGATATCCATTTAAGAAGGCACTCTTTACATCCATTTGAAACAACTTAAATCTCAGAATGCAAGACCCTCCTAAGAGTAGTCCGATTGATTCAAGTCTGTCCACAGGGGAAAATGTTTCATCAAAACAAACTCCTTCAATTTGAGTGTATCCTTGTGCAATTAATCTTGCCTTATTTATAGTAACCACCCCTTTTTCATCAGATTTATTCTTGTACACCCATTTAGTGCCAATCACATTTGTCCCTTCAAGTCTTGGAACCAGATCCCAAACTTCATTTCTTTTAAATTGTTCTAGCTCTTCTTGCATAACATTAATCCATAACTTATCAGTTAAGGCTTCTTTGACAATCATAGGCTTGATTTTTGAAACAAATCAAGAGTTTGACATTCATTCTGTTGTACCCCAAAATTTTCCCTCTCATTTTACTCAGGACATTCTCATTGAGGTTCCCAATTGCTCAAGGTTGACGAAGAATTGACCAGACAAATTCTCCTCCTAAGGCAATGAACCTCTAATTAGGGTTTCAATTTTCATCAAGATGTTTAAGCTTCAAATGTCTCAAATGTTTTTCGGGGTCCTAATATGTCTTCAAGATTGTCCATGCCAAATTTCATGCCTTGCACTACAAGTTTGCTCAGTCAATTGCCCAAATGTTTGAAAATCAATTGTACTAGGTCAAAAGTCAACTGTGGCCTATATATAGTCAAACTTCAAGGTTTTTGGTAAACCTCAACATTTTGAAGTAATATCCATCATTTGATCAAGGGTTGATCATGATTCCTCAAGAAATGCCCCTAATTCATCAAAAGTCAAAATTGCTAAATTAGGGTTTCTATTGGAAAAGTCAACTGAACTTTGACCAGGCATAACTTTCACATACTTCATCCATTGTTTCCTAACAAAAGCTCATATTGAATATAACCTCATTCCCTATAACTTCTCTTCATCCCTCAAGTACAAGAAATGCACCGTTTGAAAGACACGAGCTCATACATTACAAGTCATTTTCAGAAAGTCAATAAAAGCCACTTTTTTCCAAGACCTTTTACATCAAGATAAAATCTTAAAATGCAAAATTTATCAAAAGAGGGATTGAAGTAGACATCTTGGGATTTCGAAAAAGTCCAAGATCATCATCATGAGATAAATATTGATCAAGTTATGGCTTGCCCAAGTTGGGAAAACTTGGGAATTTTCACGAATTATGCATTGAGCAAATTTGAAGTTTTAAGGCAAGGACTAAATTTCTTGGTCTTCAAGCATCTTCCTAAGTTTATAGAGAACCTCTAAAATTATTCTTTCCATGCCTTGCATTTTCTAACTATTTTATTCATATTTATTTTAATTTATTTCAAATAAATATAAAATAAAATGTATAAAATAATTGGAAATGGGATATGAGCTTTGGGTTGATGTTTTGGAAAGCCTAGGCCTATAAAATTTCGTGCAAAGGTTTCCACATTCATTCAAATTCAAAAAATGACAAGTTTCCTTGTTTTTGGCCAAAGTTATAAATTTCATTCATGGGTTTGAAACGTTTGCTTTAAGGTTTTTTAAACCTTTGTTTTCTTGTCTCCTCATTCCTCTCTATATAAACAAGCATCTAGCAAGCATTTCAACAGTCCTACACAGCCTATAGAGAGCTCTACCATTTTTGCAAAATTATCAAAAGCGATAAAAATTTGAAGCCCACTTTGCAGTACTTTTGGTCCGAACTAGTAATCATACATTGCTCTTGAGGTTCCCAGGGACTTGTTCCAACCATCCTCAAAGCTTGCAAGGTCCTAGATCACCGGATCCAAGCTATCACCATTTTGGTATAATCTCAAATTCGAATCTCTATTTTTATTAATTGTTGAATGTTCTAATGTGTGTATATGAGTTCTTGGATATCCTTAGAGCAGGTTAGGGGAATTACATGGAATGCATGACATCTAGAACATGAGATACCATGTACCATCAAGTACTGCCCACACTAGATCCAAGGATGGACCTGGGCTTCAAAATTCGGGCTTAGCGAAATTTCAATTGCACCCCCCATTCTACTTCAGTCGTCAAGCCCAATTCATTTTCTTTTTTCTTTATTTAATTATTTCATCTCTTAATCATTTTAATTATAATAATAAAAAAAACTCACAAAAAAATTTAGGCTTAGACTTTTTTAATTAAATAATTAATTTTTTTAATTAATTAATTAAAACTCTAACCTTTTTCTTAATTAAAAATGAATTAGAATTTAAGTCTAATTACTTACTTTTCATAATAAAAAAAAACAAAAAAGATTTTTTTATTAGGTTTTAGACGAACTTTTAACCTTTCGCGCGTTATTTATTTTTCGCATTTTTATATTCACGTAACTGCATACTGGATGTAATAATTAATAGGATTTTATCTGCTTTCTTTATTTTCCTTCTCCCAACTTTTGTACATTGTAAATATCCCCCTCCCCGAAAGCCATGTAATAGTTTAGATTTACACTTTCCGCACTTTATTTTCTGTACAATATTACTGTTAGTAATTAGGCATGTATGGCAAGACTGAAATCAAATGTTAGCAAACTTAACAAAAAGACAAAATAACTGAACATAACACACTTGCATATATACACCTTTAGGGTACCCCACTTTGGTTGCCTTCAGAAATAAAACAGTCATGAGGCAGGAACGCTTTAGCAAAGACCCATAAATCAGAAGATCATAGTCCCTCGATGACCCTACAGTTGCCTTCTCGGTAAATGATCTAGTCCCTAAAAAAATTTCTAAAGCGTCTCCACAAATTGCCTTCGTGACTTTAACTCCCCTTTCGAATGTCCCTAATACATCCAACGATAGGGCTACCTACTCACTAATAGTAGGATAACACTGTCTAAAGGATATGAGGAAAAGGACAAACCTTTTTTTGAGTATAAGTAGACAGTTTTTAAATGCTTGCTCAAAAAACAAACTTTTTGCACTTACACAAAACATTTTAAAACACTTTCAAAAACATTCGCTTTGTCAACACTCTTGAGGACTGATGCAAGAGTTATCATAAAGCGAATCACCGCCCTAAGGAATTTTCAAAACATTTTCAAACACACAAAGCACAAAGGTATTTCAAAATGAGCAAACCTCTAAGAGCTCGTAGAAAACTATGAATGGAAAGGGTGCTAACACCTTACCTTTCCATAATCTACCCCCCTTACTCAGAAAATTCTCGAAAAGGTCTTTTTCTGTTCTTTTCACCCTTTCCTTTGTTGGATAAAATAAAAGTCGGTGGCGACTCTTGCTTACCATAACATTTGCAAACACAAACACAAAACCAGTATTAAACAGTCGGTTCTGCCACCGTATTACAGAACTGGCGACTCTGCTGGGAAAAATAATAAAAGTGGGATTTACCTTAGGGTCTAGATCATTTTCCTTCTTTGACTGTTTGTTTGCTTTATTTTTAAGGGTACTGTTTGGTGTTACTATAGATCCTACACCCAGATCTGGGGAAACCTTTTAGGTAAGTAGAAATAGATCGTGGAAATTGTATGGGGTATACCGACACGGTTGAAGCGATGTCTATTTTGATGCGACACTTTGGTTGGTACCGGTAGCCCTTGAGTTAATCTAGGAGAATACGGGGCCGCTGCATGGTGTCATGACGCGTCAAATGACCTTAGAACCTTTAAATGAACAACTTGGCCATTAGGACGTAGCGAGATGGTCGTCTTTGGTGTATTCCCAAAGTTGGCAGATACTCGATGCTACACTCATTGAGATTTGACTCTTGAGTTTTATTTGGTTGCGAATCAGTCGCCTATCGAACGAAACTTGTGGGAAAGGTCAGTGATATTGAGATCCCTTAGAACCCGATTAATATTACTAGGACAGGTTGAGCCAACTAAATTTCAAGAGGGTACTTACCTACAAACCCTATGCAAGCCTAAACCTAAGGCTTCTTGTATGATTTGTTTGCTTTCAACTTGAGCTACTTGCTGGGGTTTTATCTAACAACATGATCTCCTTGCAAGATTTGTTTGCAGTCATTATCCAGTAACCTAGACTTCTTAGACTCACTTGTCTTCATCACCTTACACTCTTTCTTAATGCATAGCATACAAATCATAACATCATGCCACAACATTTCCTTAACCATTTCAAGGATCTCAAGGGTTTGTGATGCAGGTTATGATAAATCAGACGTCTAGCAAGGGGCAAGGGGATTTATTTTCCTCTAGCCAATGCCGTCAAAAGATCAAAACTCAACAACTTGAGTCAGGGGATATGACCCACTTGATATGGTGAGCTTGACTCTCGTAGAAGGACACTCAACGATACAAAGTTATTCAATCAAAGCTGCAAATTTCAACTTCTGACATTTTCTTGTTTACCCTGCGAGATCCTTGAAAACATTGCATGCATGCCATTTCATAACAGGTCTTCCAGTACAGGTTTCTCATCTTTTCGCTGTTTATTTCAGCAAAAGAAATGGACCTTGAACAAACAGCAAAAGACCTTCAAGCTCAAAATGCTCAGTTCCAACAAATCTTCATGGCTTTGGCCCAGGGACAGGAAGAACTGAAAGCTCTCGTCATCAAAGAGAAGAAGAAGAAGGCAAAGAAACCGGCTGTCATCTTGAATATGGGAAGAAGACTCAGAGGACCGGTTAAACAAGCTCCAGATCTCACAACTCTATCAAACGAAGGGGATAATCATAAAGAAGTCAACAACCTTGAGGCTGATGAAGAAGAAGCTGATTACTCTAAGGAACAATATCCTTCTGCTGATGATAAATACAAATAGCTGAAGGATCATCTCAATGCTATGGAGATTCGGCAGGTACCTGGGTTGGCCTTTGAAGAGTTAGGGCTGGTTCCTAGAGTGGTCGTCCCACCAAAGTTCAAGGTCACAACATTTTCTAAGTATGACGGTGTATCCTGCCCTAAGTTGCACTTAAGGTCCTATGTCAGGAAGATCCAGCCTCACACTGCTGACCGGAAGTTATGGGTCCATTTCTTCCAAGAAAGTTTAGCTGGCACGCAACTGGAGTGGTTCTATCAGCTAAAAAGAACATACATTCATATATGGGAAGACTTGGCTGCTGCTTTCTACAAGCAGTACCAATACAATGTTGACCTTGCTCCAACTCGTACACAACTTTAAAGCATGTCTATGGGTTCTAGCGAAGGATTCAAGGAATATGCCCAGAAATGGAGGGATCTAGCTGGCAGGGTACAACCTCCCCTGAATGATCAGGAAATAGTAGACATGTTCATGGGCACTCTGACAGTCCCGTTCTTTAATCTTTTGATTAGGAGTTCCTCATCCGGGTTCACAGAGATGGTTCTGACTGGAGAAAGGATCGAAAGTGGTATCAAGAGTGGGAAGATCTCGATGGCTGCATCTTCTAATGCTGAGAAGAAGCCATTTGCTGGTAAGAGGGAAGCCAATGTTGTGTATGGCCAGAAGGGTTGTAATAAGGCAGATTACCACTAATCAGTAGGGGCAGTGCTGGTCTCTAATTTGGCACGCATGCAACGACCATAACAACAGGGTAATCAGCAAAGGCAAGACGAGCCTAAGAGACAGTTTACCAAGATCAACATGCCGCTGTATCAAGCATTACAACATATGTTGAGGATAAATTTGATCACATTGATATGACCTCATCAAAACCCTAAGACTTCTTCTCCTAACTATAGTCCTGATGCAAGGTGTGCCTATCATTCTGGCAGTCATGGGCACGATATTAACGATTGTTGGGCACTGAAATACAAGATTCAAAATATGATTGACGCCAAGGAGATTGAGTTCGACCCTCTTGAGACTCCCAACGTGATCACTACTCCCGTGCCAAATCATGGCCAGGATTGAGAGAATTTTTGTTTATTTGAATTCTCAAGTCGTATTTTCTTTGTTTGTTCAAACAATTATTGTCATGTCAAACCTTGTTATTTCATTAATGCATTGCACAAGTTTGTCTTGAATTAATTTGTTTTCATTATGCTTAAACTACTTTCTTACTTCCTTTTTGTGATATTCAACTCTTGATTAAAAGCTCTAAACCTTTAGAGGGAGGATGACGAGAACGATACCACAATCTCTACAGTATGCTTTTGAACAGACCCCACCGACGATGTACAAGCGTTGTTTTAAATCCTAAATAGTAGAGTTATAAGGAAGATAATCCCTAGTTAACCCCTTTTAGCCTAAGAAGTAGGAGTTTTCTTTTCACACAAATTAAAACCCTTAATCATAACCTGGGGCAGGGTAGTTTTCTCAGTTAATTCAGATGTGCATTCAGTTACAAGCTTTCCCTTCATACACGACAAATAGTGTAGAAGATGCTCTCCAAAAGATGGTGATGGTTCCACATAATCATTAAGAACATGCAGTCATTATCTCTCAAAATAAAAGTCCATTAAGTCAAAACCTATGAAGGAGACTTAAGAAAAAACTGCAGCATCCCGCTGGCTGTAATCACAAAAGAAACAGTTCAGGAAAAAGACAGGGATAACAAAATCAAAAAAGAAAGAGGTCCTACAAATCCTCAAAAAAAAGAAAAGGTCACAAAAATAACTTCCTTCTCAAACAAACATTCAATTTCTGAACCATCACCGGAATATCGGGGCCAACATTCCAGAACTCAACTAGGAGTCGAAATGTACAATTAACTGAGCATAGGACTGAAGAACATCACGAAGAACGGGTGGGTACAAAATTTTTTTGAGCCTTTATCCTTTGTTTCTTAAACCGTGAACCAGGCCACGCTAGAACCCTTAAAAGTTTTAGCTGAAGCATGGGTTAGTTCGAGAGCATACTGTTACAAAGGTATCCTGACTCCTGTAAGGTTTGCTATAAATCATGCGTTGATATCACATTCTTGTAAATTTTGTTTTACTATAAAAAATGCATTTTCAAAAAATTTTAAGACAGACATAAGCTTTGCATTCTTTAAATGACATTATTTGCATATGGTAAATTGTTCAAATGGAAGAGAAATTCACACAACGAATATTCAATGAACGAAGACCCCCTCAATGGACAGAATCACCTCAGACGAAAAAAACATTCCTAATAACAGGCCTTTCATAATCAAGGGGCATGACATGGTGTCTAGTTAATCTGGGGCAGTCAAGCCAATATGCAAAGAATCTCTCAAAAGTGCTAAATTTCCAAGGGCAGATCTCCATTTGAATCACTCGGGGCCTGTTACATTGATCAGGGATTCCGACAAAGATCACTATGAAATTTGAACCTTTGGTACCATCAAATTGCTTGTCTGTGCCAGTAGTATAAGATGGTGTCAGTATCATGTCTTTGAATCCTTCCATGCCAGTTCTTAGAAAAGATACCTAGGAAATTCAAGACTATCATAAACTTGATCAAACATCAGGTGCACCAGATTCATCCTGAAGCAGCCCCACACAGACTCTCACGTGTGAAAGGGCACATGCGATCACATAAACATTTTTTGGCATTTCTACAACACTTGTTGTCATGGACGGTGACAACTCTCCACATCCTATGAGCGCGGACATAGTCAGAATATACTACGCATGAAAAAGACCTGCTAGGTTGACAAGCCAAGGCAAAATTAAGGGCATCCCAACAAACCAAAGGAGTTCGGGCAAAAATTAGGGATATATACAAAAATTGTACACCCGAAAAGTCAAAAACCTGAAAAGGCGGCTTGAGCAAAAAAGGGTATCCCGGTGGACTGAAAACCCTAAAGGGCGGTCCAGGAAAAAAATAGGGATTAAAAACGTACGACTATGTCCTGTCATCTTGTCATTTGTTTATCAGTAGAAGACTTATCATCCTGATCAGCATTTACCAAGCACCCCAGGAGTTGGGATGACATTCAAACCATCCACAAAGTCTCTGCATGTACTTTCTCCAACACGTACAGAGGCAGGGGCATCTTACTAAAAAGTCGCCACCATATCCTCAACTTACAACCAAGTGATGTCAGGTATTCTTGTATCCCCGGCAGAATAGGAATTTCCAACTATTGTTCTGACATCATGTTTTCCCCAGTAAAGTCATCAAACTTATCAGGATTACCCAATAGGATTTCACAAAATCCTCAGGCAGTGCACAAAGCTTTCCTTCCCCGACAAAGTTTATTTCTCTAACAACGGAAGATCATCTCCCAACAGTTCAACTTCAACAAAATTTGAAGACCTACATTATTCATCGCCAGCTGCAATCAGGGATTTATTTTCCCTAATTCAATAGCACTGCAATAGAATAACTGATACATTCACATATTGCATTCATACATTATTCTACAAACGTCATAGCATCTGCAGTATAAATGCATACATCCCAATCTCATTTATTTTGAGAACACCATTACACAATGCATTTCATACATCGTGACATTGCATATAGCTAACGCTTTACCTTTTCAGGAAAGATCAATCAACATATATTTATCATCAACAATTTTCAACAGGTCCTGGATTAGCTCCTGAAATAAAACAGAGTAATTATCTGTGCAACCAAATACAGCTTTACACGGGCTCATCATGAAGGAATCTTACACGGGTTTCTTCTGACTTCCAAATACAGCTTTACACGGGCTCTTCATGAAGCAATCTTACACGGGTTCCTTCTCCTTATGAAATACAGCTTTACATGGGCTCTTCATGAAGCAGTCTTATACGGGTTCCTTCTTCTTTTGAAATGCAACTTTACACAGGCTCTTCATGAAGCAATCCTACACGGGTTCCTTCTCCTTTTGAAATGCAGCTTTACACGGGCTCTTCATGAAGTAATCTTACACAGTGTGATACGGTGGGAAGAACTGACTGTTTTTTGGAATGCTGGTTTGTGTTTTGCGTTTGTTTTCGCAAAATGTCGCGGTAAGCAAGAGTCGCCACCAACTTTTATTTTATCCAACAAGGAAAGGAAAAAAGCACATAAAAACTCCTTTTTCGAGATATTTCTCGGGTTCGGGGGGTAGATTATAGAAAGGGAAGGTATTAGTACCCTTTCTATTCGTAGTTATCTACGGGCTCTTAGGTACTTGCTCAATTGTTTTCAAAATTGTATTCTTTGTGCTTGTGGGTTTGAAAAAGTTTTTGTTTTAAAACTTCGATTTAACTCTTGCTTCTGTCCTCAAGAGTGTAATGAAGTGTTTTGAAAGCTTTGTTCGAAAAGTGTAAGTGTGAAGAGTTTTGTTTTGAAAGAGCAAGTATCTAAGAGTTAATCCACCTACTCGAAAAAGGAATCGTTCTATGCTAATTTCCTTTAGACAATGCTATCCCACTATTGATGAGTAGGTAGCACCGTCGTTGGAGTTTGAGGGTCAATTCGAATGAGGGATATATGGTCACTAAAGCAATGTTAGGACGCTTTTAGCGGTAACCCTAATGTCTTATATCATTTGTTTGAGGCAACAATATCCGAGGCAACCATTTTGAGGCGACTAGGATCTTTTAGACAAGAGGGCGACCTCTAAAACAACCTATACTCAATGACCGTGTAAGAAGGCAACCAAGTGGGGTGTACCCTAAGAGTGCGCATGTGCGAGTGTGTCGTTTTCAGTTACTTTTATCTTTGCACATGTTAAGGGTGATATAATTTGATTTTAAGATTAAGCATTCAGTCTTGTCATGCAAACCCTATTATCAAACATCTAGCAGTTATAATTTGCGGAATAAAAATGCCGAAATTTAAATTACAAGGCGTCGGGTATTTACATCGCCAAAAGCAACCCTTTGAAAATAAAATAATGCGATGAAATAAATAAATGTCCTATTTAAGTATTACAATCCGTAAGCAGATACATAATTTGATAAAGAAAAATAAAGCGCGACGCGAAATTAAATCGGATCTAAGATTAGGGTTTTGACCCTTTTGGTTAAAGAAAATGCCATCTTTTTGTTGTTTTTATTTGAGAAAAGAAATTAAGTCCTAAATTAATTACTAAATTAATTATAAAATAAATTAAATGAAAAATAATATATTTTTGGAGTTTTTATTAATTTAAGAAAGAAAATGAAATAATTAAATTAGTAGTTAAAACCTAATTAAGTCTAATTAATTTTAAATATTTACAAAATAAGTTAAAGTTTACTAGAATTAAAAACCTAATTAATTAATTAGTGTTTATTAATAAAAATAAAAATAAAATTCTGAATTAAAAAAAGTATTTTTTGTGATTTTTTAATAAAAAGAAAAAATGCTATTGGTTAGAAATTAATAAAAATAAAATTAAAGTAATTAAATAAATAAACAAAATATAAAGAGAAGAGTGAGTGGGCCTGATTTTGAAGGGTGTGAGTAGCAATTCTGTAGACCCATTAAGCTGACCCAAGTTGACTTTTCCTGATCCAATATGCGTGCATTGACCTGGCTTATGGTGGACTTCCAACATTGACCACCAGATCTGGCCTTTTGGCCATCTGGCGCTTGGATAGTGAGGGAGTATGGTGGGTTGCAAACTAGCGTATGCACTGGAATACCTGAAAATAAGTGAGAAAACACAAATTGCTGGAGGCATGGATCGAACCCCTGACCTCCAGCCTTTGGATCCTTTATGGCTTAGGTGGCAACCACTGAAGCACGTTGTTGCTTTGTTAATAATAATACAAATAATATATATTATATAAAAAAACAAGGCAATTACCAGAAAGACAAAAAACGCGCGCAATTTTTTAAATTGGCTAATGGATGGACGACACGTCTTCATCCCTGTCCTTCCAACGTTGTAACATTACCTGCAGATTTTTATCTGCAGCAAAGGACGTAGCTTCATCGTAAAATCGTCCTCATGCAATAAAAATGATTTTCAAGGGCATGGTCGTGTTCGTCTCCACCTCCTGGATACAACCATGCCCATCATGTGTCTCAATTTCACCTGAAACGAAAACTCCCCAAAACGTCCAAGAAACCCTAACTATGGCGTTTCATGATACATAGCATATAAATTAAATTGGTTATTGCCAATAGTTTGCAAATGATGTTAGGGTCAAGAATATGCAGTTATTTCATTCAATGGATGCAAGAATAGAGATTTGCGATTTCAAGAAGGAAGCGGATCCGTGATGTACTTACAATGCTTTAGGACGCTTGAAAACGCGTGGTTAGGATTGCAATAGCTTCTGGAGATGGCCAGCAATTGATTGAGACAACTCTCGAGTCCTGAAAATGCCTCTAGGGTTGATTTTGTTCTCCCACTTTTTTGTGATTTTTTCAGTTTTTTCTCTGCCTCCACAAGTGTTCTCCAACCCTTATTTTCATGCCTTCTGCTTGCTTATGTATTACTCCGTGCATTAGGTCTCAATTGGCTGTCCAAATCTTCCTCTATTAAGGCTTGGATATTTGATTTGATCTCCATTTACAACCTTCCCAAATTGGCTCAATTTCAATCTTTTTTGCACATGATTCACTTGATACGAATTTGATGATGGCCAGCTGCATAATGGAACCTGAAATCAACATAAAATCTTTGTTATCAATGCCTTTTGATTTTTGTTTGATTTATTTTGATTTAATTCAAATTAATTCAAATAAAATCAAAATAATTAATAAAAAAATGATATAGACATATGGCCAAGGATGGAACACGTGGGCTACAATTCAAACTCAAAACAAGTGAAAAAGAATGGGCCCATTTGGCATAATTTGAAGTTTTGGGGATAGTTTACTTTTGGCAATTTTGCAAAATGGTCCAACTTCAACAATGCATAACTTCTTCAATTTTGAACTTTTGGAAGTGTTCTGGAACTTTTTAGAAAGCTTGAGATGTCATCTAATCAACCCTTTTGGTTGCATATCATTTTGATATTCCATGCTCAAGTTAGAAGCTTTGGTAAAAAAGGTGTGTTTGTTGACTTTCAAAAATGACCTATAATGTCCAAATTCATAACTTCTTGTGAGTGCATTTTTTGAACTTGGGGTATGAAGATGGATTGTAAGAAATTTCATCCTCTACAAAATGAGCTTTGGATGGGTCATTTATCATAAAGTATGAGAAAGTTATGCTTGGTAAAAATTGGGTTGACTTTTCCTACAAAACCCTAATTTAGCTACTTTTGAATCTTGATGAATTTTGAGCAATCCTTGATGAATCATGATCAACCCTTGATCAAATGATGAAATATACTTAAAAATGAGAATGTTGACAAATTTTTTTGAAGTTTGACCGTATATAGGTCACAGTTGACTTTTGCCCTAGCACAGTCGATTTTTGGACCTTTGAGCAATTGACTGAGCAAACTTCCTCTGCAAGGCTTGAAATTTGACATGGATGATCTTGAGAGCATATTAGGACATTAGGGAGAATTTGAGGTCATTTGGAATCAAGGACCTTGATGCAACACAAAACCCTAATTTGGGATAGTCTGCCTTAGGAGATAGTCTGTCTGACCAACTCTTTAGCAACCTTGAGCCACTTGGAGATTTTTCTTGCAATGTTTTGAGAAATATGAGAGGGCAAATTTTGGGGTAAAACAGCTTCCCCTATTATATATTCTTAAACCTGAGGATGTAGATTGGCTTTCATGCCTTTCGTGATCTGAAGGTGGAAGATGATTGAACACTAGAGTGCCCAGAAATTTGCACTCGCATGAAGTGGTATCAGCCTTGCGATGTCGGGAATGGGCTTATAGATGCCATTTGGAGATTTTTGTCGAGGGGATGGGCTTGAAGACGCCATCTTAAGGAGTGTCGATCGCATAAGAGATTCCTTAGCGAGAGCTTGTATACCTGTTGTTATGGAAGATTCCGCTGGGGAAGTCTGATCTTTGTTGAGATTTAGGAACTTGCCTGTACTCCAACTGAGAGAACATCTCTGCTGAGTTTTAAGAACTTGTCCGTAATTCAACTGAGGGGAACCATCTTCGTCGAGATTTAAGAACTCGCCCGTAATTCAACTAAGAAAACTCTGCTGAGATTTAGGAACCTGTCTGTAATTCAACAAAGGACTTTGTCGAGATTTAGGACCTTGTCTGTAATTCAACTGAGGATAATTCTGTTGAGATTTAAGAACTTGTCAGTAATTCGATTGGAGGGAAACATCTTCATCGAGATTTAAGAACTCGTCTGTAATTCAACTGAGAAAACTATGCTGAGATTTAGGAACTCGTCTGTAATTCGACGGAGGAAAATTGCCGAGATTTAGGACCTTGTCTGTAATTCAACTGAGGATAATTCTGTTGAGATTTAAGAACTAGTCAGTAATTCGACTGAGGGAAACATCTTCATCGAGATTTAAGGACTCGCCCGTAATTTAGCTGAGAAAACTCTGCTGAGATTTAGGAACTCGTCTGTAATTCGACGGAGGAACTTTGTCGAGATTTAGGACCCTTTCTGTCATTCAACTGAGGATAATTCTGTTGAGATTTAAGAACTTGTCAGTAATTCGACTGAGGGAAACATCTTCATCAAGATTTAAGAACTCGTCCGTAATTCAACTGAGAAAACTCTGCTGAGATTTAGGAACTCGTCTGTAATTCGACGGAGGAACTTTGTCGAGATTTAAGACCTTGTCTGTAATTCAAACGTGGATAGTTTTGTTGAGATTTAAGAACTTGTCAGTAATTCGACTTGGGTAAACATCTTCATCGAGATTTAAGAACTTTCCCGTAATTCAACTGAGAAAACTCTGCTGAGATTTAGGAACTCGTCTGCAATTCGACGGAGGAACTTTGTCGAGATTTAGGACCTTGTCTGTAATTCAACTGAGAATAATTCTGTTGAGATTTAAGAACTTGTCAGTAATTCAACTTTGGGAAACATCTTCATCGAGATTTAAGAACTCGCCCGTAATTCAACTGATAAAACTCTGTTGAGATTTAGGAACTTGTCTGTAATTCAACGAAGGAACTTTGTCGAGATTTAGGACCTTGTCTGTAATTCAACTGAGAAAACTCTGTTGAGATTTAAGAACTTTTCAGTAATTCGACTTTGGGAAACATCTTCATTGAGATTTAAGAACTCGCCCGTAATTCAACTGAGAAAACTTCTCTGCTAAGATTTAGGAACTGTCTGTAATTCGACGGAGGAACTTTGTCGAGATTTAGGACCTTGTCTGTAATTTAACTGAGGATAATTCTGTTGAGATTTAAGAACTTGTCCATACTTCGACTGAGGTAAAAGCTTCATAACTTTGAATTTTATGAGAAATTAACCGCATCCTTCCTGAAAGGTAGAGGTTAGTTGTATGCAATGCATGATATGTATCAAGCATAGATGTTCTCAAAATAAATGAGATTGTGTTGTACGATGCGTATATGCTTGTGTCATGATGTATGTAATGTTTTTAGCTGGGGAAAATAAGTCCCGGATAGCTGCTGGAGAAAAAGAGTTTGAATTCTTCGTTTCCGTTGGGGATGGCGCACGAAGATGATTGTGAGAATAAACCTGCAGGAGAGGATAACTCCGCTGAGGAATACTGATGAGGAGATTACTCTGTGGGGAAGAGATGTTCTGCTGAGGATTCCACCGATAAATTCCGTTGGGGATGAATTATCGTTACTGGTGATACTGAATCCTGTTGAGGATTGACTTCTTGTTTGTGAAAGGAAAGAACTCCGCTGGGGATGATCTTTCAGTTGCGACTTCACTGGGGATAACCTTTTATACTCTAATGGGGATAACCTTTCAAAGTCGACTGGGGATAATTCTCCACACTCCACTGGGGAAGCTTTTTCAGACTGTGCTGGGGAGAATTTTCAAACTCCACTGGGGATATTTTATACTCCGTCGGGGATGGTAAGACTTTTCGGTGCTGATGATAGATGAACTCTGCTTGGGGAGAATATTACCGATTCATTCACAGTTGCGAGTCTCAGCTGGGGAGAGTTAACATCACTATCTTTTCTCTTACTCTGCAGGGAGTGAATGTTACTGGGACGCGTGCTGAGGATATGACGATGGCTTTGCATCGAGATTTTTCTGCCCCTGTATCTGCGGGAGAAGGTGCCTGCGGAGGCCTTATGGATTGAGTATTATCCCAACCTATGAGGTGTTTGGTATCTTCCGATCAAAATGACAAGTTTTCTTCTGATAGGCGAGTGACGAGATGGTGGGGCACAGTCGTACGCTTTGATCCCTAATTTTTACCTGGACCACCCTTTCGGGTTTTCAGTCCACCAGGATACCCTTTTTTGCCCAAGCTGCCTTTTCAGGTTTTCGACTTGCCCAGTGTACAAATCTTTTTGTTTTTATCCCTAATTTTGCCCGAACCTTTTTGGTTTGCCGGGATGCCCTTATTTTTGCCTAGGTGTGTCAACCTAGCGGGTCTTTGTTCATGTGCAGTATGTTCTGACCACGTCTACGCTCTCAGAGCGTAGGGAGTTGTCACTTTCGCTAGTGTCGTGTTGCCATACTACCAGAAGATGTTCATTTGATCATGCAAGATTCGTTGCGGGAATCCATGTCTAATGCCCCAAGTGACTCAGATGGAGATTTTCCCCTGGCTATTTGGCATCTTTGAGAGATTCTCTGAATCTTGACTTGACTGCCCCAGATGATAGACAATGCTCATGCCGTGCCCCTTGGTTGGAAGTGTTTTTCCACTTGAGGTGATCTTTTTTATTGAGAAGGTTTTTTTTGTTCACTAGATATTCGTTGTGCGAATTTCTCTGCTGTTTGAACAAATAGTCATATGTAAACAATGTTATTTTAAGAATGCAAAGCTTATGTCTGTCTTGAAGTTTTTGAAAATGCATTTTTTCAATAAGATAGGAAAATTTTGTGAAATGTGACGTCAACTCAGGATTTACAGCAAGCCCTACAGGAGTAAGGATACCTTTTGTAACAGTATGCTTTCGAACTAACCCATGCTTCAGCTAGGACTTTTAAGGGTTATAACGTGGCCTGGTTCACGGTTTAAGAAACAAAGGATAAAGGCTCAAATTTTATTTGTACCCACCCGTTCTTCGTGATATTCTTCGATCCTAAACTCAGCTAATCATGCATTTAGATCCCGTTTGAGTCTTTGCTCTAATATTCCAGTGATGGTTCGGATATTGTCAATTCATTTTGATCAGGCAGTCATTTTTTTGAGAGTTTGTTGGACCTCTTTCTTTTTTTATTTTACTATCCCTGTCTTTTTCCTGAACTGTTTCTTTTTGTGATTACAGTCAGCGGGATGCCCCAGTTTTGTAAGTCTCCTTCATAGGTTTTGACTTAATAGGCTTTTATTTCTGAGAGATAATGATTTCCTGTCCTGAAGATTATAAGGAACCATCACCATCTTTTATTTTGGAAGGACCTTTTTTATGCCATTCATTATGCACCCGAATTAACTGAGAAACTACCCTGCCCCAGGTTATGATTAAGGGTTTTAATTTGTGTGAAAAGAAAAACTCCAACTTCTTTGGCTCAAAGGGGTTGACTAGGGATTATCTTCCTTATAACTCCACTGTTTAGGATTTGAAACAATGCCTGTACATCGTCAGCGAGGTCTATTCAAAAGCATACTGTAGAGATTTTGATATCATTTTCGTCATCCTCCTTCTAAAGGCTTAAAATTTTTTAATCGAGAGTTGAACATCACAAAAAATGAAAGCAATTTGAATATAGTGAATACGAATGGATTGATTCAAAACAGACATATGCAATGCATTGATGAAGTAACAAAATTTGACATGGATAAATGTTTGAACAATCAAAAGAAAATTACACATTGAAAATTCTAATGAACAAAAAGTCTTCTCGTCTGGTCTTGTCACTTCAGAGGACGTGCCTTGGAGGGATGGTAGAAGAACTCAGCCTGGCCATCTTGTGTGAATTCCAATGCTCCTTCATCAACCAGGTTTTGAATTTTGTACTTCAACTTCCAACAGTCGTTAGTATCATGCCCTGGGCTGTTAGAATGGTATGCACACCTTGCATCAGGATTGTAGTTGGGTGAAGAAGTCTTAGGATTCGGATGAGGTCCTACCAACGTCACCAGATTCAATCTCAGCAGGTGTTGCAAAGCTTGAGACAGTGGCATGTTAAGCTTGGCAAACTGCCTTTGATTAACCCGTTGTTTATGGCAAGGTTGTTGTTGGACCCGTGAGGTAGTAACAACTTGGAGAGGTCCATTCTTCACCATACCAAACTCTTGTCTTCTTGGAGGCTGATTAATGATTTGGTCCCCGGCCTCGACTGTTTGCTTCATACTGTTGTATTTGTCTTGATGAAGCTGGTTGATAATGGTTCTCATCTCTTCTTGTTCCTG